>CM048746.1:672844606-674053106 GCA_026315105.1 Locusta migratoria | reverse complement strand
TCCACCCAACTTTCACTCCCATACAACAAGGTTGGTCGAAAGATAGAGCGGTGCACTGCTAACTTAGTCTTGGTACTGAGTGGGTGGTTCATGGTGTGGGTTCCTGTAGTCATGTCCTAGTTCATGAACCACGGGCAACGTATGAGTGGCCAAGTAAGTGGTCCTGACAGTTGGGATACCAGTTACTTTGGAATAAGGTTGGGCATCTCGGACATGTTCTGAGGCGTTATTTTAGACCCAGTACATTTATATAGAAATCATCAGATAGTCTAAGTATTGGCTGTATAGTGGGCGGAAAAAGTGGGCAAATCACGCAGAAATGTCCAGGATAATGTTCATGTCCTATGCGTGTAACTTCGGGGAAGATTAAAACGGCGATAAAATATGGAAAAATTGCGAGGAAAATTTAGATTTAAAACGTGTAAAATAATGACTTGGTTGTTGTCTTAGTGTGTTCAGAAATATACTTTGAAAGAGTAAAGTTCGCTTTACACGATCTCAACCCGTATATGAACTGTCAAAGATAAAAATGAATTGCTGTTCGTTAAGTCTCGCTAAAACTCGAGAACGGCTGATATGATTTGGCTATATATCATTACATGATCCACTGAATCTGTTGTGATGAAATCTGGTGTGGAGATAACTTGAGCGCTGAAGTACCGAATAAGATACTTTAGAAAGTGTGTAATTCAAGATATTTTTTGATTTGAAGTATATAAAGCGAAATATTGAACAATAATTACTCTCTGGAAAAGCTATTTACTCTTTCACTTCTTATCTATTTTTAAGAAGTTATAATTAACTTTTAAAAATTCATTGTCCCTTTTGTAAACAGTGGATAGAACGGCAGGACAACAGAAGTACCTGTCATTATTTTACATGTTTTAAATCTAAATTTCACTTGCAATTTTTCCATACTTTATCACCGTTTAAACCTTCCCTGAATTTCCACGAATGTGACATCAACACTATCCTGGACATATGTGCGTGATTTGCCCACTCTTTCCGCCCACTATCAAGCCGAAACTTAGACTATCTGATGCTTTCACAAAGCTACTGGGTCTAAAATAGATATGATTTAAATTAATATGGTTTATATTAAGAGGTAAGTGATACGACGTTCACCAGGTCACCTAGTCGACCCTGCAATGATTCGCAATTCCTAATACGTATGCACTCTTCCTTTGAACGTCGAATGAGCAAAATTTTATCGCAATCAGATGAATGATGATATTTCATAGAAAAATGTTTCTTTTTTTCTGAATTTTCAAATTTTCCGGGTAACTTTCTCAAATTTTCAGTTCATAAGAACGTTCATCTTTCGTTGAACGTCAAATGATCACAATTTTATCTTAACCGGATGAACGGTTCTCAATTTATTTTGTTGAGATCATTTAGAAACAAATTGACAAAGGAACTTCGTTCGAATTTTGCAACTTTCATTTTTAACTGTCTTTTTTTTTTACTGTATAAATTAAATAAATTAAAAAAAGTGAAAACCTCGTTAAGCCGTATTCAAGTAATGCTGTTACAACAATGTGACAATTGATTTTTATTCATAGAAAAAAATCGCTTTCGTTTTTTCCTTTATTTTCCTACTTTCCGGGCGACTTTTCCAAATTTTTAGTTGATGCGAATCTTCCTCTTGCTTTCAAAATGAAATGTACAAAATTTTATCGCAACTGGACGAACAGTATTGATGGCTCACTGGATAAAGCTGTTTCAGTTTTTCCCGATTTTCTTCTTTAGCGTACAACTTTTCCATATTTTATCACTGTTTAAACCTTCCCTGGGCTTACACGTATATTGCGAGACTAAAATTAGCAAAATCGGTTCAGCCGTTGTCCAGTTTTAGCGAGACTAACGAACAGCAATTATATATATACAGAAGACGATGTTGCTTCAGATGTCAGCGATGAAGATTCTAAAGACGAATGGATACCGTGTAAGGAGGATGCTGCTGCTTCAGACGTTGAAGATGCTATTGGTGCTTGTAGTGCTATTGAAGTTGAAATAGAGACAAGTGCTACTAGTAGTGATGAACGTGACACAGCTGACGAAAACAGTGAAGCAACTGTGTTTTCTGATGGCATTCTACACGGCAAAGATGGAACCAGATGGCATAAGAAACCTTTTGGTACAAGAAAGTTGCTGAAGCATAATATTGTGCAGCAAAGGGCTGGCCTAGTACGTACAACCAAACGTCTTTCTGTAATAGACACGTTCAAGAGTAAATTTACAAAAGAAATGTGTGACATAATACGTGAAACCAACAGGATGGCAAATCAGGTATTCACAGACTATATTATCAATTCAGAAGGACCAGCAAAAGTATTAAAGCCATTGACTTTAGAAGAATTTGACGCATATCTTTGTATATTGATTACAGGTGGAATGAGTGTCTCTAACACTGAACACACGAACGAAATGTATTCCCATTGTTTCGTGCATACCTATCGCTCAACAGGTTTTGGTAGGTAAGCAGGTTTATAAGATCTGACAATGTGAAAAATAAAAGGGAGCATTTGAAAAGTGACAAAGCTGCTGAAATATCTGACATTTTTGAAATGCTAAATTTGTAATCTTCATAAAACGTACGTGCCTTCTGATTGCCTCACAGTTGATGAACGGGTTTTTCTTTACGTTGGAAAGACCAAATTTACTCAGTACCCGCCATCAAAGCCATCTAAAATATATGGCTTGAAGGTTTGGTGGGTTTGTGATTCGCGAAATTATTATCCAATAACTGGCCAAATTTATACAGGTAAATCTGCTTGTGGGAGACATGTAAAAACAAGTATGTGATGAGCATTGCATTACAACAACGGTGTGTGGACATTGTGAGTAAATAATAATTCGAAGTGTAGTCGCAAAATTTAGTAGCTAATAATTTTATGTAAAAAAACTGATCATTTTTCACTTTTTTATGTCTATATCTGTTGTACTATTACACGGTTGTCTAATAAATAGCAAAACATTTAATATCAATATACATATATAAAAATGGAACGTGGGTCATGTGTGCGTATATTTCACTTGGTAGCCAAAATTATTCACTGCAGACCAATGGCGGTTATGCATGAGAGTAACCTTTAGGTTCGCTGTGTGCACTATGGTGTTTTGGTCGCGGTGTGTGACGGTAGGTGAGTGTGGCGAACGAAAATCCGTAAAATATGGAGCAATACGACGATCAACAGATGCTCAAAGACAAAAAGACTCAAAGATAAAACACTGCGAAACACAGACATACATGAACTGAGCATTAACTACACTGGCAATTCAACAATGATCGCAATATAAATACTGGAAAGACAACTGTAGCGCTTAGTATCAAAATACTGACAACTGGATTAGAGAGACAAATAGCCTATACGTCGAGCGTCACGCTTTCATAATACATAGCACCATCTCCACATTATCTTTGAGCTCACTGCAATACACCGTATACATTAGTTAATGTATGTCTGTGACGGAAAGTTCGTAAGTCATAGGTTACTTTGGCTTAGGGGACAGTATCGCGTTACTAACAGATTAATACCATTTATTTAGGTGAGTAATCTGTGTTTGTATTCTTTATTTTAGCTCTTCTAGAGCAATAAATACATTGTTGAACTGCATTTAATGCGGCCCGGCTAGCGCTCGATAGGTGGCATCGCGTGTACCGATTCACAGGGAATGAGAAGATTACTAATTTAGAAACCGGACAAGGGTACGTTGAGAACTTGCACACCATACAGCAGGAACAGCAAACCGATTCACAGGGAATGAGAGGAATTGTCTTTACGCCACCTAGAAAGCAGTAATCGGGCCACATTAAATGCTGTTGTACCAAATACTTTTAGCAAAAACTACGTACTCCGAGACTTACGAAGCTTATCGTACATACGAAAATACGGTTATTGTATAATTCTTAAATCGAAATAGATTCAAAGGAAAACACAGACATACTTTAACTACACAGGCAATACACAGACTGTAGACATACGTTAATATATGTCTGTGATGGACAGTTCGTAAATCATATATAAGTATAAGCTACTCAAGTGATAAAATTGCATTGCCTGTATCAAAATGAATTCTTTGAATATATTTACATAAGAATTCTTTGCAAGGAAAATCGAATTTATGTAGTTTCCTTTCTGACTTCGGTGTAGGCCTGTCCTCATTAGATTTTGAGTTCATTATGTTTAGGAATGCGTAGAAAACGTCATAGTACAGGAAAGAACAAATGGAGGAGATGTTAGTTACATAGCACACCAAATAACTAACAGATGCCCATGATTCGTTTTTTTTTTTCATTCTCATAACTGTGTTGTAATACACTACAAGGGATACTATTTTACTTAGGGCATTTGCGTACTGCGCTGATGTTGGCAACGGCCGTTCAATGCTTTTTTGAAAAATCAGTCACGTAGAATGAGGGAAATAATTCTTTATGTTCACGATGAAATAAATAATTTATGCTGTTCTGATGGATAAATTAATTATCCTCCTAAAGCTAATAGTTCGTTGCCAACGATAGCAAACTACACCGCTGCCACTGCAAGTAAAATTTAACCCAGCTGTAACCCACATGCTTTGCACTGTCATGGAAAGAAAAGAGGTGCATCTTTCGACGGGTATAATTTGAATTTAAGAAGTAATGACATTCTTTCGCGTCTATTGATGTTTTCATATAATAAGAATTATTTGCAAGGAAAATCGAATTTGTGTAGTTTCCTTTCTGATTTCCCTGCGTGTTTATTAGATCTTGAGTCTCTTCTCGGTAAAATTTTACGACGATTCTCTCCGGGCTCCAATGCTTATGTTGGCAACAAATGAACAATGAAGTGTAGAACTACTGATTATAAGTTATTGCTGCTCGTTTCACTCGCAGCCAAATTAATACTGTACCTGCTCTATGGTTGACGGTTTCTTGCATGTACCCTTGTCCGATCAGAAAAAAGAATAAAATTTTCGTTTTAATTGAAGTTGTCAAGCCAAAACGTTTATTGGTCATATGAGCTGCCGCCATTACCATTGGTGCCAACATAACGACTGTAGCCCGGCGAGAATAATCGTACAATTTAACCCCCTTCTCTTTAGAAATGCATAGAAAACGGTTTAGTACAGTAAAGAAACAAATAGAGGTCCATTTAGTTACGTAGTACACCAAATAACTAATAGAAGGAAATGCTGCTTTTTTATGCTCATAACTATGGTGTAGTTCTCTACAACTGATTGTATCCTTTCTTTAATATCCGTTGCGAAACACGGGTGTACAGCTATCTATTACAAATCTATAATCTACTAAAATACTTGACGGATTTACATGGGACAACTTCGTTTAATAAAAGGGGATCAAGGAAAAAAATAAAGACATCGTAACTTAAAGTTTTATATCTACGACCGTTATGTCTGTCTGTCTCTTAGAACACTTTTATCTCCAAAAGTATATGACGAATTTTCGTAGGATTTAAGCCGTAGCCTGAGTATATCGTGCGGTTGGATACACGTTTCATTTCATCAAAATCGCATCAGAGAAAATAAAGATATCGTAATTTAAACATTTGTTTCAAGCAATCACTATCTATCTGCAAAGGCCAATCTCCAAAAGTACTACACAAGCTTTCATGGGGGTCAGAAAGCAAAGGATACGCGGCGCTGTTATTATTATTACTATTTTTCATCTCAATGACAGAAGTGCTTTCAGAAGCTTACGCCAAACAGATAATTACACACCGCAGTCTTAACTTTATGAACATATCCTAACATTGAACTTACATCGTTTCGGAGTATGGGCTGAAATTAATTTCAGTTCTTGTATGAAAACTTTACGAACATTCATCGTTTTCGACAATAACTTTTACTTAAATTTAAAATCTTGGCTAGGAGAAATGAGTTCATTGACATAGCGATCCAACAAGGATTCTGTTTTTGCTGACCTAAAAAATCATGGTATACACAGGCCCCTCTTTAACAACCGTTGCGAAGCACGGGCATATAAGCTACTATTGTATAAAATAAAGAATTACATTTATGAACTTGACACCTGTTATAATGGAGATATATGGTTACCTGGGTAACGCAAATATAGATTAGAGGGGGTGTTTTATTGCATCCCATTTAAATGCCCTTTTATGAAAGTATTTAAATGTCTCCTGTTATTATGACGTTTATAATGATGCAAAGGAGGAATGGCATGAGGCTTGTGTGCACTAGTTTCAATTCACCTGAAATATTGGCTGGTAAAATTAGAAAGGTTACCTGGGTAACCCAATGTGGGCACAAGGATTAAATTTGGATACTCGCGGTATCTCTTCCTCGTGAACGTTAATGGTCCCAGCTTGTCTTGGGTCTGACGTCATGTACTCAGTTCTCTTCTTGCGCAAGTCGGTCGTTTCACTATTGTGTTTGGTGCTGGAGATCGGATCGTATCTGAATGAAAACTGATTTTGCAACCGAGACAGTCCTTTATTCAAGGGATTGGTTCCGTGCAGCCGGCGACGTACGAACTGCGTAGTGGCCGTGTAGGTGCATGGTACGGGCGGAGGCAGCGGCGGGTTTCCGGCGCTCAGGTCTCCAGGGGGCTGTGTGGTCCTCTGAGGGGCTGCCTCTGCCGCTGGCTGCCTGGGACCACACAGGCTCAGGGCCACAAAAAGCCGGCAACAGGCGCGCTCTCGCCCTATTTACAAATTAATTTGTTTTTAAATGCAGTAATCACGCCGCGCCACGAGACGTCTTCTTCCTCCCCGCCAGGTCCGGAGGTGCGCCTTGCCGCCAGGGAAAAAGCCGGCAGTGACACAAAAAACGGCCCCACGGCGGTCGCTGCCTGGGAAACCGGCGCCGTGGGCCCAGGCAGAGGCCCAACTGCGTGGGAACCCGACCCACCAGGCGCAAGTACTTCCATAAAGCACGTGCTACTGACAAAAGGTGCAAACGTGAAGTATGTATAAAAGCTTAGCTACCGGAAGCGCCCTTAAATTAAATAAAAGCGGTAATTTCATGCTAAAACAATTCAAAAGAAGCAGTTGTCGTGATAAAACACGTATCTTGCGGGGATAGTTAACCGAGTATCCAGGTGGCAGCACTAGCCGAGCACCTTACCTGGCCTTCCCACAGATGAGCAACAAACAAAGTATCAGAATACTTTACGTTCAATTCTGGTGTTGTTTTTTTTTTTCGAGGAATTTGCGCAAAAAGTAAGAAGGTACCTCACCCAAACGAATGAATGCACTAAACGTGATTGTACAGTAAAAAAATAAAACGAACTTGATCAAAAATATTGAAAAGTTTTACATCAAATTCTGGAGCTTTTTCGTGAAAATTTCGGGAAAAATAAGTACATACCTTACTCATATGTCATACTAGGCCGGCCGCGGTGGCCGAGGTGACTGAGGCGCTCCAGTCACGGTCAGCACGGCCACTACGGTCGGGGGTTCGAATCCCCCCTCGGGCATGGATATTTGTGCCGTCCTAGTTTGTAAGTAGTTCATAAGTAGTTTGTAAGTTTAGGGACTGATGACCCCGTAGTTAAGTCCCATAAGCTTAACAAACATTTGAACATTTTTGTCATACTAGTACAGAATGTATGCAGAAAAAGCGATTTTTCTGGTAAAAATGTGGAATTGAATTCAGCCGAAAAATCAGAATATTTTACACTATTTCTACTCGTTTTCTCCCCCTAGAAATCAGTAAAGTCAACTATATCCTTCACCCAAAAAACATACTAGTATGTAATATATGCAGTAAAAGGGATTTTTATAGTAAAAAATAGAGAATTGAACTTAGCTCAAAAATGGGATTAAAAACAATAATTCTGATATCTGTTCGTAGAAGTATGGCTTAACATCGATAAAGAAAAATTTCCTCCAGCTATTTCCATTCGTCAGAAACCCAACATTATTTTAAAATAATGAAAATACCCCTCATACAATTAATATTCTAAACCCAATAGCCTACTTTCCCCAAAATAACAAAAATAACAGCTGAGACACATAAATAAGTATGTCACACATAAAAGTAAAAATCCGCCATGTTGAGAATGCCTGACAGTAGTTGCAAGTATCGTAAACAGATGTTACTTTAGATGTTTATTAACATATGAAGTGGTGTTACTACAGAACCTTTTAACTGCTATCCACACGAATAATGTGTTACGTCATACGGAAAAGGAAGTATTCCCTGTCCAATAGCTGATGCCTATTGACAGATATTTCCAGATTTTAGTAAAATATAACGTGATGCTTTTACTGCAAAAATCGTAAAATCAGTGGCCATCACCTCAAACATCCGTAACTCCTAGCTACTTACACCCCTAAAAGACCTAATAAAAGCTGAAATTATTGTAAATAGTAGTTTTTAATCAAAATATCACAAGACTGCGAAAATAACCTTTTAGGCCCTACAACTGCAGATAATGCACTGATATAACGATATATATAACTTTACGATGGTAAAAAGTAGGCGCTCATTCTAGAAAGGGTGTTATTTATTTGTTAAGAAAAGTCACACAATATACATAATGTTTAGACGTTGAACAGCTGTTTGCAAAAGACACTAAGTCATAGAGTTATTCTTACTGCTACACCAAAGATATTGCTATAATCGATGTAACGAAATTACACAATTTATAAGAAAAATGCAATGCATATCACCTCACTAAAAGAAGTCTCTGCTGCCTTACCCTTGCTGAATAACATCTTCAATTCTGAAAGGGTGAAAAAACATTTTGTTAATGTTAATAACAAAGTAAGTAAAAAAATATTATGTTTACACAATTCTTTCCCATGTTAGTGACGCTACGTAAATGTCATTATAGCATTTACAACAAGGTTGGCGACTCTTTTGCACCAGGGCATTAACATAACCTTCAAAAAATCGAGCCTCGTCTCACTTTTGAACTTACAACAGTTTTTTCCTGCATAATTTAAGAGCAAGCAATATGTTGGAAGGTAGTTTGTTATTGAGAGATTTTTCTATACTAAATCTACCTGGAAGTAAATTATGACTTATAAAATATTAATAAAGGAAGTTTGGCACCTACACCCAATCACTAACGTGGCGGTAACCAATCATAACACATCCCTTACAACACTGACGCACTTTTCACAGAGAGGAGATGACACATCCTCTTGCCACAACATTGCTCACGTCATGGATAACTGCGAGAACTGTCTAGCTATGCCGCAAGTAGCAAACATTTAGGATAGAGACTGTAAAAGCCACACGCTGTCATAGGTATTCAAATTAAGAAATTAAAAACTAAGAACGTACTACATATTTTGTGGCAACGATGGCTAATTGATCGGCTAGAGTTACAGAAAGGTAAGCGAAATAAGGATTCTAAGAAACAACGTTACTGACAGAATGCGTCACTTCGACTACAGTGGTGGCATTGCAGATGCCCGGAGTACGTGTGTTTCAGCGAATGAGCCGTCTGAACAACTTCCTGCAATGCGATCTCACCAAACATTGTTACTGCTGCATGTCATTTTTCATTGGAAAACAGGACATAAACTGGTAAAACTACAGTTTTTAATCTTCACGTATTACTATTATTGTTATTATTATGTCTGTAGGTTATTCTGATGCGTGAGTGAGAAGGTACCACGAGAGTTATATAGATATTAAAATATGTAGTTCCTTGATCGCTACATACCCACATGTATTTTTGAGCACAGCTACAGCTAAATTAATTTCAAATTATGTATGATTCCTTGGTTTCTTAGTATAATAAATAACAAAAATCGGCACTTCAGTTTTCGTCTTCTCTGATTAACAAAATGATTGATACGAAGTAAACCTAGCCAAGAACAAAAAGAGAGTCGTTTTTTTATAGGCTCTATGTACCCATACGGCTGTTAAGTGGGAGTTGAACACTCCCTGGAAGTTTAAACTGTTGATTTAATAACAAATATTCAAAACATCGCCTGAAATAATTGGTCTATAGATTTCAATGTACATTAGAACGGTGCACCATGATTTGTGGAGGGAGTGCTCTGAAAGAAATTGTCAAAAAATGTTCAAATGTGTCCTGTCTGAGCGCGGATGTTGTGGGAATTGTCTTGGCCAGGTAGCAAGGGTTGGTAAACACTAGCCGGCCGCGGTGGCCGAGGTGACTGAGGCGCTCCAGTCACGGTCAGCACGGCCACTACGGTCGGGGGTTCGAATCCCCCCTCGGGCATGGATATTTGTGCCGTCCTAATTTGTAAGTAGTTCATAAGTAGTTTGTAAGTTCAGGGACTGATGACCCGTAGTTAAGTCCCATAAGCTTAACAAACATTTGAACATTTTTTACTGAAATGTTAGTTAATATTCCTAGGATTTTGTTATTTTAATAATTTATTATTGTCCCTGTGATAATGTGTACTTGTTTTACTTTTAAGTGGATGTGCTAGAATCTAATGGCTGTCTGAATATAGGTAATAATAGCTCACTTTGCATGCTTCTCTCTGGCTCAGAGTCGATAGTTAGTTGTTACCAACCCCTGTTGCTGATGATGCCAAAGAGGTTTCTACACCCTTTGGTTACAAGCCAGTCGACGAGCCCTCTCCAGGGCGAGTCTCACGATCTTCTCTCCCAACCACCGGTGTTTTCTTGGGTTTTGCCAGTTTCTGGTTCAAATGTTCAAATGTTTGTAAATCTATCGGACCAAACCGCGTGGTCATCAGTCCGTAGCTTACAAACTACTTAAACCTAGGTAAACTAACCTAAGGACAAACACATACACACACCCATGCCCCAGGGAGGACTCGAACCTCCACGGCGAGCAACCGCGCGGTCCGCAGCGAGACGCTTTAGACCGCTCGGCTACTCCACCGCGGCCGGTTTCTGGTAGCTTTCGCGCCTTCTTGCCGCTCGGTCTTCACTTTGTGCTGGGATCGTAGTGAGGTATGTTTGGTTCTGCTCTTGTGTCTATGGAATAGTAGCGATTCGTTGTCTAGAATGTTTCACTTAGACTCTTGAACTTAGATTCATTTTTCGGAATATTTTTTTCCGATCGTGCACGTAAATGTGTTCTAGTTTTTCAATCCAGTGATTGCCAACAGATAAACGCGGTGTATGTGTTACTAGTGTTGCAGTTTGATAATGGCCGGGTATATTTAAGCCTTTAGTGATGCGAGGGTGAAAGTTCGGGGTGAGAGCTTAAATAGGGTAAGATTAATTTTTAAAACTCACAACCACCAACTGCAAACCAAATTTCTAAACATACAAAAACACTGGAAGTGTGATTGCTACTGTTTGACTCGTTTTCTAGGGAATGATATCACAGCCGGCCTTGGTGGCCGAGGAGACTTAGGCGCTTCAGCCACGGTCTGCACGGCCACTACGGTCGGGGGTTCGAATCCCCCCTCGGTCATGGATATTTGTGCCGCCCGTAGTTGTAGCTAGTTCATAAGTAGTTTGTAAGTTTAGGGACTGATGACCCCGTAGTTAAGTCCCATAAGCTTAACAAACATTTCAACATTTTTTTTCAATGATATCACACGTTCGCAGCTTTCCTTCTCTGCGTATGATTAAAAAAAAATTCATAATAAATTAAGTTCATGTGAGAAAAGGGTGTACTAATTTTGGAAACACGTGGAAGTTCACTTTATGTTGTTTATTACACCATATTAAAACCCTGTGGCTGATACGTCTGTACGTCAACACATTCATCAAATAAAGTTATAGCTCGTGTGCCCCCAGACAAAATGAATATTTGCCGCAAATTGTTTTCACGCCATGTGCCTGTCTCAAACGCCGTTTATGTACATGCCTATGCGACGACACGTGTTACATTAACAAAACAGTCACTTTAATTCAGTGCGATGCACACCTTGTTCCACCGGCTAAATATTCACAACACACAGTAGCACTCGATTCAACTTGGTGCAGTCTACGACGAGCAACCACACTTGGCAATTGCCACACAAAAATCTATAGTCTCCACCTGGAGATCCATATGCCGACCGTGCAGAGCGACGCCGCCCGGCCAGCTACCCCACTCGCTCCTGACTCCTGACTGCCTACCTGGGCCGCGCGCGCGCGCCAAAAGCCCAACTGCCGGGTTTTTCCCTACGTCATCAACTTCCCCATGTGAGCTGTTCTAACCGACTTGCCAACGTACAGCGCTCAGCCAATACATTTCTAAAACTTTACATAAAATCAAAATAATTACACTACACATTTGTTTAATGTCTTCTTAGGTTTTTATATTGATATAAACATCCTTTGTACTATTTAATATAATCGTGTAATTTCTTATATCACAGATATATGATTTAACTGAATATTTCAAGATAAAAATACACAAGATTAATTGAAAATAAAATGAGAAATAGTTAATATATTGTTTTTATAAACAAACATTGCCATGCTACTTGTGTAACTGTCTTGTATTCATTGGTAATTTATTACTTTTCATTGTCAATTAAACATATTACGCCAGATGTGACTATATCAGCTAATGTATTGTTTATTTGTCAACAAGCTATTTTGTAATGAGGGCCTTAAAGGTTCCTAACTGCATCGTATTACTTCAAATGCAAGTAGTATTAGAATATTTTATTTCACGCTGTGCCCTGCACTGAACCTGGCACTCGCCATTGTCCCTCTCTCCCCTCACCGCAAACGAAGCCTGGAAAATCCTAAGCTGGAACAAGCCACCAACGTCGGCCTGCTCGCTGGCCTCCCGTCAGCTACAAGCACACAGAAAATCTCAATGTGGAGAATTTCTACCTATGGCCTAACTATAAATGTTGTCACCTAACTGCGTACATACATTGCTACCATAATTAATAAGATTAAAATTGTGTAACATTTAGTGCAATGGCATGGTCAATGTTTGCAGTGAACTTCATACTGTTTAATTATCAGATGCTATTAATTACCAATATTTCTATTGGGCGGTAATCTCACAGTGATTATGTGGCGGTGTACGAACTGTGTGTAAATTCTTTCTAGCTTTGTGAGGCCCAATTTCTAACAGACGATATGTTCCTTTTTGTACAGTGCATGTAAAATCTTTCTTATCGTTTCCTTCCGTGAGTGACGTGTGTTCCACGTGGTTGGTTCTTAGAACAAAGCCTTCAGCTTCCACTATTGTTTGTTCCATGCCCATCAGGCAAGTAACTATGCATGTATCCTTCTGATTTCCATTAACAATTTCGCGAACTTTTCTCCCCGCCTATTTTAATTTTGCTGTTTCTTCTCCGAACTTGTAGTATGTACTCAGTCTTTGTCAGTAATTCTCTCCGAGCCTTGTACAACCTCCTTCGAAAGCTTGCTTATGAAATTCTATGTATTTATAAGGGTTGCATGCCATAGTTTTTTATTCTCATTTTTCCGTCTTTGTAATTGTTTCACTTTTCTGGTTTTTTGAGACTGGATGTCATCCGTCTCTGTAACCGCTCCCAATCGCATGTTGCTGCATGTCAGTAGCTTCCTGATGAAATTCTACGCAGTTCTAGGTGTTGAATGCCGTAGTTAATTTTCTTTATTTTTCGGAATTTGAATTTATACATTTTTATTGGATTTCGGAACTACGTGGGTCCTAACTCCTACTTAAGAGGTTTGCATCTAATCAATTGAATTCACGCCACTTCTCATAAAACCAGATCTAGACAGTTTATTCTCAGATTGCAACTTAAGAGTCAGCCTTAACTTTGCTATACTCAGGCACCATCTCGAATCAGGCACGACAGACCAGAGCCATCTTCGCAGTTTTGTTGTGTATTGTGTTGTGTCGTACCTCCGGGTTTGCTGAATTTGGCCTACGATAGCGGCGCCTGCTTCTGCCTCACTTCAGGACGCTGATTTTGGTGAGTTTCGCTGTGGCATTGCGTGTGTGTGAGCGAATGTGTGTTGTTCGTAAATCCTTTCCCTCAGTAGCGTTAAATTATGTATAATTTAGGCTGGACACTGTCCGCATTAATCCATGTAAGAGATGCATTTTTATTGTATTAACAATATTGGTTCCTCATTTTGCTTGTTTTCTATCCGAATAAACAAGTTTAAGTTCAGCATAATCCGTAAGTTGCCTATAAATTGTAGTTTTAGAGCACCATCCCTATTTTACTAAATATTGATCTTCACAAGTGCTGAGAACAAGCTCAGATGCAATTTTTCTTATTTCTAAATTCCATTGCGCCATACATGTTTTATTAGCCACCTTTATAAGATAACTTTAATTGTTGTGGCTTGCTTATTAATGTCTGTGTGTAATAACGTGTGAGCTGCGATGTATATTGACTACTGTAGTATTAACTTTCTGTTACTGAAGTAATTGGAAACGAGTCAATTCTCAGTTTGGGCCAGGGAACAACGCTTTGTAGCAGTGAGTAACCGGTAGTTCACACGGACCTCAGTTACTAATTTTAGTGATAAAACAAAGCTCTTGTTTCGTACAGTGGTCGACTTTTAAATAAGGCCAAAGAACTGCATAATTTTTTCGGCGACTCGAGAAGAAAAGCGTCTGGAGATAATGAGTTACTCATTAATGGACACATTTGTTGTTCTTTCGATCCATTTTATGCGTAGCAACCTACGCCCGCACCAAAGCTCAAACGCATCAATGTGTTGTTTGTCTTTGGCGTTGAGTGTTCATGTTTCACAACCATAAAAGAAGACAGTGTTTCAACTACCTAAATCTTTGTGCTATTTGTTATTCCTCTGCTCTGCCAGATCTTCGTAAGCTTCTTCGTATCCACTCGTCCTAGCGTGATCCGTCTTCTTATCTCCTCTACACAACTAGTTAGTTTATAAGTAGTTTGTAAGTTAAACGTGGGCCACTGTACGAAATAAAAGCTTAACACTGGTAGGAGATACCCAGGTAAGAGTTTTCAAATTACTCTAATAACCGGAAGTTAAAGATACGGTGGCCAATATACGTACCAGCTCACACGAAATTACACACAGACATTAATAAACAAGTCACCACAATTAAAGTTGTTTCATAAACGTGGCTAAGAAAACCATTTATGGCGCAACGGAACTTAAACATAAAAAATTGCATAGAGCTTGTAATCAGCACTGGTGAAAAACAATATTAAATAAAAGGGGGAAGGTGTTCAAAACTACCATTTATAGGCAAGTCAAAATTATAATGAACTTGTTTATTCAGGTCGAACGCTAGCAAAATGGGGAATCAATTTTGTTGATACAATAAAAAGGCATCCCATTTACATATTAATTCTGACGATGCCCAGCATTGAATTTAACATAAGTTACACAGAACGTAACGCTACTGGGGGAAGGATTTACAAAGAACACTCACTCGCTCACACACACGCAATGCAACAGCGAAACTCACCAAAATCTGCGTGCTGAAGCGAGGCAGAAGCAGGCGCCGCTATCGTAGGCGAAATTCAGCAAGTCGGAGGTAGCACAAAACGCAATATACAAAAACACTTTGAAGTTGGCTCTGGTCTGTCGTGCCTGTTTTGAGATGGTGCGTGTGTATAGCAAAGTTAAATTACATCTGAACTGGACTGTGAGCAAACAGGCAAACGGCGACGCACGTCTACGTTACATGAATGCACTCCACTGAAGGCAAAGTGGTTGAAAATCGGATTCATAATACAAAATCACGGTGGAATCTTAAGTTGCAGTCTGTTAGAAATCGATCTAAGTACTAGTTTTATATGAGAAGTGGCGTGAATTCAAGCGACTAGCTGCAAACCCCGGAAGTCGGAACTCGGACCAACGTGGTTCCGAAAACCGATAAAATTGAATAAATTCAGTTTCCGAAAAATAAAAAAAATTAATTAGAGCATGCCACCCATAGAAATGCTTAGAATTAAATACGGAATCGAATGATATGCAGCTACACGCGATAGAGGGCGATTACAGAGTCGGATGAGGTCCTGTTTCAGAAAAACCACAAAAATGAAATAATAACAAAGTTGGGAAAAAAATAAGAATTCCGACATGAAACCCATAGAAATGTTTAGAATTACATTAGGAAGCGAAAGAAATGCAGCTACACGCGATAGGGAGCGATTACAGAGACGGATGAAGTCCAGTCTACAAAACTCGTAAAATTGAACTAATAACGAAGTCGGAAAAGTAAAATTAAGAATTACAGCGTGCAACCCATAAAACTATTTAGAATTACATAAGGAAGCTATTGAAGAGGGTTGTACAAGGCTCGCAGGCCGCGGTGGCCGAGGGGACTGAGGCGCTCCAGTCATGGTCTGCACGGCCACTATGTCGTGGCTTCGAATCCCCCCTCGGGCATGGACATTTGTGCCGTCCTAGTTCGTAAGTAGTTTATAAGTAGTTTGTAAGTTTAGGGACTGATGACCCCGTAGTTACGTCCCAAAAGCTATACAAACATTTGAACATTTTTGTACAAGGCTCAAAGAGGATTACTGACAAAGACAGAGTGCGTACTCCACGTCGCAGAAGAAACGGCAAATTAAAATAGGCGGAAAAAGAAGATCGCGAAATATTAGTGGAAATCAGAAAAAATACCTGCATAGTTACTTGCCTGATTGGCATGGAACAAACAAGAGTGGAAACTGAAGGCTTTCTTCTATGAATCAACCACGTGGAACACATACGACTCACGGAAGGAAACGATGAGAAGATTTTTACATGCATTGTACAAGAATGAACATATCACATATTAGAAACCGGGTCCCACAAAGCTAGAAAGAGTTCATACACTGCCACATGATCACAAAAGGTTGTAACATACCAGGCCGTTATTAAACTGCAACTAGAATCACAAACGCCGCGTTTATCTATTGGAAATCACTGAATTGAAAAATGAGAACACATTTCCGCACACGATCGGAGACAATATTCATAAAAATTATTCTAAGTTCACGAGTCTAAGTTAAACGTGCTAGACAATGAAACTTTACTATCTCCAAACACAAGAGCAGAACCAACCTAACCTCACCAGAAGACCAGCACAGAATGGCCAGCCGAGCGGTCACGGCGGCGCGAAAAGCTACCGGAAACTGGAAAGCACAAGAAACAGCGGTGGTGGGGACAGAGAGCGAGACTCGCGCTGGAGAGGTCTCGCCGACTACCCTATAACCAAAGGGTGTAGAAACCTCTTTGGTAATATCAGCAGCTATCGACACTGAGCCAGAGAGAACTATGAAAAGCGAGCTATCACTCACCACATTCAGACAGCCATAGATTCTCGCACATCCACTTAAAAGTAAAACAACTGCACATTCTCACAGGGACAGTGGCGTAGTGGAGAAGCCGTACTTATGCCACATTAATTAATACAATAATAAATTATTAACATAACAAAATAAGAAAAACCTAGCAATATTAACTAATATTTTAGCACATGAAATAAAAATGCTATTCATCAAGCCTTGAAAAGAATGGGGTTCAAGTTTTAACGAAATGATAATCTAGCGACATTAAATAAATTATAACTTTACAGAATTATACAAAATATATATGGAATACGACAGACGGTCGTCTTTCATATTTTGAGAAGAGACGGAGAAAATAAAAAAAATAAAAACATTATCTTAAAAGGAAAGAGAGAGGCCACAAGACCAAGAGGAAGAACTGCGAGGAGTGGAGAGATCAGATCATGAAGATATCCGGTCTAGCTCCTCAGCAGGCACTGAGAGAAGCTGACAACCGTCTGAGATGAAAACGCTTGGTTCATGGGGTCACGACGCTCACCATTGAGCACAACGACTTATGATGATGATTATGATAAACTTCGTTATACTAAAAACATCACTAACATCCATGCCCGAGAGAGGATTCGAATGCCCGACGGGGCCAATCCGCGGGGGCAGAAATTGTGAAGTCAAGGTCCTGGCACGTAGGCATTCGAGATTCTGAAACTTTTATACTCGGAAGATCGGCAGTTTTATGTAATCTAATACTCGTCAATAAGGAATGAAAATGTAAATAGGGAAGAAACATACCGTTCTATAAAAATAGAAAGTTTATAAAACTAAAACTGCATACACGTTTGGTTCAAGATACTTCTGATGTTTAAGGAAAAATCCTACAAAATTTAGGAAATCCTAATTGCAATATAAGTTAGGAGAAAACTCGTTTATGGAGTTTTATATATACCTAATATGAAAAATTATGCGTTTTACGTAATGAAATCTCAAACAAAGTAGTTTATAAACTCTGTCTTTGATGAATATTAACTAATGTAGCTGGTCAACACACGCTACCTACCATTCCACAGAATGTGAGCTTCAGTTTGACGCGGCAGCATGTCCACTTCGGGAACTCAATTCATTACTCCAAATTACACAGGTCCGACAGCTAAACGCCTGCCGTTGGCCTCTTGATGTGGGCGGTGGACGGCCTCTGCCTGAGAACCGCAGTGGGCAGCCGCCTCGTCACTCCCCACCTGCCGCGCCACGTATGAGCTGCTCTGCACGAATATGGCTGACGTGTGAAACAAGCCTTCACAGAGGAATTACATTGGCCCCACTATCCGCACGATGCCTTCTTCAGAAAAGTCTGCGATTATTCATACGGAAACGCCCGTGTTGGTGCGCTAAGTCTCCCTGTTTCCGTCACCACAGCCTTCACCCATAAGCGGATCCAAGAGTGGGGGCAAGGGTCGTTCTCCTCTCCCCCCCCCCATGCCTATTTTTATTAGTGGTATCACTGCACTGAGTCTTCAAAACTGTGAGACTTTTATTTCATTGGGCGTGGGGTAAGAAGGGGTGGCTGCTGGTAATAGAGTCAGAGTTAAGCTGACTATGAGGATTCCTTCACCCCCCCCCCCCTCCCTGCTTACACGAGCACTATTTTCAGCCACTGCGCGCCCACTTACCCGTTTCCCGGTACAGCTTTCCGTCACACTAGCGCCACAAACTCCGACCCCGGGCTCCTCTTTACCAATCGGCGAGCAAGGTTTGGTGTTGGGTGTACGTTACGCCAGTGCACGACTACCTATATCACGCGTTCACGCGCCGTGCCTTGGCCAGACACTGCGGCTAGGCAGTGTTGGCAGCTGCAGCGCCGCAGCTCGCCGGCCTCCCGCGGTGCCTCCCTGTGAGCTAAATCCCTCCCCCAGGCAATTTCTGCAGACCCTGTTGTCGACACTCGGCCGCGGCAGCCTCCCCAGGCGAACTTTCGCCTCTCGCCCGCCTGCAGCACCAGCGAAACGGCCGCCTTTCCACTTAAGCTCAGTACTGCCGCCTCGTGTTAAGTAGGCAGGGATTACTCAGTAGCGTTTACGTGCCAGCCGCGTACCGCACACTATACAATACGTCAACTATAACCTTCTTTTTACCATGTTAATTATCTGTGTACTAGGTCGACTGACACGTAATTCGATCAGTTTGACGTGGGCAATCGCCTTTGAGGTGGTAAAACACTGTGCCTGATTAGCTCAGCTCAGAGCCGCCGATAATGGCAGAAAAAAAAGTGACCATAAAATCCAACTTTTAAAACAAATGTTTGTGAATCTAAGGGACTTTCCTACCGGGTGATCAAAAAGTCAGTATAAATTTGAAAACTTAATAAATCACGTAATAATGTAGATACAGAGGTAAAAATTGACACACATGCTTGGAATGACACGGGATTTTATTAGAATCACATCTACCGTTATGGGGCCTTTTTTCTTCGAGGAACTGCGTGATTCTGGTTTTGTAACATCTACTGTGACGGGTGAGAGGTACGCCGGTATCTTACAGAATCGCATCATCCCCAGCCTGGCTGACAGACACATTCTGGAACGGAGGAAAGACGAGGGTGTGTCCCTGATGAAGGATATTTTTCCGAAAAGTTCCATTTTACGGTCATTCTAGTCATCTTTCTGAGCCACTAGCGGCGGTAGTAAGCGGAGGTAAGTATTGTAGAACGATAGTAGGGCACGCTTCTTCTACAATATACATATAAATGGGATACATGCATATTCCCTGATTATGGAGTCCTGGTGCAGTGAATTTTTAATTTCTTAGACACCGGTGAGTCGCCAGCGGGGCCTCTAATCTGCGTTTCCAGATGTGCGCGCTCAACAGCGCGCTAGGACGCTGCCAGCGGAATGTCGCCGATTCCGTGCGATGGCGAATGATGAGGTTTGGTGTCGGTGTGTTGCAGGAAGCTGCACCGACGCGGGTTTGCCGCAGAACGAAGTGCAGCAGCGAGCGCCCTCGTACGGTACTTGTCCGGTCGGTGTGCGTAAACGGCTGACAGATATCGCAAACAAATGTTCAAATGTTTGTTCAGCTTATGGGACTTAACTACGGGATCATCAGTCCCTAAACTTACAAACTTCTTATGAACTACTTACGAACTAGGACGGCACAAATATCCATGCCCGAGGGGGGATTCGAACCCCCGACCGTAGTGGCCGTGCAGACCGTGACTGGAGCGCCGCAGTCCCCTCGGCCACCGCGGCCGGCTATCGCAAACAATCTAAATTTATGTTACTGTTCTGTGCAAGGATGGGGAATCCTAAAATAATGCATATTTTGTGAAAATTTATAAAATGACAGCAAAAGCATGGAGTATTTCGAAGTGGACTGTGGACCAAATTAGCAAATCCGTAATTTTGGCCATGTCTATAGGTATGAGATATGGATAGAAAGGAGAACACTAATCTACACAGTTTTACGATTTCAAGAAAAAGTTTGTGTGCAGAACCGTACTGCAGTATTACGTCGTTTGGAAGCATCAATTAGGTTGGGAAAATGCAGGGCAATCAGGATGAAAATTGAATTATTGTGGCGCACAGACGTCCATTCTTCTCCTTGTTTTCTCCCTTCGCATCCGATTCAGGAAATGCGTCGAGAGACCAATACAGGTTTGCTAGTACACTAACATGGAACTTGGGTTTCCCAAAACCGTTCGAACATATATATTTTGCTTAACTTCAGTGCAAATACTTGCCTGAAATTATAACTAGAGTTTCTTCAGTTTAGCGGCTGTCGGTTTTTTGGTTGGTGGGTGCGATAAAGAAGGATTTGTAACAGCGACAAGTAAGATTTTCCGGAAAGCAGGGAATGTTCTAATGCGAGCCGTTGGATTAAAAACCATGGCAACGGTTTACGACTACGTGCGCGAGTAAGTCGGAAATAAATTGCGTCCGAGCCTGAGATGTTATCACTCTCAGTTTTGTTATTTTCTTAAACAACTTTCTCGCAGGAAGTTTCTTCGAGGTCCAACAGAATGCGAATTCATCAGCGACTGCAGTTTTCATTACACGGCCTGAACAGCTGTGCACTTCTTCCGGTATTTCATATTTTGTCTGATAATACATTTATATTACTACGATAAAACAGCAGTTTAAGTACGATATCTTTATTCTTTGCAATTTTCGTAAACTTAGTTCCTTTTTCTTTGTAGCGGTCATCGTGAGTTCTCTTTCGGCAAGTATTCCGTTATATAATAGACTAAAAATAGATATAACGTTTTTATTAGTATTATCAATAACTAGTAATGCTATAAGAAAGGGAGACGACATTGAGGCAGAATTTGCGTAACGGCAATTAAAACTTCATACGCAACACTATCATGGAAAAGCGGTAGGCCCTATCTCGCCAATGTTAAAGTAGGTAAATTTATATACGTTTTTCTCTTAAACTGTAAATATAATGAAATTTTTCTAGCTTATTATGACAAAATTATTGAATACAGTGAAGCAGATTAAAAATATTTTCTTATTAAGTTTGAGATATAAATTTTTAAATTATTAACAGTTTCTACATTAATCCACCATCATTGTGTAGTTCAGTTTGCAGTAGGTGCCTCGTTTGGTGGTGATTACGTGTCAGTGGCGGCCGCTTATAGGCGTGGCGCGCCTCCCCCGCGGTAAACAAAGACGGCGCCTTCAGGAGGGTGGCGTCGGCGCACTCTTCTCTTCTCACCCCGGCGCGCCCCAGCGCTTCACGCACAGCCCCCGACACGCCGGCTGACTTTGGGAATGAGATTGGGCGGCTGGAGCGGGGGCCCGCAATATCGCCGCGAGGGCCGCACAAATATTTGAGCGCCGACTTTTATGTAAAACAGCCCCAGCAATCTGCCGCGCTGGAGTGGCAGCCCTCCAGTTCTCTCCAGGCCATTAGCGGCCACTGGGGAGCTTCCAGCGGCACTGGCGTCTGGCGCCGCACTCAAACTAGCCGCGCCGAGATTTTCCAGCAGAGGACATACTCGCCTATACGCCCTCTGTATAGTTTACCCTTCCTAGTAATGCTTATCTTCCCATTGCCATTCTGCATACTGTACCTTCTTTAATTCGGCCATCAGAAGTTATCTTCCTACCCAAATAAAAAAATATCTTCTGAGCTTTATTGTCTCGTTACCTAATACAACTCTCTCACCCTCGCCCGATTTTGGACCACTTTAGGTTACGGTAGTAACACTAAAAGTGGGCCTTTGCGATCATCTTTTGACAGCTCGACATTTAAATGAAAATAACGGCTTAACTATTCATCTGACGCGAAAATTGAATAACTGAATTTGTAGAGGAGCAAATTCTCTACAATTTTGCTCTCTTATGTTTTCTTTTTAATATATCTCGTAGCGTTTCAAATATATTTGCAAAAATAACGGCGATTTTGGGATCTATGTCTGTCTGTCTGTCCGTAACGTGTTCCCTGTTTTTAAGACGAACCGTTCAACCGATCAGCACCAAATTTTGCAGACATAATTGTAGGCCGCCAGAGACCAGAACCTCCATTTTTCAAATTTTTTGGACAAAAAATACGGTAGTAAAACAAAAAAAGCCGTTTTTAATATAATTGTAAATCCAAACGAACCGTTCATCTGACACGAAAATTGAATAACCTAATTGATAGAGGAGAAAATTCTCTACAACTTAGCTCCCTCCTGTTTTTTCATATCTCGTATCGTTTGAGACATATTTGCAAAATAATGGAGATTTGACACCTTCCATTGAATTAACGAAAACCAGCCATTCGGAAATGTCACGTGACATTCCTCGCGTATTTGATTATTTTCTTATTGTAACTTACACGTTGTCATTTCAAAGCAACGGCGCACTGAGGAATTAACAAAAACACATCGTTCTTCGTACGATAAATGATAATCTAATATCTACAAATGCCATATTAACATCAGTTAACAACAGCTAGCAATAGTATGGGATTAAAGAACTCCTGTTTTGATTTATACCCGTAGCGTAGTGGGCAAGGAGCTGGACTGTGACGCTAAAGATCGATGGTTCAGAACCCGCCACTACCTACATTTTTTTTTCCTAAAAGGGTTTCAGACACTTATTAATTTATTATTATTTACATTATTATTTTGTTCCAAAATGTTTGCAAAAACGTATAAAACTACAAAACTAAAGTGGGCCGTAAAACACGTCATGCGTTTTTTTTTTTTTTCACCATCGTTTTGCATCTTTAGTATTCCGGAATATAACTGGTACCGTTAGAATTTACTGTCTACATCTAGGTCCACATCTCTATTCCATAAGCACGGAGGGTAGCTTCTGCGCCGGTCTCATGTGGTTCGCGGCAAAATCCACTACAGGTGGATCTGTCTAGTCTCACGAGGTGTGTGGAACAAGAAGCACTACACTGGTTATTCTCTCAAGAAACTCATGGTCTCGAAACTTTGAAAGACGGCCATCCCTTGAACCAGACATCCCCTAGCACAAGAGTTGGCCGATCGTCTCCGTGACGCCTCATCTGATGAGAGCAGTCAGTGCCAGAGAGGCGCCAGAAACGACACTGTGGGTCCCCTTTCCCCTGATGGGTAACTGGGCAGGCCGAAGTGGCGTCCGATTGAAAGATTTGCACGGCGCCAAAGAGCCACACGAAATTATTATTATTATTGCAGACAGAAATTATTAAGAAACCTCGTAATGTGTACATTTCAGACGATAATGACTTATTAAAGCAACAGTATCGGAGAGATTGTAGAGAGAAAAATATCAAATAAAGAGAGAAGAGATAAAGAAGAAAAAGATAGCTGGAAAATCTATTCACTATACTAACGATACCAATTCAAAAATCTCAACCCTCACAAACAGGGGCAGAGGACTATGATTCTAATGTTCACAGGGATATGGAGATTCCGAAATTCCAAAAGAAACAAGATCCAGAACCAGATAACTAAATGGAAAATGAATGTAAGAGGAATCAGGGAAGTCGTTGAGACTTCACTATGTGAGCCACTTGAAACCCAGTCGTGTATAAATTGATGCGCTCATTATTTTTGATTATATGTATTTCAGCAGCGGTCAACGAATACGCCGGATTGCGACAAAATAAGGTCAATTTTTTATTATTTTTTGTAATAGTGTCATAAATAGAATTTTTAAGTGATAATGACAATGTAAGCATTAATTAAATAAATATTTAATAGAGATATCAGAAACAAAGTTGGACATATCCTACTCTTACATATGCTAAACACTATTATCAGGAACTAGGCAACCCGGCAGTGCTTTTCAATTGCTAATATGTATGTACTCTTGCTTTGAACCTCAAATGTGCAAAAGTTTATCGCAATCACAGGAATTTCATAGAAACATCTTTCTATTTTTCTGAATTTTCAAATTTTCTGGGTAACTTTCCGAAATTTTTAGTTCATAAGAACGTTCATCTTTCTTTGAAGGTCAAATGATCAATTATCTCAATCGGATGAACGGTTCTCACTTTATATTGTTGAGTACATATAGAAACACGATGAAAAAAGAACTTGGTTCGAATTTCACGACTTTCATTTTTAGCTGTCCCATTTTTTTCTGAAAACTTTTCCAAGACCGTAACGAACAAAAGAAAGAAATAATTACACCTCTCCGTCGTGCAAATAGTCAGTTACAGTGCTGAATTAAATCAAAAGCACACTGAAAAACGCACTTTCAGTTTTTCTCAAATTTTCCAGTTTCCCAGTAGATTTTTCAAAAATTTTATTTCACACAAAACTTGTCCTGTCAATCCGTACTCAACTGATGCTCTTACAACCATGTGCCCATTGATTTTTATTCCTAGAAATAAAATTGCTTTCAGTTTTTCCTAAATTATCCAAATTTCCAGTAAATTTTCAAAAAAAATTATTTTATACAAACCATGTCTTGTTAATCCGTACGCAAGTGATGCTCTTACAACCATGTTTCAATCGATTTTTATTCATAGAAAGAAATTGGTTTCGGTTTTTCCTAAATTTTCCTACTTTATGGATGACTTTTCCAAATTTTTATTTGATGCAAACCTTCGTTTTGCTTTCAACGTGAAATGTACAAAATTTAATCGCAATTGGACGAACGATATTGATAGCTCACTAGAAAAAGCTGTTTCAGTTTTTCCCGATTTTCCTCTTTTCCGGGCTACTTTTCCACGTTTTATCACTTACACGAATATTTCAAGACTAAAATTAGACAAATCGGTTCAGTCGGTCTCGAGTTTTAGCGAGGCTAACGAACAGAAATTCATGTTTATATATCATGAATAGGTACCTGGTAAAAGAAACGCGCAAAATGAGGAAACTTATGTACCGTAAGAATAATTTTTGGGTTTTAATTATTTTGTAGGTACATGTAAAGTCTGCGAAATGGATTTAGTTTGAATTATTTTTATGAACCCAGACAAGTAAGATAATTGTTGTAAAGTTTGTTAGCTAACAAGAAACGAAAGGATGATACTGAGGACAAGAGGACACGCAGCAAAGTTGTGGGCGCCTGGCTGAGACGTCTGACTAGGGCGACGGCGGTGTGGCGCGTGATCGGTGCCGGCGGTCCGGCCAGCGCTGAGCGGCCACGCTCGCTGCCGGGGCAGGCGACAGCTAGAGCCACGGCTCCTCCTGTCTCCATCAATTTACTTCTCCTGCCCACAGAAAATACAACATTCCAGTTACAAATGCGGAAGACTTAGACCCGAAGATGAAGAGGAGGAAGAGATGTCAAGAACGAAGATTGGTGAAAAATAAAGAAGGAAGATACATTTGTTTTCCTTTATCGATTATTAAAGGTCTTTCCAAGTTGAATATTGTTTCCATCGCGATATATTTTCTGTTGAAATTTAGTATCACAAACCATTGAACAACAATGCAAATCAAATTCATCTACATGGGATACTCTGCAAATCACATTTAAATGCCTGGGAGAAGGTTCATCGAATCACCGTTATACTATTTATCTCCCATTCCATTCTCCAATAGCGCGCGGGAAGAAAGAACACCTGAACCTCTCCGTTCGAGCCCTGATTTCTCGTATTATATTCTCATTATCATTTCTACCTATATAAGTGGGAGTCAATAATATATTTTCGCATTCGGAGGAGAATCTTCGCGATTGGAGTTTCGTACGTAGCCCACGCCGCGGCGATAAGATCCTGTATCATTTCCGTGACGCTGTCTCTGCTCAAATGTTCAAATGTTTGTATATCTTATGGGACTTAACTACTGGGTCATCAGTCCCTAAACTTACAAACTACTTATGAACTAGCTAAGACTAAGGACGGCACTACCCGAGGGGGGATTCGAACCCCCGACCGTAGTGGCCGTGCAGACCGTGACTGGAGTGCCTCAGTCCCCTCGGCCACCGCGGCCGGCTCTGTCTCTGCTGTATCGTGACAATACAAAACGAGCTGCCCTTCTTTGAAATCTTTCGATGTCCTCCATCAAACACACCTGATAAGGATCCCACACTGGGCAGCAATACTCCAAATAAGGACGGACAAGCGTAGTGCATGCAGTTTCTTTAGTAGTTCTACTGCATCTTTTAAGGGTTCTGCCAATAAAACGCAATCTCTAGCTCGCCTTTCCCACGACAGCATATACGTGTTCTTTCCAGTATAAGTCTGAAGTAATAGTAATTCCTAGGTATTTTGTGGAGGTTAGGGCCCTCACTTTTGATTGATTTATCTTGTAAACAAAGTTTAACGGATTTCTTTTCGTACTCATGTGAACGACTTCACACTTCTCATTATTTAGGGTCAATTGCCAATTTTACACCATAGTGATATTTTATTCAGATCGTTCTGCAGTGGACTTTGATATGCAGATGATTTTAGTAGACGGTATATGACGGCGTCATCTGCAAATAAACTAAGAGAGCTACTTAGATTTTCTCCCAAATCGTTTATGTAAATAAGGAACACCAAAGGACCAATAACACTACCCTGTGGAACGCCCGATATTACCTCTGTTTTAGTCGATGCTTTACCATCGATTACTACGAACTGTGTCCTCTCTGACAGGAAATCCCCTATCCAATCGCAAATTTGGGGCGATATACCATAACCACGCAATTTGATTAAAAGCCGTTTGTGAGGTACGGTGTCAAAAGCTTTCTTGAAATCAAGAAATACGGAATCGATTTGCGAACCTTTGTCGATAGCACCCATCACTTCGTGTGAATAAAGAGCTAGTTGTGTTTCGCATGAACGATATTTTCTAAACCCGTGTTGACCTCGGCTCAATAGATCATTCTGATCGAGATAATTCATAATATTTGAATACAGGATATGTTGCAAAACCGTGCTGCAAATTGACGTCATGAAATAGGCCTGTAGTTTAGTGGATTACTCCTACTGCCTTTCTTGAATATAGGTGTGACCTGTGCAACTTTCCAATCTTTTGGTACAGATCCTTCTATGAGAGAGCGGTTGTATATGACTGTTAAGTAAGGAGCTATCGCTTCAGCATAATCAGATAGAAATCTAATGGGTATACAATCCGGACCAGAAGACTTGTTCTTGTTAAGTGATTTTAGTTGCTGTACTACTCCGATGATATCTACTTCTACGTTACTCATTACGGCATCTGTTCGTAATTCGAAATCTGGAATATTGGTTTCGTCTTCTTTGGTGAATGAGTTTCTAAAAGATAAGTTTAGTAACTCTGCTTTAGTAGCGCTGTCATCGGCAGGATCGCCATTACTATCACGTAGTGAAGGTATTGTTTCTGATTTGCCCCGAGTATATTTAACACATGATCAAAATCTCTTTGGGTTTTCAGTCAAATTCAGTCAAATCCTGGGGATTTCGTGTTTGTTTAAATTTAATATGCCTTTTCCTTTGCTTTTGCAACAGTGTCCTGACCTGTTTTGTGTACCAAGGGGGATCGCCTCCTTCTTTTATTAATTTATTAGGTATAAAACTTTCAATTGCTGTCGATACCACTTCTTTGAATTTGAGCCACATATGGTCTACACCTACGTTTAGTGTTAGAAACGAGTGGAAGGTGTCTTTCAAGAAACAAGAGGGAGTCAACAATATATTTTTCCATTCGGAGGAGAACGTTGGCGATTGGAGCTTCGTAAGTAGCCCACGCCGCAGCGATAAGCGCCGTTGTTGTAATGATTCCCATCCCAGATCCTGTATCATTTCCGTGACGCTGTCTAGTCTGTATCGTGACAATATGAAACGAGCTGCCCTTCTTTGGACTGTTACGATGTCTTCCGTCAAACCCACCTGATAAGGATCCCACACTGGACAGCAATATTCCAAAAACGAAAGGACAAGCGTAGTGCATGCAGTCTCTTTAGTAGTTCTGTTGCATCTTTTAAGGGTTCTGCCAATAAAATGCAATCTCTAGTTCGCCCACGACATTATCTACGTGTTCTTTCCAGTTTAAGTGTAAAGTAATAGTAATTCCTAGATATTTTGTGGACTTCACGGCCTTCACGTTTGATTGATTTATCTTGTAAACAATGTTTAACGGATTTCTTTTCTTACTCATATGGACGACTTCTCACTTCTCATTATTTAGAGTCAATTGCCAATTTTTACACCAGAGTGATATTTTATTCAGATCGTTCTGCAGTTGGTTTTGATATGCAGATGATTTTAGTAGACGGTAAATGACGGCGTCGTCTGCAAATAACCTAAGAGAGCTACTTAGATTTTCTCCCAAATCGTTTATCTAAATAAGGAACAGCAGAGGATCAATAACACTACCCTGTGGAACGCCCGATATCACCTCTGTTTTAGTCGATGCTTTACCATCGATTACTACAAACTGTGTCCTCTCTGACAGGAAATCCCCTATCCAGTCACAAATTTGGGGCGATATACCATAACCATGCAATTTGATTAAAAGTTGTTTGTGAGGTACGTTATCAAAAGCCTTTGGGAAATCAAGAAACACGGAATCGCTTTCCAAACCCTTGTCGATAGCACCCATCACTTTGTGTGAGTAAAGAGTTAGTTGTGTGTCGCATGAACGATATTTTCTAAATCCGTGTTGACCTTGGGTCAATAGATGATACTGTTCGAGATAATTCATAATATTTGCATACAGGATATGTTCCAAAATCCTGCTGCAAATTGACGTAAATGAAATAGGCCTGTAGTTTACTCCTACTGCCTTTCTTGAATATAGGTATAGTACTTACATAATGCCAACAATTGCAACTAATATGGCGGCAACAATCGTTTAACGATGACTACTTCCACAGTTAGCTGATTTTTATTCTGTCATCTCAGGAATGACAGCAGAAGAAAATTGTCATCTGACGTAATCTTCAGCATCGATCATAGTGGTGACTACTGAACTGCGACAGAGTGTCGTCGTACTTCCTTCAAGTAATCAATGAGATTTCAGCATTACCCGTCTTACATATTAATCCCATACGCAGGCTACACGACAGGAGACCACAGGCATAGCTTACATGTAAACATGTTTACTCTTCGATTTTGACTATGAAAAGAAAACGTTTCTGGCAACATTGCGGTACCGTAATTATAGTTTTTGACTTATGTTACTATATATTGTTGTAACCGTCGTGACTACTTATGTATATCTGTTTTTAAAAGATATGTGGGCATTTCTTCGATTTTATGTGACTTTTGGGAAGATTGTAATAGGTTTTTATTTATTTATGTTTGTAGAAAATTATTTAGTAAAGTTTTTAAATCCATAGATATTTAATTTTTATATTGATGTTATTTAAAACAAAAAATGCTGAAGTGTAGCATAGAACGAACTTCTCCATTTTGAGTAAAATGACATAAAAACAGAGAGACAAATCATAACTAATGCCCCGCGTACTGTGCGCAGCACGGTGTGTCGTGGGGCACTGGCGACACACGACCGCGGCCGGGCCGGTCAGCTACAGTGCACTCCGGGGTGGAAATGGAAATCTTATAAGATAACCTGTCACCACTGTTGTTCATACTGTTTATGGCTCATATGCTGAAAACAATAGATTGCCAGGGTGAGATGATAATAGGCGAATACTAAATGAGCACTCTCGCTTATGCAGACGACTTAGTTGTAATTGCAGATTCGATTGAGAAGTTGCAATGTAACAATAGATCAGTGGTGTAAGGTGTATGGTTGCATTTTCTCACAGGTTGTGAACATAGTGAAAGTACTTGAGTCAACATTCTGCGAAGCTAATGCAGTGAGTGCTCAGCTAGGATCTACTGTTTTATGCAAGTAGGAATTCGGTACCAAGGCTAAGTTAACCAACGGATCTGAAAGTAGCAAGGACGATCACAGGTACTAATAATGGGAACAATGGATGCAGGGTATCTAATAAGAAAATCAAGGGAAAAGTGGAAATAAACACCATATATGAAGCGAACAGGCTGAGATGCTGGGATCATGTTACACATATGGGAGAAGCAACGTTACCTAAGAGACTCGTGGGTTCGGTAGTAACAGATCAGAGGAGCCGAGGTAGACCAAGGAGGCAGTAGTTAGATTAGGTTAAACATGATTTAGAAGTGAAAGGCCTAACACCAGATGAGGCATTAATGTCAGCATTCTTCAATGATGATGATGGTGATGATCACCTCTAGAGAATTTCCCCATTTTCAAATGTTCCAATGTTTGTAGAGTCTATGGGACTTAAGTACGGGGTCATCAGTCCCTAAACTTACAAACTACTTATGAACTAGCTACAACTAAGGACGGCACAAATATCCATGCCCGAGGGGGGATTCGAACCCCCGACCGTAGTGGCCGTGCAGACCGTGACTGAAGCGCCTCAGTCCCCTCGGTCACCACGGCCGGCTCCCCATTTTCCTTCGACAAGAACCCGAGTTTCCCTCATGTCTTCCCTCCAGTACAAATAAAATTTATTTAATACAATATAGCACAGTGGTATAGTGCCAGACTCTAAATCCAAAGGTCGTGGGTTCAATCCCCGCCAGTTCCTAGGACTTTTATCTGTCACTTTCCACTTCTTTCACCTCTCGCAATGTTGCTGATTTGAAAAATGTCGAGTAGCACCGTAGTTCGGAACCTACCTTAAACTATAGATCCCTCTATAACTGGCTTGGTAAGTCAGTTCGAAGGTCAGAGGAAGGCAACGGCATACCACCTCCAAACAGGACCGTGCCTAGTAATCTTCCGATTGTTGACTGCTTTACCTTTTTCTTAAGCACGTATATTTATATTTTGTGTAATGTTATTATTATATTCACTTTGCCTGATTTTATATTTCACATATTCTGTTATCTGTTTATACATTACTGCCACATACATTTTGTACAATATCGGTTAATTTCTTTCATTTATGAAATCTCCTTTCTTTTAACAGCCTAGGGAAATATCAGATGGACTAGATATTTGTGGCGGTTGAGTGTGTCTAGTTGTTTGACAGATTGTGTGAATGTATGTTTTTGTTTTTCTGATGAGGGCCTAAAATTTAAGATGTGTGAGTGTGGTTGTCTACTTTTCGAGCCTGTTAACAGCTCAGCGAAACTCTTCACATTCCAAATCGGTGTCAATTTAAGTAATTTGCTAGCCAGGAACGAACCAACTATTAAGCTTTATTGCAACTCGTGCTGAGACGCTAATATATGGTTCAGAGATAGGGGGCGGAGGGAGGGATGAGCAATTGTAGCCGGTAGTACTTGACTACGGACCAATACAATTCGAACAGGACGGTGCCATTGCGCCGAATATGCCAAATATCGGATGATAGCCAAATATTTGTTGCAAGTCTGAATGACACGAAAGAGCACTCGTGTTATACTAGGTAGTGTGTGATACGTGAAAGTTTGTTTCAGGCCGGGAGCAGTAATGGCTAACGCGATCGTTCACGTAAGGCGTGAAATTCTGGTTCGGACCATTGTTTCGCACAAGCGTGCAACATTTAACCGCGAGGTTGGAATGTTCAAAAAATGTTCAAATGTTTAGTAAGCTTATGGGACTTAACTACGGGGTCATCAGTCCCTAAACTTACAAACTACTTATCAACTACCTTATACTAAATTCGGCACTAATATCCATGCCAGAGGGGGGGATTCGAAACCCCGACCGTAGTGGGCGTGCAGACCGTGACTGGAGCGCCTCAGTCTCCTCGGCAACCGCGGCCGGCAGGTTGGAATGCCTCTTGAGATTAGCGCGGTACCGACTCCTTGAGCCAACTCCACCCAGAGACGAGGCATCACCACAGCCCGTGCCGCGTCACACCGACGCCACCTAGAAGACGAGGCCTCACAACTGATCGTGCCTACGTCACCGCCATCTGACTAGCCGGGCGCTACACGGAGGTGGGCGTGCCCCAGCGGGCAGCCAGTGAGCTGTAAGTGTGACGTAGGCACGGCCAGTTGTGGGGCCTCGTCTTCTGGGTGGTGTCGATCACACTGACCAGGCCGCGGCCGCCAGTTTACGGCCCGGCTGCTAGGAGGCAGTGGGCGTGCCGCAGCGGGCTGTTGCGATGCCTCGTCTCTGGGTGGAGTTGCTGGAGGCCGGCGCCCACGCGGTTCCTCTTCGTCACGGACATTCGTGGGTCGACGTCGACGCGCCGGACTCGTCGTATCGGCGACTAATCCGGCGAGTACCACCTTGCGCGTTGAAGGTCCCGCACCGTTGGCGTCCTCTTTTTGTGACGGCGTCTCCATTACGCGGGCGGGACATTAGCGCGATTAGTGGCGGTGCCGAGGCGCGCGTTAATGCGCGACGCCCCCGCGGCCCAGCGGGAGATAATCGCGCCGCGCCGCTCCCCCGGGCCGGCGCTGGCGTCGCCGTCTGCCGACTCCCGACGACGCCGGGCGGCGGAATTAATTCTGGACCGGGAGGGCAGGTAGGCCGGGCGTAATCCCGCCATTAGCGGCGATTTATACGGCGGCGGCGCGGCCGTAGCTCAGGCGATTAGCGGCCGCCGGCGCTGGCGGGGCCCAGCTGCCGCGGCGGAAGAATACCGGCGGCCGCACTTGCTGGCCGCAGCGGCGTCTGCCAGCGCGGCGGCTTGCGGCAGTGTCGGGTGAGCGCGGTGGAAACGCGCGCTGCACGGCGGTGCGCCCTCTGTCTGGCTGACAGGTGCGAACGGGGCGATCGAGGCCACTGCGGCTGAGCCACCTGCTGTCTGAGAGACCAGCCGAGCATCCGCAAAGTCGCAGAGTGCGTCGCGGAGGAACCGCGGGGCAGCAAACGCGGTCTGAGCCCGCCACCTGCAGCGGATCGTCTTACATTTCGTTAACTCGCAAACGACCATCTTCATAAATCTGCACCTCGTCAAGAACTGAGCCACGTTCTCATTTTAGTAACACACTGCCCGAAACAAAAGTTACCGCTCCAATTAAAAAAATGTTCAAATATTTGTAGAGCATATGGGACTTAACTACCAGATCATCAGTCGCTAAATTTACAAACTACTTACCATGCCCGAGGGGGGATTCGAACCCCCGACCGTAGTGGCCGTGCTGACCGTGACTGGAGCGCCTTAGTCACCTCGGCCACCGCGGCCGGCTCTAAGACTCTTCCAACTTATTCAACTCTACCTGATAATACCGATGTTCCCTCGGTCTATACGCATTTTCCCAGTTTTACACTACGAAAGAAAATAAAAATTCGAAAAAGATTTCATCTTCACATATTCATGAAAACAGCTTAGAAATTGTGAAACAGTAAAATAAAGAAACATGCAGATCAATACTTATTACATTTTGATTCAAAACGGTCCTTTACTTCAGGAGGTGATCTGCAAATACAGCGCGAGATGTATCACTTATTCCGAAATGTCATACTTTATGACGTCATATCCCCTGAACTATGTGTTGTACTATGATGTAAATTACAAACTACATTCAGTGGTATATGTACGTAATGTCTGCTAAATACGTCTTGCATATTATTAGCAGTAAAGACGTAATAAATCGAAACCTCATGGGTGATGATACGGTTTTTCATGAACCAAATTGTATATGACTTTATATCTAATAAACTCTATGTCCAACTGTCATACAACAACAAAGCAAAATTCAGTAGTATACATGAGTACTGTCTGTGAATTGTTTCGCGAATGCAATTTACAGTGTACAATTAGTAACTTGCAACATCATACCAATTGCCGTAGATATACATCATGAACATCGTAAACGTAGTATGAGATAAAAATGTTTCCTTTCATCATCTTGTTGAGCTTGTCAGCGAGAAAAGTCTCGTAAAAATTTGTAATTGTAAACATTTCACTTTATCAGTGCAGTACTAATATAGTCAAATTACCTACAATGACATCAATTATTTAACGTGACTAAACTATTAATTTTGAGATTTCGGCGAAGTTTCTGAAAATTCTAGGAGCTCTCTCTGGAAGATACGTTATATTTTTCGGGCTGATAATCATCAAAGGAAAAATTAAAAAATAAATATTGTTCACACCATGTGAATTTTATGTAAACAAATTAAAGTAAGATATTGTTTAAAAAATGCTCCAGTGCAAAGTATACATCATTCAAATTCTTAAATGACGGTTTTTGGCTGTCAGCCTTGATGCATACCAAGCGTACCGAATGATTGGGGTGAAAACCACCAGCAGAAGGAGTTTCTTGTTACCGATGAATGGTTTTAATGCGAATTTGAAAATAAATACATAAATGTACTATATGAAAATTAATGTTTGTATTTTTGTTAGTGTTTTATGCACGGCCATACCGTTCACCTGATAGCGAGAAAACTTCGTCAACTCATTGCTTGCACCCGTGCAAAAGTTATAGGCATACTAAAGTTAACTTCGTATGGTGCGTAGCGAAGGGTGCTTTCCAGTTACTTAATTCGTTTCTTATAGGCATACTAAAGTTAACTTCGTATGGTGCGTAGCGAAGGGTGCTTTCCAGTTACTTAATTCGTTTCTTATAGGCATACTAAAGTTAACTTCGTATGGTGCGTAGCGAAGGGTGCTTTCCAGTTACTTAATTCGTTTCTTACGCCTTCACGCTGAAATGGCTGCATGGATATGAATGAAATTTGGAACAGGTAGCTTATACCCTGTTTAATACATAGGCTACCTTTCGTAATCTACCGTATGCTGCGTGGCGGAGGGTACCGTACAATGGGTTAACGCGTTGAAATGGCTGCAAGGATATGAATGAAATGTCAAAAAGAGGTATCTTATACCATGCATTAAAACGTGGGCTACCTTCCGTAAGCCTGAATATAGTGCGTGGTGGAGGGTACCTTACAATGGGTTAATATGTTTGCTATTCTTCATGCTGAAAAGGGATGGACAGATCTGAATGAAATTTGGAATGTAGATAGCTTATACCATGCATTAATATATGGGCTACCTTTCGTAATCCACCGTACGGTGCGTGGCAGAGGGTACCTTACTATGTCTTAATACGTTTGTTTCTCCTCACGCGAAACAGCTGGTAGGATTCGAATGAAATTTGGAACGCAGACTGCTTATACCCTGAATTAACGCTTGAGATACCTTCAGGAAGCCACTGTACTGTGCATGGCGGAGAGTACCTTACAGTGAGTTAACAGGTTTGTTACACTTGCCCCCATAACAGGCGGACGGAATTGAATGAAATGTGGAATGAAGACAGCTTATACCTCGAATTAATATATGGGCGGTGGTTACGTTACAACAAACACCCAAATTGTGTGACAGGTCACCATGATAGTCAGCACATAAATGTGTGTTTTCATGAAATATATTTTTATAGCCCGCAAACCAGTGAATTTAGTATGGCGAAGGGTACCTTGCGACATTGTCACCGTTTGACCAGTCTCCATGAAACTTTGCGCACATAATGTATTTTGTCACATATAGGAGGGATAGTAGTAGGTGGAGGAGGAGACGGACAGAGAGAGAGAGAGAGAGAGAGAGAGAGAGAGAGAGGGGGGGGGAGGGAGAGGTGGGGGATACTTTTATGCGTGTCGGGCAGCAGTCGTGCAAAACTTTTATAAGACATTCACCGCCATTTCTCTGAAGTATTGTTTATTTCCACAACCAGCTTTTGGCCTTAGACCATTATGAAGTGATAAATCTCTTCAGACAGGTTTCTTCTAAGTCTGAAGATATTTACCACTTGATAATGGTCTACGGCCGAAACTTGGTTCTGGAAATAATATTTCAATCATATGGCAGTGAATTCATTTAAAGAGACAGAGGGGAGATGTTGACAGATGAAAGGAGATGAACAGACGGAGGGGAGGAGGAAGTGGACGGAGAAAGGACAGGAGGAGACGGAGGAGAAGCAGGCGAACAGAGAGAAGGGAAAGGAGGAGGTGGACTAAGGGAAGATTGGAGACCTCGTGAATATTTAGTTCTGTCATTCGTAATTAAACAAGCCAACACTTTCAAAATTAAGACGTTATTTGAACAATTATTTCTTCTGCAGCAGCAACGGGCCGGGTACCAGCTAGTAAATAAATAAAATAAAGTGTTTCTAAACAATCATTCTACTTTTCGATCTTCTATCAGATGATTTTATATACGCATTCAAAGTATCTGTATCGCATGAGAAAAGTTTTATTTCGCGGGTACAACACGGATACCAATCGTAGCGCGGTCGCTTAATATAGGCAGCAGTGGCCGCAGCATTGCGATGCGCAGGGGCGGATGAGGTTCAAATACTCTTCAGAACCCCCTGGAGGCAGCGTATGGGCGCTGCCGTGCATTCTGATAAACTGTTCTTTGTTAAAAGGATGTATTTGGTGCCATTGTCGCGTAGAAATGGAAGCAGACTTGACTTCGAAGCAGGGTTGTCAACTGAACAGGGCACTCATAATGAAAGCACGTTTATTGTGAACTGAAACAAACAAGCAGCACTGACTGTCTGTCGGGCAGAGTGCTCTGCTATTTATACGCAGACATAAAGTACCAGAAATTGGGAGAATAGTTAATATAAGAAACATTTAGAAATTACAAGTGAACATAACAAACATTTAAAACATTGTGGAAATGATAAATGAAAAGAAATAAATTTTTGCCACTGAAGAGGATTGAACCGGCGACCTTCAGTACCGCAATCGATGACGCTATCCATTGCGCCACGACGGCAGTTGAATAACTCGGTGTCTTGCGGCATTCCTCCCTCTCCTGAAAAAACAACGACCCGTTGTTAGGTTCGCTTTAGGGCCAGCTGCAATGTCCTGGATCTTGATCATGTTCCAGGTCCTCTGTATGACATTTCTGGAGAATCCTTCCCCTCTGCACTATTACTGACGACAAACGTTCCTGTCGTGTCTTCATCAGTATCATTGTCGTCCTTAGAGTCCTTAAACAAGAAGCCATTTTCGCTTATCTGCTCTTCAGGATTGTAGTAAGGTTTCATGCGGAGGACGTGATCAATGTTTTAGTTTTTGTCGTTTCGACGACGGCTCATAATCCTTGACTTCGTATGTGACGTCTGACAGGCGGCGTATGACACGATACGGACCAAAGTATCGCTTCAATAACTTTTCTGGTAGTCCAACTTTCCGTATAGGGATAAAAATCCATACCAGATCTCCTGGGCTGTACACAACAGGTGGGTGCTTGTCGTTGTACCGCTGGCGGTCATTCTCCTGGGCGTCCAGTGTACGCATGCGAGCCAGCTGTCTTGCTTCTTCGACCCTGGTGATGAGCTGTTTAACATAGTCATCCTTAGTGTCGTCCGGTTGGAACGGGAACAGTGTATCCATCGTCGTCTCAGCTTCACGGCCATGGAGCAGGAAAAACGGCGTGAAGCCTGTTGTGTCTTGTCTTGCGGTATTGAAAGCAAATGTCACGACTGGCAGAATTGTATCCCAATCCTTCTGCTCAACATCGACGTACATCGACAGCATGTCGGCTAACGTCTTGTTAAAACGTGCGATAAGACCATTTGTCTGAGGATGGTATGCAGTTGTCATTCTGTGGACAATGTTGCACCGGGACATTAGCTCTGATACTAGTTTTGACTGGAATACTATTCCACGAGCAGATATCATGACACGTGGTGCTCCATGCTTCAAAATAATGTCTTCTACAAGGAATTTTGCGATCTCTGGAGCTTCTGCAGTCGGCACAGGTTTGGTGACAGCGTAACGTGTGAGGTTACCAGTTGTTGACTTCGGGAACATCCCTAAAAGGTCGATTCCAATTTTGTGGAATGGAGCTGCTGCAGGTTGAATTGGTACAAGATGCCCTGGAGGTAATTGCGGCACATGCTTCCGTAACTGGCACTCTTTACAGTGACTCACATACTGCTTGACAGATCGGTAGAGACCTTTCGAGTAACACCTGTGACTGATTCTGTCCAGAGTCTTCACGAATCCCAGATGACTGGATATTGGAGCATCGTGGAAATACTTGAGAATAGCTGTCTGGAGATGAGCTGGAACGGCCAGTAGCCATTTGCGGCCCAGTGGATCGTAGTTGCTGTTATACAATGTCCCGTTTCTAAGTTGGAACTCTCCAAGGCCTCTATGGTTTTTAATAGTGCTGGATCTTCCCTCTGTTCAACTGTAATGTCACCTAATGCAGTGAGGGCTGAAATTTCATTCATGCTGTTGTGTTCCAGTAATGGAATCCTTCATAGAAAGTCGGAATCCTTGTGTTTGCGCCCGTTTTTGAATACCACTGTGACATCGTACTCTCGGAGTCTTAGTGCCCATCTTGCTAGTCGACCTGATGGATCCTTCAAGCTAGTCAGACAACACAAAGAATGGTGGTCTGTCACGACGGTGAATGGTTTGCTGAATAAATACGGCCGGAACTTGTTGATAGCTCAGATAACTGCGAGACATTTTTTCTCAGTTGTGGCGTAGTGTATCTCAGACTTTGAGAGTACTCTTGATGCATATGCTATCACCTGTTCAGCACCTTCCTGAATTTGCACAACCACTGCACGAATCCCATATCCGCTAGTGTCAGTGTGAAGTTCGGTTTCCGCATTAACGTCGTATAAGGCTAGAACTGGTGCGGAAGTTATAGCCTCCTTAAGTGCCCGGAAAGTTCTTTCTTTTGTCTCATCCCTGTAAAGCTTGGCGTCTTCCTACAGAATTTCTTGCAATGGACGTACCTTGTTAAAAAATACTTTTATGAAACGTCGATACTATGAGCACAGCCCAAGAAAATTTCTCACATCACGAATGTACTGATGAGTTAGAAATTCTGCGACTGCAGTTAGTTTATCTGGATCAGGGCGGACGCCATCTCCGTTTACTAGATGCCCCAGAATTTTTATCTCTTTGGCACTTTTTGGATTGAGGCGGAGTCCTGCAGTCTGAACACACTTCAGATGTTCTTCAACTGTTTTCGAGAAAATGACAATGTCACCTAGATAGCAAAGACATGTCATCCTCTCAAAGAGTTGAAGCAAGTTGTCTATCATGATTAGTGGTGCAAAAGGGTTTTAGCACAGTGAGATTCGCCTGTCTTTTGTTTGTCATCGACGCCACTGGCCGCCATCTTGTATGACGTCATTTCCCAGGAAATTTTAATTTTGACTTTTTACTTCACATATTCTGTTATCTCTTTATTCATAACAGCCACATACATTCTGTACAATATATGTTAATTTCATTTATTTATATCACTTCCTCTTTTAACAAGCCAGGGAAATATCAAATGGACTAGAAGTTTGTGGAGCTGGAATGGGCGGACACGACAGTTGTGTGTGTGTGTGTGTAGTTGTCTGACAGATTTTGTGAATGTATTTCATTTCTGATGAATGCCACAGGCCGAAAATTTGTTTGAATGTGATTGTCTGTTTTTCGTGCCTGTTAACAGCTCAGTGAGTTTTTTCACGGTGAGTTGTTATCTAGCCTCCATTATTGAAATTCAATTTGGATTCAGTTTAAGTAATTTGCTAGCCAGCAAGGTACCAATTGTTAAGCTTTCGTTGTAGCTTGCGCGCCGAGACTGATAGATATGGTATATAGCGAGGACTATGCCATTGCGCCGACAATAATAGGTCCGTTCAAGTGCTTTTTTGAGGAGGAATGATGAAGTGGCAAATTTTAGTGAGCACAAGAAGGGTGGTGGCAAAGGGCTAGTTCACCCCCACTGGAATTCGAAGTCCTGCCCCCAGGTAGCAGGGCAGTCACACCCTCTCATAAGGTCGTCAGTCACGTCTGTACAGGCTCTTATAGTGTTTTGTTGTCTTTCTCAAGATAGACTTGTCGAAGGAGGAAATAGGCCAAATAAACATATTTGCAGTTGTTTATGGTAATCGTGCTACTGAACACTCGATTTGCTTCTAATGTATAAAAATGAATGTATGTGTGTGCGTATTTTATACGCGGCCGTACTCTTCAACCGATAGTGATGAAACTTTGTCAACATATTTCTTGTACTTTTACGATGGTCATAGGCACCATTAAATGACTGTACGACAAATAGTTCAGGGTATATGACCCAAATAAACAATGAAATGCGCGGAAAACTGCCGCATCATGCGACGTCTGCTTCTACACCACCGTACCGATTTCAACCAATGAATGAAATTTGGAACAGAGGTAGTTTATATCCTGATTTATACATGGGCCACCTTTCGTAAACCACCGTGTGGTGTGTGGCGTAAGTTCTTACAACGGGTAATATGTTTGCTACTCCTCCATGCTAAAGGGGATGAACAGATTTGAAAGAAATTTTGAATAGATACCTTATATCCTGCATTAATAAGGCTACCTTTCGTAAGCCTCGTTTGTTTCTCTTCATCCTGACACAGCTGGATGGATTTGAATGAAATTTGAAATGCAGATAGCTTATACCCTGAATTAACGCACGAGCTACCTTTAGGAAGCCATCGTATGATACATGGTGGATGTTACCTTAACATTCAAAAGAAGAGAAGCATCACCATCTACCTAAAATTCGATACAGTGCATAAGCCGAAGGTACCTTGCAGTAAACTTAGACACCACTTCACTGATCACCACGAAAGTTAAGAGAGTTGTTTAATTTTTGAGAGATTTAGGTGGAAATTGACTGAGGACTTGTAGGAGTAGGAAGAGTTTGATAGAGAGACCAGTTGATGACTGTCAAAGAAAATGGGAAGGTGGAGACTAGGCGGAGAGGGGGGTAGGAGAAGATAGGGGGAGAGAGGGGGGAGTGAGATGTGGAGATGGACAGAGAAAGAATGAAAGAGAAGGTGGAGAGAGAGAGAGAGAGAGAGAGAGAGAGAGAGAGAGAAGGGAAGGGAAGGGCAGATGGACTAACTTAAAACTTTAATAAATAAATACCCCCCCCCAGGGGGCCCACAGTTCTTTTGTGGGTACGTGTGTGGCGCGCACGGGGCCCCGAGCCGGAGCAGCCTTTCTTCTGCCCCAGGCTGCTTCACTTTCCCTCCCGGTTTATGCCTTAGCCCGGAGACGGGCATATTTCGTGAGATACGGTGGTTCTTGTTGTGGTTTTTCTTCCTTCGTTCCTTCCTTTCTTACCCTTCGTTTTCTGTCTTTCTCTCCTTGAACTCTCCTAGCCTTCTTCTCCTCATTAGTCTCCGCCTCGGCGTTTGAGACACTTCTTTTCTTTCCTTCTTTCTCTTCCTTTCCTACCTTCTTCTTTCCTCCCTGTGCGTGTCTGAAGGCCGACCCACGCATTATCGTGCGTAGCAGGTGACGGGGTAACGCGTAATTCCCCGCCCCGGGTAGACAAGTAAGGCACGTACGTACCCCCTGGTAAAGGCCAGGCCCAGGGAGGGGTGATTACCCGAGCTGGTACCTTCCGAACGTGCCGATTGGTCCCTCCGTCAGTTCTCGGGAGGTGTGACCTGAGGTGTGAACAATCACCTAAGGCGGGTAAGCCCTCGGAGAGGGCCCCCACTAGGAAGGAGCGCGCCATCGGAGACGCCGGTAATCACGGGGGACACTTCCGCGATGACTTCCTTATCTTCTTTCGTGACGTTGACCCATAAACGTAAGTTAGACTCGCCTCAGCCTAAAAAGACTCTGCCTAATGTACCTAAATTTCTGGTTGTCTCTCGCACCGACGGAAAGGATTTCAATTCTGTCAATCCTTTCGTTATACAGAAAGGTGTTGATGCAATTGCTGGCCCTGTTAAAACCTGTTCGCGTCAGCGCAATGGCACATTGTTGCTGGAAGTGGAAAGTGCCTTCCAAGCCCAAAAACTGATACGTACTACGTTGTTGCACACTTTTCCAGTTAAGGTCGAAGCGCACCGCACACTCAACTCGTCACGGGGGGTAGTCTTCACGAGATCCCTTGACGGGTTGTCTGATGAAGATATCCAATCGTATATGTCCGATCAGGGTGTGACAGCCGTCCACAGGGTCATGAAAAAGGTCGATAACCATCTGACACCGACTCGTACTGTGTTTTTGACGTTCGACAGAGTTGACCTCCCGTCGAAGGTCAAAGCAGGGTATGAAGTCATCTCCGTCCGCCCTTATGTACCTAACCCAACGCGCTGTTTTCAGTGCCACAGGTACAACCATACCCGTGAACATTGCCCAAATGCAGCAAAGTGTGTCACTTGTGGTAGGGACGCCCATGAGGGGGATTGCCCACCTCCGTCCCCTCACTGCCTAAACTGCAACGGTGACCATGCGGCTTCCTCTCGCGACTGCCCTGTATACAAGGATGAGAAGGTAATCCAGCAAATTCGGGTTACGGAGAACGTATCGACATCTGCCGCTCGTAAGTTGTTGGCGAGTCGAAAGCCCACTGTCCTCCCAGCGGGTACATACAGTAAGGTACTCACCTCAACTCGACCTACCAAGGATTCCAGTACCCAGACATGTGACTTCACTTTCGCTGACACAGTTGTGCGATCCGCCAGCCCGAAGATTGCCCGTTCCACGTCCCCGCTCCCTCTTGCTGCTTCTAGGGTACAGTCTTCGTCAAACTCTAGTAAACCGCGGGCACCTAAACAAGATGCCCGGACCTTGAAAAAGGAACCCGTCCGTGAGGATTTTCTGCGTTCTCAGGCTTCCCAACCGTCAACTGCCTCTTCCCGCCGTCACTCTTCCAGAAGAGCTGACAAGAAAAAGAGTTCCTCTCCTTCCCCGCCGAGGCGTGACCCATCTGTCACGCCGTCCAACAGTTGCCGGCCTCGGCCGTCTTCTGTTTCACCGGGACGCTCCGTTTGCCGGGCGCCCGGCCCTTTACCGGCGGTGGAAACTGCCCCTCCTGATCAACTCAGGGAGGTGGCAGGCGCGTCGGTCGAACCAATGGAACATGACCCTTTGCCCCCAGACAGAGATAGCAGTGCTCCCTCGAAATCCGGTCCTCAGCGGCCGTCGAGGTGACCCCGCTCGCTACTTGGTTTTTATCCTTATTTCTTCTCTCATTTTTATCATGGCGCTCCTTCAATGGAACATTCGCGGCATTCGTTCTAATCGGGAGGAGTTAAAACTACTCCTTCGATTGCACTGCCCGCTTCTAGTCTGCCTCCAGGAAACTAAGTTGCGTCCACGTGATCGTGCAGACTTTCCACACTACACCTCTGTGCGGTTCGACCTGCCACCCGTGGAAGGTGTCCCAGCCCATGGAGGGGTTCTGATGCTCCTTCGAGACGACGTCTATTTCCATCCCATTTCCTTGCACACTCACCTACAGGCAGTTGCCGTTCGCATCACCTTATCCACATTTACCTTCTCCCTCTGTAATATATATTCGCCATCGTCATCTGCCCTTACTAGGGCAGATGTGCTAAACCTTGTTGACCAGCTCCCTTCACCTTTCGTGTTGGTAGGCGACTTTAATGCCCACCACCCCCTATGGGGCTCTCCGGCACCTTGTCCGAGAGGTTCCCTTTTGGTGGACATTCTCCACCACCTCGATCTTGTCTGCCTCAACACCGGTGCACCGACCTTCCTTTCTGACACAACACACACTTATTCCCATATAGACCTCGCAATATGCACTCCTCAGCTTGCCGGTCGGTTTGAGTGGTATGCACTTTCTGACACGTACTCGAGTGACCATTTCCCTTGTATCATCCACTTCCTACATCATTCCCCATCTCCACGTCCCACCAGTTGGAACATTTCTAAAGCCGACTGGGGGCTTTATTCTTCCATGGCTGTTTTTCACAATCAGAATTTTCCCAACTGTGACAGTCAGGTCGAATACCTCACAGAGGTTATTCTCACTGCTGCTGAACGTTCCATACCTCGTACATCCTCTTCTCCACGTCGTGTCCAGGTCCCTTGGTGGACTGCAGCCTGCCGCGACGCGCTTCGAGCCCGGCGCCGTGCTTTACGCACCTTCCGCCGCCACCCAACTTTGGAGAATTGCATCAATTACAAACGTATGAGAGCGCAGTGCCGTCGTATCATAAACGACAGCAAGAAAGCTTGCTGGACTGCTTTTACTAGTTCTTTTAACCGTTTTACTCCCTCCACGGTTGTCTGGGGTGGCCTACGCCGTTTGTCCGGCATCAAGGTCCACTCCCCGATTCCTGGCCTGACCGTGGAGAACGCAGTCCTCGTGGACCCAGCTGATGTTTCATACGCATTGGGTCGTTTCTTTGCGGAGGTTTCGAGCTCTGCCCATTACCACCCTGCCTTTCTCCCTCGCAAACAGGTAGAGGAGGCACGGCCGCCTTCTTTCCGTTCTTTTAATCGTGAAAATTATAACGTCGCCTTCACCATGCAGGAGCTAGATCGTGCTCTCGCCCTGTCCCGGTCTTCTGCTCCCGGGCCCGATTCCATTCATATTGAGATGCTGAAGAACCTCTCTCCTGCGGGCAAGTGCTTTCTTCTTAGTACCTACAATCGCATATGGACTGAAGGTCATGTTCCCACAAGTTGGCGTGAAGCCATTGTTGTCCCCATCCCCAAACCAGGGAAGGACAAACACCTTCCTTCCAGTTATCGCCCCATTTCTCTGACGAGCTGCGTCTGTAAGGTGATGGAACGCATGGTTAACGCTCGGTTGGTCTGGCTCCTCGAATCTCGCCGCCTCCTGACTAATATCCAATGCGGTTTTCGTCGACACCGCTCTGCTGCTGACCACCTCGTTACGTTGTCGACCTTCATTATGAACAACTTTCTAAAGAAGCGTCAAACAGTAGCAGTGTTCTTCGACTTGGAGAAGGCATACGATACCTGTTGGAGAGCGGGCATTCTCCGCACATTGCACACATGGGGCCTTCGGGGCCGCCTTCCTCTTTTCATTCAAGCGTTTTTGGCGGATCGCAAGTTCCGGGTACGGGTGGGCTCTGTTTTGTCAGATACCTTTTGCCAGGAGAATGGGGTACCACAGGGCTCCGTCTTGAGTGTGGCGCTCTTTGCCATTGCAATCAATCCGATCGTAGATTGCCTTTCAGCCGACGTCTCCGGATCTCTTTTTGTTGACGATTTCGCAATTTATTGTAGCGCCCAGCGGACGTGTCTCTTGGAGCGTTCTCTCCAACGCTGTCTTGACCGTCTATATTCCTGGAGCATCGCAAACGGCTTCCGATTCTCCACTGAGAAAACTGTGTGTATCAATTTCTGGAGATACAAGGAATTTCTTCCACCTTCTCTACGTCTCGGCCCTGTTGCTCTCCCTTTCTTGGAGACTACAAAATTCTTGGGACTCATGTTGGATCGGAAACTTTGCTGGTCCACACACGTGTCCTACCTGGCTGCCCGTTGTGCCCGATCCCTTAACGTTCTTCGTGTCCTCAGTGGCACGTCATGGGGAGCGGATCGTACCGTCCTGCTTCACCTTTACCAGGCCATTGTTCAGTCGAAGCTCGACTATGGAAGCCTTGTGTACTCTTCAGCACGGCCGTCGATTCTCCGCCGTCTCAACTCTATCCACCATCGTGGATTACGTCTGGCGACCGGTGCATTTTATACCAGCCCTGTTGAAAGTCTGTATGCCGAGGCTGCTGTATTACCCTTGACCACTCGACGTGACATACTCTTGTGTCGGTATGCATGCCGCCTACGGTCGATGCCCAACCATCCCTCTTACAGATTATTTTTTGACGACTCACTCGATCGCCAATATCAGTTGTCTGCGATTGCCTTGCTTCCACCGGGAGTTCGGTTTCGCCGCCTGCTACAACGGCTCGATTTTACCCTTCCTTCCACCCTTCGGTTGAGCGAAAGCCCATTGCCACCGTGGCATCAGGCCCAGGTTCACACTCACCTCGAACTTAGTTCGCTCCCCAAGGAGAGCACTCCGGATTTGGTATTCCGCTCGAGGCTTGTCGAACTCCGTTCGCGGTTCGATAATGCCGTATTTATTTACACTGATGGTTCCAAGAGCACTGCCGGTGTCGGATCTGCCTTCGTCGTCGGGGACAACCGGTTCCAATACAAGCTCCCTGACCGGTGCTCGACCTTCACGGCTGAGCTTTTCGCCCTCCACCAGGCCGTTTTGTATACCTGCCGCCACCGCCAACCTTTCTATGCCATCTGTTCTGACTCCCTTAGTGCCCTGCAGAGTCTTAAGGACCCTTTATCGAACCATCCTCTCGTGTATCGGATCCAACGCTCCCTCCAGTTGCTGGCGGATGACAGCTGTCACGTTTCTTTCCTGTGGGTCCCTGGCCATGTGGGTGTGCCCGGGAATGAGGCCGCCGACACAGCAGCCAAGGTAGCAGCTCTTTTGCCCCGCATGGCTACCTTTTGCGTCCCATCGGACGATGTTCAACGGGCTCTTCGCCGGAGTATCGTGTCGCAATGGCACAGTGTGTGGCTTTCACTGTACAACAATAAATTGCGAACTGTCAAACCGATCCCGACCGCTTGGAGGACATCCTCACGCCCCTCTCGGCGGGAGGAGGTCATCCTGGCTCGGTTGCGGATCGGTCATTGCCGTTTCAGCCACCGTCACTTGCTATCCGCCGAACCTGCACCGCTATGCTCCTGCGGTGAACTGCTGACAGTGCGACATGTTTTACTGACTTGTGTTAATTTTAATCATCTCCGTGTAGCCCTTCACTTTCCGTCTACTCTGGAGGAAATTTTAGCTGATGACACACGAGCAGCTACTCGGGTTTTGCGTTTTATGAACTTGGCCAACCTATCCAAGGATATTTAACCCTTTTAATTGTCTTTTATCTATCGTTTTTAGCCTCTTGTTGATGTTCTGACAGTCTACATTTTTTTAGATCATAGCGAATCTATGTTCTTGGCTGGGCGCTAATGACCATAGAAGTTGTGCGCCCTAAAACCACAAAAAAAAAAAAAAAAAAAAAAAAAAAAAAAATACCAGAGCAATGCCGGGTTTTCAGCTAGTTATTATAAATTATTTAGCGTTGCTCACCTTGGGCAGTCTTATACTGTCTAATGTCTTACCTCGCCTTTCGGCGCAACAGCAACGCTTGCCGTGTATTTCTTTTTGTGTTAGCCCCTGAGGCAAGAGAATTCCTCCAAAATCGTGCCTTGCTGAATTCTTATGCTGAAATGGTACCACTTTAGCCCCCAAAACCCCCAAAATCTTATTCTAAATGGGCCTGCTGGGACAGGAGTGGGTTTGTTGGTGGTCTAATTGATACGAGAACTTTTTTATAAAACAAAATTACGATTTAATTATTATGTAACAAATAGAAAATGAATGAATGTAAAGATTATGAACATATTTACGAATCTCACAGGCTTGTAGGGGCAGAATAACAGAATAAGGTAAAGGATAATGTTACATGACCTTAGGAAAACGTCTGACCTCGTGTACCTGTCACGAATTAATCAGTAAATTACAAGTGAGGTCACAGAACGCGGGTGTCGCAAACGAGTGAAAATACGCGAAAAACACGTCAAACGTAAGCTGAGTTCAGTGGAAGGAAGCGAGCTCTGAGAAATTAGCACATTGTACCGTATGTGAATACTATGAATAACTTTACAAGACTGTCGTCGAACAGCCGGTACGTTCCCTGCCTGTCTTTCCCTAGTCTATTTGTCGTACAGTCATTTAATGGTGCCTATGACCATCGTAAAAGTGCAAGAAATATGTTGACAAAGTTTCATCACTATCGGTTGAAGAGTACGGCCGCGTATAAAATACGAACACACATACATTCATTTTTATACATTAGAAGCAAATCGAATGTACAGTAGCACGATTACCATAAACAAGTTGCAAATATGTTTATTTGGCCTATTTCCTCCTTCGACAACCCTAACTTGAGAAAGACAACAAAACACATTAAGAGCCTGTACAGACTGGTGACTGACGACCTTCTCAGAGGGTGTGACTGCCCTGCTACCTGGGGGCAGGACTTCCGAATTCCATTGGGGGCGAACTAGCCCTTTGCCACCACCCTTCTTGTGCTCACTAAAATTTCCCACTTCTTCCTTCCTCCTCAAAAAAGCACTTGAACGGACCTATTATTGTCGGCGCAATGGCATAGTCCTCGCTATATACCATATCTATCAGTCATGGCGCGCAAGCTACAAGAAAAGCTTAAGGGACTTAACTGCGGTGTCATCAGTCCCTAAACTTACGAACTACTTATGAACTATCTTATAAGACGACACAAATATCCATGCCCGAGAGGGGATTCGAACCCCCGACCGTAGTGGCCGTGCAGACTGTGACTGGCGCGCCGCTGACCACTCGGCCATATTCTTTCTCTGGTTGAGGATACCACCAGAGTTGTGTCCTATAAGGAGAAAAATCAGATGACGACCTACCGGAGGCTTTAGATAAGGGGAAAGGTCAGTACAAAAACTGCGGCTGGTACTAAGCAAGTGTGCGTAGGAAAACATGGCGTTCTTCACAGTAACTACCCACCAATGGAAGCTGAAAAGTCGACAAGGTTAACACTTCTACGGACATTTCCAAATCTTTTCTTTCTCATTAGCGGTATTGCTCAATTCTACCTCCTGGTGATGTCCAAGGATGATAAATCTAAATAATGAAATGTAGAACACTGTTCCAATAAATAAAATTCCTGTACACGTTAAATTTATTAAAACTTTCTGCCACAAAATTATTTATTAACAGTTCCTGACTTGGTATTTGTGAAATAGCGAACGTGCTCCGAACGCGCTTTGTTCTTCTCCTAGTTTCCTGACAATTTCTTTATAGAATTACGGACATTTCTAGAAACTCCATTTTTTTTTTACCCTCTGAATCAATGTGAAACGCATTTTGCTTCCACAATGAGCAGTTGAACTTCCTGATGATCGTTGTCCGAATTCGTGTGGCCTTCGTCTAGCCTTCTTTTGATACTATTGGTGGCTCGTGACCGCTCGAGATGTGCAAAGCCACGAGTCTTTCCGCGCCGTTGGACGACTCGACGTCGGAATCCGTCCAGAGCCAACGGGAAATAACACACCACGTCAAACCAGGCTCCGTACCAAGGTTTTTCAATTTATTTATTTATTTATTTATTTTATTTATTTTTTGAACTCCATTGGTCTCCTCGTTGTGAGGCCTCCGTATCAAATCTCTAAAGCTATTTATTTTTTAGACTGCCCCGTGCCTGTCGTCCTAAGGACCTCCAAATCGCAGAAGTTACGTTTTTATAATAGACGTATATCCAAGTGGACGGAGGACGTGGTTTTGTTTTGCTGCCACCCCGGGCCTCCGACAGCCTGAGTCCGCCACTGCCTGCACGTGGGGAGGAGGGGGGGAGGGAGAGTCTCCGTGACAAGGGGAAGAACTCGGTGACGAGTACCAGCACCATAAAAGAACTAGCGCTTCAATAATACGAAAACGTTGATTACGAAATAAGTACATGACAAATACAGTGAGTTAATGACGAATAACCGCAAATCCCGAAAAACTGTTTTCAAGAACCAACTGATAGGTAAAAGCAGTGTTTTACTCCTGAAAAAATCTTTGTCCGACAATTAAAAATACGTGGAAGAGTGTCCCATTTGGAACAGGTTGAAAAACATGCGGCAGAAGGCAAATTTTCCCTCGACGGTCTGTTTCCCCCTCTTCCCCGTGTGGACTCGGTAGTTTCCCTAAAGACGGCGGCGTTTCCGCGGCGTGTGAACGCCGTCTGGCAGCGGCCTGCCGCAGCCCTGCCACGGCCTGCCGTATGCCGAGTCTCAGCGCGGCCGCCCACCCTCGTAAAGAGACGGACGGCTGCACTGCACTACACCACTTTACGGTCCCGCCGTAAAAGGCGGCACGGCCGCTCCCGCTTCTTTCCTGGCTATTGCTACTGGCGCGGCGCGGCGCGTTCTGACGGCAGCGACTCCTGACGCGACGCGTCGCCTGGCCTGCCGTTAGCCGCGGCCGCCGCAGCCGCACCACCAGCCACTGCACGCCGTCCCACACTTTGCGCGCCTCTGCGGGCTTTTTTGCTTCTGCCCGGTTCTCGATCTGAGCACTCTTTTCATCGTACTCGACTAAACGAATATGTCGTAAACTCGTGTTGCCCTGTGCACTTATTACGTCACTTTCGGTAGGTTTGCGACTGGACGAACCAGACGCGGCTGGTTTATTTGATGAGCCCTTGGAACAACTGCAGGTGGAAGTACACTGGCCGTCCCTACCGCTGCGAGGTGGCAGAAGGGCGCCGCCGCGCCCGGCAGACGGCCCTGGGCACGACGCGAAAAAGTGGCCAAAACCCCCAAAAATGAATTTTCCATTCTCCGAATTTTGACGGATGGGTTGGGTAGGGGAAGGACTGGTGCACCTCATTCCAGAAGGAGAGGTCGCCACTTTCGGTACCTGTCGAGTTACGTCAGTTCAAATGCGATCTCCTTCCAGAGCACACGCGGCGCTGTGAAAGTAACGCAAAATTACTCTCGGCTTGTGAGAGAATATTTTCGTAGTGAAATGAAAAATTTCAGTTCTACAAGCTGTAAACTGTTGCTACAGGTATGTACAAAATGTTCGTACTCGAAATCGCTATGCATTTCATGTATATCTTATTTATATTGTATTTTCTCCGATGTCTGTTCAAAACGGCCCTGCTTTGCCGAACTTGCATTTTCAACTAGAGCAAATATACCGCGGAATTTCAACTCCCAGACTATAGACTGATTAATTATGTGATGGAATTCACAAGAATCAGCTGCCATTATCTGTCATTTCCCTTGTATAATGAATATTTACAAGTATCCGTGCGGCCGACATTTCGTTGTACAACCTGGTCGATGCAACACGGAGCGAGGTAGCCTATGGACCTACATGCACCCCCGTGCCACACGCTTACAATACCTGACCACTTGTCTACAGTTAGTGCGTTAGTAATGCTATTTCAATATTTTTCACACAGGTTCAAATGGTCAATACGTGAAATCCACTCCGCAATATTCAACGTTGTTAGACAACGGTTGAATGATACACTACCTGCATCAATACCTTATCTGGAGGAACAAATTTCCGAGAAAATTGGTCGATCGTTACAGATACCGGAGGATTTGAAAGTCTCTCTTTCCTCATTCCTTGGTATATTGAGAACAAGTTCGCGAAAAACCTAAAAGGACAGAGGGCATATTCTTGAAACAAAATAACGAAAGGCTTAGTGCACCTTTTTAATTTCCGGTACATCCTCTTAGCGGTAATTCTCAGGCTGACTGTGATCTGCCATCAACTTTGCCATGATCTGTCACATAATTTGAAGATTTTTTTTTTCAGTATATTAGTGAATTACAATGTGTGTAGAATCGAAGGATTTTTTTCCAAAATATTTTCGACAAATATTCTGTTATTTTGTTCAAATGTTCAAATGTTTGTTAAGCTTATGGGACTTAACTACGGGGTCATCAGTCCCTAAACTTACAAACTACTTATGAACTACTTACGAACTAAGACGGCACAAATATCCATGCCCGAGGGGGGATTCGAACCCCCGACCGTAGTGGCCGTGCTGACCGTGACTGGAGCGCCTCAGTCGCCTCGGCCACCGCGGCCGGCGTTATTTTGTTATAATAAACAATTCACGTTGGCAGTGTATTAATTATTAGTGTCTAAATACTATATATAAATTATTAATAATAAATCATTACGAATTTTCATGGGTCACGTTGCTATACTATCTCCACTAGAGGTCTGCAAATCGCCGTTTTCGCTCGCTCGTACTTGCTCGAGTTCGCAACGCTCGGCGTTGGCGTGGCGAGTGTGTTACGCTCGGAGCGAGCGTGTTGACCCTCGAACGAGGCGACGTGGGGCGGCGCGGGCAGAGGCCGCACAGCGTGGCGCTGCTGCTGTACTCACGAGGAAACCTACCCAAGTGTCACACTCCGGTTTTTATGAAATATTGCATATAATACATGAAAAACTATGGGACACGTAATTTTTTAGCGGCGGAAAACATATTTAAGGGGTGAAACGGTCCCTCCAAAATTGGGGCTAAAAAAGAAAAATGGCAATAACTTAGAGATTAGTGAAGCGATTTTAATGATTTTTGGTATGAAAGTATCTTTCAATAAAAGACAAATTTCATAGATTCAACTTCGATTAAATCAAAACAATTTTTTGAGCACAAAAAATTGGTCACTTTAGGGGTAGCTGCCCCCTAATTGTCACTTCCCCTGCATGTACCTAGGCCGATCTCTTATCCCGCCATGCCGAAAACATGCAGTTCATTCTTTTGGCTGGTGCAGCTGGGTGACATTCTTCAGACGGCCCTAAATATATATAAAACAGATATCACTGAAACACAAGGAACACCATAAATTCCTGCAGCTGTTTAAAGTAAACAATTGGAATAAGAGGATTTAGAACAGGTACAGGATATATGAGCATTAGACCAGCATATGACCCTGACGACGGAAGAAAGGGCGGATCCTATATATTGTACAAAAGCGTCCATGTGTTCTTTATTATGTAGATAAGAAAGACGACAGTGGCAGTGGGGATATATGAATGTTGCAATTGGAAAAATTCCCGTTAAGTACTAACTTGGAAAATGTAGAGAAGCAGCAACCACGCACAGTGCCAAAATGCTACTGGAATGTGTGTTAACAGGGTGCAACAGAGAGAGAGAGAGAGAGAGAGAGAGAGAGAGAGAGAGAGAGAGAGAGAGAGAGAGAGAGAGAGAGAGATGCACAAACCTAACCTAACCTAACGGGTGTGCATCAATATAGGAGTATTTAATATCAATATAAAAGACGCACAAAGTATTCCAGGACTTGAGAGTGATGAGAGGAATGGACATTAAATACAGTCATTTCCTCGTTAAGACGGCAAGTTACACCTACCACTAAACAGGCACTAAAAGTCCACAAAATGGGAACAAGAAAGAAAGAAAGATCATGGATTACTCATTTAGTAAATGATCTTAGCACAGAAACTTTATGCTAATCACGTATAATAACTTGTATGGTAAAGTACAAAATGCGAAACTGAATGGCTAATTCAAGTGGATCGAGAGAACAGCTTTCGAAGCACCCGGGAAAGGAAACAATTCCAAATTTCGTATTCAGGTTTTATTCTCTAGCATCTAGTTTGCTTCCGACACTCGCCTTGGACTCGAGTGGCGCTACGGTGGGCGACCGAGTGGCGAGCGGGCAGTGTGGACGGTCGGGCCAGTCGAGCGTGCCCCGCTCGAACGAGCGCGGAGGAAGTCGAGCGCAGCCAAACGCCTTGCCGCAAGCTGCAGTACCGACACCTGCCGGACTATCATAGAACGACATGTGCCACGCGATTCGAGCGAGCAACCGAGCGAGGTGCAGACCTCTAATCTCTACCACTTAGTTTAGACAATTTTTACCAACAAATTCGTAATCAGACACCTCAAAAACCCCCGAGTGGTGAGTTTTGTGTGAATTAAACGTCTTCTTGAGGTTATGGCCACTATTTGGGGCTTCCGTCCCACTGTGCGACGGGACGGTCGAGCGAACGGAGGCGGCCGAGGGCGGCAGCCCGCGTCTGCCCCACAGGTAGCGGCGGAGGGCTCGCGTCTCTGGCCGCCGCTCCTCTGCGGCTGTCTGCACCACCTGACGAAACAAGTGACACGGCGGTCCAGTGTTGTCCAGCTTCACACCTCCGATGTGCGGGTCAGTGGCAACGTGGAAAGTCTAGAAGGCATTCCTGTCGTAACCACACTGTCCACTCGGTTCCAGACAACTGCCGCGTCACGCAGACATGCAGCACCGAGCACCCGCGGTTCCCCTGAGATGCATCAGACCGCCTATGGAATGCCTGCGTTCCAACGACAGAGGCCGCAGCGTAGGACGGCGAAGCGCTGTGCTGGTGTCGTGCGGCAGGCAGACGCCACAGTGGCCCTGTTATGTGTTGCCGCCCAGGCGAGCCGCACGGCTTCGTGTCGACCAAACGAAACCGCGCTGGGGCAGTTTGATCTGAACACCACAGTGCTTTACTGGCCACCGTCCTGTTTGGACGTGGTCTGCCGTTGCTTTTCTCCAACCTTTCCACTGACTTACCCAGCCTGTTACAGAAGGCTCTACTGTTTAACACGGATTCCCAACCGCGGTGAAATTCGGAACATTTCACATACAGGTCACTGTCAGAGGTGAAGTAAGTGAAAAGCGACACATAAAAATCCCACGACTGTGCGGAGATCGAACCAAGGACCTATAGATTCAAAGAGCCGCACCACGCCGAGGCAGGACCGTGGTGCGGTCGCCAGGTGTGTGTAACTAAAAGGACCAAGCTACCGATGGCGACATTTTTATTTATTTACCATTTATAATGCTGCTACCTGTTAATATAACGCAGTACGTACATTTGTAGTTTTACGTATTATACATTAGTTCATTGATGTTACATAACTTAAGTATTTGAGATAGATAGAGATAACAAGAAAAATAAAAGCAAAGACAAAATAATATATACAAATGCTTACAGTTCTCACTACAATTATAATATAACAATATACAATTCGTGATGTTACCATAAATTAGATGTAGTGGAAAACATAAAAACTTGATTGGTTACATTGTTGTTATAGGCCTACACATATCGAAATTCAATGTATTCTGAAACTTGTTAATTGTAATTATAGGCTAAACGATGTAACTGGAAAGAAAGAAATTATATCTAAAAATAAAGGGGTTGTCTGTCCTTATGGTTAGCTGCATTGTACTGTGGTGGGCGTTCAATACCTTGCAGTATTTTCTTCAAGCTACCGATCACCCAGCACAGTTTCCATGGTTGGTGTTATTAGTCTATTTTCTTCATATTGTTTTTTTTTTTCTTTCTTGTGTCACATGTGATAGTATCCACATTAATTTTTAAGAAGGTCTGGTTTTGGTTGATCACAGTGGGAGATTGCTTCCCTGTCAATGTTGAGTCCCATCGGTGTCACTTCCTTCATTTGTGAAAGTTTCGCCGCCTTTTTCCTTGTCTGTTTGTTCCCAACTATACCTGTACACTCTGAGGGGCATATGGGCACGCCTTCTCTAGGGCCTTGCCCTTTTGTATTCTTCATAAGTCGTATTGGATATCTGGTCTGCTAGTATGTTGTGTCCATTTTTGTTCGTCTCTTATTATGTCGTAAATCGCATCGTCTCGTGTAAAGTGAATCTGCTGTGTGTCTCTGACATGTGTGTATCGTCCGCAGAGGAAGACGATGTGTTCAGGGAGCCTTCGGTGTTTCCGCAGGTGCATGTGTTGGTGTCGCCCAGTCCCATTCGGAACAGGTGAGTGGGTTATCGACCATGTCCTGTAACGAAGTGAACCATACTGCGTTTGGAGTCGATATGCTTCATCGATTTTCTTCTCTAATGTCTGGTAGCATTGTATGTAGTCTACGTCCCTTGTCACAGGCCTCCCATTCCTGTTGCTATGTGTCCGTTCGCCATGTTTCAGTTGGCGGTTTGTTACAATATGTACGCCCGTTATTTCGTGCACTTTGTCTAGATTCCACATTTTAAGCCAGTACGCTGCAGCTCTATATCTTATTGTGATATCAACTGGACAGATACCGAGAAAAACGCATTGCGTTTCTATCAGTGTTATTTGAATGCACCTGTAAGTTGTAATAATACAATTCTCTGCCCACGTCACATTGTTTTGTTGGTTACTAGGCTCAATCTTGGAGCGTAGGCACTAGCTGCAAAGTATAATATTGACTCGAAGAGAGTACAGTGATATGTTCATATAGTTGATAGAGACAGTCTGTAAGTAGTTGAATTAAGTCTTGCCAACTTGTGTAATGGTGCTGAGAACAACACACTCGACCGTGGCCGAGGGAGGGGCAGAACCTGCGACGGGGAGCGGCCGCACAATCGGTAGCGAGGCTCCTCGGTCCGCACTACCGTCCTGCGCGGCGCGCCAAGAAATGCGGCATCCCTTGACGTCACCACGCGCCATCCAAGAACATGTCCTGTGGGTCCTCTTCTCCTGACCTCGGATGACCATCGAGTTCACGGTTGGCGCCCACTGCCACCCGCGTCATTTCTCCTAGTAGCGCTGTTTGTCTCAATGTCGCACTGTAGGTAAATACTATTGTAAGAATCAGTTGCCACCGAGTGCCGCACTTGTACACGAGTGTAGCTGGAACGCAGCATCCTGGGTCCACTCTTGTCAGAAATGATTCTCAAGTGGCAGTGCTGCAATGTAAAACAATGTGAGAAGCGGCACACTTACTCCCTGACCCAGTTCACGGTGGCGTTATATTGGCAACGTCTCTCATTTACTACCCGGTGAAATTCCACTGTAGCTTCACGCATTGAACAATCGGCCACAGCAGTTTACAATTTTCCATTTACCATTTCCATTTGTCCACCGTGCAGATATGCTATCTACGTCGTTTTGCAGCTGCTTTTGATCTCGTGACTTTACTAACCCGTAAGTGACGTCATCAACCTCAACCAATCTGAGAGATTAGAAAATAAAACGGCCACCAGTTGCAAGGTTCAAATTTATTCCCAACCGGTTTCGAGCAATTAGTGCCCTCCTTCAGGTATCTGCACAGGAAACAGTTAACAATAATATACAAATACAAATATTTCATAAAATACCACGTACAATCTCATAATTAAAGGTACAAGAAGTACACTATATGTAAAGCTTTCTCGAAGAATGACAAAATGTGAAAAACTAATACATTATTATACTGATATACATAAAATAAGAAACTTTAGAAAGTATTAAGTTCATATATACGATAATTTTTAGTTAGTTATATTACTCTAAATAACTAAAATGTTTGTTAATTAAAAAATGTTAGTTTATATGGACTCCATACTTTCTATAGAGTGGTAACGCACTGGACTCGTATTCGGGCGGACGGTGGTTCAAATCCACCGGCGACAATAACGATTTAGGTTTCCCGTGATTTTCCTAAATCAAAAAGGCAAATGTCGGGATGGTTCCTTTCAGCCGGCCGCGGTGCCCGAGGGGACTGAGGCGCTCCAGTCACGGTCTGCACGGCCACTACGGTCGGGGGTTCGAATCCCCCCTTGGGCATGGATATTTGTGCCGTCCTTAGTATAAGGTAGTTGATAAGTAGTTTGTAAGTTTAGGGACTGATGACCCCGTAGTTAAGTCCCATAAACTTAACAAACATTTGAACATTTGGTTCCTTTTAAAGGGCACGGCCGATTTACTTCCCCGTCCCGTCCTTAGTATAAGGTAGTTGATAAGTAGTTTGTAAGTTTAGGGACTGATGACCCAGTAGTTAAGTCCCATAAACTTAACAAACATTTGAACATTTGGTTCCTTTTAAAGGGCACGGCCGATTTACTTCCCCGTCCTTACCCAAAACACCGAAAGTTAGCTCCGTCTCTAATGGCCAAGCTGTCGACGGAACGTTAAACTCTAAGCTTCCTTCCTACTTTCTATAGTTCTTTATTTTATCAATATGCAGTTGAATAAGATATTAATATTTAACTTGTTGTCACTTTGCGAGAAAGTTTTATATTTGCGAATTTTATGTAATACTCAGCTGGTACCCGATGCGTTGCTGCCGCAGAAGAAATAATTGTGCAGATAACGTCTGAATTTCGAAAATGTTAGCTTGTTTAACTATGAATTATAGAATAAAACATTCATGAGGTTCGCAATCTTCCGTTAGTCCGCCTCCTCCTTTCCCTCCTCTCTGTTCACCTGCTGCTGTCCCCGTCTCCTCCTGTTCTTTCTCCGTCCATTTCCTCCTCCTCCTTTTCCCTGTCTGCCACCATCTCCCTCTCTCACTCTCCTCCTCTCCCCTCTCTTTGTCCGTCTCCTCCCTCCCCTTTCTGTACCTCTCCTCCTCCACCTATTCCTCTCCCTCCTATGTATGGCAACATACATATATGCGTCAAATTTCATGGTACCTGGTCAAGCGGTGTCAAAGTCGCAAGGTACCTTCTCCATGGTAAATTCATTGGCTAGCAGATTACAAATTTTCTTCATGAAAACATACATTCATGGTGACCAGTCAAACAATTTGGATATGTGTTGTAACGTACCCTCCGCCATGCACCTACGGAGACTTGGGAAAGGCAGCTCATGTATTAATTCCACATGTCATTCAATTCCGCCCAGCCGTTTCAGCGTGAAGAGAAACAAACGTATTGACCCATTGTACGGTACCCTCCGACACGCAGCGTACGGTAGATTACGAAAGGTAGCCTATGTATTAAACAGGGTATAAGCTACCTGTTCCAAATTTCATTCATATCCTTCCAGCCATTTCAACGTGAAGGCGTAAGAAACGAATTAAGTAATTGCAAAGCAACTTTCGCCATGCACCATACGAAGTTAACTTTAGTATGCCTATAACCTTACGACGGGTGCAAGCAATTAGTTCACAAAGTTTTCTCGTAATCAGATGAACGGTATGGTCGTGCATAAAACACTAACAAAAACACAAACATTAATTTTCATGTATTAGATTTATATATTTATTTCCAAATTATCTTTAAAACCATACATTGGTAACAACAAATTCCTTCTGCTGATGGTTTTCACCTGAATGATTCGGTACGCTTGGTAGGCATCAAGGATTACAGCAAAAAACCGCATTTAAAGATCTGAATGATGTATACTTTGCACTGAAGCATGTTTCTTAACAAATTTCTTACTTTAATTTTCTTACATAAAATTTACGGTGTGTAGAATATTTATAATTTAAATCTTTCTTTGATGATTATCACCCCGGAAAATGTTACGTAACATCCAGAGAGAGCTGCTAGAATTTTCAGAAATTTTATTTCTTTCGGAACTTCACCGAAATCTTAAAATTAACAGTTTAGTCACGTTAAATAATTGAAATGATTATAGGTAATCTGAATATATTAATACTGCACCGATAGACTGAACTGTTAAATTATATTTAAATTTTTTATCAAGATCGGAACACAACTGTACAATCTGTCGAAGTCCATATGTAAAGTATCCTTCGTCAAGCACCATCCAAAATTTTATGTGATAGTTTTTGAACGTCAAGGTCCAAAATGTCATGAAGATTTTAGGATGAATAAAGTGTTCTTATTCGCATGCCGCATGATGCCATAGGGCTTAACCCATATAATTGTTTAGGACATCGTATCTCCTGAACTATATGTCTTAAACTCGGCAAGGAAACACTGGAGTACATCCAGAAATTTATTTGGCTGTACCTTATAATATGGGGCTAGATGTTAAACTAAATGTTGTAATGGATGACCTCCCATCTATACAACAGCTTCGTGTAGGTCACTTTTATCTCCTGGATTTGAGCATCCCACTCGATTTCTCTGTGATTTTTAACAAACTGGGCATGTGCGAGTACCCAGTAGCCACCCATTACTTTCGCCTGGAAGGAGGCTGTATAGGGAACAGAAACGTGATATTGGACATTGATAGGGTAGTTGGAATCGTCTTTTTAATGTGACTGACGAAGAATTGCCGAGTAAAAGAAGAAGATAATAATAATAATAATACACTAGCTGAAAACTCTGCCTCACACGGGTACTTATTTATTCCCAGTCTTAGGTTAGCCCCTCTGTCTTTCCCTGTTCTCTCTCTCTCTCTCTCTCTCTCTCTCTCTCTCTCTCTCTCTCTCTCTATCTATCTATCTATCTATCTATCTTCGTACCCTCCCTCTCCTTCCAGTCAGCAGTCAGTCTCCTCCTCTCCCTCATATATGAAAACATACAGATATGAGTCGTTTGACAGTGACTGGTGAAACAGTGTCAAAGTTGCAAGGAATTCTCTGCCATACTGAATTCACTGACTTTCAGGTTATAAAAATCTGCTTCATAAAAACATACATTTATGTGCTGACTTTCATGGTAGCCTGTCAAACAATTTGATGTTTGCTGTAACGCACATTCCACCCTGCCCCTAAGGAGGCTTATGAAAAGTAGGCCATCTATTAATCAGAGTATAAGCTACCTCTGTTCCAAATTTGATTCACATCCGTCCAACCATTTCAGCGTGAAGACGTAAGACAGGAATTAATTAATTGTAAAGCATTCTCTGCCATGCACCATATGAACTTAATCTTAGTATGCCTGTAACCTTCGCGCTAGTGTTAGCAATGAGTTGACCATGATCGTCCACATAATATGAACAAAAAGACAAAGTGAAAGTAGCCTGTTATTAAAATAAGCAAAATCTCGAGCAGTTGAGATCTGTGACTGTAAGTTAAAACGCTCACTGCTGCTCTAAAATACTTTATGAGTGGCCACAGTACATGCGCAATGGAAATTTATCTAACTGCTCACTCCTTATGGGAGGAACCAACGTTTTAAGAAACACACAATCAGTGTTAAAAAAAGAATGGATAATTAAACATGGAATTCGGAGCATGAAATCATAAAGCAGATATTTGATACATTAAAATCGCAATCTATTGAGTAAAATAACAAGCAAATTAATGTGGGGAGACCAAATCAAGCACACACCTTGTACAAAAGAGAATTAGAACATATAATTCCGACCCGTATTAAAATTGTTTCTGCCCTTTATGAATATGGAGATAATGTGGGAGGTAATGTTCAAATACACAATGAGTAGCTGAAAGCACATTCATTCATTCAGAGACACACACATAAATCTTGGCAGTACATTACAATCCTGGAACACATGAAAGTAGCATCGAAACAAAGCGTTGGGGGCACCTTGACGAGATGGCAGGTGTCTTGATCACAAATTTTAAGTTATACTGTGCATTAAGCGAACTCTTGTGTAGGGAGGCAGCGACTCACTATTCTTAAGTACGACGTGGTGTGCGACTACGCCGAATTTCATAACATTTACAAACAGAAATTAATTTAGAATAAGTGAGGAAAGCACATGCGAGAATTTGTAGAAGAAAGCTACTAAAAAAAAAAAAAAAAAAAAAAAAAAAAAAAAAAAAAAAAACATGGCTGAAGTAACGACCGTTACAAATTCACGTGGTGCAATTGGTCATACAAGAGAGTAAGGATGGAATCAAACAACAAAACCTAAGAAATATTTAGCATACCCGCAGATACAGAAACAATGTGAAAAGTCAGTTAAAAACCACAAGGAAGTTTAAACACACTAAGTTTACACAAAGGCTGAAGGCCACACACGTGTATTCTGACTTGAGCAAAACCAGACACACAATCAACACTGGAATGAAAATAATAAATTTACACTGAATTTACTCGAGTTCTGTAAATTAAGAAACACTTCACCTTGCATAGCGAAAGAATTACTCAAAATATCACTGAAAACCCAAGATTGCATGATCACAAAGAAATCAAAGTCCTAACAGAATGCCTTCCCCTCAGCATGATTCGGCTGAGTACTTACTTCCTCAGTCGTCGGAACCTGAATGAAGGGTGAAGACTGAAGCTCTAAGGCCTCGGAAAAACCTCTCCACCCCCCTCCCCGCGCTACACCGGATTTAGAGCACGATAAAAGCGACGCAGAGTGCGTTCAGAGACTAGTGTTTACCAACCCTTGCTACCTGGCCAAGACAATTCCCACAACATCCGCACTCAGACAGGTCTCCTGTCACCTCTTTCGTCCAAGAGTAGTTTGGTATGACACTAAGAACACGGCCACCTCACCATCTTGCCAAGTAAGCTTGTCTCTGGCCATCCAGCGGACGCTAGCGCAGACGACAAACGAAGGCATGCGTCCTTAACTACAACAAAACGAGGCCTAAAGCGGGAGGCGGCGACTGTACGCTATTGCGCGGCAGGCAGTCAATATTAACAGCATACATTCACATTCACATCAACACACAAGTTCAATCACACGGGTGTAAACATATATAAATGACGGGCAAACATATATAAACTTCGGGCATCGATGATTAATAAAAAGAATAAAATAATTAACACATAAATAATCAAAATATCCACGGGTGTACTGCCGCTCTATAGTGTCCAACGGGCACAATATTTCGGCGATCATACATGTCGCCATCATCAGGTGAACTGACGGACTGAGCTCCTGGAAACGAGCCGGCACGGAGATCCGCACCCTACGGCTGCTCGAAGGGAACTGGGTTCTAGCCCGGTAGCGGGCGATTTAAATACCCTCGGCCCGCGGAGCGACCCCTCCGTGGTCCGCGCCCCGCGCCGCGGCCGCACATTGGAACCGATTGCGCCGGCGTCTGAGATGACGTCGGTGTGAGGGCTCTGTCCGCCGTGGTAGTCACTTCGTTACGTTTTCGGACCGCGGAGGGGTCGCTCCGCGGGCCGAGGGTATTGAAATGGCCCGCTACCGGGCTAGAACCCAGTTCCCTTCGAGCAGCCTTAGCGTGCGGATCTCCGTGCCGGCGCGTTTCCAGGAGCTCAGTCCGTCAGTTCACCTGATGATGGCGACATGTATGATCGCCGAAATATTGTGCCCGTTGGACACTATAGACCGGCAGTACACCCGTGGATATTTTGATTGTCAAATACGCCGGGAGAAACTGAAGAATCACAACACATAAATAGATAGCATTAATGTTGCAGAAACACTTTAGGTTAATGAATCAGTCAAAATGGAACACGACCACACATTCAGCGGACGTGTTTCAAAAGAAACAAACATTAATTTTTATATATTAGATTTCTTTTAATATTCGCATTACAACTATACGTTGGTAACAACAAATTCCTTCTGCTGGTGGTTTCCTTAAAAGTTTCATCAGGATGGGAATACAACTGTAGAATCTGACGAAGTCCATATGTAAAGTATCGTCTGTCATGCACCATCCAAAATTTTATGTGACAGTGACCTTCCTCTTTATTTGAAGGCCAAGTGTGCAAACTGTCATGAAGATTTTAGGGTGAATAAAGTGTCCTTAATCGCATGTCGCCACAGGTTTATGACGTCATATCTCCTGAACTATATGCCATAAGCAGTTCTTACCCTTACGTCAATTGTTACTTCATGGATATGTGTACCAAATTTTGTTTAAATCGGTACAGTGGTTTAAAAGCAGACGTCGCATGATGCAGCACTTTTCCGCATATTTCACTGTTTATTACGTCATATCCTTTGTACTGTTTGCCATACAGTCATTTAATCGTGCCTGTGACCATCGCGAAACTGTACGCAATATGTTGACAAAGTTTCATGACAATCGGTTGAACGGTACGGCCGCGCATAAAATACGAACACACAGACATTCATTTTTATGTATTGGAAGCTTGACAGATTTCTGTGCGTGAGTCGTTGGCAGTTATAGTTGTAATTAGAAAATGCTAGGCAACTCGCCGTTGTAGCTTGACACGGTAGTAACGCAACATATGGAGTCAACAGAGCAGGTTGGATAGACCTTTGCGGCCGGTACAATCCTACGCCGGGAAGTACGAAGAATATGGCGGGGATCTAACCAACACCTTCCATTTATTAATGTTTTCTATTTAACAATGCTTTGCTGGCATACGTACGTTAATAGCAGTGTAGGGGGTCAACAGAAGTAGGTGCCGATCATTTCATATTCTTTAATAATGTTCAAATAGATAAATGAATTGCAACGCTTTTCAAATGTTCTTAAGTTTGTCAAGTTAATGGGACTTAACTGCGAGTTCATCAGTCCCTAAACTTATAAACTACTTAATAACTAACTTGTACTAAGATAACACAAACATTCATGGCCGAGGGACGATTCGAACCTCCGACGGGGAACGGCCTCGCGCATCGGAGCATAGCGCCTCAATGAATTCGGCCACTCCACCGCGGCTTCCATGCCTTTAACTAACATTTACTAATAATTTCGAAGATGTACGAAGTTGTAGGAGGTCTCAGTAGAAGGGACGCCTACACGTCGGCTCATAAGTCTGACTCAGAGACGGGTCAGCTTAATTTGGAGATCCCGGATGGACATGTGGGTCGGTAAATCCGCGCGCCTCCTACAGCTTCTTCTACAGACTCCTAACTGCGCCTACACTTGCAAGATAGGTTTACTCAATAGGAGTATTGCAACTGAGACGCTATTCCGTAAGCACGCAATTTCAATAGAAGCTGCTTGTGAGGAGGTACAGTGTCAAAAGCCTTCCTGAAATCAGGAAATATGGAACAGATTTCAGATTCCTTGTCTATAGCACTCATCACTTCACGTGAGTAAATAGTTAGCTGTTTTTCATGAGCACGATACTTTCTGATCCGTGTTGACTATGGGTCAATAGGTCGTTCTCTTCGAGGTAGTTCACAATGTTTGAGGAAACTGTTCTAAATTTCCTGCTGTAAACCGCCATCCGTAATATAGGTGTGTAATTTTGCCGAATACTGTTACTGATTTTCTTAAATATTGGAGTGAGCTCTGTAAATTTCCAGTCTTCGGGTACGGATTTCCCACAGAGCAAGCGATTGATAGCTAGTTATGGAGCTCCTGAAAAAGCATACTCTGATAAGAATGTAACTGGTAGTTATCGTTGGGTGTTTACTGGGTTTCGGTATGGCGTCGAGCAGAAACATACAGATCAGAGGGGCCTCCCTCTGCTTTCCCTTCTGTATCGGACATTGTAGGTCTGTCAGCAGCTCAAGTACACCATTGACAAAATGAGCAAGACATGTCCAGTCGCCTTCCGCTTCCAACTCAGCACTTCGCTCGGTTACAATGTACCAGACTTCGCGCATGTGTCACATATTGTGGTCCACATTAGAGTTTATTTTCTGTATATTCTCTATTCTGCGATACATAAACCGGATGTAGAAGTAACGAAATGTACAAATGTTGGTGAGTCCGCGGCAGACAACTGCTGAGGTCATCCGTCGCTACATTTACAAACTACTTAAACTAAATGACGCACTCAACAATCCGAAGATTTGTTTGAACACCACAGTGCTCTATTAGACACGGTCCTGTTTGGAGGTGGTATGTCATTGCCTTCCTCCGATCTTCGAACTAACTTACCCAGCCAGTAACACGGGGACGTACAGCTTAACGTGGGTTCCGAACCACGGTGCTATTCGGTATTTTTCACATGAGCAACACTGCACGAGGTGAAAGAAGTGGAAAGTGACAGATAAAAATCGCAAGACTTGGCGGGGAACCAGCGACCTTCGGATTTGTAGCATGGCACTCTACAACTGTGCAACCAAATTATACACCCACAATCTCCGAGGGAGGAGTCCAACCTGCGGAGCGAGCGGCCGTGCATTGTGTGAAAAGGCGCCCTGGACTACACGGCTATGTAGAATAAGAAGTGACGGCAGAGGAAGGACAGCTTGCCGGCCCCCTCGCTCGCTACCTGCCCACCACTCTGCGCGGCAGCGGTGGCTCGCTCGCACAATTTATTGCCACTGCTGCCGACCTCACCCCCGACCGAACCTTTTGAGGCTGGCGCCGTAAATCCCCGACCCGGGCACTGAGGGCGATAAAATCTTATGAATCGTAATAAGTACAAATTGCCTTTATTGCCTATTACGGCGATGGATGGCTGAGAACAATCTCTCGGTTACGGCGAGAATATACGGCGCCGTTCCTTATCGTATTATAATTACAGCGCGGCGCGGTGCGGCGCCGCCTGGGGTGTCGATCGTCCGGCGCGCCCCTTGAGACGTCTCTGTAGAGCCGGCAGGCGGGGTGGGGTGGGAGCGGTTGTTTCCCACGTCGTCAGACGCACGATTAGCCGCGCCGCACTGCCCAGCTCATCGAGACCGCTGGCATGCGGCTCCACATCATTTTCCGGGAGTTCATTATGCCGTAATGCCGTAATTCTGGGCTCAGATTTTAAGCCGTCTCCTTAGCGCACCCTCACGTCACCTCGCGAGTGCTTAGTTAAAGACAAACGACCTCACGTGCCGCGGCGCGTCTCGGCTCCACAAGCCACTTCGGGCCCAGATTGGATGTTTTACTCGCGCTGAATACCAACTAGGCGTTCTCATCGTAATCTGTGTATCACTTATGAGGAGCGGTATACCGATCAATTTCTAAAGCCCCGGGATGCTACAAAAAGGCTTCCTGTGAGGTTCAACTTCTTGTTTCATCGATGTTTCTAACGTATGCGGATCAACTGAAATTTGTTTTAAAAAAAAGTTCAAATGTTTGTAGAACTTATGGGACTTAACTACGGGGTCATCAGTCACTAAGCTTACAAACTACTTATGAACTAGCTAATCCTAAGGACGGCACAAATATCCATGCCCGAGGGGGGTTTCGAATCCCCGACCGTAGTGGCCGTGCAGACCGTGACTGGAGCGCCTCAGTCCCCTCGGCCAACGCGGCCGGCTGAAATTTGTAATGGCGCTGAAAATACGAAGGCGGCGCGCTGTTTTCTTGGTCAGGTGGATATCGACCGCTAAAGAAGTAACTTCTGGCGTGACGCAGCCAAGTATGTTTCCACCCTTGTCGATGAGTATTTTCTGTTTTATAGTACCATCGTTAATTGTAGTTGACGTGCTTCATGGACAGGTGACAGAATTTAATGGGACAAAGAGTCGATTATGGAAGCAGTTGTAGGTATGGGTGAAAGCCACATTAATGCTACGAGTCAGAAACATTTTCGGGTTGCCATTTCTAATGTTCAGTCGACGGTACGAGAACAAAGGGCATAACGTTATGGGAGTAACTTCTCTTTTACGAAAAGACCGTCCACGTGTTAACCTTGTTACACTGCCTAAAGGTTTCTCAACCACTCTTAATTTGTGGTACTTTGAGCAGTCAGTCCCAGTGCACGGCGCGATGTTATAACCGAGAATCTCCAGCAATTCGGATTCTCGCAGTTCTACCAGGCTTAAGATTGCTCTATGTCTTATCTTATGCCGTCAATCCATCTCTTCCCAGGACGACCTTATTGCCATCTCCATGGCCATCCAAGACCATACGTCTCGCCCACTATTGTCTTCTACTTCTCACTAACCCAAAAGTGTACTACGGTTCCCTTTAAGGTTCTTGCAATTCCATATTGAGCCTTTTCCACCCTTCTACTGGTATTCTGAGTGGAACTGGTCCAAATATTTACCTCAACCATCTTTTCTCAAATCTGTAGCACTGTTGAATTCCTGTTTGCAGTGCCCCATCTTTAACGCATACAGAATTACAGCAATAATTAACTTTTTGTACGATCCTACTTTGAGAATTCGTAACAAGTTCCGGGAAGTCAAAATGTTGTTGATTGTGTGCATGCATAACTGTATTCTTGCCTTCACTTCCATTTCGGTCGATGAATTTTCTGCGTGTTGCGAGGAGCCAGACTTTTGGGAGAGCTATGGAGACCGCAGTCGTGTTGCAGAGGAGAAAGTGCTGGCCGCGCGTCTGACAGAAGCCTGGCACGCTTGAACACAGCGCGGCTGTGGGAGAAGTAGGCTCTGGCAGCTGCAGGTCAGGGAGTGCCTCAGCATACGCAGCATACGGCAACACCTCAGCGTCTCACGGACGGCTGTGGTCTGTGGGCCTGAGTAAAATGTAAAAACTAAACAGCTCCCGACATCGCGCGAACGAGCTTGCAGGCTCATTTTAAAGTGGACCAACAGCCGGTTGAGATCATATAAACGAGATGTCAAATTATATGTCTAAGAGAGTTGTTCCCACACATACAATAAATAATGACTAAGGGGCTGGGTGGTCTGGTGTGGATAGGGAGACTAAATTGCTAAGGTTATTAGTCCGCCGGTGGAGAGGAGAGGGATGGAGGATAGGAAAGGTGGGGAAGGGAAAGGAAAAGCAGTTCGGGAAGTAATGAAGGAAGGAAGACTGCATTAGCTCGGGGCCCCGTGCTCGCCACGCATGTACTCTCGAAAGAGCAGTGAGCCCCCTGGGGGGAGGAGGTGACGAAGGGGTCTAAATGTTGTTTTAGTGCCTAAACAGCTGTATTTTGATAAAAGCTGCGGCAGTACGATAACGTACACATAAGAAAATAGGTAATCTCTATATATAAAAATGAATGTTAGACTGTATGTCCTGTATGTATTCAGAAACTATTCATTGATTGCAATGAAACTTTGGTGTTCACCGTACGCCCACGAAGGTTCCTGACATAAAAGCAAAAGAGTACGACACATAGCTCCGGAGATATGACGTCATAAATAATGAGAGGCCACCGCGTGAGAATGCCCAGATTTATGCGTCAATTATTGGAAAATGGGAGTAGTTAGGGGCCTGCAACAAAGCTTGCATGTAATTTTGGACGTTTATGAAGCGTTTGTAACACACACAAAATGATGAAACGAAAAAAAGTCTACTGCTCACAACACTTTCGCTGTAGATTCCGTAAAATTGTCGCGTCATGTATGAGCTTGTATCAAATAAAGTTAGCATTACAGATTTGCTTGTTACTATTTATTTTTGTCTGCAAGTGTCACTTAATCCTGTTCCATCCAAAATTAAGCAGTCTGTTTTCTTAATCTGTATCTATATCAGAAATATGCATTTGATCATGTTCAGGTTTGCTTCATAAATGCACTATTATATCTGTTTGATGAGACTGTCTGAGCCGCCATATTATCTTCCTTGTCTGCGACTACTCGAGCCATTTTAATCATTCCTTGAACGATGGTAAGATTATAGGAATATATTTTCTGAAGGGAAAAAATTGGGAAAAACCACGTTCAATTGTTGCAATGCAGGTACGAAGCGTGTTTAAGTAAGTACCGTTTTGAAATTTAAAAAATACGTGCTAAGATATCTCAATAATCTACTTATCTACATAATATCCGTCAATATTGAGGCACTTGTCATAATGTTGCACCATTTTTTGAATACCCTCCTCATAGACGTCTGGCGGGCAAGCGCTCTACCGACTGAGCTATCCCGTCACGACTCAAGTAGGAGGCGAGGTACTGGCGGAAGTAAAGTTATGGGGCGCGATCGAGAGTCGTGTCGGGATAGCTCAGTCGGTAGAGCACTTGCCTGCGAAAGGCAAAGGTCCATGGGTCGAGTCCCGGTTCCGGCACACAATTTTAATCTGCCAGGAAGTTTTATTTGAACATTTTTTTATTGAAGGATCTACTGTTTAACGTAGATTCCGAATCACGTTGCAATTCGATATTTTAATCGGCAACACTGCCGGAAGGCATAGAAGTGCAAAGTTAGAGATAGAACTCCTAGGACCTGGTAGGGATCGCACCCGCGACCTTTGGAGTCATAGTCTAGCACTGTACCACTGTGCTACAAAGCCCTTTAAACACTGGTTAGGAGTTCGCGGACTGCATTGACTATTGTCAAGATCTCTTCATTTATTTTCGTTGATGTCTAAGACATTTTAAGGATTCATCTATTTAGCATATATCGAATGCTTCCAACTTGCTTGTGTTCATTTCCAGTATCCAGCTTTTCCCACTATCGAAAAGGAATGACTAAACACAGCTTTTTGTACACTATCATGTCCTTAAGCATTTCCGTGACATTAACATAAAAGTCAATGTGCTTAAATAAACTGCTAAATGTCATGCATTGCGGGAATTCTATATTCTGCATCTGATTTCCATGTTGGATGACCAAATTTTACACTATCATGTCCTTAAGCATTTCCGTGGATTGATTGTTAAGCATTATTCCTGGATTTTGATGTTCCTCTGAATTGTGACTCTGATTTTTTCTTGTTTTTCTTTTTCTGGTGCTGAATTTGAAATCCATATTCCTACTGTGTTATGTCATTGCACTAATTATACTGCAAGCGGTAGTGCGCGATTATTAGGGGCCGGCCGCGGTGGCCGAGGGGACTGAGGCGCTTCAGTCACGGTCTGCACGGCCACTACGGTCGGTGGTTCGAATCCCCCCTCGGGCATGGATATTTGTGCCGTCCTTAGTTGTAGCTAGTTCATAAGTAGTTTGTAAGTTTAGGAACTGATGACCCCGTAGTTAAGTCCCATAAGCTCTACAAACATTTGAACATTTTGATTATTAGGGGGATCTTATCTCGGGTTCTCTTGATCATAGGGTTAAGGAGTGAAGTGTTCAGGATAGCTTTCGGCCTAGTGATCACTTCCAGACAAATTAGAAGAATAGGAATGCTGTGGCTAATTTACAATACAGCGTCGAAATTTAAATATTACGTACTTCCTGGAGCTCATCCATATTGAGCGTTCAGCTGTTTTTTTCACATATTTGTCGTCTATGGTGGGCTTTATACAGCTTACAAAAAATGTTCAACTGTTTATAAAGTTTATGGGACTTAACTACGGGATCATCAGTCCCTAAACTTACAAACTACTTATGAACTACCTTATACTAAAGACGTACCGTGTACTAAAGACGACACAAACATTCATGCCCGAGGAGGATTCGAACCCCCGACGGGGAACGGCCTCGCGCATCGCAGCACAGCGCCTTAATGCGCTCGGCCGCTCTGCCGCGGCACAGTTAACAAAAGCAATATTTATTTAACGGCGGTGCGTGAGATAATCACTCGAAACAATTATTGTTGGGTGCCAAAACAACGAATTGTGGGGATGGTCACTTCGATACTTTCTATTCATTGCAAATCGTCGAAAATTTTACCATATGTTGTTAAGATGATGATTGCGGAAATTCTTTACAGATTTTTCCTAATAGTACCCATTACCAATTGCCGAGATCCGTAAATGTGAACGTCAAATATGCACGATATATCCGGTCAGAGCCACCTACATAAGAAGACATGGTTATAATAATAAAGTAAGAGAAATCAGATCGAAAACTGAAAGGTGTAGGTGTTCTTTTCTCCACGAGCTATTAGGTATTGGAACTACAAAGAAATACCATAAGAATGGTTCGATGAATTCTCTGCGATGCACTTCAATGTGACTTGCAGAGTATTTATGTAGAAGACGCAGATGTAGATGTATAATTGTAGTTTTAACTATCGTGCAGCAAGGGTTCTCGGTTTGGAGGTCATGAAATTATGTCTCTAGTCACCACTGACTCACCAATAATACTTATGAAAGCGACAAATCATCGTAATTTTCTGTGTACTGTCAAAAATTTTATATTTTTACCGGTATTCGTCAGGTTTAGCATTTTTTTTATCGGCTATACCCGTCATATAGCCGTAAATCGTGTCTGTGACGAAGGCTTCTGCAGTTAAGACGGTGTAACTGTTGAATACTGTCGTTCGTCGAGGCTGTTTTGAAACACGCCCATAACACATCACCGTAAATCTCTCTGCGATGAGCGGACTCTCCCGTCCACGCCTCTTGCTGTTGCCCGTACATGTCAATGACCATCGGCTTCTCCAGTAAGAGAGCGGAACGTTGGTAGCTCCCTTGTACTCTCGAGTATTCGAATTATCAGACAGTGACTGAAAAAATCGTAAGAATGTCTGGTAATCGCAGATAACTTGTGATATGAGGCGTGATTTTTTTTAAGTAAGTACAGTTTTTAAATAAAAAAAGAAAAGACGTGCTAGGATATCTCAATAATTGTATGCGCACTGGGTACTTACATCTGTTGTCTACGCACTGATGCCAGTACTGTCTGATTCTTCCTTGTTTACGTTGTGTACTGATTGTTTTATGATGCCTCCGATAATCGTGAATCCCACCGACTAAGAAGTACGGGCTGTTATAAGATTTCTTAGTGATAAAGGCCTAAAAGCGATCGATATTCATCATGAAATTTGTGCCGTTTACGGAGAAAACATAATGAGTGATGGAATGCTAAGAAAGTGGGTGAGAGCACCATGAACAAAGGAGTGGGCGTCCTTCGGTCGTTAATGAAAGCCTGGCGCAGGAGGTGGACAATACGGTGAGAGAAAACAGACGCCTTACGATTTCCTACTTGCGGGATGATTGTCCTAATGTTTCTCGAAGTGTTTTGTATGGCATCGTGACCGAGCAAGACGACGACGAAGTCAAAACAGTTGTGATGCAGTGGTTAACAAGTCAGGCGGCAGACTTCTATGAGGAGGGCATTCAAAAACTGGTACAACGTTATGACAAGTGCCTCAATATTGACGGAAATTATGTAGATAAGTAGATTATTGACATATCTTAGCACGTCTTTTTCAAATTTCAAAAGGTACTTACTTAAAAAAATAAAAATAAGTAAATAAAATATGCCTCGTACCTCAATTGCAACAATTGGACTGATTATTCCCCATTTTTTTCCCTTCGGGAAATGCATTCCTATAATCTTACCATCGTTCAAGGAATGTTAAAAATGGCTTGAGTAGTCGCAGACAAGGAAGATAACATAGCGGCTCAGACAGTTTCGATAAACAGATAACAATAGTGCATATTTGAAGCAAACCAGAACATGTTTAAATGCTTATTTCTGATGCAGTCACTTACCTTAATAGCTGACCATATGCACGACAATGGTGAACAAGTTGGTTCATAAAGTCAATTTAACTCCAGTATTTCATTAGACGAAATAGCCAGCCGTTTTCCTAAACACGACATTTCCTCCTTTTCGAAAATCTTTTTTACTTTATCAAGAAACCCCAGCCCGCCGCGGTGGCCGCGGGGACTGAGGCACTTCAGTCACAGTCTGCACGGCCACTACGGTCGGGGGTTCGAATCCCCGTCGGGCATGGATATTTGTGCCGTCCTAGTTCGTAAGTAGTTCATAAGTAGTTTGTAAGTTTAGGGTCTGATGACCCCGTAGTTAAGTCCCATAGACTATACAAACATTTGATTTGAAGAAACCCCGAACAACGATGATGCCCGGGTAGCACTAGTGTCAATTGTGCTAAGAGCCCGCGTTCCGACCGCCATGAAACTTATTATCCGTGATAAGAAATCTACTCTCCCAAATATTTTTGCGCAACTTTCAGGTCGTTATCTTCGCTCAGTGATTTTATTTTCGTTACTCGTCATATTAACCCCCGTGAACCACAGACATTGCCGAGGGGGGATGGCTTGCATGCCTTAATGATGCAGATAGCAATACCGTAGGTGCAACCACAGCGGAGGAGTATCTGTGGAGAGGCCAGACAAACGTGTGGTTCCTGAAGAGGGGCAGCAGCCTTTTCAGTAGTTACAGGGGCAACAGTCTGGATGATTGACTGAGCTGGCCTTTACATGGCTTTGCCCTGCAGTTACTGCGATTGGCTGAAAGCAAGGGAAACTGCAGCCGTTATTTTTTCCAACGACATGGAGCTCTACTGTATGATTATTTGATGATGGCGTCTTCTTGGGTAAAATATTCCGGAGGTAAAATAGTCCCCCATTCAGATCTCCGGGGGGGGGGGGGGGACTACTCAGAAGTATGTCGTCGTCAAGAAAAAGAAAAAAGGCATTCTAGGGGTCTGAGCGTAGAATGTTCTAAGACAGGGTTATAAATAGAAAATCAGTTGGTGGTAAGCAGGAGTAGGTCTAATAATGAATAAGAAAACAGGAATGCGGGTAAGTTATTATGAACAGCATAGTGAACGTATTAATATAGCAAAGATAGACAGAAAACCAAAACCGACCACAGTAGTGCAAGTTTATTTGCCAACCAGCTCGGCCGATGATTAGGATATCGAAGGAATAAGAAATTATTCAGAAAGTTAAGGGAGACGAAAGTTTGATTGTAATATATTTTTTGTATATTTCAGTAACGTTAAATGCATTTCATGTTACTAGATTATCATTTTGGTAAAACTTGAGCCCCACTCTTTTCAAGGCTTGAGGAATAGCATTTTTATTTCATGTGTTAATATATTAGTTAATATTGCTAGGTTTTTCTTATTTTGTTATCTTAATAATTTATTAGCATATTAATTAATGTGGCATAAGTACGGCTTCTCCACTACGCCACTGTCACTGTGAGAAGTGCAGTTGTTTTACTTTTAAGTGGATGTGCGAGGATCTATGGCTGTCTGAATGTGGGGAATGATAGCTCTCTTTGCATCGTTCTCTCTGGCTCAGTGTCGATAGCTGCTGATACTACCAAAGAGGTTTCTACACCCTTTGGTTACAGGCTAGTCGACGAGTCCTCTCCAGCGCGAGTCCCGTTCTCCGTCCCCACCACCGCTGTTCCTTGGGCTTTACAGCTTCCAGTAGCTTTTCGCGCCGCCGTGGCTGCTGGGCTGTCCTTCCTGTGCTGGTCTTCTCGTGAGGTTGTTCGTTGTTCGTTGTCTAGCACGTTTAACTTAGACTCGGGAACTTAGAATCATTTTTTGGAATATTTTCTCCAATCGTGTGCGAAAATGTGTTCTCGGTTTTCATTTCAGTGATTTCCAATAGAAAAACGCGGTGTGTGTGATACTAGTTGCAGTTTGTTAATGGCTTGGTATGTTAAAACCTTTTGTGATCATGTCGCGGTGTATGAACTCTGTGTAAATACTTTCTAGCTTTGTGGGGCCCGATTTATAATAGGTGATATGTTCATTTTTGTACAGTGCCTGTAAAAATCTTCTCATCGTTTCCTTCCGTGAGTGATGTGTTCCACGTGGTTGGTTCATAGAACAAAGCCTTCAGTTTCCACTTTTGTTTGTTCCATGGCGATCAGGCAAGTAACTATGCGGGTATTCTTCTTATCTCCACTAATATTTCGCGATCTTCTCTTCTCGCCTATTTTAATTTTGCTGTTTCTTCTCCGACTGGTAGTACGCACCCTCTCTTTGTCAGTAATTCTCTCTGTGCCTTGTACAACCTCATTAACTAGCTTCTTTATGTAATTCTACATTTCTATGGGTTGCATGCTGTAATTCTTAATTTTATTTTTCCGACTTTGTAATTATTTCACTTTTATGAGGGAGGATTCGAACCTCCGACGGGGAATGGCCTCGCGCATTGGAGCACAGCGACTCAACGCGTTCGGTTACTCCACCGCAGTGGAAATAATGTTTAGTTTCATTGAATACCACATTCCTGGTGACCACGAGGTAAGATACAACACGACCTCGCCGGACTGAGCGTTCCGCATCCAAACCTGAATGTTTACTATTGTACAAACCACCATGCAAGTGGAAGAATGAAGCGGAAACCATAGCGGCAGCAGCTTCCAACACCGGCAGTGCATATCGATGTTTTGTCACAGACAGCAACACAAGAGTGCAGCATTTAGTGGTCGCAGGAGCTGTAGCCTCAACTAGTGCACCGCGCAGAAACTATGACTGTTGTTGTCTGTTTGCCGCAAATAACTCTGAAGTTAAAACGTACAGTTACGTCACATTGTTGCTTAATCTTCGACTGCGCCGTACATTTGAGTGGCGTCTCACAGTTGCGGACATATCGCAACCGATCGTAGGGGCTGATTTCTTATCCTTTTATGATTTGATACCTGTAAAGATGCCCATTCCAAAGAAATCAGGCGGAGAGAGATGTGAAAATTACAGAACCATCAGTTTGATAAGTCATGGTTGCAAAATCTTAACACGAATTATCTACAGGACAATGGAAAAGCTGGTAGAAGCTGACCTCAGGGATTCAGGAGGAACGTAGGAACACGTGAGACAATACTCACTTTGCGGCTTATCTTAGAAGATAGTTTAGCTTTTGTAGATTTGGAGAAAGCTTTTGATAATGGTGACTAGAATACACTCTTTCAAATTCTGAAGTCAGCAAGGGTAAAATACAGGGAAATGAGAGTTATTTACAACTTGTACAAAAGCCAGACTCGAAGGGCATGAAAGGGAAGCATTAGTCGCGAAGGGAGTAAGACAGGGTTATAGTCTTTCTCCGATGTTTTTCAATTTGTACATCGAGCAGGAAAAATATACGTTTCTGGCGGAAACCATGTAAAAATTACTTCCATTACGAAAAATGCAGCGTCTAACAATTTGCAAGAAACCTGTATCAACAGAAAGAACATTACAATCGCTGCTTATGAGATAACGAACACGGTTTTGTTAAGAGTTCGTGTTGAAGGGGGTTCACTGGGGTTTGTCAGAATATTGTTAATTGGAAGCGGGTCGCTGGAATATTTCAGTCGGGAGGAAGGCGGTCGCACACTGGAAAAGGTTGGAAATCACAGCCGTACTGCAACACGGGACGTTAATTGCCTACTGAATCCGTCTCCACATGAATTTCCTTACATTTACGTAAAAATCTAATTACATGATTACATGCTGCACCTCATAACTGACACAAGCAATAGTTTTGGAAGTCATCGTTAACCGCCATTCACACAAAAACGACAACTGAAACATAGCCATTAGTCTGTGAGATCCCATAAACAGTGAATAAGTGGCACGTACACAATCAGTGGAGAGCACTGCGTTTGCTCTGACTGCAGTGTGTGTCAAATTACTGAAACTCTGTCCGGCGTGTGTTGCGCAGTTTACAGGTGAAATCTGCTTAAAATCTCTCGTTATTGTGTGGGGAAGTGATCTGATGAAGGTTTCGTATTAGCTGATATCTTTAGAGGGCGTATTTCAAATGCCTGTTTTAACGATACCCGTGTTCTGAACCTAATTTTCTTCTGTTCCAGGTGAGTACCCACTGTCTAACGCCTCTTCACCATGCAAGTCTTACCTGGTGAGTTGAATTCATTTTGTCTTCACGTTCCTCGACGATTTACAAAGCCCTACGTCTCGAAACAGTGCAGTAAACTGTACGAGGATTTTGAACACAGAAGAGATTCATAGTTACATTTGAAATTTTAAAAGCGACTTTCTTCCGAGGTACGGAACTTTCTGCATGTATTCACATTTACATTCGGCTCTGAGGAACAGGAAAATGGGGCTGTTGGTAAGTTGAAACCTGCAGTAAGTAGTCTGTAGGTGGGGACAGCCTGTATGATGCCAGGGCGAGGGTCAACCGTTCCATTTTCTGGTTTATTCAGAAGTGCTGTCCCAGGTTCCTAGGGGTTGTACAAGAGGCTAACATTGTGACAACGAACTCATGTTCGGAAATTAATCTTTTACACATATATGGGCTGGAGAAAAGTAATGACAACTATTATTTTGTTCGGAGAGGACATTATTGACAGAGGTGCTTACCGCTACACACTTTCAGTATAATCGTCCCCGTTATTTATGACGGAAGGCGTCTTAGGCCATTTGCGCGTCTAAATGCCTAGACGCGTGTTTCTCAATCTGCGGGTCGCGACCCCCTGGGTCTTGCAAAGCCTCGCTTGGGGGTTCGCGGTCGCGGTAGCGGCATGTAGGACAGCAGACCTACGTTCCGTGACGGTCAACTAGTGTGGCAGAAGGGGCACACGGAAGTGACTGGGTTTTCTAACAGTCGCTTAATTAAGAAGTCACCCGTAGCTGGAAACTGGCCTTTGTTGCGACACGTACCGGGTAGCCCTCAATGAGACAACTAAGGAGAGACAGATACAAGGTGTACATATGCCACTTTTGATTTCTGATACTGGGCTGACCGAAACCGCGCAACAATGAAGCCATTTTCCTCCTCGTGTGAATTGTTAATTAAGCTACTTAACAGCGTCTGTGCAGTACTGCTGCAGTTATTTACAATGGTCGTAATCTTCTTGTATGACTTGTTCAAATATTATTATGTCAGAGAAATATCACCAACATAATGTTAGTTTTAGTGCATACAGAAGAATACCTTTTTACTATTGGGTCGTAGTAGTTTGCTGCTGGTAACGAGTTTTCAGGGCAGTATTATTTTTATTCAATCAATATCCATACCATTTTATTACTGGATCATAATATTTTGTTGCTAGTTAAGGGTTTTCAGTATCCTTTGGAAGAAATGCAATGTTTACGATCACCCATGAAATATTAAGAAGTGATGGATCAGCTATTATGGTTTTATACTCGCACGTTGCAGGACGTCACCTCAAATTACGCATTGCGGTTTTTTATTCATTTCCGTTGCTGCAACTTTCTCCAGATGTGAATGGCTGCTCAGATCTTAGATACATCTAATAAAGAAAATTAGAAACTTGAATACTTTGCCTTTGGAATCACTTACATAGTTTTCTTACGGGCTTGGAGAGGGTCGCCGACCATTTTCACTCGGAAAGGGGGTGGCGCGTTCAGAAAGTTGTGAAACCCTGCCACAGGATACCATAGGGTTCCGTCTGCACAGACTGCAGTGGTGGACAACGTGTTTCAGTTTGAGGGCACTGCACGAGTGGAGCGGCCAGTAGCCGACCGACCGACTGGCCGTGTCTGGGCTGCACTCGGCAGACGCTTTGCAGGCCACCAGCACCTCCCAAGAGGTGAATGGCGCAGTCATGGAAGAGTGGCCAAATGTCTCTCAAGAGCTGGTCCATAACCTCACCCTGTCCATGCCTCGCAGGTGTGCAACTGTACTGGACCCCCGAGGCGATCACACATCTTATTGCGGGGCGACGAGAATGACTTTTCACTATTATGGTAGCCGCAAGGTGCGTCCCTTTGTATAAAAGCAACGTAATCCTCAAGTAAAGAGTTAAGGTAGCAAATTATCGAACTGTGTCACATACAAATTACAATTGTAACCAATATATGAAAAATATGTATACTCTGTATGACATATCAGCTGATGCCCTAATCGTTTTAAGCAGTGTATTATTCGTACGCGCTACGTACTTCGGCACGTTTCCCTTGTACGTGTAAGCAGCAGTCGTCGCTGCAGTCCTTTCCCGTCTCCATGGTGACGGCCGGCGGCCGCTCTGGCGCATCGTCTGCTTCGCCCACAGAGCGCAGGAGGCGGTAGAGGCGCCTTCTCTCCTTTCTCTCCTCTCCTCTCCTCTCCTGTCTCTTCTCTCTCCTTTCCTCTCCTCTCTCTCCTCTCTCCTTTCCTCTCCTCTCCTCTCCTCTCCTCTGTCTCCTGTCTTCTCTCCTCTTCTCTTCTCTCTCTCTTCTCCTCTCTCTTCCCCTCTCCTCTCCTCTCTCTCCTCTCCCTTCCCCTCTCCTCTCCTCTCCTCTCCCCCTCTCTTTCCCCGTGGTTTTATAGGGACCGGCAGGCGAGTGCTCTGCCGCACCACCCACTGCCTTTCATAGCGCAACACCCGTTTGCTCTTGTTTTCTATCTTTCTGCTTCTTTACTCACTGCCTTATCTCGCCTTTTTTTTTTTTTTTTTCCTTTATATTTGTTAGGCGACAAGTTAGTTACATAAATGTGTCGATAAATACGAACATATTACGAAAGAGGGTGTAAGTTTGTGTTTGTGTTTTTCCCACATTCCCTCCTAAACTGTTGAACCGATTTCAATCAAACTCGGGACGCATTTTCCTTATTGTCAGACAACAATCACCGTGGGGGTAAAATCCACCCACTTTCCAAGGGGGTGAGGGTGAGGTTAAAAGAGTAGAGCAGTCCGTGACGGGTGGGTAACCACCCTTTATTCATACACTATTTCAGAACGAGCGCACTTAGCGACTTGTAAGAAACTTTACACACAATTTCAATCATTCACGAAAGATTTTGTCGCCGACAACCTCTACGATATGATGAGAGAAAACCTTTTATGGCTAGTTTTCCGCTTTTCATGCAGCAAAACTACGGAAATAAACTACAATTTTTGAATTCTACACTATTAACTGAATTCGGTAGTTATTTTACAGCTATTATGGACATAAGCTACTGACTGTATATCACAGTTCCACTCGTAGTTCAGAAGACGATAAGTCATGAACAATGAGTTGCCTGAAAAACTGCAACCGGCTGCAGTGGCCGAGCGGTCTGCGGCGAGCCAGTCACGGTCTGCACGGCCAACACGGTCGGGGGTTCGAATCCCCCCTCGGGCATGGATGTTTGTGTCGTCTTCAGTATAAGGTAGTTCATAAGTAGTTTGTAAGTTTAGGGACTGACGACCCCGCAGTCCCTTAAACTTCACAAACATTTGAACATTTTTTGAAAAACTGCCGCATCTTAAGACGCGTGAGTAACCAGACTTAATTTTTCCACTACTTCAGAATGACTACATTTAGCGAGGTACAATAAGCGTGGGTCATATCTGAAAACCCATAGGAAACGTTTCTTACAGGCAACCCCTGAAAATCATGAACTGATAGACGTTCCTCGCTTAATAAGTTTCTGCTGTTCATCCAGTAAAACAACTGCATTTGGCTTGACATTGAAATTTATTACATCTGGATTAATGTATGCATTTGTGTAAGGTTTTTCAGAGTATCCACATATATTACTGAACATACCTTCGAAATTAAAACTTAATGCTGCACACAGTTTTGGAGATTAGACGTCATAACCATTGAGTTTCGTCAAAACTAAAATTTGAAATTCGCTACAAATTTTGCAGACATTTGCGGCGAAATCGGAGATAAATACGCTTTAGAACTCTTCTCACCTTTGACGTCGATGTTAATGGCTGTAAGTGTGATGGATTTTCCGCAAATATTGATGCAACTGCATCATTCTTCTAAACGGAGAATTTCTATCAAAATTATCTTCTTTGAAATGGGCACTGCAAAGACGGCTGTGATTTGTAGGTTTCCAGTTATCCCTTCTTATTTCTCGAATCCATTCTTGTCCCAGTTCTGAATCTTGAGGAAAACGGTGAAAGGTAATTTTTCATTCCCTCTTAACCGTTTGTTTTCTTTTTCCTGTTGTTACATCCATACGACACACACTGACACATTCTTGAATGGTTCACGGGAGTACCGTCGAATACTATTGAAATAATCGCACAATATTACTGCGAGACAGCTGCTCGCCATCTCCAGGTGAACTGCCGCTGTTGCTTCTCTGCTCGCAATATATATATGGTGGCTTGTTACCACGGCGCAGGCGCCGCTGCTGTGACGTCATGGCAGACCAGAGCGTCGACGGCGTAAACATGGAGAGCCTGCTGCCCTACTGGAGGGCCGCTGGTGGTCTGCGCAGGCGCGGCACACAGCGGGCAAGAGCGGCCGCTGGCCAATGACCCCTGGTGCGCGCGCTAACCGGACTTCGATGACTTCGATGACCCATCTGCGTCGATTGGTGACCATCGTCTGTCTGCGGCTGATGCTGCCTCAGCACTGCCAAGGCCGGTTCCCATGCTTTACTAACTTGGAATCCCGTGTCTCTATTAAGTAAAACTTTTGCAATGCGTATTTCGACGGCCTCTTTAATTATTGAATCCCAGTAGGTGGAAGCGGAAGAAATTATCTCGGTCTCGGGACACAGAGGTTGGGAAGGGAGTAGGACAGGGTTGTAGCCTTTCCCCAATGTTATTCAATATCTACACTGAGCAAGCAGTGAAGGAATGGAAGGAGAAATTTAGAGAGGGCATTAAAGTGCAGGAAGAAGAAATTAAAATGATTGTGTACCATGTAATTAAATGAAAAATGCCTTGTCAACTTGTACAAAGTTATTGAGCTACACAGCGTCAGTGATGATGCATGTTTATTCTCTCTGTTCAAATAATTACTCGTTTGTTTATACCAGTATGTGTCTTATCTTTGTACTTGTGATACGTTAATTAAATGTTGCTGAGTAAGTAAATACATCTTATCCCAACATTTTTGGTGACCCCGACGTGATATGAATACGCAACCTTCTGATCTGGAGTCAGAAACCTGACAAAGCATCGCCTCGCCAGCTACGCCACCTGGACTATATAGGACAATTTACTACCGACGTAGTCCACGTCGAGGGAGAAATGAATATACCAGCAGACGCGCTTTCCCGTGTAGAAGCAATTGCACGCGCAATTGACTATGAAGCACTCGCCGCGACACAGCAATCAGTCGCCGAGCTGCATAATTTACAGACATCTGGCCTACAGCTCCGTCAAATTCAAGTACCACCGACAAATGCATGGCTATATTGTGATGTTTCTACATCGAAAGTGCGACCGTTTGTGAGAGCTCCCTTCCGACAGCAAGCAATCGCAATGACTTATCACACCCTGGAGTCCGTGGTACCTTGAACCTAGTTAAACGATCTTTTGTGTGCCCAAACATGGACAAAGATGTTAAAGAGTATGTGCGCCAATCCATGGCATGTCAAAGGAATAAAATTAGTCGGCATGTTAGGGCACCTCTTGGCACATTCATGCCACCGAATCAACGATTTGAACATGTTCATTTAAACATCAATGGCCCACTAGCGCCGTCTAAAGGGTACACTTACTGCCTAACTGCCATTGATCGCTTCACATGCTGGCCAGAGTTTTTCCAATGGCAGACATCACCGCCGAGACAGTGGCAACTACATTCTTTCGGGGATGGATTGCTCGTTTTGGAGTACCCCTACGTATTACCACCGACCAGGGAAGGCAGTTTGAGTCATACCTATTCAAAGCGCTCGCTGTCCTATTAGGTATGAAACGCATCCGAACTGCAGCCTACCACCCGGCAGCGAACGGTTTAGTGGAACGCCTACATCGACAACTAAAAGCATCTCTGAGGTGTCAAGAGTCACAACGGTGGACAGAAACCCTACCAATTGTTCTGATGGATCTCCGCGGTTCCGTTAAAGGAGATATCAAAGCCACAGCAGCAGATCTCGTCTATGGAGAACCGATTCGACTTCCTGGCGAATTCCTACACAACATGTCTGATGTTCTGGTGGAAGCTTCAGACTTTGACTGCAAACTGCGTTCACAGATTCGAGAACTACGTCCTGTCGCATCAAGAGAGCAAAAGACCCGCCGCTCTTTCTTTTTTTCGGATCTGCGGAAGTGTGACCATGTCTTTGTCCGACACGACGCTGTCTGCAAACCTCTCCAGTCACCGTATGGGCCGTATCCTGTCCTTAGCAAGGATGAAAATACGTTTAAGGTGGATATCAAGGGTACGCCAACTGCAATCTCCATTGACCACCTTAAACCTGCCTTCTGCACTAGCCACCCTGATTCTAGCACAGAACCTGCCACACCTTCTACGAGCACAGCAGAATCGACCGCTACCCCACCACCTGCTACCTTGAAGCCTCAACGGACACCAGAAGTCAACACGGACGACTCACCTGGAGCTTCAGCTAAACATGTCGTCACGCGATCCGGTCATGTCCGCTTCAACAGAAAATATCGTTGACACTGAGGGGGGAGTGATAAAATGATTGTATGCCATGTAATTAAATGCAAAATGTCTTGTTAACGTGTACAAAGTTATTGTGCAACACAGCGTCAGTGATGATGCATGTTTATTCTCTCTGTTCAAATAATTACTCTGTTCAAATGATTACTCTTTTGTTTATACCAGTATGTGTCTTACCTTTGTACTTGTGATAACGTTAGTTAAATGTTGCTGAGTAAGTAAATACATCTGATCGCAACAAAAAATGTTCAAATGTTTGTAAAGCTTATGGGACTTAACTACGGGGTCATCAGTCCCTAAACTTACAAACTAAAGCGCCTCAGTCCTCTCGGCCACCGCGGCCGGCTGATCGCAACAAAATAAAAACATTGCGCTTTGCCGATGACATAGTAATTCTGTCAGAGACTGCAAAAGATCTGGAAGAGCAATTGAATGGAATGGACAGTGTCTTGCGAAGAAGATATAAGATGAACATTAACAAGAGTAAAACGAAGGTAATGGAATGCAGTGTCGGAAAATCAGGCGATGCTGAAGGAATTAGATTAGGTAATGAGACAATAAAAGTAGTAGATGAATTTTGTTATTTGGGTAGCAAGATAACTTCTGATGGCCGAACTAAAGAAGATATAAAATGCAGAATGGATATGGGAAGAAAAGCGTTTCTGAAGAAGCGAAATTTGCTGACATCCAATATTAATTTAATTATTACAAAGTCCTTTCTGAAAGCGTTTGGTGCGTAGCATTGTATGGAAGTGAAACGTGGACGATAGGGAGTTCGGATAGAGGGATTATAGAAGCTTTACAAATGTGGTGCTACACACGAATGATGAAAATTAGATGGGTAGATCACGTAACTAATGAGAAGGTGCTTAACCGAATCTGGGAGAAAAGGAGTTTTTGGCATATCCTGACCAAGAGAAGGGATATATTGGTTGGACACATTCTGAGACATCAAGGAATCGTCAACTTAGCATTAGAAGGAAGTGAGTGGGGTAAAAATCGTAGAGGGAGATCGAGGCATGAATACAGTAAACAGATTCAAAACGATGTAGGTTGCCGGACGTATTCTCAGATGAAGAGACTTGCACGGGACAAGTTAGCGTGGAGAGCTGCATCCAACAAGTCTGCGGACTGAAGACCAAACTGTCTCTAATGACTACGGTGTCGACGGGACGTTAAACTCCAAGCCTCCTCCTCCTCCTGAAGACCACAACAGCAACATGGGTCATTTACGTATTTGTATTATGTTTTAGCGCAGTGGGACACGCGCCATGGGTTCCCCACTTGGGCGACGGGCTGACACTGGACAGCTCAGCTCGCGGCGCTCCCGCTGTTCAGCTGTCGCCACACGCTCGTCGCGTCAGCAGCAGCTGGAGGCGTGTCACCTTATTTGATTCTCTGGTTCATTTTTGTAAAATGCCACAGCCAGTATTCTGTTGTGACCGTTTTCCTCCACGTCACGTTGTCTTTTATTTTACAGACAAATCGGTCTAACGGTGATCTGACCTACGCTCGAAAGCGGCCATCTTTATAGAAAAATAAAGCGCACAATTTTTGTGAACTTTACTGATTTCTTCATATACAAATATCCTGTGGAATGTTTTATTTAGACATCTTACGGTCTGATATCTCGTCTTGCTGAGCTACTGGATGTCTTTCTGTTATTTGACATGCCTGTATATAAGCGTATCGAGGCACAGAAATAATTGTCACATATTTACTGATACACAGTATTTATTTTTTATCATAACGATCCTGCTGTTCATAGGTAAAAAGGGGGTTCAACGTTCAAACAACACTGCAGGAATGTAGGGAACGAACTGTATCACTCCTCATTCTGCCTTCCTTATTAAAAATTTCGGCATGGGAACGTATTCTCGCTCCTTTCACACAGGGCACGCACTTTTAACCCAGTATCTCATCGTACAGAAAGTTGCACACACGACATCCACATTTCGCTGCCGCTGTGTAGATACGTCTGTTAACCACTGCCTCGTTTTCCCCCGTTACCTTTCTGTTCTGCCTTTGCCTCCCACTGCCAGTGCTTTCATCTCTTCGTCTACCGACTTCTGCCACTGTGTATTTTCTCTTACATGCTGCTGCCTCTTTCTTTGACACAGTCCGCTCTTTATTTCTTCAGTCACGGTTATCTCCTCTTGATACTTGTCCTTGCTGATGCTTTGCTCGGGCTTCAAACTCCTTGACCGAGAAACTAACACGTTGCTTTGTAGAGGGAAAAAACTGAAAAATAATTGCTGAAGTTCTCTGGTTTGGAAGATCCAGATCCCCAAAGCTTATGTATACATTCACCTCTCTTTTTCAGTTTAACTGTCTCCTCTCTCTTTTGCTCTCACATTTGCCGCCTCGATCTATTTATCTTTCTTACTGTCACTACCTCTCTTGCACAATGACTATCTGCTCACTGTTTCTTTCCTACTCAGACCGCCTCTTCATTCTTCCACCGCCACTCTGCTAATTTCTTTCAGCACAAAAAATGCGAATATGTTCCCATGCCAATATTTTACGTGAGCGGAAGCCGAATATGTACCGAGGCAGCTCATTCCTTACCTCCCTGTCTAAACAAGAACATATTTGCTATTTTTGTGCCGGGACCGGGGCATTTTATACGCTGTTGATATAATCAGCAGTTAAGGGTGTGTCATCAAAGTACGTTACGTTCCAGAATGAAACTATTACTCTGCAGCGGAGTGTGCTCCGATATCAAATTTCCTGGCAGATTAAAATTTTCTGCCAGAACTGGGACTCGAACCTGGGACCTTTTCATTTCGCGGGCAAGTTTGGAAAGTAGGAGGCGAGGTAGTAGCTGAATTGAAGTTGTGAGGACGGATAGTGAGCCGTAAAGAGGTAGCTGAGTGGTAGAGCGCTTGTCCGCGAAAGGCGAAAGTCCCAGGTTCGAATCTCGGTTCCTGCACACAGTTTTAGTCTGCCAGGAAGTTTCGTATGTTACGTTGTTTACATGTTGCCGGCAGAGACAACACTGTCAATTGCAGAGATGTTGTCCGCATCTCGGTCCTGTACGTTGCTAGTGTGCCGCAAGAAGCGTTGCGATTATTTGCATATTTCGGTTTTGAAAATGCCAACGTGTTGTGCTTTCGGGTGTCCCTTGTAAACGCAAAAGGGAGATAATGTTTTTACACTTCCGTCCGATTAAGTACTACTGTAGAAAGTGGAGTCTGACTGATGAAAATAAGCAGGGAAAATGGGGAGACCACCAGCGACGCTCGCTTGTGTGCCGTAATAACTGTGATTCACAACGTAAATGATGACGATTGCATCACGCAGCAGCAGTGTTTTTTAACTAGAATAAATTTATTGCGACTGTTCCAGCATAATGACGCGAAGTTAAATTATTAATGAATTGTTGCTTTTATTTACGGGTAGTTAGTGGAAACGAAGAAAAAATGTAACATCCAAGTGGGAAAACTAAACAGATTCTCGTTTAAATTTTTACTTAATGTACAGTTCTTGAAACATGTTTTCTTCATTCGTTTACAAGTGTTTAGTGTACCATCGCGGGAAACAAAGAATTTTTTGTAGTTTGTCTACAATTTGTACATTATGCACGACAAAATACTAACGGTATCAAAGATTGAAGGACTTGTCCGTTATATAATCTGTTTTGTGAATTTACAGTTTTCTTTGAGAAGGAAACGTTAAGTACATGTGACAAACCGCGTCTGAATACTGGGCAGAGCCGCGTGGACGAAACTGGGCCCACTTCCCGCGTTTATTCGTCGGATGTAACAACCTATATTTCGAGAAGGAAGCGAGCTATCGTTCTGCTCTTTATTTTAAATTAAGATTCGATATCTTGCCTGCGTTATATATCCTAAAATCAACCATACGCAAAGTGTACCAAGTGCGTTTTTTGCGTCTTCAAACTGTTTAAGATTTTGTCCGGTAGTTTCCATATCACGCATCACCCGAACTATAACGAAGAATACTCTTATCATTATCGAGCGAACATATCACAGTATAAGATGAGCAAACCTCAAATTTATTTCGTTGAATAGTTTCCTTAATATCGGATGATAAGAATTTTCTAGCTGGCGGAACGTTTTGCCGAGGCAATTGGAAACGAAATTTATCGACACGCCAGATGAAGTTGGAGAGGAAATTTGGGAAGAAGGCAGAAGGTGTTGTAGAATATCAGCGGCCCCAAATACATGAGCGCGCCTGGTCTTTTCGGATTATGCAGTTCCAATGAAAACAGAATTCGTGACGAATATTTGCCGAAAATGAAGGAAGCCCCTGTCGTCCGTTGATGTGTGACGTTCATTCACGGTATATAAATTAATACTAACGGACAAGTGCCATAGTTTTGGTCTAGAAATGATTTTAGTCGTTTACTGTGAAGCGAACTATGGTCTCAATTTTTGAAACAACTGGTTCATTCAGCATTCGTCATGTGTTAAATTATATATTATATATATTTCAGTAGAATGATGGCTTGTGTTCTGTATTGTAATTTCATCTTAGAGAAACTGTAAAGACATAATGCCAGTTTGAACGTCAATGCTGCTTAATGTTTGACGTGTTGTGCTACGGTGCATATTTTCATTTTGGTTAATGTAAACGAATAAAAATGTGCTCATGAGGCAAATCTGTGTATTCCTCATATTGCCTATTATACACGCTGTTGTTTTTTATTTTTGTTATTAGAGCCTATTTTAAATTTTATTTGGCACAAATGAAATAATGAGGGACTCTAGTTTGGGCGCCTAAAGTGCACTTTTTACTAACGAAAAATACGCGGTGCAGTATCCCGGTGACTTCGTAGTGGGTGTGTTTTGCCACCAGCCCTGTTGAATAATACACATTCGAGATGGCGCCTGGGGATGGTGAGACAGGTATCAAAGCGAGTGTGACTGCTGTGGCGGCGCTGCTGGCAAGGCGACGTAGGTGCCCTGTGTCACAAGTCCAGCAACAGCTCTGCCGCGCTGCACAAGTACAGACGCGTCAAACTGCAGATTTTCCAGGAGGCAGCGCGACGCCCCGCGGTCCTCCAGCCGTTCTCCTGCCTGCTCTTCTTCCAACAAAGTCAAATCTTTCGCAAAATACAAGAAATTCGACTGGTAAGGAATCTCTGCTATCAGTCCCGCAAGAATCTGGTTTGGATAAGAGATCAACAAATAACAGAAAGTGGAGCATTACAAACACTTCGTACGATCCCTACGGTCCCGACATAGTCGGTTTTCTGTGATATTCGGTTTTTTGAACTGGCCACAGATGTATATTGTAAGTGGCGCAGTAATCTTTGGAAGTTCGATTGTAGAGTAAGCGCTCTGGCTGCGAGACAGCAGTAGGCAGTCTGTTGCGAGCTGTGTTGGGAGTCAGTTGCTAGGAGTTGCGTGTCTTGTGAGGCAGCGCTAGGACGGTGTTGGAGAAAGCAGCTGTTAAGTATCTATTGCAGAACGCTGTTATTGTAATGCATGATGTTAATTTAATATTCTACAATATCTTTTCTACTTCATATTTCTTTTTAAGAATACATAATTTCTAATATTCAACTTGCGTTCTGCGGCCTCATTTGGTAGTTAGTTTCCTCTTCCTTTTATTTTCTTCATTTACGATCATTGTTGAACTTAATTACTACCCACCTATCATTTTTGAAAATTTTAATACTGAAATACTGCATGACGCGAGCTGCTTGCTGTTTCCTGTTTCCAGTTTTGTAATAATAAGATACGAGTTAAGTCAATTTTTTTATTTGTGTCGCAGTCAGGTTGTTTTCCCCTTTTATTATTCAAGTTAATCAGTTTCGTTGTATCCTTTGGGAGTACTTTTAGACAGGACCATAAATTCTAGCGTGAGTTTCCCTATTTCCCGGGCGTGTCCGTTGCGCATATTATTGTTTTCCAAGGCTTACCTCGGTGGTGGTGGTCACCACATTGTTCGGTTTTTAACAGTTTAATTTTTCTTTCGTGTACGTAATACGCACTATTGCTCAATTACCATTAAACGTATTCAAATAATTCATTCGGGATTGCTATTGGTCACTTTATTCAAATGTTCAAATGTTTGTAGAACTTATGGGACTTAACTACGGGGTCATCAGTCCCCAAACTTACAAACTACTTATGAACTAGCTAAGACTAACGACGGCACAAATATCCATGCCCGAGGGGGGGATTCGAACCCCCGACCGTAGTGGCCGTGCAGACCGTGACTGGAGCGCCTCAGCCCCCGCGGCCACCGCGGCCGGCGGTCACTTTATCATTCGACTTTATTTATTCGAGATACCTTGTAACATTTTCGGAAGTTAAATTTTTGGGTGAACTGTCGGAGCAGTTTGAAATAAAAACAGGGCTGCGGCCCGGAGATGTGCTGTCACCGCTGCTGTTCAACTGTCCAAAAAATGTTCAAATGTTTGTAGAAATTATGGGACTTAACTAAGGGGTCATCAGTCCCCAAACTTACAAACTACTTATGAACTACTTACGAACTAGGACGGCACAAATATCCATGCCCGAGGGGGGATTCGAACCCCCGACCGTAGTGGCCGTGCAGACCGTGACTGGAGCGCCTCAGTCCCCGCGGCCACCGCAGCCGGCTTCAACTGTCCGCTCGAGAAAGTATTCAGAGAATGGAACACAAACATAAAGAGTGGTGTAATATTGGGTTCCAGAAACAGGAATCTTAAACTGCATTGCTTATGCAGATAATATCGCCCTTTTTTCTGAAACAGTGGAAGAAGCACGGCAGCAAGTTCTTGAATTGAAGAAGCAAGCAGCTGAAATAGGCCTGTATATCTCCTTGGAAAAAACTAAGATCGTGACAAATATCAAGCACTCACATAAATACTTCAAGAGCAAAAGACGAAATAGTAAAACAGCTGAACTGTCTCAGTGAATGGATTAGTTGGAATTCAGGGGGAAACAAAGCAATGGAATCCGGAAAAAATAAACTTGAACTGGCCTCCCAACAAAGGAAATAGAGCTGCAACAAAAAAATCCATTTAATGAGGGTTCAGAATCACACGTTACAGGACAGTGATTAAGGAAGAAGTACAGTATGCAGCAGAAACACTAAACATGAATTTGAAAAGCGAAATGGAGAAAGGAAGATTCTAAGGAAAATGATAGTACAAAATTTCAAGATAATAAAATAGCGTATATCAAAAATGAAACTGTCTACAAGGAAACTGAAAAACTTTCATATATTATGGGGAAAAGAAGGACCAACTTTTATAGTGACCTTAAAACGAAATAAAACGGATAAACCAAACGAATATTCGATACTTTTCGTAGCGGTAAAACAAAATACAACTGATTTGAAGAACGTGAGAAAGTTCTAGTAGCATTAAAGATTGCAGAATATTCATCAATTGATAAACAGCTACATTAATTAGTAAAGATGAGAACATTAGCTTCCAAGAAAAATCTACACAAAAATATAAACCCATTATCTCAGGAAAAGAGAGGACAAGATCACAAAGTATTAAGGGATACTGGACACTAAAGAAAGAACAACACGCAAAGAAGTAATTGACGCAACGTTTCCCAAAGAGGGTGAAACGATAGGTAAGGTAAAGCAGTCAACAATCCGAAGATTGGTTTGAGCACCACAGTGCTTTACTAGGCACGGTCCTGATTGGAGGTGGTATGCCGTTGCCTTCCTTCGAACTGACTTACCCAGCCAGGTATAGGGAGACCTACAGTTTAACGTGGGTTCAGAACCACGGTGCTATTCGGTATTTTTGACATGAGCTTTACTGCCAGAGGTGAAAGAAATGGAAAGTGACAGATAAAAATCTTAGGACCTGGCGCGGATCAAACCCTCGACCTTTGGATTTGTAGTCTGGCACTCTACCACTGTGCAACCGAGGCGAAGAAGAAGAAATAGGTTACTGCAGTAGGCAAAAATAGGCGTTACCTTTGAAATACGTTACTTTAAAACTTCCTGTCAGATTAAAATTGTGTGCCGGAAGCGGGACTCGAACCTGGGCCTTTGCCTTTCGCGGGCAAGCGCACTACCGACTGTGCTATCCCGACACGACTGACGATGCCGCCTCACAACTTTACTTCCGCCAGTATCTCGCCTCCTACTTTACAAACTTCAAATGTTCAAATGTTTTTAGAGTCTATGGGACTTAACTACGGGGTCATCAGTCCCTAAACTTACAAACTAGCTACAACTAAGGACGGCAGAAATATCCATGCCCGAGGGGAGATTCGAACCCCCGACGGTAGTGGCCGTGCAGACCGTGACTGAAGCGCCTCAGTCACCTCGGCCACCGCGGCCGGCTCCAAACTTCACAGAAGCTCTCCTCCTGCAGAGTAAAAGTTTCATTCTGGAAACATCCCTTAGGCTGTGGCTAAGCCATGTCTCCAACATATCCTTTCTTCCAGGAGTGCTAGTCTTGCGTGTTTCGCAGAAGAGCTTCTGTGAAGTTTGAAAAGTAGGAGGCGAGGTACTGGCGGAAGTAAAGTTGTGAGGCGGCATCGTGAGTCGTGTCGGGATAGCACAGTCGGTAGTGCGCTTGCCCGCGAAAGGCAAAAGTCCCAGGCTAGAGTCCCGGTTCCGGCACACAATTTTAATCTGCCAGGAAGTTTCATATCAATACACACTCCGCTGCAGAGTGAAAGTATCATTCTGTACCTTACTTTAGTTTGTATAAAATTAGCTACTTCGGCTGTAATTAGCCACGAAACGCGGAAGTATAGGTTAATTTGCAACTACGAACTCGGAGAACCGCGGTCAACTGATTGGCCGCGGTTCTCGCAGGCGACGTCTGGCAGGCGTCTGCGGCGGCGTCTGCGGCAGCCTGTGGTCTGTGGCGCTGTTGCTGGCGCTGTACAACTTGGCGCCCCGCGGGGGTCATCCGGCGCGCCACTTGTCGTGATGGATGGCCCGCCCCGCCCCCAGAGAGGCAGCAACTTTGACGAGCAAAGCCCGCCGCGCGCTCAGCACACGCTGATACCGAGCAGGCGCCCGCCCTAAGCCCTCAGCTTCCGCATGCAACTTGCTCCGCCGACTTTGGAAAAAAGGAGTTTGCGCATCCTCAATCGCTAAAGACGGGCGCGGAGTGAAGCGCGGCCTGCCGCCCCTCGACAACGCCCGCACCCTAATGGAAGGGCGCGCTGCCGCGGTGGCGGCTCACCTCCAGCCGGCACAGCACGCAGCCGAGTCCTCCGTGGCCACCGTCACAAATTTATGGAAGCAGTCGTTTCAAAACGGGGGCTGCCAAGCTAGAGATGGTACTCCGCCACGAATTGCAGTCATAATGCTGAGGTGTCGATGTGCAACGTGTGATGGGCCCCGACATTGCGGCTGTAATGCTACAGTGCTGCTGCAAAACTTTTGTATTCGTACCCATCCTTTCCAGTGTCGAAAAATTACGAGGCTTTTTCAGAAGATTACAAGAAGACACCCCTTCGCAGGTCGATGTGAGTTCCCGTTTCGTTTATACACCCAAATCCGTTTCGCCTTTTGAAGATGACGATTTTAGTAGGTGTTCTGCAATATTACAGAATGGATACGGGCTTACAAATAAAACGAAAAGAAAAAATCGTGTGCTGTAGACAAATTGGCGTCACTACCTTAACTTGTTTAGTTTATGTATAAGCTGTTGTTTTAGACAGCTCTCCGTGCCATCCTGTTGAACGAAAGCAATCCAAACCCACTTAGACATGCTTTCTTTATTAATTTCGCCGTCGCCTATTAGTATTAACCTTCTAATACTAAACTGACTACTCCTTGATATTCCATTACGTGTTCTTATGAACAGACCCCTATTTTACTCAATTTATACTACCATTTTCTCCCCAATTCTGTTCAGTACCTTGACATTCATCCGCATTTTTCGGTTGCAACACATCAGCAAAATTCGATAGGCGTCCATCCTTTTACTATGACATTCCAGTGTGGTTGAGTGTTTTTTTCCAGTCAGTGGAGAACGCATTTCTACCAGTTTCCAGGTTCAGAAGACAAAGGCTACTAGGCCTAATTGTGAGTTTTGTGTCCCTGCCTCGTTGCCGCTTTTGTGTCTCGTTTCCGTCCTAGGTGTCGGTGGCAGAGTGGAATGAGACCGACACAGGAATAAAGATAGCACGCTGGTGCAGGTACGGAGCAGCCAGAAACTAGAAACACTAGAGTAAATTAGAACGAGATATATATTGCACAGAATTTATACAATACTTAACTTTTACATAGTACTGCAGACTGTTGATACATAGTTGAGCTAGAGTCCTGCCTAGTGCCTAACTGATAGCCAAGTCTTCTCTGGTGCCTATCGGATTCCGAAGTCTTTACTGGTTCCTAACTCAGTCCCAAGTGAACGATGTCGTTCAGTGGTAGCCACGAGCGGAGTTGCAGCAGAGGGCGCTCGTGGCTGTCGTCGTAAGAACGCCGCGCCGTGCGTGCATGGCGGCGCGCGGCGAAAGTAGGTGGCGCGCACTTTGGACTTGTGCGACACCACAGTGAGTGTCCAATCATACACAACAAATAAATAATCAGATCGCGTAATCCAAATTTACTGCCAACGGGAAGTAAGAGTCTTTGTTCCACTCCTGCCGATTTTGCTTTTAGTTGCTTGTTTGTATAGTCTATGGGACTTAACTACGGGGTCATCAGTCCCTAAACTTACAAACTACTTATGAACTACTTACGAACTAGGACGGCACAAATATCCATACCCGAGGGGGAATTCGAATCCCCGACCGTAGTGGCCGTGCAGACCGTGACTGGAGCGCCATAGTCCCCTCGGACGGCTTGCTTTTAGTACTGCAGTTATTTGAACTGGTGTTGCCCAATTGTGTTTACAGAGTAACTTCTCCTTTCTTTAATCACTCTTAACGGCCGCGTACACATATGATTTTCCTTTTATACAATTCTATGACAAAGCCTCTTTCGAATTATGTAAGTTTCATTGATCTCCTTTCACAATTAATGTTAAAAATTTGCCCTTCAATTTTTTTACGAGTTGGAGCCAGTAAATAAATGGCACACTGAGGTAGGCACGCCAGCACCGCACTCTGTGTACGGGTATTTCTCTTCCACTACGACATATCTGTCTTTTGGGGTGCAGCAGTTTAAGGAACCAAATACATCTGCAAATAAAGTTACAGCTCAAGAGCGTCACTTAAAGAGTGCAGCCGATGGCACAAAAGTTCCAAGCTCCAGGCTTCTAAAGCCTCCCCAAACGATGGGACGAGTGTTTAATTTTACGAGTGGTGTCAGCTGAAATGTGAAGCGATTTTCTGGCTTGTAAACGCGGTGCTGGAGTGTCTACCTCAGTTTGCGATCTAGTTACTGACTCACCCTCGTACAATGATGATTGTTCAGTCTATTCATTGGCGGTAATGAAGCCATTCTTTGCCCTTACAGGAAATCTTTTATTTTTATTTATTTTTCTTTGAAGAGCATTAGCATTTTGCCTTTGTGTATGTCACTGTTAGTGCAAATGCTTACTTGCTTACTGGGAGCAGAGAAATGTTAGGTTTCTACTCGCGTGCATATCTCAGTAGGATTCCGAGTGGTGTTTTTCTGTAAAGAAGGCAACTTTCAGTACAGTAAGTAGTAATCAGAAGGAACACGCCGCTATTATAGCACCGCACTTGTCACGAAATGTGCCTTAGGCAAGGTCGTTCTTTAAAGGAGGTAAAAATATAGGCTAATGGTTCTGAGCAGGCGAACATTTTGAATTCTCTTCTCGTCTGAACTGTTCACCGTCTCAGATACTCTCCACATGAATCCCCCTGTTGCCAGGGGCCTTAGTTTTTATGCCGTTCAACTGCTTTACCGATTCCTTTCCATGCTTTCAGCAAATAATGAAGCAAGGGATGAACTTGGCAGTCTTGCTACTGCCTTCTATGCATCGTGGAGGAAGACAGCGAGCAGGGTTTTACACAATCGTTCCTTCAGAATCCTAATTTCTACAGGGATTTCCGGTTTTCAGAAAATCTGAATAGCTCCCTTAGACTGTTCGCGGATGATGCTGTCGTTTATCGGTTAGTGAAGTCAACAGAGGATCAAAAGCAACTGCAAAGCGATTTAGACAAAAATTCTACTTGGTGCGAAAATTGGCAATTGACACTAAATAATGAAAAGTGTGAAGTAATAGACATGACCTCAAAAAGAATCCCGCTGAACTTCAATTACGCGATGAATCAGTCAAACCTTAAGGTCGTAAATTCTAACAAATACCTAGGAGTTACAATTACGAGCAGCTTAGACTGGAGAAAACACACAGAAAACATTGTGGGGAAGGCGAACCAAAGGTTACGATACATCACACTTGTGCATCCTCTCCTGGAGTACTGTTGGCCAATGTGGGACCGTCGTCAGATGGGACTGACGGAAGACATTGAAAAGGTTAAGAGAAGAGCAGTTCGTTTTGTTTTATCACGTTACAGAGGGAAAAGCTTCACGGAAATGTTGCACGACTTGAGGTGGAAATCATTAAAAGAAAGACGTTATTCGTTGCAGTGACCCACCTACATAGGGAGAAATGACCATACCAATAAAATAAGAGGAAATCAGATCGAAAACGGAACGATTTAGGTGTTCTTTCTTCCCGCGCGCTATTAGAGAATGGAACGGTAGAGAAAGGTTATGAAAGTGGTTAATGAACCCTCTGCCAGGCACTTAAATGTGATTTGCGGAGTGTCTCTGTAGATGGAGACGTAGATAGTCACTGGTCATGCGTCGTTGATTACATCTTTGTGCGGATTCAGTGACATCTATGATTAATCCAAAGAACTGAGCTCTTGATGCAATATAACATTCGATGTCAGTGTTCAGAAGGCATTTTGATGAAACACTTCTTATGTTGTGTGTATTTGCGTGAGTTGTTCAATAAGTAATGGGCCACATTTTTAAAAAATCCATTATTATACATAGACAAATGTCCCTGTCGCAGCTTCACATTTGACGACTGCTCTGTGCGCCGTTGAAGTTTCGAAGGGTTCCCACAGCTAGCAGAGCCGTAGTGTAGCGTGAAAAGGCGTCTATATAAGACTCACAAGAAGCATGATATTATTGAATTTTTGTGTATCGAAAAAGATAACGTGTTGAACATCCTTGGACGTGACAGAAATTCCTTTTCTCCTCAATTCCGTTCAGTACCTCCTCATTAGTTACGCTATCTATCCACCTAATTTTCAGCATTCATCTGTAGCAACACATTTCAAAAGCTTCTATCCTCTTCCTGTCTGAACTACTTATCGTCCATGTGTCACTACCGTACAAGGGAACACTCCACAAAAATGCCTTCAGAAAAGACTTCCTAACACTCAAATTAATATCCGATGTTAATAAATTTCTCATGTTCAAAGCAGCTCTTCTTTCCTATGAAATTCTGCATTGAATATCGTTTTATCGCTACCTCCATATGTTATTTTACCGCTCCGGTAATAAAACTCATCACCATTAGAGACTGATTATGCCTTTCAGCGTTCAGTCTGGAAATAAAATTCTTCCATGATCCCCTATTCTAGCTAACATTGACAAAACTCATCTACCATCTTTATTGTTTCGTTATCTAATTTAATTTCCTCAGCATTGCCTGATTTTCATAGACTGCATTCCATTATCGTTGTTTCGTTCTTGTTAATGTTCGTCTTGTACCCTCCCTTTAAGATACTGTCCATTCCGTTCAAGCGCTCTTAGAGGTGCTTTTCTGTCTCTGAAACAATCATGATGTTATCAGCGAATCGTAATTTGTTTATTTCTCCGCCCTGAATTCCTTCTCCAATTTTGTCCTTGCTTTCCTTCACAGCTTGACTGTATGTTGTCACCAAATTCTGACTCTTGACAATAAGTATGATCTGAGAACAAAAGTGGCGAATTACTTATTGGCTGACCGTCTGACAGGTATGGCGGGAAGTGGCCGTGAGAAGAAAGTCGAGTGAGTCTGGTCTGGTGTCGGCATTAGGAGGTGACGTCACCCGACGTGGCGTCTCGTCGCCAGGGACGCCTGCCTTGTCTGCGCGTTCCACACTGGACCCGTACTCCAGCACAGGCTGCAAATGACAGGAGCTGACCGTGAGCAAACTGCCGTTCTGCAGTATCCTCTGGATCAGTGGGCAGCCTGGCACCGGGCCCAAGTCGACGTGAAATTCAGAGGTTCCACTCGTCAGTTGCCGAGGTCACCGATTAAAAAATTACATAAAAGTTAAATGTCATACAGACCCTGTACCGCTTGTTAAGAAATGGAACATTCTATCATGCCGAAATATGCCTCAAAAGGAGCGACTAGAATGTACTACTACTATTTTTTTAATGTTGAAAATCAACAAACACTTCCTTACTCCCATAGCGCAAATCATTTCGCATCCTACCCTACCTTGGCTACATCAGGGCTTGTCAAAAAGTCAACAAGCTCCAGTAATAAGCCGAAAATTTCAAAAAAATGCCAATACTACACAGGTTGAGTGAGAACCCAACCGAGTACATGACAGCACTTTTCAAAAAATGTTCAAATGTTTGTACAGCTTATGGGACGGGGCCATCTGTCCCTAAACTTACAAACTACTTATGAACTAGCTAAGACTAAGGACGGCACAAATATCCATGCCCGAGGGGGGATTCGAACCCCCGACCGTAGTGGCCGTGCAGACCGTGACTGGCGCGCCGCAGTCCCCTCGGCAGTGCACAGTGACAAAAAAGGTTTGAAACCCCTGCTGAGTAGACACTGCAGCAGTATCTAAACTTTTTCATGTTTATTTCAAGGACTACTTTCGTAAAACTGAGGACGAAATGCAATGGATTTGAAATCCCTTTGAAGAGGATTACTTTAAAAAATCGATTATTTAATCAGGTGATGAAGACTTGATAAAAATGTCATGTGGTCAGTCTTTAAAATCGTTTTTTAAAACAACGGAATTGGTCCCATTCTGAATAAATGTTCGGCAAAAGTGTCAAAATTTTTTTGAAACATTTGATGGGGTTTTGGCAACCTATTTACATAAACGATCCTTTTCAACTTTACTATTTTTGAAAAAGAAGTCCAGGAATAGACTGAATGTAGAAAGTGATTTGAGGGTATAGTTAATCCGATTGACTGTCTTGCAACTAACAGTGTCAAATATCCCGCAGAGTTTTTTTTTAAACCCGCAGTCGCTCGTGTATATTGTTGTCACGCCATAACTCCGGTGTTAGATTTTTTTCTAACAGTGAGATGTTGCACTTTTTTATCTCTTTGTGCCAGACATAGAGACGTTTATACAATAAATTATTTCTTTATTATTACCAAAGAGTTATATATTAATATGGACATGGTATGGAACATTTAATTTGCAAAAATTAAAAAAATTTTCTACATGCAAAGATTTCACAGACCTTTTACATTACAACACCTGTGTGAACAGCAGTTCGTAATATTTATAGGAAGTAATGAATCGACGTTAACCACACTTCTTTTTACTCATCAGATTCAGATATGACTTTTTGTGACATACACTCCTGACGAATGAGAACACTCGATTTTCAAAGTTCTTTACAGATAGGGCTGGAACAGTCATGGCAGCGGTTCTGCGTAAATCTGTTTTTCCACTTAGGGCAGTACCGACATCTTCTTTTTTCTCTTGATTCATTTTCTTCTCATCTATCACTGCCAATTCACAGCCACTACAGCTCTTCTTGCAAACATCCAGAAATTCGTGAAATATTTCTCGAATAGGTGCCGGATTATCTGTTTTCTTTCTATGAGCTCTTGAAGATTTGTCGTCTGAACGTACATCTTGGAGATGTGTATAGAACCATCGTTTGCTCATCGATCAATAAAGAAGTCCTGTGTACTCCCATCAGTGGCCCATAGCTCATCAGTATTGAGATGCTGTGTTTTTCTCACTGCTGCGAGAAATAACACACCAAAGAAAGCAAACAATTCTTCAAAATCTGTTTGTGGGCATTCTCGAGCACTCTGTGGATAGTATGCTGCCATTATGTCAAGTTCTTGGTTTGCGTATTCCACAATTTGACCAATTACACTACCTGAAAAAAATAATTTCTCGCATTACAAAAGTCTTTTCGAATAATTTGCAACAGAAGCTGTGTGACTATGTTCTGAATGGCTGTTTTCGCTGGAGGAGCCTGTTGCTTCAACCATCTTCACCAAGAAACGATCTGTATATTGAGAAACAGCTGTAGCAGAAGTATCAGATTCGCTGTCCGACTCATCTGTTGCGATACTGGCTCTTCGTGCTCAGAAAGTGCGACAGTATCTCATCACAGACCCTATATGTGAATATCCTCATCTAGTGGATCATCTGGCCACTTCAATGACTGTTCCTCTGACTTCTTCCCTCAAAAGTTTTATATACTTTCATATCCGACAGAGAATGTCATGTACTCTGTACAAATAATTGCTTCATTCAGTTCGTAAAAGGCAATAAAAATACTTTGCTTATAAAAGCAGTAGCATACTTTCAACACTTCCAGGAGAAACAAACGAACACAACCGCGTGTTATAAAAAGTACAAGAAACACACTAAAAGTGAAGCAAGGCGGTATTCCAGGAGAGGAGAAGTAATTGTGACATAAAGACTCCCGTGTTAGAAAAATTCTAACGCTGCGCACCACTTCAAATAATGGCACACCTAGCAGGCTGTTGTTGAAATTTGATTGTCGAGTTGTAGATTAATCGAAGCACGGGATATAACAGAAAGCATTTCTAGATCGTCAGTTCATTAGCTTTCAAATGTGCTGGAATAAAATCATAAATGTTAGATTTTTTCTAACAACGCGAACAGAATATAAACCGTTTCACTCGTATAATTTATTACTACATTTTACTAATAATGCATTCTGTGTGTGTATTCGTGTTTGCGCGCACCTACTTTTTTGTGTGATGATTTTCACTTTTTATTTAGTTGCTGGACCTTCCGCATGTTTTTATGCAGTGGGTGGACCGCAGGCCAAAAAGCGTCGCGAACCGCTGCTCTAGTCGAACCATTTCTGCGCATTACCTTACCTAGATGTAATCCACTTTATTCAGAGAGCCACACTTTTTACTGTATGCTGAGCAGTTGGTACCGCAGACAACGTGCAATGGCCCTGAATGGTCCCCCACTCCTCATCAGACTGCAGTTGCCGACTGTACCGGCACGACACGCCATGTAGCGCTTACAAGCACTGCGACCGAACAATACTGCTGGGCTTTCACTATTTGGTTGTCAGTGATCGTTTCGGAAGTGATGAACAAGTGCCAGCGCCCTACCTGCGAACTCCCCTCCTGGTGTTGCCACAGAATACGTGCGCCTGCCCACATCTGTACTGCTAACGCAGAGCGAGCGATTACACATGTTTCAAAAAAATTCAAATGTTTGTTAAGCTTATGGGACTTAACTACGGGGTCATCAGTCCCTAAACTTACAAACTACTTATGAACTACCTTATACTAAAGACGGCACAAATATCCATGCCCGAGGGGGGATTCGAACCCCCGACCGTAGTGGCCGTGCAGACCGTGACTGGAGCGCCTCAGTCCCCTCGGCCACCGCGGCCGGCTCAAAGACATACACGAAGCATACAATTGTATCTGAAGGTGACTTCAACTTACCCTCGATATGCTGAAAAATACAGGTTCGACACCGGAGGGAGGCATAAAATATCGTCCTGAATTGTACTGAACACATTTTCCAGCAAGCAGTTCATGAACGCAGTAGAATACTGAATGGTTGTGAAAACATACTTGACCTCCTAGCAACAAGTAATCCGGAGTTAATAAAGGCCATCAAAACAGATACGGGGATTAGTGAACAAAGAGTTGTCGCAGTGAGACTGAATATCGAAATCGCCAGACCAACCAAAATAAAAACGAATAATTTATATATTAATGAAACACTGAAATTCGCTTAACGCTTTCCTAGGTGGGAGTCTGTCTTTCGAAACTAACAGTATGAGCGTAGATCAGATGTGGCTTACATTCATAGAAATTATACCAATTGAGATATTTTCACAAATAAATTAACAAAAGAGGGGTCATAATTTGGATTGGACCAAAAGGCTTAAAAAATAATTAAAGGAACCCTTACTAACACATTCTTTAAACTAAAATTCTGAACAGCAATCTAAGACTTATTCTCGGTCGGCACGACGTCAAACACCGTGTCGGCCTTTCGCCTCTTCTACTCGACTGCGCCTTGGAGAAAGTCATCGGGGAATGGCGGTGTCAGCTACAGTCCCACAGCACTCTGAGTGGTGTTGAGTTGGGAACAGCCAGCAAAGAAACCACTGTCGACTATCCAGCCCTGCTGTCGCACGACCCACAAACGTATATCTAAGCCCAGATTGAGGTTCTACAAGAACAGGTCTCCGGATATACTTCTTCAAAACCCAAGTCATCTCCAGCTCCAAAGACGCCCCCAGTAGCCTCTCAATCCGTTTTGGAACTGCCCACAGCTTTAAATGCCTTGGAGAATGGATAAGCGCCGGCCGCGGTGGCCGAGGGGTCAGTCCGCTTTTGGCTGCGGTGGGGCGAGGACGTCCGCTGCGTCCCGCCTGTTGTGCTGCGAGCGAGCGCCCGTTTGTTTACTTCCGCGTAGCGGCGTGCCTTAGAGTCCGCAGTCAACGACCGACATGGCGTTTTCATACCGCCAATCTACGATCAAATAAACGTTCCCTACTGATCATGTACGACCGAGAGCGCATGAAGTAGAACATTTTAAACGTGAAGAAATGCGTCTCCCACCACAAGACGTTATAGGAATTCATTTTTCGATCCTTAGTACCACAGTGTACATAAAGTTGGCGAACGAAGAGATGTGCGCCGACGTAGTACGGCGCCATGCTAATGATCTCGAGTTCCGATACTCTGACGGCTATATTGGGTCCGTCGAGATTGATCATGCAGGTTTTGGCCTGAGAACGTTGCGAGTTTTCGAACTTCCGTTTGAGGTGCCGGCGGAAGAGGTGGTGGCCGCCTTTCAACCCTACGGCAACGTACTTAGTCACGTTGCAGAAACATGGAAGACCTTTGAAACGTACCGTGTCCTCAACGGCGTCCGACAGATAAAAACTGAACTTCGAAAGCATGTACCTTCATACCTCGTTATAGCCGGCTATAGGGCTGTCGTAATGTACGATGGCCAGCCGCGCACTTGCTCCGGTTGTGGACAAGAAGGCCACGTCCGTTCGGAATGCCTCCGACGCAGTCTGACACAAACGCCGATCGGAGACGACGCTCGCCCAGCGGCGCCCACTGCGCTACCTCTGACGTACGCGCACGCGGCTAGACGGCCTGTTACGCGCACGCTAATCCAGTCCGCACCAGCGTCGAACCAACCCGAGGATGAGATGGAAGTTGCATATGTCTCCCACACACCAGCACTGGACACAGTACTTACAGGTGATGCCCAAGCAACAACAGAAGACGTTTGTTCCGACTCCATGGAAGTTGAAACTGGGACTGCGTCGCCATCTAATGTTATGGAATCCAGCCAGATGTCAGACGACAGTCGTACAACATCCGACACGGAGCAGCATGTACGGAAGCAACGTTCACCAAAGACACGGAAGAGACAGCGCCGTACTTCATCAGACGACAGCCTTAAACAGTTGAATGTTCAAGATGGTGACTCTACTCCCGATAATGTGCAATCCACCAATGCCATGGCACCTGACGAAGAGCCACCCATATCTTTCAACAGTCAACAGCCAACGAAAGATTTTACATCGCTACTGTCTGATAGTTTCATCCCTTGCAAGGTCTGATGAACCAATTCTACCGACCAATCATGGAGAGGCACCCATCAACTGGGGAGACACTGTTCCTGAAGAAGATGGATCTTCTGGTGGTGTAGAGGGAGGAGGAACACATTAAACGACGTCGGCCCCATCCCAGTTGGAGTGACGTGCTTCCCCATAGTGCATCACACATTCTTCTGACGATGGCAGCGTTTCAAACATATCGCTTAGCTACGATCAACATCAATACCATTCGTGCGCGCCATAAACTGACATTACTTCACGACATGATATACGCTGCGGATGTTGACATTGTCCTGCTTCAGGAGGTACATGTTGCCGCCTTCTACGCTCCCCATGGATTTACAGCACACGTCTCCCACGCCTCCCATACAGGTAGTGGGGTGGCGATCCTCTTACGTGACGGCATTGACGCTAATGAAATTATATACCTCCCTGATGCCAGAGGTATGGATCTCACATATGGTGGCGTAAGAATCATCAACGTCTATGCACCATCTGGTTCAGGTCAGCGCCGTGTTCTACTTTTTTCTCTGAGGGAGTAACGACCCTCTTCGTGGGTCGGCAAGATTCCTTGATCATAGGAGGCAACTTCAACTCCACCCAGGCGCCCAAAGGCCAACTGCCACGCCACTCTCCGTGCGCGGCACTAGCAACAATTATTCAGAATCTCAATCTAGTGGACTCGTGAGAGCATGTTCATGGCAATCGCCCGGGATTTACACATTTCACTAGCCATTCATCGAGTCGCCTTGATCGGGTCTACATATCCCGAGACATTGTCGGTGGCACTCAGGCTGCTGAAATCTGGCCAACTGCATTCTCCAACCATGAAGCATATATTTGTACCGTCAACATCTGCCAACAAAAGGTGTGGCGCAGCAAGGGACTATGGAAACTGAACAGAAAACATCTTACTTCACTGAACTGTCGGCAATAGATTCAGACATCGTGGACGGCTTGTCTTCAACGCTGCAACAGATACTAGTCTGCCCTATCGTGGTGGGTCCTTTGTGCAAGGCCTACACTACGCAAGACCTTGATTAAATACGGAAGGGAGATCGCGGAATGGCGACGACACACTCAGGAGTTCTACTTCACCATCTTCCGAGAATGTACGACAATGCTTTATTCACCAGAACGTCAGGTGATAGTGAATCGAGCAAAGGCATAGCTCACTGCCCTGTCCCGCCGACACCTTGAAGGAACTATGGTCAGGGCGCGCACACAAGAAGATTTAACGCAGGAACGTCCAAATATGTATCATGTGATAGCTGAAAGGCGCCACCGACGGAGAAATTTGATTACTGTTCTGACAACTGAGGATGGAAGACGCGACGATAACCAAGCTGAAATAGGGTACGCCCTTCACAAGCATTACACCACGCTGTACTCTGCGCACCGTCATCACCATGATAACATTGCGGAGGTATCCCGACTTACATTTGGCTCGTTTGCTGAGGATGCAAAACTGGATATGCTTGCTGACGTCACAGAGGAAGAAGTCAATGATGCTATCAATGCAGGATCTATCAACAAGTCACCTGGCCCTGACGGCATCCCACTTGAATTTTATAGAACATTCCGCCACTTGATAGCACCGATGTGGACAGAAATTTGTCGGGACCTCATATCACCACAGGTGCAGATCCCTGAAGGTTTCCTCGACGGTATCGTTATTCCCATACATAAACCTCATGGTACATCAAGGATAAGCGATTATCGTCCATTGACGTTGCTCAATAGCGATACAAAGATCTTTACTCGACTTCTGGCTGCACGGCTCAAACGTACGGCAAGATACGTGGTTTCTCCTGATCAAACTTCCTTGGGTGGTGTTAACAACATCCGCACCGCCCTTGCTCGCTATAGAGACATAATCGCTCTAGCTCATGCTCGACGTACGCCTGGGTTTTTGGCCGCCCTTGACTTCAGCCAAGCTTTCGATAGAGTTGATCACGAGTACTTGGATGCGGTACTCCGTAATATGAAATACCATGATACTACCGTCAACGTCATAATGCGCCTTCTTCGAGGAGCGACGTCCCGTGTACTAATACAATGATCGCCTTACCCAACCAATATCGATACAGCGTTCGGTGCGTCAAGGCTGTCCGCAGGCAGCATTTTTGTATACTTATGCAATGGAACCGTTGCTTTGTGGACTCCGTCAGCGGCTGTCAGGGGTCTCATTCGGTGGCCATCTATTTTGCTGCACTGCTTATGCTGACGATCTCGTCCTCGTTCTACGCAGCGATGCAGAGGTAAGAGAGTCACTGGCGTGGGTGAGCACATATGGTGAAGCATCTGGCAACTGTCTTAATGTCCGAAAATCATGTGCCGTGCCTATAGTTGTGGGGCTTCCTGCAGACAGCGCTGCACCTTTACGAGTAACTACTGCTATCCGATGCTTAGGACTCGACTTCACAGGAGACATGCGGCGTACGATCGCCCTCAAATGCCTCAAATGCCTACTAAACCAGTTACGCGCTGGTCTTCTCGATCATCGTCTCAGGGCTCTCGAACTTCTACAGCGGACACAGTATGTTAATATATATGTGGCGTCACGTATCCCTCACGTTGCACAAACCCTACCCACTCCACCATCCATGGCATTACGCATGCTAGCTGCACTGGGTTCATATGTTTGTAATGGCTTGCTGTTCAAGATAAGACACGAGACCCTCACTCTCCCGAGAAACAGAGGCGGACTAGGCCTGTACCATGTGCCTGACAGAGCGACAGCACTCTTCCTCAACTCTCACATGATGCTGTGGCGCCGTAATCCCACATGCCTTACCAGCCTGTTGCTGGAGGCCTTTGCACCGCGCTCTCTATCGGCACCTATCATGCTTTCAGATGTTCCAGCGCCATTCTTTTACTTCCGCCGCTTTTTCCTCGAACTGAGCTATATCCACACTGCGATACTGCCGACACGCTTGATGTGTACGAAGGCGATCTAGGGCTTCCTTCAGAAAAACCGATCACCAAATGTGATTGAAGGGAAGCATCCCAGCGTCAACTGGAGTGTCGTTTGGCGCTCGGTGAGTGCTCCTTACCTTGCTACTGATGTCCAGTCGACATGGTACCTGACAGTCAACGGGAAACAAGTGTGGCAGTCACGACTTCACAGAATTCACCTCGCAGACACACCACTGTGCGTCGCCTGTGATGTAATGGACACGGACGAGCATCGACTCGTATGCGGATCGGCGGAAGGCGTCTGGATGTTGATGCGACAGATGCTGGTTTTGATTACCCGTACGACACCTCATCATATACTTTCCCATTTGCTCCTCTTTCCAGACTCGGGACATTGCCCACAGATGAAGACAAACGCTGTGAAATGGATATGTGGACATCCGGTTCACTACTTATTTGTACATGGAGAGAAAAACGAACTTGATTTTTGGAACTTTGTAAACGAACGACATTACACAGTTGTCTGCAATCCAAAATACGGGCAATATTTCTCAAATTTTCTTTATAGTGTTTTTGGTAATCCACCCAGAAGTTGGGGTGTTCCTGTCATGAAGTAGTTGATCCTTACATTTTCTTTTACGGGTAAATAAAACTAAATAAATTGAACTTCAAATGAATTAACACACTTCATTTTTGTAGCTACACTGAATGTCCTTTCATTTTTTTTTCACCCTTTTTTTCATTGTCCCCCCTATTAGAAATAGGTTAGTTGCACTGAGCCAGCGCCTGAAGTGGTGTAGTTTGTCATTTATTTTATTGTATTTTCTAGGGTAAAAGTGGCGGTGGCAAGTAATTCTTTTTTTTTTTAAGTTCCTTCCTAGGGGAAAAAAACCACCTATTTGCGCCAGTGCGAAAAATCTCTGGGCGAAGAGGATAGACACCGCCAAGGATGGAGGAAAACTGAACAAGTGTGGCCCCAAGTAGGTCCCAGAAAAGTAATGTCAGGAATAAGGTACAAAACAACATATTAAGGGAACTCTTTAAGCTGAAAACAGAGAAAATCAACATACCTACGGTGGAAGCAACTACACAAATGACGGAGTGACGTTTCCCTTCGCACAAGAGGAAGTTGAGACAGTGTTAAGCAATCTCAAGAATGGAAAGGCAGCAGGACCAGACGGGCTCCACCCAGAAACCATGGGCCAGATTGTATCCTTCCTGACAGACTTACTAAATCGTGCACTACGACAATGTAGAAAACTGGTGACATTTAAGACACGTACGACAGAGGCGCGACTGACTCCCAGACCTACAGACCAACATGTTTACTAAACACGGTGGCCAAGATTCGGGAGAGACTTATATGCGAGATGATGCAATCTGTAGAGAATTACAGTAATACACGCAGTAGCGGTTCTGGTAGATATTGCTGGGGCTTTCGACGATCTCTGGTGGCCCGCACTTTTCGAATGACTACGAGAACTACAAATACTAACACCTCTGTACACTGGCATAACAGATTCCTGTGAGCATTAACTGTCGAATGGTGCGTGTCAAGAGAGCGACGGAAGGGTGTCCGCAGGGATCTAATGTTCTGGGACGTAGCACCAGAGTCACCGACAACAGGGCTAAGTACAGGAGTGGCAGCCTGTGCGAACGATCTGCTAGTCACTGTAACAGCAATCTGCAGATACAAAGCCAGGCAACTGCTCATTAGCATCAGTGATTGCTGGAAACAAAACTGTGTACCTACTACTAAAGGATAGTTTAAAAAGAAATCCAATCATTAAAATTGACAGTATGTCAGCAAAAAGAAAAGCAGCAATCAGGTATCTCGAGTGTTCAAATAGACGAGAAATTGAATTTTATGGAACACACTAGACTCGTGACTGACAAGGTGACAAAAATAATGCATAAATTAGCACGACTAAATACTGAACCAAATCGACGCATTAAAAATAACCAGACCACAACGAAAAAACAAAACATCATACAACTTAAACAACAATATTTACGTACAGGCAGCTTGATGGGGGGATGGATTCCAAGTATTTTCCCACGACCCTCCCGCCTGAAAGAGACCGATGAAGAGCTAATTCATACAATATTCAACGATGTTGTATTCATTACAAGTTTTCGAAATACGTACACTCATTGTCTTGTTTTCCTCTTTTCCAATATTTAATTTTCTAATTTTTTTGTTATTTTTCTACTTAACATTATTGCTCGGTACTGTATTTGTAGCTTAATAGTAATGTGAAACAATGTATGCCTATTTGTGTTATATTCTGAAACGTACGACCTTCTTTTAAATATTAAGCTGGAGGTCATGAAATGGGCAATAAATGAATAAATAAGTAAATGAACATCATAATAAAATGTTGTTCATACTATTTATGGATCATATGTTGAAGACAATAGACTGGAAGGGTGAGATTGAAATAGATGAAAACAAATTAAACAGTCTAGCATATGCGGATGAGTTAGTCGTGATAGCAGATTCAAGTCAAAGGTTGCAATCTAATATTTAGAAAGCTAGATCAGAGGTGTAAGGGTTGTGATATGGAGATAAGCGTCTCCAAAACCAATGTAATGTCTGTGGGAAAGAGATTTAAACAGATTGACTGCCGAATAGGAGGAATCAAATTAGAACAGGTGGACAGTTTCAAATACATAGGATTTATTTCCTCACAGGATGGCAACATAGTGAAAGAATTGAAATCAAGAAGTATGTACGATCTGCTCTTTTCTGCAAGAAGAAAGGTAGTACCAAGACTAAATTATCAGTACACCACTCTATGTTTAAACCAACTTCGTTGTATGGGAGTGAAAGCTGGGTGGATTCAGGTTACCTTATTAATAAGGTTGACGTTACAGGTATGAAAGTAGCAAGGATTATTGCTGTTATAAGAGATGGAAAAAATGGCAGGACGGCATTCATAATGAGGAAATCAATCAAAAACTGAGAATGAACGTCATAGATGAAGCAGTTACAGAGAACAGGCTGAGATCGTGCGGTCACGTTACATGCATTGCAGAAACAAGGATACCTAAGACACTGATGGGTTCAGCAGGAGAGAAGTCGACGTAGACCAAGGAGAAAGTAGTTAGAATCAGTCGAGAATGATTTTAGCAACAGGCGTAACATCAGAAGAGGCATCAACGTTAGCATTCAATAGGGAATCAACTAGGAAATTTATTAGGGGTACCATATTCCAGACTGAACGCTGAAAGTCATAATCAGTCTCTAATGATGATGACCATGAAAAATAAAATCAGATCTAAAACGGAAAAATTTGTCTTTCTTTTTTCCGCTTTGTTACAGAATGGAACGGTAGAGAAATAAAATGAAAGCGATTCGACAAACCTTCTAGTAGGCACTTAAAATGTGATAATCGGAGTAAACATGTGTTCGTGGTCTTGACATGTTCCACATCCACGAGGGTCTCCTCAACACGGAACGAACCAACTAATCTAATCTAGTAGACTAAGACTCGAACTACAAGTCCAGTTTAACAGTTCAGGGATGCCGCGACTGTAAATGTATAAAACGACGTAGCGGACAAAGCCGTAAATCGAACATAAACGAAATTACAAATGTTGGACTTCAGAGTCATGCCATATTGTTCCCAATATTAAATATGTTGATGCAGTTCATAGAACGTCGTACGCAGCTCAAAGTAACTCCTGTCTCTACATTTTACTTTGAACGCATAAGGGGGTTACGTCAGTATTTCCTTGATCCTTAGGCAGTTAGGTTCTTGCACGGCGAATGCGTCGTTACACAAAACGCTGCTAAAACGAACTCTCCTGACATCGGCCGCCGTTGCTTCCATCTGCACAACGACGACGTTTATCCGCACCATGCTAGACCGGATGTAATCAGAATCACATTAAATGAGGATAACGCGAAAACATTCTACCAAATGTAAAAACTCTAATACGTAGCTTACTATAAAATAACAAACCATCTTTAGCTATAGCAAACACATTTTTGGCAAATTTCTGTAGTCTACTTGTTGTTATTTTGGTCTTCAGATCGCACATTGGTTTGACGGAGCTCTCCATGCTACCCTGTCCTGTGCAAGACTCTTCATCTGAGAATACGAACAGCAAACTACATCCTTTTGAATCTACTTATTATATTCGTCCCTCGGGCTTCCTCTAGGATATTTGCCCCACACACTTCTTTCTAATACTAGTTGACGATTCCCTGATGTCTCAGAATGTGTTCCGCCAACCCGTCCCTTCTCTTAGTCAGGTTATGCCGGAATCTGCTTTTCTCCCAAATTCTGTTGAGCACCCCCCTTATTAGTTACATTATATACTCATCTAATCTTCATATTTCGTCTATATCACCACATTTCAAAAGCTTCTATCATCTTTAAGTCTAAACTCCTTATCGTCCACGTTTCACTCCCATACAACGCTACACTCCAGACAAATGCTTTCAGGACTTCTTAACATTTAAAATAATTTTGCATGTCAACAAATTTTGCTTGTTCAGAAACGGTTTTCTTCACATAATCATTCTGCTTTTCATATCCTCTTTACTTCGGCCATCAGACGTTATCTTGCTACCCAAAAAACAAAAATCATCTACTACTTTTATTGTCTGATTACCTGATTTAATTGCTTCAGTATCGCCTTATTTTCTTACACTATATTCGATTATCCTTGTTTTACTCTTATTAATGTTCCTCTACACCTTCATGAACCATTGACATTGCCGAGGTGGAGTGGCTTGCGTGCCTCAACGATACAGATAGCCGTACCGTAGGTGCAACCACAGCGGAGGGGTATCTGTGGAGAGGCCAGACAAACGTGTGGTTCCTGAAGAGGGGCAGCAGCCTTTTCAGTAGTTACAGGGACAACAGTCTGGAAGATTGACTGAGCTGGCCTTGTAACGTCAGTTAACATGGCTTTGCCATGTAGTTACTGCGAATGACTGAAAGCAAAAGGAAACTTTTGTATCCCATCCTCGTCGCCTCTTTTGTGTCCCATCCTCGTCGCCACTTTTGTGTCTCGTTGCAGCCGGTTGTCCTAGGTGTCGGTGGTCGAGTAGAGAGACCGACACAGGAAAATAGGATGCACGCGTGTGCGGGTACAGAGTCTGAGGTGACCAGCCAGTGGGACAGCAGAAACTAGAAACACTAAGCTAGATTAGAACAAGATATATATTTCGTAGAGATAGTACAATACTTAACTTGGAGGGCAGCAGACTAGTGGAATGCAGGTACATAGTTCAACTAGATAGAGGCCTGCCTACTGATGAATCCTAGTGCCTATCCGATAGCCAAGTGCCCGATGCGGTTCAGTGGTGGCTACGAGCGGGGTTGCAGCAGAGGGCGCTCGAGGCTGACGTCGTAAGAACGCCGCGCCGTGCTTGCATGGCGGCGCGCACTTCAGAATTGTGCGACACCACAGAAACAACAGTCGTTACTTTTCCCGAGGACATGCTGTTTTACTACATACAAGACGATGGCATCTTCTTGGGTAAAATATTCAGGAGATAAAATTGTCCCCCATTCGCATCTCCGGGCGGGGACTACTCAGGAGGATGTCGTCATCAAGGAAAACAAAACAGGCATTCTACCGGTCGGAGCGTGGAATGTTCTATGCCTTAATCGGGTAGGTATGTTAGAAAATTTGAAAAGAGAAATGGATAGATTAAAGTTAGATATGGTGGGGAAGAGCGCAGGATGGATTTCTAGGTAAAATGAGTACAGGATTATAAATAGAAAATCAGTTAGTGGTAACGGAGAAGTAGGTCTGATATAGATAAGAAAGTATGAATGCGCGTAAATTACTATGAACAGCATAAAGAAAGCATTATCGCAACTAAGGTAGACACGAAGCCAACACCGGCCACAGTAGTATATGTTTATATACGCCTACTGGCTCTGCCGACGATGAAGACACCGAAGAAATGTATGAGAACATAAGAGAAATATATATATATATATATATATATATATATATATATATATATATATATATATATATATATATATATATATATATTTTTTTTTTTTTTTATTTTTATTTTATTTTTTTTTTTTTTTATAGTTGAGGGCGAGGAAAAATTTTATTGTGATGGGGGATTGGAACTCGTTAATAGGAAAGAGCCGGCCGCGGTGGCCGAGGGGACTGAGGCGCTTCAGTCACGGTCTGCACGGCCACTACGGTCGGGGGTTCGAATCCCCCCTCGGGCATGGATATTTGTGCCGTCCTAGTTCGTAAGTAATTCATAAGTAGTTTGTAAGTTTAGGGACTGATGACCCCGTAGTTAAGTCACATAAGCTATACAAACATTTTATTTTTTATCTTACAGAACTGTAAGACTCAAACCTGAGTTATTTGAACTATATCAAGGATAAGACTTAATAGAAAAATAAGAAACGAAGTTAATACGAGGAACGTAAGTTGACAAGAAAACCTTCCAGTCAGTGAAAAATGTAAGTTATGCAGCATCAGTTAACTTGACATTAGACTGAGCAGGAGAGGTGAAGAAAATATCAGTTGTTTGACAAAAACCGGGCCGGCCGCGGTGGTCGTGGGGACTGAGGCGCTCCAAACATTTGAACATTTTGAGGTAAGACTTTTTAAGCGCAGAAGTAGCAGAACATGAAAGTAATTCCTCTATTTTTTCTAATTTACTAACCTGTTCTTGCACTTACCTGCAAGTTTGATAACACGTTCAATTGTCTCGCCAGAATTACAGCAACATAGGAACTACAGCAGCAAATGCAGCGGCAACAGCAAAACCACAAAGAAATACAATGATCCTGTGTGGAAAGTACGATGTGACCCAACATTAGTATGCTGTCACAAATATCAGACTTATGTCTTCCTTGCGATGTTGAGCAGTGTAGCATCAGCGGAAAACTGTAGCTCATTAAGGTGTCTTACGTTAAGACTTTTATTATTATTATTCTTTTATTTTTTATTTATTAATTTATTCGATTTAAAAATCTGAAAGCTTCGTGAAGAGCTACTTAGGAAAGCGTTCGTGATGTCCATTTTTCTTGACGAACGTGTCACTGACTTCTGAAATTACTACTTCCTAATGAGCCCATTAGAAGATGTAAGACTGGTGTATGCATTTTCCAATACACTGACTAACCCATCTTAAGGGCGCCTTTAAGCTTGTGGTCCCTTATCGACTCACAAATTCATCTTATTACATATGCTTCTGTTTATAAATTGTTCCTTTCAGCCGGCCGCGGTGGCCGAGGTGACTGAGGCGCTCCAGTCACGGTCAGCACGGCCACTACGGTCGGGGGTTCGAATCCCCCCTCGGGCATGGATATTTGTGCCGTCCTAGTTCGTAAGTAGTTCATAAGTAGTTAGGGGGACTGATGACCCCGTAGTTAAGTCCTATAAGCTTAACAAACATTTGAACATTTGTTCCTTTCTGCCACATCATCGAAGGACCTACGGAACACGGTGAGTGCTTCAGAAATGGTTACCGAGTTGAGAACAGGAGGACGGATGTGTGGGATCTTTGAACCCATAAGTCATCCGTTGTACTGTACTCGCAATGATTATCCGCGGAGGTTTCGTCTGCTAAAGGTATCCACAAAAATACACAGTTTCTTCTGTAAGCTTCAAACCTGAGTTATTTGAACTATTTGAAGGATAACACTGCATAGGAGAGGTGAAGAAAATATCAGTGGTTTGACAAAAATCGGCGACGCTCTAAAGGATCTGCAGTTGCTAATGCTGTAAAGCTACTAACACGCTCGTAACGTGCTTGGAAACTTGGAAATTGTTCGGGAAGAGACTTGTAAGTTGGCTGGCAGTTGCGCTACACCCAGCGTGCACATAGCGTAAGTAAAAAGCTAACAGAGTAGGCCGTGAGAGTGCCCGCTGTTGGATGCAGTCGCGGCGGGAGGCCTTTCGTGTCCGGCGCGGCGCCCACGACAGCCCAGATTTATCAGGCAGCAGCACCGCGGCCACCTCTACCTCACTCACGTGTTTCCTGCGTCGTGTCCTCACAAGGCGCGGGCCGGTGTAAGCACGAAGAGGGCCCCTGGTGTGCTGTGGATTTCCTTACAAGCTGTCTGACACAGGTATACAACACGGCCCGGCTGCCACACAACTCAAACACATCGAGTAGATGGTTTAGACGCTGTTAATGGACCCTTCACCTGTGGTTCTGCCAGGTGCGCCAGTTTTCGCGGGGGACCCAGTTGTCAGTGTCTGTCGACATGTTCCGACTCACCCTCAATCTGGACGCCGCATGTCCCGATTAATTACTGATGAAAAATTGTAAAAATTCCAAAGGCAACCGCCTGCTACGCTACTGATTTGTCACTATTGTCTCGTTCTTTCGTTTGGCGCCCAGCTACGGCCATTGTTACTCAACTTTTCAGTTGCTCTAGCAGGTACTTCAAGTTGTGTTCGTTTCGTAACCCTTGCATTTCTTTATTTTCTATATATACATTAATTTATATTTATTTTGTTTATTTTATCTTGTTTGTCTCCCCTCACCCACCTTCCGACTCCATTCCTTAGCTGCATCTCGTTATTCCCATCTAACCCGTCCCCACCACCTATCCCCTCTCACCTCCCCTCCCCCCCCCCCCCTCCCGTCCCCGATTTACTCGCCGCAGAGCGTGATTCGAAGTGCGGCAGCCGGAGGTGATTGTTATCTGACCTTGTTGTGTGCCTGTGTGATTGCGTGAGTGTCTTTTGTATGTGCCTGTCGCAGCTCGTCGCCACGTCTTTGCGGTGAGTTGTAAACTGTCCTTACTATATTATTAATTCCAAATCAAAATGTTCAAATGTTTGTAGAACTTATGGGACTTAACTACGGGGTCATCAGTCCCGAAGCTTACAAACTACTTATGAACTAGCTAAGACTAAGGATGGCACAAATATCCATGCCCGAGGGGGGATTCGAACCGTAGTGGCCGTGCAGACCGTGACTGAAGCGCCTCAGTACCGCGGCCGGCTATTAATTCCAACCTGGACTTTCCATTATTATATTTTGCCTAACGGTCTCCCTTCCATCCCGTAACCTCCTGATTCTTCCTTTCTGAAACATTCCTCTATCAGTATTTCCTTCTCTCTTGTATTTTCCTTCTTTTCAATCCTCTGTAAATGTCACATTCCGACTTCCGAGCCAACAGTACCGCCGGCTTTCATCAGAGGGCTTTATAATCACGCCGATTGCTGATGCAGCTAGCTACTCTCCCTTCCAGTTATTATAATACACCTTTCCTTACTCTCCCTCTTGTATTTTCACTTAGTTTTGCTCATTTGTATATACATTTTATTTTATATTTTTTATCACTTTAAATCATTTTTCATTTAACGAGCCAACAATTCCGAAACCAGTTCGGGACGGGCCCGCCCATGGATATGCAGATTTAAGAAGCAGTGTCCTCTATTTCTGTAACTCAATGTGCCGAAAGTTAATGCAATCCACCTGGGTACACTTGCTGCGGGCCTCCCGTGTACTGCCGACTCCAGTTCTCATTGTTTACATAAATGCGATGTCGACCTCTGGCGGTATGTGCAGCGTTTGCCGGTGTTTGCCGAGTTTGGCGCGGAAGCTGCTCGCTGTCCAGCCGTGGCCGGTGCTTCGCAGGAGCACGTGGTGGGCGGTCGCCTGGCCACGTGGCCACGTGCTGTGCCCTGTGGCGCCACGTGTTCCCTACACTGTCGAGTTCTCGCCATAACTGTTATCTAAGTCGAAACCAATCTTTAACATTCCATGCGCTTTTCGCCGTTATTTTAACCAAATAAATGTTATCACAGATCGCTGTTCCTGCTTTTGACAATGTCGACCGGAAGACACTACTTTTTACATTCTGAACATACCAGGGGCAAAATACAGGAAGCGACAAGTTATGTGCCAACTTGTACAGAAACCAGACTGAAATTTTAAGAGAAAATTAAAGCACTGAATCAGAAACGAGTGCGAAGCCTTGACATGCTATTTAATCTTTACAGAGAGCAAGTTGTAACGGAAATAAAAAGGAATTAACGTTCAGGGAGAAGAAACACTTTGATATTTTCTGTTGAAATTGAAATTCTTTCAGACACGGCAGAGTGATGTAGAACGTAATGAGTGCTGCCTTCATAAAAAGGTACTAAGCTGATCATCAACAAAAAGAAGAGGAGGTGAATGAAATAAAGGGGAATTAGACCCGGTATACTGAAAGTACTGGGTGACGAAATGAGACACAAGAAGTGAGTTCCGCTATTCGAGCATAAAATAACTGGCGATAGACGAAGTAGGGAGGTGTCAAAATAAATATTTATGTACTCTTACCTTTCATATCGTTTCTGAAGTAATGGCGAACTTGTCTCTTTCAGTCAGTGTAGTAAATGTTGTTTAACGCCTTTTATTTTTAATCTTGTGCTCTTATTTCGTTACAGGATAGTATTTAATGCTGATCGACGGGAAGAATGTGAGCTGATTAATTAACGCCGATATCCACCAAAGGGCTGAGGAAAATGCTTCGTGCAGAAAAAACTTAGCTGGGGTACTTCGTTTCATGTCAACAGTTCTTGCAGCCTGATTCTGCATTAAAACTCCTGCTCTTACGGAGTCATTTGTACGCTATGTTAGATAATGCGCTTATGACTTTTTTCGATTTCAAACTGTATCACCGCATGTTCCAATTGCTGTAAGTGATGTAGGATCTCGTTTATTCCTTCATTGTTTTAATAATGACAGTTTAAATGTGCAAGTGAAAAACATGGAATACTATTGTACTCCATAAGTTTGCACCGGTTGCCGTAACTCAGTATACGCAATAGATACGCATAAACGAGACATCCCGCTTCCCTACTGACAATGGTGTGCCAATGCTGCGGCAGCTTATCGGTGACGCGATTTTGAGGCGAAGAACTCGTCGAGGCGTGTCAGGTCGCTTTTTAATTCTGGAGATTTGATATTTGCCAGTTGCTGGATAAAGAGTGAAAAATGTAAAAATCTGAGAAAGTGACATCAGATGAATTCTGTGAGTGCGGAACAAACTCCGAACCCAATTGCTGTGAGACCCTGTTTGGCAGTCTAGCAGAACGCGTCACCATAGAGTGGCTACGCTTCCCGCGGTCTCGAAGGTCGTCGCCACTGCAGTCAGCTACGGCAGCAGTTGCCACCTCGCCTTTTGTAGACGCGGGCTGCGCTCGCCGAGCCCTTCGCCTATCCTTGTGCTGGAGCCATTGCTTCTGGCCATCAGTAGCGGCGCGGGTGCGAGTGTTCGGCATGCTCACGAGTCGACTGGTACTGGACGGGCCGAGGAACTCACTTTGGCTTAAAAGGGAAGTACTAGGGCTCCAAAAAATATAAATACACGAAAATCGTGTGAGAGATAATGTGAATGTTCCTCATTGCACTAGTGATATTCCCTCATCTGCAAGCCTCTGCAGTCGCCCATTAGAGGCTTTTGCGTATGCCACGGGGCACTGCACCTTGGATATGTGACAAAAGCACCCAGTGACGTTTGCACCCAACCCCAAATCTGCGACATTTGCCCCCAGTCTGACCTGTTTACTACGTCACGACCTACCTGCAGCCCGTACCCCCCCCCCCCCCCTAAGCCGTCCCTGTTTTCGCGGTAATGCCACGCCGCCCAGTCCTCGCTCACCGGAAACGCTCTCTCGACAGTCTGCCTGCAGTCCCGAGGTCCTTGTCCACCTCAGCGGATGACTGCTAACTGTCAGTACGATTATGAAGATCGTAGTGTTCGGTTCGTGTAATTTGTGTATTTGTGCCAGCTGGCTTTGCCCATTCGCAGTCATTTATTCTGTGAACATGTTTTTATTTTATTTATTTATTTATTTTTGTTCGTAACCACACATTCGAAAATTAAACTTTTTCGGAAATAAAACCCAAATATTTGTTTCTTCCTTTCTTTTCTAAAAGTAACATACAATACTGTAGAACATCCTTTTCATATACAGTAAAAAGGCTTAGAACCAGAATTTAACGGCGTTGTTAGTTTTCGACTTCTATCGCCGATACATAGGGATATATCGATGTTCAAACCATCGCTGTTAACATCGATGTTTTGGGGCAAAACGTCGATGTTTTCAAAACGTAGATTTATCGTTTGCATCCCTAGTCATCAGTCTCCTGACTGCTTTGATGTGACCTGCCACCAAATCCTTAGCCAAACGTTTCATTTCAGAGTACCATTGCAACCTACATCCTCAATTATTTGCTTGATGTTTCCATTCTGTTTTTCCCCTAGTGATGTAAAATGCCTCGACATTGCAAGTTGGGGCAAATGCCTAGAACGAATGCTTGGGCGAATGCCCAAAATTCATAAATACCCAGGCATTTATGGCTTTAAAACATAAACTTAAAAGCAGTACCTACAAAAAAATTACGTGATATTTTGTACAACTCTATAAACTACATATCAAATGCTTCAATTCTCTTCTGTTCTCACTGCAAACTTATGTTCTGCGAAATTTCTGCCTAAAGTCCAGGGCGATGTTTGACAGCAGTAGATTTCTCTTTCCCTGAATGCCCTCATTGCTTGTGCTAATCTACTTTTTATGTCCCACTTGCTTCTTCCGTCGTGAGTTAGTTTACTGCAAAGGTAGCAGAATTCCTTGTCTTGGTGTACATTGTGATCAAATTCAAATGTTTGTAGAGCTTATGGTACTTAACTAAGGGGTCATCGGTCCCTAAACTTACAAACTACTTATGAACTAGCTTATACTAAAGATGACGCAAACATCCATGCCCGAGGGGGCATTCGAACCCCCGACCGCAGCGGCCGTGAAGTCCGTGACTGGCACGCCGCAGACCACTCGGCCACTGCGGCCGGCTACAGCACTGCATTGTGATCACCAATTCGGATGTTATTTTCTCGCTACTTTTATTTCTGTTACTTCTTATGACTTTCATCTTTCCTTGGTTTACCTTCAGTCCATGGTCTGTGCTCATTAGTCTTTTCATTCTATTCAACAGACCCTGTAATTTTCCTTCACTTTCATAGATGATGGCAATGTCATCAGCAAATCTTATCACTGATATCCTTTTACCCAGACTTTTATCAGAGCCTTGAACATCTTCTTTATTTTCTACATTAAGTCTCTTCATTGTGAAAGTTGGACAGTGATGGCGACAGTCCACAACCTTTTCTTACCCCCTTTTTAATCTGAGCATTTCGTTCTTGACTTCCGACGCTTATTGTATCGACTTCGTTCTTATACAAACTATGTATTTTCCGCCTTTCCCTACACGCTTACTCCTATTTTTCTCAGAATTGCGAACATTATCCAGCACCTTACATTATCGAAAACTTTTTGCAGGTCACAAATCTTATTAATATGTCTCGGTTCTTCTTTAGTCTCGCTTCCATTATACATTGCAGCAATGCTTTTGCGGCCACGCATTGCCGTAAAGTACGGCCTTGTGTCAATGTGACCTCACAGCCCTCGGCTCTTCTACCTGCCGGGCAGAGACCGGACGGGGGGATTAGCGGCCCGCCCCTTGACCAGAACTGGGTGCTAATGTCACTGGGTGCATTTGTCAGGACACCCTGCACCTTGACCTACCAGTACACCAGTAGTGACGGTGCAGTGTGCCTAGGAAGTTGCGTTTTTTGACGTTATTTGTGTAGTGAAGCGTCGGATGTGTCGCCGATTGGTAAAAAATCCTGCTAATATAGTGTGACTGGTTGACATGAAGTTACGAAGAAACCTTCTTCGTGAACATTGTATTGGTGTAGAAGATGTTCAAAAAATCTTCAAATGTTTGTAAATGTATCGGTCCAAACTGCGTGGTCATTATTCCGTAGCTTACAAACTACTTGGGGTAAACTAACCTAAGGACAAACACACACACACCCATGCCCCAGGGAGGACTCGAACCTCCACGGCGAGTAACCGCGACAATGTCGACCGGAGAGACGCTTTAGACCGCTCGGCTACTCAAATGTTCAAATATTTGTATAGTCTATGGGACTTAACTACGGGGTCATCAGTCCCTAAACTTACAAACTACTTACGAACTAGGACGGCACAAATATCCATGCCCGAGGGGGGATTCAAACCCCCGACCGTAGTGGCCGTGCAGACCGTGACTGGAGCGCCTTAGTCTCCTCGGCCACCGCGGCCGGCGAATTTCATCTCAACCAATCGCAATAAATTATCAGAATTGATTACCAATCGCCGACCCATCTGACGCTTCACTACACAAATAACGCCACAAAACGCAACTTCAGAGGCACACTGTACCGTCACTAATGATCCCGACTGGCGTACCGGCAGGTCAAAGTGCAATGCGGCGAGGCTCACGCAGACGCCTCTAATGGGCGACTGCAAAGTTTTGCAGATGCGAGACTATCGCTAGTGGAATAAGAGACCTCTACATTATCTCTCAGACAATTTTGGTATATTTGTGTTTGTTTGAGCCCGAGTATTTCTATGTTAGAGCAGACTGTACCCATACAGCCGACCACTGAACCTTCCCCGTTGAATGCAAATGTCGCACGATTGTGAAATGATCTCAGATCGTTACAGTGGCGTAGATCATTGTAGATTTATGCGTTTAAATGAACCTCATCAATCCCCAAAGGTCGTCTTGAACGTGGACAGCTACTAAAGTCTAAACAATACTCCTTATAAGAACGAGACGATTGTCTTGTCCTGTTCTTTTGGAAACCAGTAACCGTAAATGTCGCCTCCGCTGACGTCACCTCTCTTTTGTAGCCAAACAGCGGAGCACGTCGTAAACGTCGCGGTTCTCCACTTGGCGGTCCAACCGCTGACGCCTGGGACCGCACTCACTGTCTGAAGTAACAAAGCGATAATAAGTGAAGGAAACGGCGGCAGTGAAGGACAAGCAGAAGACGACCAGTCATAAATAAACCCACAGCGGGCGGAATACCAGCTAGTAAATAAAAACGTCACCAACCAACATAATACACTGCTGGCCATTACAACTGCTACACCAAGAAGAAATGCAGATGATAAACTGCTATTCATTGGACAAAAATATTATACTAAACTGACATGTGATTACATTTTCACGCAATTTGGGTGCATAGATCCTGAGAATTCAGTATCCAGAACAACCACCTCTGGCCGTAATAACGGCCTTGATACGCCTGGGCATTCAGTCAAACACAGCTTGGGTGGCGTGTACAGGTACAGATGCCCATGCAGCTTCAACACAATACCACAGTTCATCAAGAGTAGTAACTGGCGTATTGTGACGAGCCAGTTGCTCGGTAACCATTGACCAGACGTTTTCAATTGGTGAGAGATCTGGAGAATGTGTTGGCCAGGGCAGCAGTCGAATATTTTCCATATCCAGAAAAGCCCGTACAGGACTTGCAACATGCGATCGTGCATTATCCTGCGGAAACGTAGGGTTTCGTAGGTATCGAATGAAGGGTAGAGCCACGGGTCATAACACATCTGAAATGTAACGGCCACTGTTCAAAGTGCCGTCGATGCGGACAAGAGGTGACCGAGACGGGTAACCAGTGGAGCCCCATACTATCACGCCGAGTGATACGCCAGTTTGACGATGACGAATACACGCTTCCAATGTGCGTTAACCGCGGTGTCGCCAAACGCGGATATGACCATCATGATGCTGTAAACAGAACTTGGATTCATCCAGAAAAAATGACGTTTTCCCATTCGTGCACCCAGGTTCGTCGTAGCACACCATCGCAGGTGCTCCTGTCTGTGATGCAGCGTCAAGGGCAACCGCAGCCATGGTCTCTGAGCTGAGAGTCTATGCTGCTGGAAACGTCTACGAAATTTTCGTGCAGATGGTTGTTGTTTTGCAAACGTCCCCATCTGTTCACTCCGGGATCATGACGTGGCTGCACGATCCGTTACAGCCATGCGGATAAGATGCCTGTCATCTCGACTGCTAGTGATACGAGGCCGTTGGGATCCAGCACGGCGTTCCGTATTGTCCTCCTGAACTCACCGATTCCATAGTCTGCCAACAGTCATTGGATCCCGACTAACGCGAACAGCAATGTCGCGATACGATAAACCGCAATCGCGATAGGCTACAATCCGACCTTTATCAAAGTCGGAAACATGATGGCACGCTTTTCTCCTCCTTACACGAGGCATTACAATAGGCCTAAAGTTTCACCAGGCAACGCCGGTCACGTGCTGTTTTTGTATGAGAAGTCGGTTGGAAACTTTCCTCATGTCAGCACGTTGTACATGTCGCCACCAGCGCCAACCTTATGTAAATGCTCTAAAAAGATGATCATTTACATATTTCAGCATGTTCTTCTTCTCGGTTAAATTTCGCGTCTGTAGCACGACATCTTCGTGGAGTAGCAATTTTAATGGCCAAGAATGTATATTTATTTGAATCTGTAGTTCGAGCTGAAAGAGCAGTTTTCTGCTCCCAGCATCTAATACACTGCTTCTCGAGTGTGCCGTTTATTTTCACTGAAGTTAGAAGTTGGGAAACAGTCGTTCTGCAGGGTCTCACTTTAAAAAAGTCGCCGGCTCAGTGAAAACAGGGTACCCTCAGGACTTCCAGCGTTTCTTTTGCACATCGTAAAAGGACGTTTCTCCGCAAAATCTCGGCCTCTTCCTCGGGCGAGTTGTGAGGGAACTGTGCGTCTCTACCACTGCCTCCCTCCAGCAGGGGGGGGGGGGGGGGGGAGGGACTCCTCCCAACTGATGCCGCCGCGTAGCCCCTCCTACAATAAATAAATGAATCAATTAAAAATGCACGTCTAGCGCTCAGTAAACACTCACATGAGGTACAGCACAAGCAGTTTTCCAAAAACTCTTCCTTATCAAATGGATACCAGCTACTAATATTCACCTGTGACTCCTGCTCCTATTAATTCAACAGGAAGGCATCGCCCTACATCAAAGGAAGATATTTACGCTGTGGAATACATTGATAGTTCATTGACTGGAAAATTTCAGTACTCAGCAGAGTGCACAGAAGTTGTACAAATTGCAACCTGTAAGTATTTGATCCTTTGACATTCTCGAACCATTTAAAACGTTTGAAAGATGTGTGCCTTGCTCATCTTTCAGAACTAAAGTACTGTTACGTAAGTCTAGATTTTGATTTTTGTTAGCCTCACATGCGATAATGCGGTAATAGAAAAAAATTAAACATTTAAATTGTTTACAAAACATATTCAAATTAAAAGTGGAATTCCTCCTTTTCAGGGAATTTAGTAATGTGTGGTAATAATAAAGAGGGAAAAATGGCACTTCTTTTTTATTGTCATATTTGAATAATTTAATTCCTCAAATAAAAAAAAAATTGAGAAGGCCACAATAGAAAACTTTCACTGGTATGCTGGTATGTTCCAATACAGTGCCGGCCGCGATGGCCGAGGGGACTGAGGCGCTTCAGTCACGGTCTGCACGGACACTACGGTCGGGGGTTCGAATCCCCCCTCGGGCATGGATATTTGTGCCGTCCTAGTTCGTAAGTAGTTCAGAAGTAGTTTGTAAGTTTAAGGACTGATGCCCCCGTAGTTAAGTCCCATAAGCTTTACAAACTTTTGAACATTTTTTCCTATACAGTACATAATTGTTATCATGAAGCCATTATCCTTCAAATAAAAAACGTACACACAACTGTTCCAGAGAAAAAGTGTTTTAAAATTTTCCCCAAAATTAGAATCTTAAAAATGGAAGCCTTTATCAATCGGCGGGAATTATTTAAAGAAAACACAAAATACGTGAAACTTCCTGGCAGATTGAAATTGTGTGCCGGAACCGGGACTCGAATCTGGGACCTTTGCCTTCCGCGGGCAAGCGCACTACCGTCTGTGCTATCCCGACACGACTCGCGATGCCGCCTCACAACTTTATTTCCGCCAGTACTTCGCTACTTTCCAAATTTCACAGAACCTTTCTGCGAACCATGCAAGACTAGCACTTCTGGAAGAACGGATATGACGGAGACATGACTTAGCCACAGCCTAAGGGATGTTTCCAGAATGAAACTTACACTCTGCAGCGGAGTGTGCGCTGATATGAATCTGCCAGGAACACTCCAAATTTCTCCTTGCTTTCCTTTATAGCTTGCTCAATGTACAAATTGAATAAAATTAGAGAAAAGCTACAAACTTCTCTTACTTCCTTCCCAAGCTCTGCATCCCTTTCATGCCCTTCAGCTCTGATAACCGCTGTCTGGTTTTTGTACAATTTGTAAATAGCCTTCCGTTGCATATATTATCAAATGTTCAAATGTTTGTATAGTCTATGGGACTTAACTACGGGGTCATCAGTCCCTAAACTTACAAACTACTTATGAACTACTAACGAAGTAGGACGGCACAAATATCCATGTCCGAGGGGGGACTCGAACCCCCGACCGTAGTGGCCGTGCAGACCGTGACTGGAGCGCCTTAGTCTCCTCGGCCACCGCGGCCGGCGCATATATTATACTCCTGCAGATTTCAGAATTTGAAGAGTGTTCCCGTGTTCCTACATTTCGCCTGAACCCATACTGATCTTCGCCGAGGTCGGCTTCTGCCAGCTTTCACATGCTTCTGTAAATAATTCGTGTAAAAATTTTGCAACCATGACATATTAAACTAATGGTTCTATAATTTTCACACCTGTCTGCACCTGCTTCCTTTGGAATGGGGGATTATAACATTTTTCTTAAAGTCCAAGGGTATGTCACCTGTGTAATATATCTTACGCACCAGGTGAAATAGTTTAGTCATGGCTGGTTCTCCCAGAGAAATTACTAGTTCTGAGGGAATGTCATCTACTCCAGGGGCCTAGTTTCGACTTAGAATTTGACAGAGCCCTGAAAGATCTTTCTCAGTATAGTATCTCCTATTTCATCGTCATCTATTTCCTCACCCCTTATTACAATATTGTCTGCCAGTTCATTTCCTTTATAGAGCCCCTCTGTATATTCTATCCACCTATCAGGTTTCCCTCCTTTCTTGAGAACTGGTTTTCCATCTGCTTTATATTCATACAGTTGTTTTTCTTGTCTCAAAATGTCTCTCTTATTTTTCCTGTAGGCGGTATCTATTTTCCCCTATTTTGCATTCTTCTACTGACTTGCAATTTTTCATCTATCCACTCCTCCTGAGCTATTTTGCACTTCCTGTCAATCTCATTTCTTAGTCGTCTGTACTCCATTTTGCCACGTCACTTCTGGGTGTCGTCTCTCTGTACTATTCCGATGATAACTCTTCATCGGCAGGTTGTACACGTCTCGTACTGTCGGTGTCCTGTTGCTGGGAAGTTCCGTGTGTATATAGCTGTATTCCAGAAAAAAATGTTTGGATGTGGGAGAGCGTAGGCGCGATGTGCCCGAGTACAGCCGGTGGCATGCAGGACGTAGGGGCGAGTTCGTCAATATGGAACCCAGTGCAAATGTGCTGACGATGGGTCCACATCTTGAGCATGGTCTTTACATGACTTTATGGACTCCCTAAGGTTCACAAAGATGGGGTGCCGTTACGTCCCATTGTCAGTAACATCAGAGCACCTACATATTTGTTGGCCAAATACTTGACGGGAATATTAAGTCCTTATGTGGGTAAATGCCCACATCACATCCGTAATTACGTGGATTTTGTTAAACGTCTTTGCAGCTTCAGGCTGGATGAGTCAGATATGGTGAGTTTTGACGTCGTTTCGTTGTTTACGAGGGTGCCCCTTCGAGAGTCACTAGATTAATTTGGCCAGAAGTTTGACGAAAAGACTACCGAACTTTTTAGGCATGTCTTGACCTCCACGTATTTTCTTTTCAATGGCGGATACTACGAACAAACGGAGGGAGTCGCCATGGGTAGCCCACTCTCCCCTGTGGTCGCAAATTTGTACATGGAGAATTTCGAGGAGGAAGCCCTGGCATCATCTGAATGGAAACCTACTTGCTTTTTCCGTTACGTGGACGACACTTTCGTCATCTGGCCACATGGTATGGATAAACTCCTTGACTTCGTTACACATCTGAACTCCATACACCCCAACATCAAATTCACTATGGAGACTGAAACGGAGGGTAAATTGCCGTTCCTTGACGTCTTGGTCAAGAGAAGAGCTGATGGCACTCTGGGTCATAGTGTATATCGAAAGACAACGCACACTGATCTGTATTTACACGTAGACAGCTGTCATCACCCTTCACAGAAGAATGGGGTACTTAAAACTCTAGTACATAGGGCGCGCTCTCTCCGACGCAGAGAGTCTACATCAGGAATTGGAACACCTGAGAACTGTATTTGAAAAAATGGGTACTCAGAGTGGCAGATTCAGCGGGCTCTCCACCCAACCACTACATGACAACCTGTGGAAACGGATAAAAACGCGAGGGAGGATGTAGGCACTGCGTTCGTTCCATATACCGGCGCACTCTCAGGGAAGATCGCCCGCATTTTGAGAAAACACCAGGTTGGAAGTGTTTTTTGTCCGCCGAATAAAATTCGTGCACTGGTGGGGAGCGCCAAAGATGATCTCGGTTTGAGGAAGACCGGCGTGTACCAGATTCCGTGTCAGTGTGGAAAGTCATATATTGGACAGACGATGCGTACCGTCGAAGATCGTTAAGTTGAACACCAGAGACACACACGATTGATGTATCCGAGCAAGTCGGCGGTCGATGAACATTGTTTGTCGGAGAATCATGCGATGGACTATGAAGGCATTAGGATTCTGGTACAGACGTCGAGATACTGGGACTGCGTCGTTAGAGCGACTATTGAAATTCGCACAAGTGACGACCTCATAAACCGTGACTGTGACTATAATCTTAGCAAAGCTTGGGAACCAGCGATTGGGTTAATTAAGAGTAAATCTAGCAAACGTAACGAAGTGACGACCACGGCGGACAGAGCCCTCACACCGACGTCATCTCAGACGCCGTCGCAATCGGTTCCACTGCGCGGCCGCGGCGCGGGGCGCGGACCGCGGAGGGGTCGCTCCGCGGGCCGAGGGTATTTAAATGACCCGCTACCGGGCTAGAACCCAGTTCCCTTCGAGCAGCCGTAGCGTGCGGATCTCCGTGCCGGCGCGTTTCCAGGAGCTCAGTCCGTCAGTTCACCTGATGAGGCGACATGTATGATCGCCGAAATATTGTGCCCGTTGGACACTATAGACCGGCAGTACACCCGTGGATATTTTGATCACCATGATAAATGTTTAAAAAGTCTTTACATTAGTAGGTCCAACACTGATAAAAAGAAAACCGTTGGCTCTTATGCTGAAGAGATTCAGAGGGCTATAAATTACATTTTCAATTTTATGGAAAGGAATGACGAGGAATGTCAGTTTTCATTAGATTAGCTAATAACTCGGATAGAGGGCAACTTAATTCCTGAAAGAAGAACTGTAATACAACATTTATTGGATAGATATGGGGAAGATATTATCGTATCAAAGATCAAACAGAATACAGTCGTATGTTTCAAAAATACAGGCCGTAAGATTTTAACTGAAGCGCGATACATGGAAAGACGTTCGTCACAGAACGGGAAGAACGTCTTCGATTAGTTGAGACAGCAGCTGATGTAATTCTTGAACAGATACGATCAATACCGTATGCTATAGACGACTATCCTCCTCCGGACTCTTTCATGGACGAAAATGAAAGCCTTGTCCCGGAGGTTCTCAAAGTTTTCTTGGAAAGACTGATACTCAAGAAGAAGCTAAGAAGCACTGAAAAGTGGAAAAAAAGTTGCCATTTCACACAGTGTTATTAGTGCTGTCAGGCCAACTTCTTTCCTTTCCACCTTACAAATTGGGCTATCAGCTTTCTTTTATAAGAAGTATGGATCACTAAAACTGACTGATGTTGTGTCATCCTTGGGATTTTGCGCCTCTTATTCCGAAGCTGTTAGTCTTGAAGTGTCAGCAATCATGAGGCCACCACTACAAATAGATCCGACAGCTTTCCACCAATTTGTTCATGACAACGCTGATTTTAACACACGTACACTGGATGGATATAATACCTTCCATGCAATGGGAGGAGTACATTTGATTACTTCTAGAAATGCCATTTCTCCGGATCAAAGAATTGTCTGAGTAAAGAAACCAATACCAGCTCCTCTAATTGGTGAAATGGGAGCTGTTTCCTTAAAACATTTTGCGAAGAAACGTTCTCTTGGGTTAAAGAATATCAACATTGAGGATCTCAAACAGCTATTTGTATCACCTGATTCAATATTGCCCTCTTTATCAGATCTACTTTGGCTTTATGGCAAGTGGAAAGATGTGCCCGGAATTCCAGGATGGAGTGGCTTCATGGAGCAAATCACAAGTAGTCTTTCCTTTCATATAACCTATGTTGCTTGCCTACCATTTATAAACGCTCCACATCTGATCACAATACAATATATACAGCTTTAGTCGCATCCATAGTACAGAGCAAATCAATTAATCAACAAGCAGATGTGAACACCTTCGACCAGCCTCTATACCTAAAGGCAAGATTTATTGTAGCTTGCCAGCAAGGAGATCCCGAATTTGATAATGTCATCGTCAGAATAGGTGGTCTCTTTTATAAGGATTTACAATAATCTTTAATTTCAAGAAATAAAAACTACATATTAATGTTCTTTTTTGCTGTTTTCAAAAAATGACTATTTTTCCTGATATTTTACCACTGTTTTTTGTGGAAACCATACGACTTACAGAAAAATTTTACAGACATAAATTGTAGGTAATTTTCTCTTCTTTATTTTACTACTGGGCCACTTTTCGTGTAAATAGCTTGCTTTATGAGTTATAAGTTGATAACCGCAAACAAATGTGATTTTTAGTGATTTTTTGTGATTTCTCATATTTGCCGACGGAATTTTTGTTGGAAAACTTCAGATTCGTGTTCAGCACCCCAAAAAACATAAAATAAACCACTAAAAACAATTACACCAAATTTTTCGACGTCAAACTACCATTTGATTGGGGCCGAGGGGACTGAGGCGCTTCAGTCACGGTCTGCACGGCCACTACGGTCGGGGGTTCGAAGCCCCCCTCGGGCATGGATATTTGTGCCGTCCTTAGTTGTAGGTAGTTCATAAGCAGTTTGTAAGTTTAGGGACTTACGCTTAACAACCATTTAAACCTTTGATTGGACTATTGTGATTGTGTCGTTACAGCAGGGTTTTGGAACATATTCTGTATACTAATATTATGAATTATCTCGAAAAGAATGGTCTATTGACCCAAGGTCAACACGGATTTAGAAAATATCATTCATGCGAAACACAACTAGCTCTTCACTCACACGAAGTGATGGGTGTTATCGACAAGGGTTCGGAAATCGATTCCGTATTTCTTCATTTCCAGAAGGCTTTTTACACCGTACCTCACAAACGGCTTTTAATCAAGTTGCGTGGTTATGGTATAGCGCACCAAATTTGCGACTGGGTAGGGTATTTCCTGTCATAGAGGACACAGTTCGTAGTAATCGATGGTAAGGCATCGACTAAAACGGACGTGATATCGGGCGTTCCACAGGGTAGTGTTATTGGTCCTCTGCTGTTCCTTATTTACATAAACGATTTAGGGGATAATGTAAGTAGCTCTCTTAGGTTGTTTGCAGATGACGCCGTCATTTACCTTCTTGTAAAATCATCTGAAGATCAAAAACAACTGCAGAACGATCTGAATAAGATATCACTATGGCGTAAAAATTGACAATTGTCTCTAAATAATGAGAAATGTGAAGTCGTCCACATGAGTACGAAAAGAAATCCGTTAAACATTGTTTACAAGATGAATCAATCAAATGTGAAGGCCGTAAAGTCCACAAAATAACTTGGAATTACTATTACTTCAGAGTTAAACTGGAAAGAACACGCAGATACTGTCGTGGGAAAGGCGAGCTAGAGACTGCGTTTTATTGGCAGAACCCTTAAAAGATGCAACAGAATTACTAAAGAAACTCCGTACACTACGCTTGTCCGTCCTCTTATGGAGTATTGCTGCCCAGTGTGGGATTCTTATCAAGTGGGTTTGACGGAGGACATCGAAAGAGTCCAAAGAAGCGCAACTCGTTTCGTATTGTCACGATACAGGGGAGACAGCGTTACGGAAATGATACAGGATCTGGGATGGGAATCATTACAACAACGGCGCTTATCGCTGCGGCGAGGGCTACTTACGAAAGTACAATTGGCAACATTCTTCTCAGAATGCGATAGTATATTGTTGACTCCCACTTCCATAAGTAGAAATGAGCATGAGAATAAAATACGAGAAATCAGAGATTCAGGTGTTCTTTCTTTCCGCGTGCTATTCGAGAATGGAATGGGAGATAAGTAGTATAACGGTGGTTCGATGAACCCTCTGCCAGGCACTTAAATGTGATTTGCAGAGTATCCCATGCAGATGTAGATGCCTCATCGGATGAAGGCTTCTTTCCCTTCTTATGCCTCTTTGGAGACCGCTGTTTCCGAGAATATGTTTCCGTGTCAGACGACGGAACTGAGTTTCGCCGATCAGGTTCAAAGGCGGCCGTGGGCGCTACCGTCTGATCCACTTCCATTTTGTCATAGGTCTTCTCTTCGGCTGTTTCCTGCACCCGTGAAGCGGGAGGGAGCGCGTTGGTTGTCAGTCGTTCCTCCTCTTCTCGTCCTGACATCGTCATTTGTGAAAGATCCTGCGGTAGTTCAGGCTCGTAGATCTGTCCGGTGTCGGCTCGGACTGCCGCTACATATGTAAGAGGCAGGATTGTCGGTGTGGTAGCAGGCAGTGGATCCGTAGACGGAAGCTGGGCAATTCTTCGTTGTAGACACTCTGAGCGGAACGGATTTGGCCTTCTTTGCTACAACCCGAACAGGTCTTTGGTGTCCCTCATATATGACGATGGGTCTGCATCCTGCGATGTTTTGGTACGATGGAACGGTTTTAGTGCGTTCAATTAGCACTTTTTCGCACTCCATTTAGTACCGGAAGGTGGTAAATTCTGTCCACTTCTCTGCAACGTGGCTGAGGACTTTTCCATAAGGGCTGATAGCAATCTCCACTTCTTCTGCCGGCAGTTCGAAAGGGATTTCGAATACGCGAATCGTTCGGAGAGCGAGACCCGCATGATGCACACTCACTGGGCCATGTTACCATCAGTGTGTCGAAATTTTAGTCCGTCTTTCGCTCGCTCGCGTTACATGCATTTTCATTAACCTAAACCACGCTGCTCACAATGGAGAGGTGGATTCCAACAAGGTCGGTACAAGCGATCTTTACACCTTCTCGAAGAAATCGTTCCACTTCTAGCGTTTCCGGTCGTGCATATTCGGTCGATAGGGTGAATTTCAGTGTCGATTTCATGAACGAGTTGGCCATGATCATCGCAAATCACTTACTCTCGCCAAAGCTGTTTAAGCAGGTAAACACCGCGAAGCGCACGCTCGGCGTGATCAACATAACAGAACTACTAGTTCCTGTCAGAGCAAAACCCTTTCTGTCCCTATCCATCACTCAGCCGGTTTCTCAAAATCCTTTTCAGTAGCAGGAACCAGGCTCTGGAACAATCTACCTCAGTATATCAGAGAACTGAATAACACTGCCAGCTTCAAGCGACAGTCTTTATTACCCTGCGGTCCAGGTAAGTCACATCCATTCCTCCTGTCAGATATTCTCCGACTGCCATTGCTCTCGCCAGGTACAGCTTTCTTAACTTCCTTCTGTCAGAATTCGCCATGCCCTAACCAGTCTCGATATATTCAAAAGTTAATCTTGTATCTGGTAATATCAATGTTGTTACTTCTATTATTACACCAACAGCAGCAAAAGGTGTCTCAGTGGTACTGCTAGTATTAATCCTATTTAGAGTTAAATTAATACCTTTTATTTACATCATTTTACATGTAATCAACTTGTATAAATTATGTTATTAACTGTTTATCTGTAAAAATCATTATTATATTATACGTAGCTCACATGTAAAGAAATACTGTATGTGTAAAACCCTGGTCTGATGTAAGAGAGGGCCTGATGGCCGTAATCTGATCAGGCTAAATAAACAAATATATAAATAAATAAAATAAAAAATCTTCATCATTCGTCTGTAGCACCACATCTCAAAAACTTTTATCATATTTTTGTCTGAACTCGTTATCGTCCACATTTAAGTCCCGTACAATGCTACGCTCCATACAAATGCTTTAAAACACTAGTTCCTAACATTTAAATTATTAATGTTAGATATCAACAAATTTCGCTTCTTCACATACGCCTTTATTCCAATAGCCATTCTGAATTTTGTATCTTCTTTACTTCAGCTATAATATGCCATTTTGCTACCCTATTTCGATTACAATCACTTAAATATGCTTAACTCCCCGTCCCGTTCAATCGAATAATAAATCCCCTATTAGACACACTGCAAATACTCATTCTACAATACGTGCCACAACGAAATGACTAAGCAGGGCATATCGTGATAGTGCTGCACTGAGATGGACAGGCTAGATGAACGGGCTAGAATTGGTGGCGGGTCGTACCAGACGAGTGACAGAGAGAGGAAGCGAGTACAAGCCGGCGGTGTCGGCGGCGTCGTCGGCCACCTGGTCGCTGCTCTGCTGCTCTGTCTCCTCAAGACGGCGGCGTCGTCGGCAGCAGGTGTCGCTATCTTTGGAGGCGCGGCCCCGCTTCCTGCCACCTTCCGACAGCCGCGCCCTGAATAGATACCGAGTAGAGGCCGACACGACACGACCAGGAAGGAGCAGGCGGTAGCACGCCCCACTGCTGCGATACGTCAGCCAGGCAGGGGTGAAGGGGTGACTGCCTGAACACAGCCGCGGCGCTGTCTCGTGTCAAATCAGTAGAAGAGTGAATAAAAGAGACTCAGTTAAATCAGTGACCTGGTACTTATCATATGACATACGGCATCAGCATATGTACGCATATATAAGAAAAATGAACAAAAGTGTAAGTAATTTTAACTTGTTATCTGCAGGGCCACAGTGTTAGTGATGTCGTACATCGACATTTTAATAATAACAATTATATAATTTCAACACTTTATATTTTAATTCGTATTAGTTACACTATAAGCTTATTTCGACTTAATAGTCGCTTCAGGTGTTACGCCTGCAATACATAAGTTTTCATAATATTTCGACTATGCTGCCTACTTGTTTTATACAGATGTAAAAAAAAAAAAAAAATGCTACATACCACATTCTGTTATGTTGTACATTTCAATATTATTGTGACGTGATTCAATTTATTATTATTTCTTCCCCCCAGGGGGCCCACAGTTCTTTTGTGAGTACGTGTGTGGCGCGCACGGGGCCCCGAGCCGGAGCAGCCTTTCTTCTGCCCCAGGCTGCTTCACTTTCCCTCCCGGTTTATGCCTTCGCCCGGAGACGGGCGAATTTCGCAAGTTAAGGTGGTTTCTTTTTGTAGTTTCTCTTATTGCTTGGTTCCTTCCTTCCTTTCTTACCCTTTCTGACTTTCTCTCCTTGTACTCTCCTAGCCTTCGTCTCCTCCTCATTAGTCTTCGCCTCGGCGTTTCCTTCCTTCTTCCTCTTCACTTCCTCTATTCTTCTTCTTCTTCTTTCCTCCCTGTGCGTGTCTGAAGGCCGACCCACGCATTATCATGCGTAGCAGGTACCGGGGTAACGCGTAATTCCCCGCCCTGGGCAGACAAGTAGGGCACGTACGTACCCCCTGGTAAAGGCCAGGCCCAGGGAGGCGTGATTACCCGAGCTGGTACCTTCCGAACATACCAATTGGTCCCTCCGTCAGTTCTCGGGAGGTGTGACCTGAGGTGTGAACAATCACCTAAGGCGGGTAAGCCCTCGGAGAGGGCCCCCACTAGGAAGGAGCGCGCCATCGGAGACGCCGGTAATCACGGGGGACACTTCCGCGATGACTTCCTTCTCTTCTTCAGTGACGTTGACCCAGAAACGTAAGATAGATTCGCCTCAGCAAAAAAAGACTTTGCCTAATTTACCGTAATTTCTTGTTGTCTCTCGCACCGATGGCAAAGATTTCACGTCTGTAAATCCTTTCGTCATCCAGAAAGGTGTAGATGCAATTGCTGGCCCTGTTAAAACCTGTTCGCGTCAGCACAATGGCACATTGTTGCTGGAAGTGGACAGTGCCTTCCAAGCTCAGAAACTAATATCCGGACTACACTGTTACACACGTTTCCTGTCAAGGTAGAAGCGCATCGCACACTCAACTCGTCACGGGGGGGGGGGGGGGGTTGTCTGATGAAGACATCCAAACCTACATGTCAGATCAGGGAGTCACAGCCGTGCATAGGGTTTTGAAAAAGGTAAAAAGGTAAGTTGTTGGCGAGTCGAAAGCCTGCTGTCCTCCTAGCGAGCACATACAGTAAGGTCCTCACCTCCACTCGACCTACTAAGGATTCAAGTACCCAGACGTGTTATTTTACCTTCGCTGGCACAGTTGTGCGATCCGCCAGCCCGACGATTGCCCGTTCCACGTCCCCGCTTCCTCCTGCTGCTTCTAAGGTACAGTCTTCGTCAACCTCTAGTAAACCGCGGTCACTCAAACAAGATGCCCGGACATTGAAAAAGGAAACCGTCCGTGAGGATTTTCTGCGTTCTCAGGCTTCCCAACCGTCAACTGCCTCTTCTCGCCGTCACTCTTCCAGAAGAGCTGACAAGAAAAAGAGTTCCTCTCCTTCCCCGCCGAGGCGTGCCCCATCTGTCACGCCGTCCAACAGTTGCCGGCCTCGGCCGCCTTCTGTTTCACCGGGACGCTCCGTCTGCCGGGCACCCGGCCCTTTACCGGCGGTGGAAACTGCCCCTCCTGATCAACTCAGGGAGGTGGCAGGCGCGTCGGTCGAACCTATGGACCACGACCCTTCGCCCCTAGACAGCGATAGCAGTGCTCCCTCGAAATCCGGGCCTCAGCGGCCGTCGAGGTGACCCCGCTTGCTTGTTAGTTTTTATCCTTATCTCTTATCTCATTTTTATCATGACGCTCCTTCAATGGAATATTCGCGGCATTCGTTCTAATCGGGAGGAGTTAAAACTACTCCTTCGATTGCACTGCCCGCTTCTAGTCTGCCTCCAAGAAACTAAGTTGCGTCCACGTGATCGTGCAGACTTTCCACACTACACGTCTGTGCGGTTCGACCTGCAACCCGTGGAAGGTATCCCAGCCCATGGAGGGGTTCCGATGCTCCTTCGAGACGACGTCTATTTCCAACCCATTTCATTGTAAACTCACCTACAGGCAGTTGCTGTCCGCATCACTTTATCCACATTTACCTTTTCCCTCTGTAATATCTATTCGCCATCGTCATCTGCCCTTACTAGGGCAGATGTGCTACACCTTATTGACCAGCTCCCTTCACCTTTCGTGTTGGTAGGCGACTTTAATGCCCACCACCCCCTATGGGGCTCTCCGGCACCTTGTCCGAGAGGCTCCCTTTTGGTGGACCTTCTCCAACACCTCGATCTTGTCTGCCTCAACACCGGTGCACCGACCTTCCTTTCAGATACAACACACACTTATTCCCATATAGACCTCGCAATATGCACTCCTCAGCTTGCCGGTCGTTTTGAGTGGTATGCACTTTCTGACATGTACTCAAGTGACCACTTCCCTTGTATCATCCACTTCCTGCATCATTCCCCATCTCCTCGTCCCACCAGTTGGAACATTTCTAAAGCCGACTGGGGGCTTTATTCTTCCATGGCTGTTTTTCACGATCAGAACTTTCCCAACTGTGACAGTCAGGTCGAATACCTCACAGAGGTTATTCTCACTGCTGCTGAACGTTCCATACCTCGTACATCCTCTTCTCCACGTCGTGTCCAGGTCCCTTGGTGGACTGCAGCCTGCCGTGATGCGCTTAGAGCCTGGCGCCGTGCTTTACGCACCTTCCGCCGTCACCCAACTTTGGAGAATTGCATCAATTATAAACGTATGAGAGCGCAATGTTGTCGTATCATAAACGACAGCAAGAAAGCTTGCTGGACTGCTTTTACTAGTTCTTTTAACCGTTTTACTCCCTCCACGGTTGTTTGGGGTGGCCTACGCCGTTTATCCGGCATCAAGGTCCACTCCCCGATTCCTGGCCTGACCGTGGAGAACGCAGTCCTCGTGGACCCCGCTGATGTTTCCAACGCATTGGGCCGTTTCTTTGCGGAGGTTTCGAGCTCTGCCCATTATCACCCTGCCTTTCTCCCTCGCAAACAGGTAGAGGACGCACGGCCGCCTTCTTTCCACTCTTTTAATCGTGAAAATTATAACGTCGCCTTCGCCATGCAGGAGCTAGACCGTGCTCTCGCCCTGTCCCGATCTTCTGCTCCCGGGCCCGATTCCATTCATATTGAGATGCTGAAGAACCTCTCACCTGCGGGCAAGTGCTTTCTTCTTAGTACCTACAATCGCATTTGGACTGAAGGTCATGTTCCCACAAGTTGGCGTGAAGCCATTGTTGTCCCCATCCCCAAACCAGGGAAGGACATACATCTTCCTTCCAGCTATCGCCCCATTTCTCTGACGAGCTGCGTCTGTAAGGTGATGGAACGCATGGTTAACGCTCGGTTGGTCTGGCTCCTTGAATCTCGCCACCTCCTGACTATTATCCAATGCGGTTTTCGTCGACACCGCTCTGCTGCTGATCACCTCGTTACGTTGTCGACCTTCGTTATGAATAACTTTCTAAAGAAGCGTCAAACAGTAGCAGTGTTCTTCGACTTGGAGAAGGCATACGATACCTGTTGGAGAGCGGGCATTCTCCGCACATTGCACACATGGGGCCTTCCGGGTACGGGTGGGCTCTGTTTTGTCAGATACCTTTTGCCAGGAGAATGGGGTACCACAGGGCTCCGTCTTGAGTGTGGCTCTCTTTGCCATTGCAATCAATCCGATCGTAGATTGCCTTTCAGCCGTCGTCTCTGGATCTCTTTTTGTTGACGATTTCACAATTTATTGAAGCGCCCAGCGGACGTGTCTATTGGAGCGTTCTCTTCAACGCTGTCTTGACCGTCTATATTCCTGGAGCATCGCAAACGGCTTACGATTCTCCACTGAGAAAACTGTGTGTATAAACTTCTGGAGATACAAGCAATTCCTTCCACCTTCTCTACATCTCGGCCCTGTTGCTCTCCCTTTCGTGGAGACTACGAAATTCTTGGGAATCGTGTTGGATCGGAAACTTTGCTGGTCCACACACGTGTCGTACCTGGCTGCCCGTTGTGCCCGATCCCTTAATGTTCTTCGTGTCCTCAGTGGCAGGTCATGGGGAGCGGATCGTACCGTCCTGCTTCACCTTTACCAGGCCATTGTTCAGTCGACGCTCGACTACGGAAGCCTTGTATACTCTTCTGCACGGCCGTCGATTCTCCGCCGTCTCAACTCTATCCACCATTGGGGTTTACGTGTTGCCAAAAAAAAAATGTTCAAATGTTTGTACAGTCTATGGGACTTAACTACGGGGTCATGAGTCCCTAAACTTACAAACTACTTATGAACTACTTACAACTAAGGACGGCACAAATATCCATGCCCGAGGGGGGATTCGAACCCCCGACCGTAGTGGCCGTTACGTGTTGCCCCCGGCGCATTTTATACCAGCCCTGTTGAAAGTCTGTATGCCGAGGCTGCTGTATTACCCTTGACCACTCGGCGTGACATACTCTTGTGTCGGTACGCATGCCGCCTGCGGTCGATGCCCAACCATCCATCTTACCGATTATTTTTTGATGACTCACTCGATCGCCAATATCAGTTGTCTGCGATTGCCTTGCTTCCACCTGGAGTTCGGTTTCGCCGCCTGCTACAGCGGCTCGATTTTACCCTTCCTTCCACCTTTCGGTTGAGCGACAGCCCATTGCCACCGTGGCATCAGGCCCAGGTTCACACTCACCTTGAACTTAGTTCGCTCCCCAAGGAGAGCACGCCGGATTTGGTATACCGCTCGAGGCTTGTCGAACTCCGTTCGCGGTTCGATAATGCCATGTTTATTTACACTGATGGTTCCAAGAGCACTGCCGGTGTCGGATCTGCCTTCGTCGTCGGGGACAACCGGTTCCAATACAAGCTCCCTGACCGGTGCTCGAATTTCACGGCTGAGCTTTTTGCCCTCCACCAGGCCGTTTTGTATACCTGCCGCCACTGCCAACCTTTCTGTGCCATATGTTCGGACTCCCTTAGTGCCCTGCAGAGTCTTAAGGACCCTTTCTCGAACCATCCTCTCGTGTATCGGATCCAACGCTACCTCCAGTTGCTAGCAGATGACAGCTGTCACGTTTCTTTCCTTTGGGTCCCTGGCCACGTGGGTGTGCCCGGGAATGAGACAGCCGACATAGCAGCCAAGGCCGCAGCTCTTTTGCCTCGCATGGCTACCTTTTGCGTCCCATCGGACGATGTTCAACGGGCTCTTCGCCGGAGTATCGTGTCGCAATGGCACAGTGCGTGGTTTTCAATGTACAACAATAAATTACGAACTGTAAAACCGATCCCGACCGCTTGGAGGACCTCCTCACGCCCCTCTCGGCGAGAGAAGGTCATCCTGGCCCGGTTGCGGATAGGTCACTGCCGTTTCAGCCACCGTCACTTGCTCTCTGCCGGCCCTGCACCGCTGTGCTCCTGCGGTGAACTGCTGACAGTGCGACATGTTTTACTGACTTGTGTTAATTTTAATCATCTCCGTGTAGCCCTTCACTTTCCGTCTACTCTGGAGGAAATTTTAGCTGATGACACACGAGCAGCTGCTCGAGTTTTGCGTTTTATCAACTTGGCCAACTTATCCAAGGATATTTAACCCTTTTAATTGTCTTTTATCTTTCGTTTTTAGCCTCTTGTTGATTTTCTGACAGTCACCATTTTTTTTCTTGAGATCATAGCGAATCTATGTTCTTGGCTAGGCGCTAATGACCATAGAAGTTGTGCGCCCTAAAACCACAAAAAAAATTATTTCTTCTTCTTTTTATTAATATCACGTAGCCTATAATATTGTGTTGTCATGCAAGATCTTTATCAAGTTACGAAATTTGACATTTATTTGACAGCTCTACAGAGATTTAATATGCTTACATTATTTGCACAGAGAATATATATCTATGAGGCAAAGCTTTTATTTAAAATTGAACAAAGTATGTTGGCCTTTTTTATCTTTGATAATGTTGTTGCACTATTATCTATATAAGAAGAAATAATAATAAATTATATCACGTCACAACAATATTGAAATGTACAAGATGACAGAATTGTGCAATCTCTGTCTTCGCCTATAGTTTTTATCCACTATGGCTCTCTCTACAACAATCAAGCAATTCCCGTATCTGGCAGCACATGTTTTGTTTCTTCTTCTTGTCACTGTTCCCCGTTTATTTCTTTCTTCACCCATTCTGTAGCGAGGTTAGTTTTTCCTTATCAGTCTGCCCAACTTTCTAGACATGTCTATTCAGCACACCCTTTTTCCATCTCTTTAGTTTTCTTGCGCTCTATGATTCACTAGAGGGCAAAGCTCTGCTTCAAGGGTACATTCTCTGAAATTTCTTTCCCGTATTAGACTTGTCGTCGATACCAACAGAATTATCGTCCTCAATAATGGCCTCTTTTACTGCAGTAATCCGCTGTTTATGTTCTTGCCTTATCAATCATCAATTATTCTATCATTATTTGAGTCTCAGCGTTTCAGCGTTCAGTATCGAGTATAGTCCCCCTTATAAAATTTCCCCACAATCTCCAATTCAAGGCTAACATTCATGTCTCGTCTTATATTAAGCCTGTTACTTCAAGACAATTCGTGATAGAATCCAAGTACTTCCTCCTTTGTCCACCTCAACGCCTCCTAACCGCTACAGCTGTTCCCATGATTGTCGTATGTAATCTTGTTTCTCCTATGCGTGTCACGTGCGTGTCGCGTGCCTGTTGGCTCCAACTGCTTAATCTATGGTGATTCTTCCAACTTGTTCTTTGACTTTTTTTATTATGGACCCCTTCCAGGCATTGATCCATCTATTAGTACCTGCAACCATACGTGGTACTTTATAACCTCTGCACTATCAATAAAATAATCTGTATCCTCGCAGCAGTCATTCACTTACAACAAAGTAGCGGCGATGCTATATCACTCGCATTATATTCTGGAAATCAGTAAATATCTTTAGTCGATCGCTACCAAGATTTACAGTATCGCCCCAATGGCTTAATCTCAAGATCAGATGTCAAATGTTCGTAAGCCTTGTGGTCCAAACTGTTATGGCCAACATTCTCCAGACCTACATACTACTTAAACTAACTTTCACTAAGACACGACACACACCCATGCCTGTGGAAGGATATGAACCTCCAGTGAGAACAGCTTATACCAAGCCGCCAATCCGCGCAGCTTTTTCCTGAAGACTTCAGCAAAATTACTGCAGCTGCCTTGGAGTCCATAGGGAAGGTCATACATATACACACATACATAGATCGATTTCTGTAGACGTAGATTAAACCTCTTTTAAAACTGTATCGTACACCGAACAATGCCCGTCATTCAATCTGTCTCATTAGCATTTGTTAACATTCTGTTCGATGTGACTGACAACGTGCTAATGGTACGTGTACTGCGGTGCAGTGGTGCTGGGTGGTCCTCTGCGTTTCATTTGCCCAAGTACTTGTGCGCCTGCGGTTCGAGTGCACCCTTCCGTCGACATGTCGGTAATAATTACACGGTGTACACAAGCTATATAAAACGCGCCAGGCTGTGCCGAACACAAAGGGATCATCTCGAAATTTGCGCCAAGAGGCTCGGCAGCCAGCAGCCAGCAATCGGACCGTGCGTCGCGCAGATGCCGCACTGACGGCTACAACTGTTGTTCGACACTTTGCAGGCGAGGAACGTAACGCCGCGACAAGCAGCCGATAGGCGCCAAGCCCGTGCCCAGTGCTGGCGACTGCTGCTCCAGCCAATGAGACGACGCCAGAGCGGCGACTCCGCCAGGGTGGATCTGTGAGCCTGGTCCAAGGCGAAGGTCGCAGAGTTCTTCAGTACCCAAATTCATACAGGCTGAGGAAGCATTTACACTATTGGCCATTAAACTTGATACACCAAGAAGAAATGTAGACGATAAACAGGTATTCTACAACTCGCATGTGATTACATTTTCACGCAATTTGGCTGCATAGATCCTGAGAAATCAGTACCCAGAACAACCATCTCTGGACGTATTAACGGCCTTGATACGCCTGGGCATCGAGTCAACAGAGCTTGCAAGGCGTGTACTGGTACAGATGCCCATGGAGCTTCAACACGATGATAGGATAAAGGGCTTCGGGGAAAAACAAAAGGGGCAATCTCAAAGGGTGCAGGTGGATTACAGGAGAAATGTAGATCTGGGAACTATCGGTATAACAGTTGTAAATTGTCGTAGCTGTGTCGGGAAAGTACCAGAACTCCAAGCGTTAATAGAAAGCACCGAAACAGTCATCATTATAGGCAGTGAAAAATGGCTCAAGTCGGAAATAAGTTCAGCAGAAATATTTGCAACAGATCTGTGTTCAGAAGGGATAGAATAAACAAAATAGGTGGAGGCGTGTTTGTCACCGTCAAAAGTAGTATTTCGTGTAGTGGAGTTGAAGTTGATACTTCCTGTGAGCTATTATGGGTAGAGGTTGTACCTGAAAATCGTTAATAATTGGTTCCTTTTACCGGCCTCCCGACTCTGACGATACGATAGCAGAAAGGTTCAAAGAAAACCTGAGTCTAATTACAAAAACGTACCCGACTCACACGGTGATTTTAAATTACCCTCAAATCAGGAGGTACGCATAAAACATCGTGCGAAATTGTACTCAACGCATTCTCTGGCAATTACTTCGAACAGTTAGATCATGAGAGAACTAGAATTGCAAATAGATGTGAAAACACACTTGATCTCTTAGCAATAAATAATCCTGAGCCTCATAACGAGCATCAAAACGGATACAGGTGAACACAAAGCTGTCGTAGCGAGATTGAGTATCGAAAGTCTCAAAGTTATCAAAAAAAAAAAAAAAAAAGTATATTTGTTCAGGAAAGCAGATAGAAATACAATACAATGCTTCTTGAAAGGCAGTGTCCACTCGTTCCTAACACTAAACGTAGGTGTAGACAGGGCCTTCTTAAGCCATGCAGGGGCCCCTGGGCACTCAGTGTTTTGGGGCCCTTAAAAAAATACTAAGTGAATGCATCAGAATGTTGTACATTTATTTAGTGACTTAATTAGTTAAAATACTACAAACCAAATACTAACGATTAGTTCCACAAATTCGTCATTCTTTAAATTAATGATATCTTTAAAGATTTCCAGAATAAAAAATATACAATATTTGGAGTATGTCTCTTTCTATGCAGATGACTGGCATACAAATTAGGGGACCCTACAGCGAAACAGAATATTCCTTTGAATGAAGTCATCAGAATGATGTACATTTGTTTAGTGAATTTATTGGTTATTATGGTTAGAAATACACAAAGAAATACTAGTCATTACTGTTGTGTAAGTTGGACTTACATTGTTAAAGATTTCTTTCAAGATTTCTGAAATGCAGAATCTTGTATTATGTTTTCAAAGTCCAACTAATTAGTAAGTCGTTCCTGTATCCTAGTCATTCGTAATTAATTTTTAGTTCTCTTTAACTGGGAAAATTAACGCTCTCCACTGCAGTTGGTTACCATTAGACAAAAAATATCCGGGTAGCAAGTTTTACATTCTGGAAGGTTTCTTCTATTTTATCTGCTTTTATTAAAGAATGTAAGGATGATATACTCTGCTCTGTTAATTCATTTGGAATGTTTTTCAATTATTGTTTTAAATGAAAACATTCTTATATGAGCTCATCACCATTAATGCTTGCATGATAAAATTCTGCAATTTCCTTCCATCTGTTTCTCAAACTATTCAGAATCGATTTGTTTAAACTGAGAAAGGAAACTAAAATGTTGGCTAACTTTCTTGTATGCTTCTGAACGTCGCTTCAAACTAGAATCCAATGTGTCGATTATAGGCAGAAAAACTTCTACACGAAATTTTGCTTTGGCACTCAGCTGGACAGTCTCTGACGAATCTTGGGAAAAAGTGATATGCTTGCTGCAAATTCTCGTCCTTTAGGAATTACCTTCATAGTCAGCACCTGGAGTTTCATACTGATCGAATCTATTGTGTACAGAACTGATGAAATCGGAAACAGATGCAAAAATTGTCTATTGTGACGGTGCTACTTTGGAAAGTTACATTTGTGTAGTTCATAGTTCTCAAAAGATCGTGCTATATCTCCGTTAGGAGAATGGTCTCGATTTTTTTCATTTTCTTGCAAAGGCTTTGATCTTCAATTCTTGTTTCCACTCGCTGATCCGTGTTGCTACTAATTGACTTTAAAGCTTCAAAAAGTTTCAAAGCGTTAAGAGTGTAAGAGCAGACCATCTGGTTTCAGAGAGAGAATTCAGAACTTTATTTGCACCTAAACGTTCTTTCAAAACTTTCCATCGTTTGTTCGAAGCAGAAATAAGGTGAACAATTTTTGGACAAACTGGAAGTCTGCTACTGTTTCAGAAATACATGCAGCCGTCTGAACACATACTAAATTTAGTGAATGTGTGACACATGGTGCAAAAATAGCAAACTCACAATTTTCTTTTATTCTTGTTTAAAGACCTGAATACTTTCCAGCCATAATATGCTGCATTATCGTAGCTCTGTCCGCGGCAATCTTTTATTGAAATGTCAAAGCAATCAGAAAAACTTCATAACATTATCTTCTATACTTTGTGCCCTATGCTCCTCCATAGGCAAAATTTCCAAAAATCGCAAAAATCTCTTAACAGGCTGGCCTTATTTTACATACCGAACGATGAAAGTTAGCTGATTACCATGGGAGAGATCTGGCGACGAATCCACGCCTATTGAATAGTACTTGGCTGTTTTTAATTCGATGACAATCGTCGTGAACATTCTCTGTCCCGTTACATTAATAAATTCATTGCAAATGTTTGCAGACAAATATGATGTGTTTCCTTTGCCACGATTGCCATACTTTCGTATACGATCAACAAGAAAAGGATCAAATTCGCTTATTAATTGTAAGAATCCCAAATAATTTCCTTTGTTTTCAGACCCCAAAATATAATTTTCTCCACGAAACCTTAGTCCATATGAAGCCAAAAATTTCACAACTGCAACAATTCTTATCAATATGCTCCTTCAAAAGTAGACCTCAACATGAAACTTGGAAAGCAAACCAGTATCAACTCGTCCAACAATTTTGCTTTTTGAAACGTAATTCATCATTGATTCCCTGTGCTATAAACTGTTGGCATGCTCCTTTGGTAAGCTATTTATATGCTTCCAATCTTCGTATCCCCTGGAAGAACTCAAATCATTGCCGACAGTGTTATTGAATAGACGGCAACAGTAACAGTACACAGATGTCATGGATGGAGAATATAGAAGCCAATTTCTTTTCGTAGACTCACCATTCGTCAATTTGCGAGTTAAAACAGTCCTAGTTAATTTTCTGGTTTTTCTTTTACAACTTAAAATGAGTAGTGGTTTCTGAGAAGTCGCTATTTTTATTTTGGAAACGCTCTGGGTCATTTGGAATCCAAATATCGCGGACTTCTTCCGTTAAAATTTCATCACAGTACTTACCAGGATCGTGAGATATGTTTTTAATATACTTCTGTCTCGTGAATCCGAGTGGCTTGAGATGGAAGAAGCTTGTTATGATTTGTGTGCAGCTGTCTTCATAACGGAAACTGATGAACTCGCAACACAAATGTTATCCTCTATGTTAAACATGGACAGCATTTCTAAGCTTTGAGGTTTAGAGATATCTTGAGATGATGAGGTAGATGAATCACTCTGCCAGTTTGTTGAACAATGATAAATGAAGTTAGTTTAGGTAGTCTTCTTATGGTTTCTTTTTGAATTGCAAGTTTTTTTCTTTTTTTCTGAACCACATATGTATGTTCGTTTTACATTGTTGAAATACACTACAAAAATATAAAGTAGCCACTGTCAAGTAAACAGAGTGAACCGTATAAATCGCGTACAGTCAAATGGCTCTTCGAAGCGCCCCGATAACGAACTCTCTCTTCGTAAGGTAGAAACTCCAACAATGCCGAATTCATCAGGACTGGATACATTGGCCGATTCACAGTGCCGTCCTAGGCAACGGGGAAGTCCATTGGTTTCTTCGTAGGTGGGCCTTTGCGCATTGGCGTCCTATGTGCCGGGCGCGTCCATTACTTTGTTCTAAGAGAAGGCCGCATCAGTTTGCTTCAGGTCCTTCTATTTATCGAAGTTCATGTGTTGCTGCTTCCATATGTTAAAAAATTGTATCTAATTAAATGGGCTCTGCCTGAAGCCTAATAAAAAAGAAAAAAATAGAAACTGTGATACATAGCGCGGCATTGCAGTCTCGACCAGTTGGTGCAGGAAGGATTCTGCATACCCAGACACGAGATATTGTGTGTAACGTAGTTACGTTTATGTTGGAAGACGTAAAAGACAGAATAAAATCGCGTCAAATAGTTCCCTTGATACAGTGTGGGCTACTACTGGCGTTTCACTTGGGACTGTAAAAGGAGTCAAGAAAGAGGGAGAAAAAGTAGGTGCCGGTAGCTGATTTTTTCCTTACTCCAGGAAAAAAGCGGAATTAAAAAAATAGTTCTTACATGACAAGCAGCGTTCCACAATAGCCACTTCTCCAGAAATAAGAGAAAATACGTCTAGTTCGACTTCAGGTATGTTACATCATTTTTTAATGCCCATCTATTGTTTACACTTTGGAATCCTCGTATAAGTAACACTTGAGTTATTTATCAGATGTTCTTAAATCAACAAAAACGGTACTGTGCTGGTGAAACGTTTACATGTATGTAGTAATTGCATTGACTAAAATAAAAATATACTGTGAACAAGGTAGGTATATCGTATATGTCAATGACACGCATTGGGCAGTTGACATACTACACCCAGTGAGTGTAGTATAACGTCTAATTAGACCACGCGCAGGTAACAGAACAATTTATAAATGCGTTAATAAAATTGATGGAAATGTTCCTGTACCAAATTATTGCATTTCATTAAATGTAGTAGTTCTTGTGATAAATAAATTTTTAATTTTCAATTTCGGATGTAAAAGGGAAGATTACCATGAGGAGACGAATGCTGCAAATTTTTCAAGTCAGTTGTTTTTATCTTTTACTGCCTGACTGAGGTACACACATATAACTGTTACACATCGACATAACACACAGGTGCCCAGAACATAAAATGACAGAAAACTTGCCGAGAGACTCCGTTGTTGTTGTTGTTGTTGTTGTTGTTGTTGTTGTTGACGTTCGGTGTGAAAAATCAGCAACAATACGTAGTTTGAAAGATGAAGTGCCATATTGGCTAAATGCTCAATTTTCTATGTGACCAGGATATCACAATAATATGTAGTGAACCATCATTTTTACGTTTTTGTAGGGGAATGTTAAAACAAACGTACAAGTGAGATTAATGCTAAAGTGAAACTTTCAATACTGCGCTCGAAATAGGTTTGTTAGCCGCATGCTTTTGTCGAACGCAAGTCAGTAGGCATTGTTCCATATCTGAAATCCTTCCTTTCTCACCGTTTGTCCGGATTTTCAAAGCATTGGATCTTCTGTGTGTTTCATTGGCACGGATAGTAGTTACGGTATATTATGAGATCCTTTGCGTTGCTCTCTAGGATTTCTTTTGCACTTCCTAAATTACTTTGCATGGAAAGAAATCATCTTTCATTGTTTTATGAACTGTTCATTTTCATGTGTTTGAATGTTGGAAACTACTGTAATCTAAAATATTGAGTTCACCCGTTACAAAAAGACTCCTAGTTCCAATAACTGGCTCTATCATCAAATGCCACTGCTCTGTACATTGTAGAGATGGGTCGTTCGCGAACGAACGGGTCCAAAGGAACGGTTCACAAGAGTGAACGGAAGGACCGAAAAACTGGTAGCAAGGAACGTTCACTTTGTCGGCCCCGGTCGCGTAGCCGTTCCAGTTCCAGCTCCAGGGTGACCGCGCTGTCGTTCCATTTTTGGTCGAACGCTGTAATTCCAAATCAGTATCGAATTGTCGATTTTTGTTTTTTGTTTTTGACCACGGTGAAACACCGTGCTCATTGTGTTGGATGGAACAGCGATTTATACCGTTGCTCCATCGACTGAAGGGAATTAACTTTTGTAAAATTTGTAAAACGGAGTTGGTAAGTACAGAGCCAGTGCTACTTGTTTGCAAATTCCCACTGTTATGAAACCCATAGACGTAGACAACTTGATAAAAAAGCAACGGTGAAAGATTGGAAAGGAATGGTTACAAAAAAAATAAACGATCATTAATGAACTAGGTTCCAAAACTGAACGGATTTGTCCATCTATAGTGTACAGCACTGTGTGATTGCTGGACTTCCCCTCCACTACACTCTGCGGCGCTCATGCATTCCAGAGGCGCGGACTCACATGCTGCTACTGAGAATGGTGCAGCTGCTGGCCGGCCGCGGTGGCCGAGGGGACTGAGGCGCTCCAGTCACGGTCTGCACGGCCACTACGGTCGGGCGTTCGAATCCCCTCTCGGGCGTGGATATTTGTGCCGTCCTTAGTCTTAGTTAGTTCATAAGTAGTTTGTAAGTTTAGGGACTGATGACGCCGTAGTTAAGTCCCATAGACTATACAAACATTTCAACATTTGAACATTTGCAGCTGCTGTATTGTTGTGGGCAACTTTGATGCCGCCTAGCTTGTCCCGTCAACAGCAGCCCCGTGTGGTGTCGTGTGAATGTCGCTATTGGATACAATGTTCCACCGAGTTATATCTGGAATAGACTGCCACAAGTTCTACAACAACAGTGTCGCCGTGTGTTCTGTATGTAAGGCCCGCAATAATAACTACGATTTAGCATGCAGAAAGCAAATCAAATCACTTGCCACACCATATCTGACACGTTTCGAGACAATTTCTGGGTCTATGTAATGAATAAGTGCGACAAAAATTCACTTTAAAAAAAGTCATTGCCTAGGTGCAAGGAACGAGTTGCTCGGGCCCCACCCCCCTCAGGCATGGGGCCCTGGGCCTGTGCCCCTTGTGCCCCTATTGTAGAGACGGTAGTGGGTGTAGACCAGATGTGGCTCAAATTCAAAGAAGTGGTATCGACAGCAATTGACAGTTTTATACCAAATAAATTAATAAAAGAAGGAGGTGATCCCCCTTGGTACATAAAACAGGCCAGGACACTGACGCAAAAGCAACGGAAAAGGCATGCTAAATTTAAACAAATACAAAATGCCCAGGATTGGCGATCCTACACAGAAGCTCGCAATTTAGCGAGGAATTCAATGCGAGATGCCTGCAATACTTATCACAACGTAACTCATTCTCGAAATCCGACTGAGAACCCAAGTAGATTTTGGTCATATGTAAAATATACTAGGGGAAAAACACAAACAACACCCTCACTACGTGATAGTAATGGCGATCCTGCCGATGGCAGCGCTACTAAAGCAGAGTTACTAAACATAGCTTTTAGAAACTCATTCACCAAAGAAGACGAAACGAATATTCCAGATTTCGAATTACGAACAGAGACTGTAATGAGTAACGTCGACGTAGACATAATCGGAGTAGTGAAGCAACTAAAATCACTTAACAAGAACAAGTCTTCTGCTCCGGACTGTATACCCATTAGATTTCTATATCATTATGCTGAAGCGATAGCTCCTTACTTAACAGCCAAATACAACCGCTCTCTCAAAGAAGGATCTGTACCAAAAGATTGGAAAGCTGAAAGCAAGAAAGGCAGTAGGAGTAGACCACTAAACTACAAGCCTATTTCATTGATGTCAATTTACAGCAGGGTTTTGGAACATATCTCGTATTCAAATATTATGAATTATCTCGACACAATGATCTATTGACCCAAGGTCAACACGGATTTAGAAAATATCGTTCATGCGAAACACAACTAACTCTTTATTTACACAATGTGATGGATGCTACAGAAAGGGTTTCGTAAATCGATTCCGAATTTCTGGATTTCCAGAAGGCTTTTGACACCATACCTCACAAACGGCTTTCAATTAAATTGCGTGGTTATGGTATATGGCCACAAATTTGAGATTGGATAGGGGATTTCCTGTCCAAGAGGACACAGTTCGTAATAATCGATGGTAAGGCATCGACTAAGACACAGGTGATATCGGGCGTTCCACAGGGTACTGTTATTGGTCCTCTGCTGTTCCTTATTTACATGAACAACTTACGGGAAAATCTAAGTAGCTCTCTTAGGCTGTTTGCAGATGACGCCGTCATTTACCGTCTAGTTAAATCATCTGAAGATCAAAACCAATTGCAGTACGATCTGAATAAGATATCACTATGGTGTAAAATTGGCAATTGGCTTTAAATAATGAGAAATGTGAAGTCGCCCACATGAGTACGAAAAAAAATCTGTTAAACTTTGTTTGCAAGATTAATCAATCAAAAGTGAAGGCCGTAAATTCCACTAAATACTTTGGAATTACTATTACTGCAGACTTAAATTGGAAATAATACATAGATAATGTCGTGGGAAAGGTGAACGAGAGACTGCATTTTATTGCCAGAACCCTTAACAGATGCAACAGAACTATTAAAGAAACTGCATACACTACGCTTGTCCGTCCTTTTATGGAGTATTGCTGCCCGGTGTAGGATCTTTATCAGGTGTGTTTGAAGGAGGACATCGAAAGAATCCAAAGAAGGGCAGCGTCTTGTCACGATACAGGGAAGACAGCGTTACAGAAATGATACAGGATCTGGTATGAGAATCATTACAACAATGACGCTTATCGCTGCGGCGTGGGCTACTTAGGAAACTCTAATCGCCAATATTCTCCTCCGAATACGAAGAAATATTGTTCACTCCCACTTACATACGTAGAAATGATCATGAGAATAAAATACGCGAAATCAGAGCTCGAACGGAGAGATTCAGGTATTCTTTCTTCCCGCGAGCTATTCGAGAATGGAATGGGGGATAAATAGTATAACGGTCGTTCGATGAACCCTCTTGCAGGCACTTAAATGTGATTTGCAGAGTATCCCATGTAGATGTAGATGTAGATGTTCATCAAGAGTAGTGACTGGCGTATTGTGAAGAGCCAGTTGCTCGGCCACCATTGACCAGACGTTTTCAATTGGTGAGAGGTCTGGAGAATGTGCTGGCCAGGGCAGAAGTCGTATCCAGAAAGGACCGTCAACATGCGGTCGTGCATTATCCTGCTGCAATGTAGGGTTTCACAGGGACCGAATGAAGGGTGCAGCCACAAGTCGTAACACATCTGGAATGTAACGGCCACTGTTCAAAGTGCCGTCGATGCGAACAAGAGGTGACTGAGACGAGTAACCAATGGCACGCCATACCATCACGCTGGGTGATACGCCAGTACGGCAATGACGAATACACGCTTCCAACGTGCGTTCACCGCGATGTCGCCAAACACGGATGCGACCATCATGACGCTGTAAACAGAACATGGATTCATCCGAAAAAAAAAAGACTTTTTGCCATTCGTCCACCATCGCAGACGCTCCTGCCTGTGATGAAGCGACAAGGGTAACCGCAGCCATGGTCTCCGATCAGATAGTCCATGCTGCTGCAAACGTCATCGAACTGTTCGTGCAGATGGTTGTTGTCTTGCAAACGTCCCCATCTGTTGACGCAGGGATCGATACGTGGCTGCACGATCCGTTTCAGGCATGCGGATAAGATGCCTGTCATCTCGACTGCTAGTGATACGATGCCGTAGGGATCCAGCACGGCGTTCCGTATTGTCCTCCTGAACCCACCGATTTCATATTCTGCTAACAGTCATGGGATCACGATCAACGCGAGCAGCAACGTCGCGATACGATAAACCGCAATCGCGATAGACTACAATCCGACCTTTATAAAAGTCGGAAACGTGATGGTACGCATTTCTCCTCCTTACACGAGGCATCACAACAATGTTTCATCAGGCAACGCTGGTCAGCTGATGTTTGTGTATGAGAAATCGGTTGGAAACTTTCCTCATCTCAGCAAGTTGTAGGCGTCGCCACCGGCGCTAACCTTGTGTGAATGCTCTGAAAAGCTAATCATTTGCTTATCACAGCATCTTCTTCCTGTCGGTTAAATTTCGCGTCATCTTCGTGGTGTAGCAATTATAATGGCCAGGAGTGTATATCAGTAATTTCTTGTTCATGTCCTCGTTTCAATCAACTCGCATTTACTGACATATTGTATTTCGTATGAACTGTGATATTTGGATTCTTTTTTCGCCTCAGGTAGCGCAGTAACTCAAAAAAACTACTTAAATTTAGCGACTGAAATAACTGTGAGCTATTTTCATTTTCCCGATTTTGTGTGACTAAAGTATACAGGTCCTCCTCAACAAAAATCTGATTCTTCAATGTAAAATCAGAAATTTGTATCTACCAATTGAAATGTACACATCATCTCCGAAAGCAAAAGCAAAAATGAAAATACAGTACTTAAGCTGAATTCTGATTAACGAAATATGCGTTTGATAATAAGTGAAAGAGGGAATTACCTGTAGTTTTATACTGCAGGCGTAACTGTTTGTTACACAACGTCAGAACCAACTAGAATATAAAAAGAAGTGGAAGTGTCAGATCAGTTGCGCATAATTTCTACACCGAACTGTTTTTTATGAAAGTAATTGTATTTTATTACTCTTTGATATACGGCTTTCAGCTTCAGAGGGTTTCGCAATGAATTGTATAAAAACATCATACTAACTTAGGATTAGTTTTTATTTATAACAACAAAAACCTTTGGTGTCCATTCCGTTGCCACTGCTCAAGCGAAAGAGTTTGACTAAGTACGGCTGCCCTGCGGTAATTAATTGGTCACTTGGCAACATCTGACCCGCAACGTAATCGAGGAAACCTTGTTTTCGTGGACAAACAGCAATGGGTTTTGTTCGAGCACAGCTTGCCTGGAAGTAGTACTATTTTCCTCGTAGTGGGGTTGTTTTGGGTACACAAATATACAAAAAAATGTTCAAATGTTTGTATAGCTTACGGGACGTAACTACGGGGTCATCAGTCCCTAAACTTACGAACTACTTATGAACTAACTAATACTAAGGACGGCACAAATATCCATGCCCGAGGGGGATTCGAACCTCCAACCGTAGTGGCCGTGCAGACAGTGACTGGCGCGCAGCAGTCCCCTCGGCCATCACGGCCGGCAAAAATATACATATCGCTTCCCTCACCTTCTCACACTTCGCTATTACTTGCTAAAACAACTTTGTAACGACGAAGCAATGTGGGAAATCTTCACCACCACATTCTCAAAAATAAATAAATAAATAAATAAAAATACAATAAAATAAAAAAAATATAAGTCTGTACAAAAGAAGGTTGGGAAAAACGGAAAAATGGCAAGATGAGGTCAAAAACGTTTGCGCGATGGCTGCACTGAACTATTGTTTATCGTGTGCAAGATATTCACCAGTATCAAATTTTCTACTTACATGTTACTTAATAGCCGCAATATTCTTTAATAAATGCATAGTCAACCATCAGCTGTTTATTCCAAACATACAAATCCAATTTTACTGTCATTTTGAGACTAGACTGACCTAACGTCACATGCTTGGTGAATATTGGAAATAGACAGAAACACTCACTAGGTTGAGATATAAAGCAAAATATAATGTATTATTAAACAAAAACGATATGTTCACAAGTGCAATTTATACTATGGTCATATACCTTGCACGAGGTATGCGGCAGAAAGCAACTAAACTGTTGTTGTTGTTGTTGTCTTCAGTCCAGAGACTGGTTTGATGCAGCTCTCCACCCTACTCTATCCTGAGCAAGCCTTTTCATCTCCTCATAAGAACGACAACCCACATCCACTTGAATCTGCTTACTATACGCGTCTCTTGGTCTCCCTCTGCGATTTTTACCCCACACACTTCCCTCCGACGCTAAATTCACAATTCCTTGATGTCTAAGAATGTGTCCTAACAATCTATCCCTTCTTTTAGTGAAGGTATGCCAGAAATTTCTTTTCTCCCCAATTCGGTTCAGTACCTCCTCATTAGTTACGCGATCCACCCACCTAATCTTCAGCATTCTTCTGTAGCACCACATTTCAAACGCCTCTATCCTCTTTCTGTCCCCACTGCTTATCGTCCATGTTTCACTCCCATACAAGGCAACACTCCATACAAATGCCTTCAGAAAGGACTTCCTTAGGCTTAAATCAATATTCGATGTTAACAAATTTCTCTTTTTCAAAAACGCCTTTCTACCCATTGCCATTCTGCATTTTATATCCTCTGTACTGCGACCATCATTTGTTATTTTACTGCCCAAGTAACAAAACTCATCTTCCTCCTTTATTGTTTCGTTACCTAATCTAATTCCTTCAGCATCACCTGATTTTCTTACACTGCACTCCATTACCCTAGTTTTACTCTTGTTAATGTTCATCTTATATGCACCTTTCAGCACACTGTCCATTCCGTTCAATTGCTCTTCCAGGTCCTTTGCTGTATCTGACAGAATTACTATGTCGTCGGCAAAACGCAATGTTTTTAATTCTTCACCCTGAACTTTAATTCCTTCTCCAAATTTCTCCTTGCTTTCCTTTATAACTTGCTCAATGTACAAATTGAACAACATTGGGGAAAGGCTACAACCCTGTCTTACTCCCTTTGCAACCACTGCATCCCTTTCATGCCCTTCAACTCTGACAACCGCTGTCTGGTTTTTGTACAAGTTGTAAATAACCTTACGCTCCCTATATTTTACTCCTGCTTGCTTCATAACTTTAAAGAGTTTATTCCAATCAACATTGTCAAAAGCCTTCTCCAAATCTACAAAAGCTAGAAATGTTGGTTTGCCTTTTCTTAATCTATCTTCTAGGATAAGCCGTAAAGTGAGTATTGCCTCCCGTATTCCTACATTTCTCCTGAACCCAAACTGATCTTCCCCGAAGTCGGCTTCTACCAGCTTTTCCATCCTTCTGTATATAATTCGTGTTAATATTTTGCAACCATGACTTATTAAACTGATGGTTTTGTAGTTTTCACACCTGTCTGCACCCGCTTTCTTTGGAATGGCGATTATAACATTTTTCTTAAAGTCTGAGGGTACTTCACCTGTCTTATACATCTTACACACCAGGTGAAACAGGTTTGTCATGGCTGGTTCTCCCAGAGACCTCAGTAGCTCTGACGGGATATCATCTACTCCAGGTGTCTTGTTTCGACTTAGATCTTTCAGTGCTCTGTCAAATTCATCTCTCAGTATAGTATCTCCTATTTCATCATCATCTACATCCTCTTCCCTTCCTACAATAGTGTCTCGAAGTTCATTTCCTTTGTAGAGCCCCCCTATATACTCTTTCCACCTTTCAGCTTTCCCTTCTTTGCTGAGAACTGGTTTTCCATCAGTGCCCTTGATATCCATAGAGCTGTTTTTCTTATCGCCAAATGTTTCTTTTATTTTCCGGTAGGCTGTATCTATTTTTCCCCTATTTATACATTCTTCTACATCCTTGCATTTGCCTTCTAGCCATTCCTGCTTAACCATTTTGCACTTCCTGTCAATCTCATTTCTTAGTCGTCTGTACTCCATTTTGCCTGTTTCATTTACTGCATTTTTATACTTTCATACTTTTATACTTTCATAACCAACAAGTTATGGTCAGAGTCTATGTCTGCCCCTGGGTATGTCCTACACTTCAAAACCTGGTTCCGAACTCTATGTCTTACCATTATAAAATCTATCTGGTATCTCCCGGTGTCTCCTGGTCTCATCCACGTATACAACCTTCTTTTGTGATTCTTAAACCAGGTGTTTGTTATAACTAAATTATGTTCCGTGCAAAATTCTACCAGGCGGCTTCCTCTTTCATTCCTTTTGCCCAGACCATGTTCACCTACTATCTTCCCTTCCCTTCCTTGTCCTACTACCGAATTCCAGTCTCCCATAACAATTAAGCTTTCCTCTCTCTTAATTGTCTGAATAATTTCCTTTAGCTCCTCATATATTTCTTCGATTTCCTCATCATCGGCAGAGCTAGTGGGCATATAAACCTGTACTACTGTTGTCGGTGTTGGCTTCGTATCTATCTTGACAATGATAATGCGATCACTGTGCTGGTCATAGTAATTTACCCGCATTCCTATTTTCTTATTCATTATCAGTCCTACTCCTGTGATACCCCCAACTGATTTTGTATTTATAATCCTGTACTCACCTGACCAGAAATCCTGTTCATCCTGCCACCGAACTTCACTAATCCCCACTATATCTAACTTCAACCTATCCATTTCCCTTTTTAAATTTTCTAATTTTCCTACTCTATTAAGGGATCTAACATTCCACGCTCCGACCCGTGGAATGCCAGTATTGTCTTTCCTGATGATCACATACTCCTGAGTAGTCCCCGCTCGGAGATCCGAATGGGGGACTATCTCCGGAATATTTTACCCGAGAGGATGCCATCATATGTTCATACAGCAGAGCTGCATGTCCTCGGGAAAGGTAACGGCTGTAGTTTCCCCTTGCTTTCAGCCGTTCGCAGTAGCTGTGTGACAAAGCCACATTAGCTGATGTTACAAGGCCAGCTCAGTCACTCATCCAGTCTGTTGCCCCTGTAACTACTGAAAAGGCTGCTGCCCCTCTTCAGGAACCACACGTTTGTCTGTGGTAAACTATCATTTGTTAACGGTGCAGTTGACTGACTCCTCGGTCTCCTAGTATGTACACGGGTGTTGCCGACCCACTGTTAATAGCACTAACTTCGACTGTACGACTGATGCAGTAACATCTTACAGAGCTTGCAAATATTTGAAGAAATTATGCAGATTGTGACGTCATTCAATTATATTTAAAAGCAGAACCCGCCAAAGAAAACGCGCAGTATTTCGCCACAGTATACTAATTTTATATACTGGTGAATCAGAATGTTTCTAAGTTTCTGTTGTCTTGTAGACGCGAATATAAATATTACTTATCAGTAATACTGTATCTGCAAGTGCTTTATTTTCTCTACAAAGGCAGTTTTAATAACTCAGACTAGCTGCAACTGTACCCCTTATAACACTGCATGTTCATACATTCCGGAAACACTTTCGATTATTTAATGTACTAGAACCAAACAATGTACAGATATAATACAATTGTCATTTTGAAGAGAAATCATGGAAGGTTTTCTCTCACTTTTGTCCATCTATACCCCCACAGCGTAGTTTGGTAATTTGCCGATTGTCAGCGCTAGTCGCAAAGATGGCGAATTCAGGTCTTACACCGGTCATAGCCCTGTATATAGGCAACATTCCTGTCACAGTGGTATACCGGGAAACACACTCAAGAGGTTGCAACATGTACAAGTAGAAGAATCCAAAGGCAGTGCTCTCGGCGAAGAAGAATGGTCTGTACAGTTTTCGACGAGACAAGGTGCTAAAAATTGAATGCATTAGTGTGGATGTTTTGTACCACAGATGCGACAGTTATGCCTGTTAAGTTTCCCATTAGTGTGAAAAATGGCTTCGTCTCTAAAAGTTAAGCCATCGACAATGTCATCCCCATCCTCATTCAGTTGTTGCAACTGAGAACAAAACTCAAAACGGTTGCCTTTGTCGTCACCACTGAGCTTTTGAAATAGCTCCAATTTGAATGCTTTCATAAACATCTTGTGTCTCAGGACTTTCCACAGGGTCACTGGAGCCATTTCGAGTTCACGGGATGCTCGACGCGCGACTTCTGTGGCCTCCTCATGAATGCCTCTGGTACGAGCGCCCCAGGCACTTCACTCACACCGGGACGCCCCCTTCTCCTTGCCGGGCACGAGAGATCCGACTTTGTTGAGCCAGTGGTAAATGGCCTTCCTTGTTGGTGGCTTCTTACCGTATTTGGTTGTAAACATCCGTGGAACAGCTGTATCGCGCTTGTTTTTGTCAAACTACAACACACAGAAAGCTTCCTCCTCACCTCAACTCGTCCTGTTTGCGACTAGCGCTATCGGCAAATTATCGAGCTGCGCTGTGGCGGTATAAGTGGAAAAAAACTTTCTGGTTTCTCTTCGAAATGACGTATGTGTGGTATAAGTACAATGTTTGGTTCGCGTTCAATATGTAATGAAGGAGTTCTTGGACTTTATGTACAGCCTGCATAAACAATGAATTTCTGAAGTAGTTGGTTATTTTGATTCACAGAATAACGTTTGTAAAATTTGTTTCAGGTGTGAAATAGATTACACTGTTTTCCTACAAAAGTACGGAAAGATAGACTTATTAGTTACAGAACATACACGGGAAGTTAAATTTCCTGTTTGCAGTAGGGAGCTTAAGTAAGTTTTTAAGGTTACACCTGACAACCGGAATAAATTAATAATTGGATCTTTTTATCGGCCCCCTGACTCAGACGATGTGGGTGCCGAAATGTTCAAAGAAAGCTTGAATCACATTTCAAATAGGTATCCGAAGCATACTGTTATAATCGGTGGCGCCTTTAATTTATCCTCGATATGTTGGCATAATTACGTATTCAAAACCGGGGGCAAATGTAAAACATTGTCCGAACTAGTTGTGAATGCTTTTTCTGATAACTACTTTGAACAGTTAGTTCATGAACCCACTAGAATAGTAAATGGTTGCGAAAATACCTTTGATCTCCTAAAAATAATCCGGAGCTAGTGAAGAGCATCAAAACAGATACAGGGATTAGTGAACATAGAGTTGTAGTAGCGAGACTGAATATCGAAATTCCCAAACGCACCATATATAAATTCAATAGAGCAGATAAAAAGTCGCTTCACACTTTCCTGAGTGATATTTCCAGTCTTTCAAAACTAAAAATGCGAGTGTAGATCAGTTGTGGCTTACTTTCAAAGACATATCAGAAGCAATCGAGAGATCTATAACAAATAAATTAATAAAAGAGAGGGCTGACCCCCCGTGGTACACAAAACAGGTCAGATCACTGTTGCCGAAGCAAAGAAAAACGCATGCAAAATTTAAAGACACAGAATCCACAAGACTGACAATCTTTTACTGAAACTCGCAACCTAGCGCGGACTTCGATGCAGAAGCCTGTGGTAGTTACCACAACGAAATCCTGTCTGGTAATCTTGCAGAAAATGCAGAGAAATTCTGGTCATATGTGAAGTACACTAGCGGCAAAACACAAACAATATCTTCACTACGCGGTAGCAATGGAGATACTACCGATGACAGTATTGCTAAGGCAGAATTACTAAACACAGCTTTCCGAAATTCGTTCACCAAAGAAGACGAAGTGAACAATCCAGTATTCAATCCAAGAACAGCTGCCAGGATGCGAAACTTAGAAGTAGATGTTCCTGGAGTAGTAAAACAACTCAAGTCACTAAACAAAAATAAATCTTCCGGGCCAAATTGTATACCAACTAGATTCCTCTCAGAGTATGCTGATGCTCTGTACTCAGCTATAATTTACAACCGATCCTCAGCGAGAGATCCGTACCCAAAGACTGGAAAGTTGCCCAAATTACTCCAATATTGAAGAAAAGCAATAGGAGTAATCCCCAAAATTACAGGCCATTCTCATTGACGTCGATTTACAGTAGGACTTTGGAACATATAATTTGTTCTAACATTATGAACTACCTCGAAGAGAACGACCTATTAACCAATAGTCAACACGGATTCATAAAGTATCGCTCTTACGAAACACAGGTTGCCCTTTATTCACATGAAGTGATAACTGCCATCGACAAGGAATCTCAAATCGATTTCATATTTCTGGATTTCTGGAAGGCCTTTGACACTGTACACCACAAGCGGCTTCTAATGAAATTGCGTGCTTATGGAATATCTCCCCAATTGTGCGATTAGATTCACGATTTCCTATCAGAAAGGACACAGTTCGTTGTAATTGACGGTAAGTCATCGAGTAAAACGGAAGTGATATCTGGCGCTCCCCAGGGAAGCGTTATAGGTCCCCTAATATATATATGTTGTGTTTGTGTGTTTCACTTGAAAGTGTGATCTCACTAGGGAGCGAGCACGGACAGAGTATTCCAGAATAAACATTGGTCAACATACAAATCATTGAAGATCATGTGAATGCTAATGAAATGAAAAGCAACGAAAGTGATACAAGGCAAAATAAAATAAATCGTGCGTCCCCTGGAGAAATAGTTTGAAATGTACCAGTCTCCATCTCGTCATATATCCACCTGAGGGCTGCTGTGCTAGTTTTATTGTAGACAAAACAGTAGCGCTCCCGCGTTACTACTGGAAGGTATTAATGACTTAGTCAAACGGAGCGGTGTATTTTCAGTTCTCAGTTTTCTTTCCAGGGTGCGATATGATTCATTATTGAGTAGCACCTGAAGCAAAATTTGTGAACTAAAATGTCATTTACTCTTCTCTCTTGCCGTGTACGTCACGGGCGAGATATAATCCAGTTTCATCGCTGTGTTGATTCTACGTTCCTGAGAACTGTTTTCCTAGCTGCTTTCCAAAACAATACTTATTACTATGTCTCCATTTTCTATTGCATGAAAGAGTTATGTCGGTAATATATTTTGTTGATTTTTGTTTTCACACTCATTCATCCGATTGGTTTGTTAGTTCTTTTACATCCACAATGAGAAATTTGAGACAAGGTTTTACAACTATTTTCTTGCATCAGTACATTATTTCGATTGTAATAAAATATTATAGTATATTTGTAACAAAAATTATTGCTACTTTTCTCAAATAATAAGGTCCATAGAAGTATACATTTTCTTGATAAAGCAAAGTCCATAAATGATTGGTTTTTAACTTACTGTGATATGAAGGAAGCTCTAGATTTGCAAAAAATTAGTGAAAGGAATCCATTGCAAAACAAGTATGAAATTTAGAGCATTGTCTTACCATAGTTCAACACGCAAATGTGTTACAAACCGTTTGTTTACTGCGGGATAATTCTAATCGAAAACGTTAAAAATAGCAAAAAATATTTACAAATGTTATTTTAATTTGTAACTAATGTTTTTTTTAATTTTATGTGCAAATGTACGTGGACGTCAGATGTATGATTTCCCATTATAACAGTATGCTTCGGATACCTATTTGAAATGTGATTCAAGCTTTCTTTGAACATTTCGGCACCCACATCGTCTGAGTCAGGGGGCCGATAAAAAGATCCAATTATTAATTTATTCCGGTTGTCAGGTATAACCTCTACCCAGACCAACTCACAGGAAGTAATTGCCTCAATTTCGCTACAGGATAAACCGTTTGTAACAGCAATAAACACGCCACCCCCTGTTTTATTTATTCTATCCTTCCTGAAGACCATTTGGCCCTTTGAAAAAATTTCGGCCGAATTTATCTCAGGCATCAGCCAGCTTTCAGAACCTATAACGATTTGTGCCTCAGTACTATCAGCGCTTGGAGCTCTGGAACTTTCCCAATACAGCTACGACAATTTACAACTGTTACACCAATGGTTCCTAGATTTGCTTTATTCCTATGTCTGACCTGCCCACTTTGAGACTGAAACCCATTTTGTGTATTCCCGAGGCCCTCTAACCTAAAAAACCGCCCAGTCCACGCCACACAGCCCCCGCTACCCGTGTAGCCGCTTCCTGAGTATAGTGGACTCCTGACCTATTTAGCGGAACCCGAAAACCCACCACCCTTTGGCGCAAGTCGAGGAATCTGCAGCCCACACGGTCGCAGAACCGTCTGAGCCTCTGATTCAGACCCTCCACTCGGCTCTGAACCAAAGGTCCGCAGTCAGTCCTGTCGACAATGCTGCAGATGGTGAGCTCCGCTTTCATCTCGCAAGCAAGACTGGCAGTCTTTACCATTTCTGATAGCCGCTCGAAACCAGAGAGGATCTCTTCCGATCCAAAGCGATACACATTGGTCCCGACATGAGCCACCACCTGCAGCTGGCTACACCCTGTGCTCTTCAGAGTATCCGGAAGGACCCGTTCCACCTCTGTAATGACACCCCCCGGTATGCACACGGAGTGCACATTGGATTTCTTCCCCTCCCTAGCAGCCATTTCCCTAAGGGGGTCCATCACCCACCTAACGCTGGAGCTCCCAACTACCAACAAACTCACCCTCTGTGAGTGCCCGGATCTTGTAGGCAGAGGGGCGAGTACAGGGCAAGCGACACCATCTGCGTCAGAAACACTCTCTGCCACCGACAGAGCCTCGAATCTGTTTGTAAGACTAACCGGGGAGGCCTCCACTTCGGTCCCTCGGGAAGTCTTACGCCGCCTGACACGCGCTGAGGAGACCTCCCAATCCACCACGGATTGGGGGGCTACCTCCTAGCGGGCAGTGAGCAGGCTGGCCACAGCCGCAGGCCGATCGGAGGGCACAACAGACGCACAGGGCGTCTGCTGCACCCCCGCGAGCGGCCCACAACAGCGGCGCCCACCCACCGCAGTCTCAAGCATTGCCAGCAAAGGCAACGCCGCCTGAAGCTGCGAGCGAAGAGTCACCAACTCCGCCTGCTTTCGTTCGCAGCAGTCATAGTTCCTAGCCATTCTAAAAACCTATGTATGTCCCAAATAAGTACTAATGAGGACACAGAAGTTTGATAATCAATGAGCTTCGAAAATTATGAACCTATCACTAAGCTATTTATTAACGGCGAATCTGAAAAATATATACGCGAGCTAATAAATCAAAATATCAGCAACTGAACTGACAACTAAACGCGACTCTTAATAAATAAACACGCGAGCACACTACAGTTTGAAGAACTGTAAAAGAAAGCACACACGAAATGAAAATAAGTCGCTTCTATTAAGAATCGTGTTACCGTACAATGTAGAGCTGCTGCTGGCTACGTGTGCACTGGCCGGCGGTCACTGAGCAACTGAAGAGTAGGATTACCAACCGCGAGCTGGTATACATACTTCGGATGATGAGCTGCTAGGCAGCTTGAAACCGGTAATAGTTCAATAAATCTCCATTGAGAAGAAAAAACGCGACTGGTTGCAGTAATTTCTGAAACCTAATATCATTTTCAGTTCGCGATCTTCAGAAAGTCGTTACCAGCTTCCGAACGTTTTGGATAACATTACTGTAGTCGGGAACCGCTGCAGCTTTTTTTATATGCAGTGATCAATTTACACTCTTTATGCGTGTGCATGCAATTCAAAATAAGACAAACGACTGAACGGTGAAGTCAATTCACATCGCGGAGCCACGGAACGAATTCGAGTGTGCATGCAATTCAAAATAAGACGAACGACTGAACGGTGAAGTCAAGTCAATTCACATCGCGGAGCCACGGAACGAATTCGAGTGTGCATGCAATTCAAAATAAGACAAACGACTGAACGGTGAAGTCAAGTCAATTCACATCGCGGAGCCACGGAACGAATTCGAGTGTGCATGCAATTCAAAATAAGACGAACGACTGAACGGTGAAGTCAAGTCAATTCACATCGCGGAGCCACGGAACGAATTCGAGTGTGCATGCAATTCAAAATAAGACAAACGACTGAACGGTGAAGTCAAGTCAATTCACATCGCGGAGCCACGGAACGAATTCGAGTGTGCATGCAATTCAAAATAAGACAAACGACTGAACGGTGAAGTCAAGTCAATTCACATCGCGGAGCCACGGAACGAATTCGAGTGTGCATGCAATTCAAAATAAGACAAACGACTGAACGGTGAAGTCAAGTCAATTCACATCGCGGAGCCACGGAACGAATTCGAGACGACGCTCTGCGAAGTGAATTTAAAGCGGCAAGTTTGAAAGAGTTTGCGCGTTTTCATGCTTGCAGATTGGCAGGCACTTTGCAGTCCCTGGCGACGCCGCCACGCCCTGCTTCAGGGGCCACGGACGGTGGTGTCAGCGCCGGGCCGCACAGGACGCAGCCGTCGTTTGCAGCGGCACTGCGGTACTTTAGGTTGTGCTGTTTTGCATCTGAGCAGCCCGGAGGCCCCAACCCTCGACTGACTCGGCAGCTCCACGAGGATTGGGAGGCGCGCACTTGTCCTCCTCTCCTAGCCCTCCCTTCCTTCAGGGCTGTGTGTGTGTGTGTGTGTGTGTCAGAGAGGATAACAGGGTAACATACTCGAAAATTATTATCCCTGTGACTTGAAATGTAGAAAACTTCGTTTTTTGCCTAATATTAAGTAACATTTTAACAGGGATTTGTGCTCTACGTAGCCAAAGGAAGTGTAGTGTCTATTTTGAGGGTGTTCATTCTGACGACTTGAAGTGTTGCGAGTGTGACACAACTAACTCTTTACCCACACGAAGTAATGGGTGCTATCTACAAGGGTTCGCAAATGGATTCCGTATTTCTTGATTTACATAAGGCTTTTGACACTGTACGTCACAAACGGCTTTTAATGAAATTGCGTGATTATGGTATATCGGCCCAAATTTGCGACTGGATAGGTGATTTCATGTCAGAGAGGACACAGTTTATGTAAAGCATCGACTAAAACAGAGGTGACATCGGGCGTTGCACTGGGTAGTGTTATTGGTCCTCTGCTGTTCGTCATTTACATAAACGATTTGGGAGAAAATCTAACTAGTTCTCTTAGATTGTTTGCAGATGACATCGTCATTTACCGTCTAGTAAAATCATCTGAAGATCAAAACCTACTGCAGAAAAATTTGAATAAGATACCAGTATGGTGTAAAAATTGGCAATTCACTCTAAATGATGAGAAATGTGAAGTTTTCCACACCAGTAAACTTTGTTTACGATATAAATCAATCAAATGTGAAGGCTGTAAACTCCACAAAATACCTAGGAATTACTATTACTTCAGACTTAAACTGGAAAGAACACGTAGATAATGTCGTGGGAAAGGCGAACCTGAGACTGCGTTTTATTGTCAGATACCTTAAAAGATGCAACAGAACTACTAAAAAAACTGCATACGCTACGCTTTACGGTACTTTTCTGGAGTATTGCTGCCCGGTGTGGGATCCTTATCAGGTGGGTTTGACGGAGGACATCGAAAGAGTTCAAAGAAGGGCAGCTCGTTTCGTACTGTCACGATACAGGGGAGATAGCGACACGGAAATGATAAATCATCTGGGGTGGGAATCATTACAACAACGGTGCTACTTACGAAACTCCAGTCGCCAACATTCTCCTCCGAATGCGAAAATATATTGTTGACTCCTACTTACATAGGTATAAATGATCATGAGAATAGAGAAATCAGAGCTGGAACGGCGAGATTCAGGTGTTCTTTCTTCCCGCGCGCTATTCGAGAATGGCATGTGAGATAAATAGTATAAAGGTCGTTCGATGGACCATCTGCCAGCCACTTGAATGTGATCTTCGGTGTAGATGTAGAGCGCCAGCCCCCCACCTGTCTCCGCAACCAGCCGGTGTCCTCCGCGACCAGCAGCCGGCCCGTCAGCAGCCCAGTACCGTCTAGATAGATCCCGGCCGCCGCTCCGCGGCTGCAGCCGCCCCACAGAAATAACCAACCGCCTAATGCGGAGCGCTCCGGAAGTCGCCGTCTGCCGCTACCCGCCACAGCAGAGCCTATCACCTGCCCACATCTCTGACTCTAATTATGGCAGTGAGGTATCGACTGCATCCTGCACTGGGTACCCTCTTGTCCCCAGACGCGGTGGCAGCCACCGGCGGGCTGGGCGGTCGGCTGGCCGCCTCCAGACTCGCGAGCTTCCAGGTGTGCGGGCCCCGAAGGAGCTGACTGTCTGCAATCGAGCTCTAATACCTGGCCGAAATACGTTTATCAAATCAGAGACAGTCGGGAGTTCGAGCCCCCTACGTGTGCAAAACATACACGCGGGTGGACGTGGCTGCGCACTTCGGTGGCCTGACCGACGCGGTGGACTGAACCGCGCCACACGCCGGCCGACAGGTGGCTCTGCCTAGCCTCAGCCCTCATGCGACTCCCTCAGCAGCACACTACGTGCGCCATTTCGTAGCTGACGATTTTACTCCTATGATTCCCATGTCGCCGTTACGAAGCATGGACACGCTAAAGAACTACATAAAAAAAGTCAAATAAATTGGACACTGGGTCTGGAAAGCAGTTAAGGATATGAAATAAGAAGGCAACAGTTACATGTGTCACTCCATATTTGTAGTGGAACTTATATCGCCAAGTGCATTTGTACAACATTCATTAATTAATACATAAAATAGTTTCAACTACTGTACTAATATCATGTCTGACGCTCTCCGCAATGGCTCCGCCATGTTCACTGTTTTTCATTGGAGCACGCAATTGTGTTGAGAGATAGCAGCAAGAACCAAGAAACAAAAAGCGACAAATATCCAGTAAACAGGCCACTGGGTCTCAAAGTAAAGCGAAATCGTACAGTCTTCTAAAATTAATGAAAAGTCAGTGTCCGATATATTGGACGCCAGGTCTGAAAGAGTTAAAAGGCTTCTTGTGACACCCTTATCAATCCGGCAGTACACGCCGGTGATCTGTCAGACCGAGGAGAACATATTCTCATTAATACAGTACCTGGAAACTGCTTCCAGTAAATAATCTGTACACCCCGCCTCTGTGTGTCAGACTTTCACAACATACCAGATTCAATATTTTCATAATTCTGAAAGACATAAAAGCATATGAAATTCTTAATTGATACGTTAAAGTGATTTTCAGTGGTGTTACTTCACTTACTAACGCTTCCCTGCACAATATATATGAGCGGCGACGGCAGAGTGACGCTGCCGCCCCGGTGGCCGAGGGGACTGCGGCGCGTCAGTCACGGTCTGCACGGTCACTACGGTCGGGGACCGGCTGCGGTGGCCGAGGGGACTGAGGCGCTTCAGCCACGGTCTGCACGGCCACTACGGTCGGGGGTTCGAATCCCCCCTCGGGCGTGGATATTTGTGCCGTCCTTAGTTGTACGTAGTTCATAAGTAGTTTGTAAGTTTAGGGACTGATGACCCCGTAGTTAAGTCCCTTAAGCTTAACAAACATTTGAACATTTTACGGTCGGGGGATCGAATCCTCCCTCGGGCATGGATATTTGTGCCGTCCTTAGTATTAGCTAGTTCGTAAGTAGTTTGCAAGTTTAGGGACTGATGACTCCGTAGTTAAGACCCATAAGCTAAGCAAACATTTGATTTGTCAGAGTGACGCTCTGTAGGGTCATCTGGGTGCAGGCTCAGCGCTACTGGCAGTTTAGTGCCTTGCCTCTGGTGGGAAGTACAGGGCAACCTTGCGCGCTGTTATCCTGGCACAGTCATGTCGCAATCTCCCCACAACACTTCGCCTAACAGACTCGTGGCCTTCGTCTGAAGAGCTACTCAAATGTTCGTCGTAGTTCTTTAAAGGCTCCAGCTCTGGCAGCTTTCGAGCACTCAATCATACAGATCTGTGGCAGGCGCCTGCAGTGCACTCGATTCTGTGACTGTGCAGAGTCTGGTGATCCAGCTCAGGCTAGTGCAACAGGCAGGACCTTGAAGTTACTGGTCGCTAGTCGAGAGGACAGCTACCGCCGTCTCTTGCTGCTCAGTCGTGGAGAATTGACTGTCCTCTGAGAACACAGCGTCCTCCGACAATACGGCATCGTGTACAGTTACACGCCCTAACCTCGACGCGATAGTCAATAAAGGGACCCTCAGGATCCCGTTCCTGATCACCGCCAGCATCTGAGGGTACTGGCTCCTAACTTCCGCTACGAAACGAATGTCGACCGAGTACCCGGCCACACAGCAGAAAGTAACAGTGGCTTGTAAGGGTGGTTCCTCGGCGGCTGTCTGCGACCGGCGCTATGCAGCAGCAGCGCCAACCCGAGCTGCCGGCAGCGTCGTGACCTGACAGCGTCCATCGCCACGAGAAGCCTCAACACTGCGCTACTGACGGCTGGCGTGTGTCCGGCCGAGAACCGTACTGCCGTGGTGCAATGGTCGCCATCGGAGGTTCGAGTCCTCTCTCGAGCATGTGTATTTGTGTGTGTGTGTGTGTGTGTGTGTGTGTGTTGCCCTTAGGTTAGAATATGTTAGTGTAAATAGATGACATAAAAGTTTTCTAGGTGTTGAACCGCGTCATGATGTAAGTAGGTTATTACGTTAATAATCGACGTTTCGGCAAACTTTACAGTGGCCTTCATCTGGTATACCAGATAATAATAACCTACTTACATAATGACGCGGTACAACACCAAGAAAACTTGTATGTCATCTGACTCTAGCCGCGGAAACCTACGCAACTATATTACTGTAAGTAGTTTGAAAGGCTAGAGGCTAAGGACCACATACGTCCATTACATTTACAGACGTTTGAATTCTAGAACTGTACTTCTCGTTAGTGGGTCGGTAGCACGGCGCTAGAGTACCAGACAATAAATCTGAAAGTCTCGGGTTCGATTTCCCGCCGGGGATTTTTATCCGTTACCTCTGGCAATATTGCTGGTGTGAAAAATATCGAGTAGCACTGTGGTTCGAAACCCGCATTAAACTGTAGACCGTCCTATAGCTGGCTGGATAAGTTGGTTAGAAGGTCGACCACCTGCAAAGAGGACTGTGATGTTCGAATCAATCTTCCAGTCGTCGACTGCTTTACCTTCATAAACAGATGCTGATTTTCTCTTTTGTTTCCTTAGCGTCGTAGGCGCCCACAGGTACCATCTCCATCCCCGACAAGGTGAAGAGACGTCTACAAGCTCGACGCGTCCTGCAGTACTATCCGCACAAACTAAGTTGCCACTCCGCGTGGAACCTGAGGGTATTTGCCATTCCGAAGTTCTGATCTGTCAGTTGGTGTAAGACTTGAGACGCTTGTAAACCTATTGGACGAAACTCGTATGGTCGTCAGTTCCTAGAGTTCAACTTAGACTAAGAAGAATAAGTATGAGTGACAGAGTGAGGACTGGAACCTCCGGCGGGAGGGTCACCCAGTCGGCAGTTCGATGCCTGGAGCACACGGGGCGGTGGGCGCCGCCTTCACTCAGGGTTTCCCCGCGGTTCGCTGGCCCTCAGGCCCTCCCTCCATCTCTTGCGCCCTCCTACAACTGACTACAAGGCGGGACACGTCCGCACCTGCCGTCACTTCCTGCTCCATCTCAGCAATACGCCTACGAAAAGTCTGCTCTGTCAACTGCGTCTGGCGGCTGTTGCTCTCCACCGCAGAAGAGAGAAAACAACAAATGTTTCGTTTCGTTTCGTGAGACTAAAGCCTTACCTGTACCCCTTGGACAAGCTTCCTCTCATGATAGTATAGTTGTTTATTCTTTGTTCACCAGCGAACCTCTATCCCTGTCACATTTTTAACGATCTATCTTTCCTTATTCCTTTGTATTTATGTTCCTTACTTTTCATCTGCTTATTTTGTCTTACTATTTTTCAGCCTTCCTCTTATCTGTCGCTGTGCAGAATGGCCGCGTGGTCTAAGGCGTCAAGCTACGGCCTGGGCCACCGTTCTCGTCGGAGGTTCGAATCCTCCCTCGCGCATGATGTGTACCTTGTCCTTAGTGTAAGTTACTTTAAGTAATTTGTAAGTCTATGCACTGATGACCATAGCAGCTTGGCCGTTTGTTCCGACAGGTTTACAAAGGAACATCGTCTTATCTGTCCTTCTTAGAGATTCCTTATATGTCGCTCTTCATCGTTTCTGTTACAACCGGTATTCGAGATGAACAAATAATGAGATTTAATCTCCAAATATTTACTACTACACATATTATTATTTCCGTATTATATTTGACAGCTATGCAGTCTCTGAGATGCCTCGTTAAGTTTCCAACTGAAAGAAATAAACAAGTTACATTACATAAATCAAGCAGCACGGTCTGTTCCAGCCAGTAACGCGGCCCCAGCCAGCGTGATGTGATGCCGAGCACCATGGCAGCAGTTACCGCCGGCGGTGGCTCATTTCATCATCTTCCTCAATTCACGTCGGGTTGTGTCATAACTCACTCACTGGTCATACCGGACTTCAAACTCCATTACCGCAGCAACGTGTTTCCTCCATCTCGCGCTATTTCCTTCCAGTCGACTTCAGTTTCTAGACTCTTCAAATCGGCTTTCACATTGTCCTCCCATCTGCGCATCGGTCTCCCCAAAGGCTCGGCGGAATAGCCGTGCGCACTGAGGCACCGTGCTGAGGTGCGCGCGGTCGTTCGTCGTCGGAGATCGAGACCTCCATTGGGCATGGGTGTATGTGTTCTCCTTAGGTTACTAGTTTATAAGCGAGGGACTAATAACCTAGCAGTTAAGTCCCATAGGACGTTTTCCCTCCGCGCTGCCCTGCCTTCGAGACGTGCCAATCACAGCCTACATAATTTAATAACACTGATTATGAAACATCCTAGCAGATTAAAATTGCGTGCCGGAATCTGGGGCCATTGCCTTTCGCGGACAGGCGCTCTATCGAATGAGCTATCCCGGCACGCTTCACGGTTCGGCATCGCAACTTTACTTTTGTCAGTACCTCGCCTCCAAATTTCCAAATTTTCATTCTGAAAACATCCCTTAGGCAGTGCCTAAGCCACGTCTACACCATATCCTTTCTTCCAGGAGTGCTAGTCTTGCAAGGTTCATAGGAGAGCGTCTGTGAAGTTTGGAAAGTAGGAGGCGAGGTACTGGCGGAAGTAAAGTTGTGGGGCGACATAATGAGTCGTGTCGGGATAGCTCAGTCGGTAGTGCGCTTGCCCGCGAAAGGCAAATGTCCCAGGTTCGAGTCCCGGTTCCGGCATACAATTTGAATCTTCCAGGAAGTTTCAACTACAGTGGTGTCTCTGTAATTGGCGTTGTCCGAAAATGTTGAAAATCTTCTCAATAATTGTTTAAAGGAGTGCGTGGGTATTAGTTGAAGAAAATTTGAATGAAAATCATTGTCGATTTTGATCTCTTAGAAGCTGTCAGGACGAGATATTTAGCTTATGGAGAAATGCTACGACTGAAACAGGGAAAAGACTTGTGACTGTATTGACAGGCGGAAGCTATCGTCTGTTCCACAAGATTATGGAATAGGAAGCAAACGTCTGCAGGCAATTAAAGGTGTTTACATAGATAGGCAAAAGTTAAGGCAGACGGTAAACTGATTTCATGCTTTAGGTCAGTTTCAATAGACTGACAGGCTGAGACTGAAATAGATGAAAACAAAATAACCAGTCTCCCATGCGGACGAATTAATAGTCATGGCAGATTGAGTGTAAGTTAGCAGATTAATATTTCAGAGCTAGATCAGAGATTTACGGCTTATAGTATGAAGGTAATCATTTATAAAACGAAATTAATCGCCATGGGCAAGAGATTTAAACAACCTTTGATGTATCGAAGTGAAAGCGTGTTGAATACACGGCACCTTATTAGTAAGGTTGACGTGACAGAAATGAAAGTAGCAAGCATGATTATAGGTACTAATAGATGGTAACAACGACAGAAGGGCGTTGATAATGAATAAATGAAATAAAAACCACGAGTTAACACCACAGACGGAACTATATAAAAAAAATTTCAATTGTTGATAAACCTATCGGAACAAACTGGTATGGTCATCAGTCCGTAGACTTACAAATTACTTAAACTATCTCACAGTAAGGTCAACACACACACACACCAATGCCGTCGGAACGGCCGCCCACTCCGTAGCATGACACATCAGACCGCTCATCTCAGGAATGAAATAAGATATTATTTTGCTAAAAATTTTTAATAAATTTTTTATCTCTCCTGCGAATTTCACTGTCGGTTATGTATGAGCTGAAATCCGTATACACCATGTCTACGAAACCTATTTTTAACTCTACAAACACTTTAAATTATGTTGCAGTGCTTAATTTGATGTTGCACAATAACAGTGACTAATCTATATACATCAAAATTATTGTTTGTCTGTATGTCCTCTATTTGTTCATAAACTATTCATTAGAATGCAATGAAACTTTGGTGAACTGTTCACCGTACGCCCAAGAAGGTCCCCGAACCAAAAACAAAAGAGCACGATACATAGCTAAGGTGTAGAATCTCTCCACACACTAAACAGGAACTCGCGTATGAACGAAGTTCTTTATTGACTGATTCCAGTGGAGAATAAACCACAATATCCAGTGGCTTATAACAAGTTAAACGTTGATCTTAAAGCTTGTACTAAGATTTACACAACCAGATAAGGAAACTAATGTCATCTTCTGATCACTAACAGGTAGAGACGTGAGTAATTTAAAAAATCCTCTGAACCCATAATGATAACAAGTTTTTGATCGGTATTCCACAGTCCGTAAGTGGTGCCGTCCCTAGGAGAAGAGACCGGCGGGGCCGCGAAGTCAGGCAGCAGGTAGGCGCGGCGTAGCGGCGGGGCAGCGCGACGGCCTGGCTTTCGGCCCAGCGTCTTCGGGTGCGTCGGCGATCTTCTTCACTGTGCGGCGGCTGAGTACGCCTTAGGCCGCCGCGCACGAGTATTGGAGCTGGCGCGGAAGTACACGGCCGCCTCTGATTGGCGCCACGTGTTTGTCCCAGATTGGCCGTTGCCTGGAGACGTCAACGCCGCGCGGCAGTGCCTGCACGTTACTGCATTACCCCCTAGCGCCCTCTGCTGCCTACCTGGCACACTGCTTGCGGCGGCCGCTGTCGCTGTGCCTTGCCGCCGCCGTATGTGTGGCCGCTCTGCGTTGTCCTTTCACAATGGAGGGACAGAACACTGTCTTAGGTATTCAACTCTTATTACATGTAATGCTTACACCACTCCCTCCATACAGAAATTGTCCATAGTAGCAACACTATACTGTATTATTAACCATACACACCAAGTAGTTGAATACATACTGCATCGTATTTTACGTAGTCATATCGTCGACTAAAGATGCATTAGAGCACATCGATAACACAGTAGAAGCAGTGTAAGGTTGCCCAATACCAGCAAGCCAGTGAACTGCTACCACACCTATATGGGCAGAGAAGTTCCAGTGTTCATCGATGATAACCCCTAGATACCGGGCCTGTGCCCTTCTGATAACTGCTATGCCATCAGTTCACCCTGTAGGGTTTCTGCCGAAGCTGCCTTTGAGTTGCTGATTTGTGGATTTAGTTGTCACAATTTCCATTTGAGCGTTCTAGCACCAAGTACTTGGGATTTGTATTACCTAGCAGTCCTGCTATTCGACCGTCAGGAGTAGGTCGTCAGCGTAAACTATTGACTGTTATTCATATTGTACGACAAAGATTCCATATGTACATCCTAAAAGAGCGGCCCCAGGACAGAGCCCTCATATCATTCCGTCGATACTTTTACTGAATATCCTGCTAGGAAATAGAAGCCTGACCTCCTTGTCTACACAACAGTCCCTTGAACATCCGTAAGTTATGAAATACAGCACCATGATGCCTAATACGTATGTGTGCAGAGGGAGGGTGGGTTGGAGCTGCAGACCTCGGAATCAGGACAACTGCGATTGACTGCGATTGAGCCCCAGCATGAAGCCCAACTGCCTGTCACTTAACGCACACAGAACTCGGTGTGCCGCCTACACTCTCTCGAGCAACTTCTCTAGAACGTCCAAAAGTCACAGACCGATGGAACTTGGCTATCGCCAGGAGCTCATCAGGCCCCTTCTGAATGCGGATGACAATGGAGGTTTTCTATATCTTGAGGAACTTGGTTTGTAGCTGGCATCTGTTGTATGGTTGAGTCACTTGAGGGACCACCTGGGGAGAGGGGGGGGCGCAAATTGTATCACCTCAGCTGTGACCAAGTCAGGTCCCAGGGCCTTCCCCTGCTTTGAATTTTTGATATGGCTGGTTACCCCCACACTGCAACATTGTTATCATATGGTGTGGCGATTTGTGGCCAAATTTACGTTTGGGATGTGAGTCGCCACTTCGTCACCGTCACGAAGCAGAGACTGGAGCAGGACCTCGGAAGTTTCCCGCCAAGAATCCGATACCCGGTAGCCGCCCCCACAGTTGACAAAAGCATTGGCGCCAGTATCGACCTGCAGGGGCTGCCCCATGGATCTGTGGCCAGTTGGCGCTTAACGTACGGTTTCCAACCGTGATGCCCATAGCTCCTCGGTCGTAGGATCACGGTATCTCTGGAGCCAGTACTGGCAGGCCGGGCTTATTTGGTAGTACTTTCTTGCCTTTCTGACAGACTGTCACAACCTCTGTAGTTTGGCAGACCCTGTGCGAAGGGGAAGTCATGGCATTTACCAGTTGTTTTGCTCCTTCCTCCAGGCAAGGTCACCCACTGGAAATATCGGCACATAGCACTCTCTCGTTAGACGCTGCCATTCCATCGTGCTGAAGTCGGTTTGCCACTACCACCGTGCTTCCCAGCCGTTCTCTGCACTACTTTTCAAATTGTGGTCATTAGTGGACGCCCAATCATGGACTCAGCCATTGATAATGCTTCCAATTACATCGGCAGTGGCCCATTCGCCCTCTCCATTCGTACAGGTGGGTGGTTTCCTGGCTTGTCAGCTAAGTGGAGAGCCACGATCGCCTGCCCTGGCTCGCTTCCTTCTTCACCACGACAGCGGCTGTCCCACCAGGGGCAGAGGCAGTGGCGTGCTTACCGGTGCCAGCTGGTCCCGGTGTCTTTCTTCCTCTCCATATTGAAAGTACACGTCCTGAAACAGAACTAGCCCTGTAGGAGATAGCAGTTTCAACTACAGTGGTCCCCGGATAAGAGTCAGAGAAGAGGGCCTTATTGAGCACTACTGTGGTTGCTCTCATATTCGGTCCCTTCACTGACACCTGCAGGCCAACGGCAGCACTGACAAGCCGTCCAGGAAGAGAGTACGCTTCCTGCTGACGTAACACGTCAAATCTCACCTCCTTTACCACCTTTCGGAGCTCCTGCGACACAAGCCTGCTATCGTGCGGATTGAGTTGTCCAATTTCGGCTGTTACCGTTAAGGAAAACGTATGTCCGTTGCAGTGAGGCGAACTTTTACTGATATCGTGCGCTATTCTGCAATTCGCCAATACCGCCTGGTTGTGTGTGTCATCTGGATCAAACATTTCCCCCTTTCTGTCAAAAACCTTCTTAACAAGATTAAGCAGGTCTCTGTAGGCACTGGGAAGATTGTCAGATTGAGGTATATCTTGTCTACTACCTCCACCATCAGAAAGGTGTGGCGCGGCGGATTAGCCGTGCGCATTGGGACGCCGCGCTGCGATGCGTGCGGCCGTTCGCCGTCTGGGGTTCGTGTTCCCCCTCTGGCATGGGTGTTTGTGTTGTTCTTTGGTTAGTTTACCTTAATTTAAGTAGTTTATAAGCTACGGACTAATAACACCGCAGTTGTGTCCGATAGATTTAGAAACATTTGAACATTTTTTTGAAGCGTATGGATGCCCAATGCATACGACATGCCCAAACGCAGCCGTACGGACCGCCGGCTATTCTAGATTGTCGTGAACGCTAGTTCTGTTAGATTCTTTGTGGGTCAATCCCGTCACACCACCGAGCGAGGTGGCGCTGTGTTAACGCATTGGACCCGCATTCGGGAGGACGGTGGTTCAAATCCACCTCCGGCCATCCAGATTTAGGTTTTCTGTGATTTGCCTAAATCACTGCAGGAAAATGCCGGGCACGGCCGATGTCCTTCCCCACCCTTACCCAAAACTTAGAGCGTTAACTCCGTCTCTAATGACCACGCTGTTGACGGGACGTTAACCCCTAAGCTGCCTTCCTTCCTCCTTCCCTTGTCTGCCGTTTCATTCGTCTGTATAGTTTGTGCCTCCGATCGAGTTTCAGATGGCAGCGGACGGCCATCTTGTCACCGAGTTGTGCCAGCCACTGCTCTGACATTTCACGAGCGCGCACACCCACGGCTGCACTGGTGTGTCGGCCCTGAGCGGGAATACCGTAACCGGCCGCGCAAATGAAAACGTATCTGCGCTCTCGGCAAACGATTAATACCTGTTTTGGCTGTGCGGTACTTCATTCTCATTGTGAACGCAGCAAGCCGCGGCGCTCGTCGCCAGACGGACAGTGGCGGCAGAGAGCGGAGAGCGGGGTGCGGTTGCCTGGCGACCGCACCTGGCCAGCGCGGCGGGCGGCGGGCGGCGGGCGGCAGGTGGCGGCCCTAATTAATTGGGCATTTGTCACCCGCGCCAATTAGGTGCGCGCGCAGCCGCCAGGGCGCAGCACCGCTCGTTACAGGAGCGCCGCTGTTAATTTGGGGAGCGCACAGTGGCGGCCGCGGCAAAGCCGGCGGCTCAGCAAACGCCGCCAGCCACCGGGCCGAGGCCTCGCCGATGTCACTTTTAATGCTGCTAAACGAGGCACACGCGAGGCGAGCCTAAACGACGCGGCACTGTGCAACAGCGCAACTCCTCACACCACGCGGAAACTTGGCACAGTATCCCCGTAGAAGTTGCATCAAATGGGGTAGTAGGTTTCGATATTACTATTTTTTTCTTGTATGGGGTGTGACTGAGATGCTAGATCCAAGTTTTAGACCTCGACAGACCCCCACATCTCGTTTGAATATCCCTAAATTTTCGTACTTTCTCCGTTTTTTTTTTTTCCTCATTTACGCCATGAAGGAGCACGTTTTCGACAAACACGGTTCAGTACATTTTTAAACTGCATTAAAGTTTCTACAGTTTGAGACCAAAATGAGCTCGGAAGACACAATAGTTCCTGAGATACAGCTTTTCAAACGTTGGCAAATTTTCACAACTGTAAGATTTAAGCTAATGTTCGTTTTTCATTTTATGCTGTCGTCTTTATATCTGCAATAAACTGAATGAAATGATTCAGTGAGGTATATATTTATTGCGTTTGTCATTTTGAGGGTCACTGCAGACGATTTTCGGTGGGAAGTCGCTGTTCACAAGGCAAATGAAAGTGTATACAAGAAATTTCTTGAATAATTACATCAGGTTGTTTTAAAAGTGTAAATGAATTGAATGTCTACATGGAATGTTAAAGATTTCACTTCGATGGACCTGGGCCAAATAAATCTACCAATCCGCATCCTTCATTGTAATTTTCGTCTTGGACGTCCTGAAATAGAATGTAAGTATGTATTTGTCGATTATCCCAAGGTTAAACCTTGTCAGAAAGTCCTAATATAAATACAACATACATATTGATAAGTATTAACTGACGGACATAATGGTATAAATTTCATATGGTAGGTATTAATTAATAGGGATAAAGGTAACTTTCAACAGCAATACGATTATAAGTATACCCATCTGGTGTTCGGCCACCGATGGCAAGTATTTCTGTTGATACCGAGCTGTGACGTGCGTATCGATGTGGATGAAGTTGCTGATAAAGAGGAGTACAAATCACCCAGTAGCCTGCTGGGAATGAAACGCGAGCCCCTTGCATAACGGTGAACGTACGTGATAGTCAACGATCACACTTTACCGCGTGTTCAGCCGCTGGATGAAACATTAAGGCCTGTTCGCTTTCTCGCATATGGGACACGAAGCAAGCAACATGCACACCGTGGAGTACATCTGGATCTCACTTGGCACAACTGCTTTCGTGATAACAATGACACGTGACCGCACAGCACAAACGACGTACCAAGTTATGGCCGTAACCTTGCAGCACATTACAAATTGTTTCTGCTACAGTGAACACAGATGGTCGGCGAAATGTACGCTCTCCGAAGAGGCCAACCAGATCGTGCGAAGCCAGTCAATTGTGAAAACGACGACTCTGTTGAACGTTTCACAAGCAGCAGAAAAGATGCAAATGACAGCGTACCGAAAACAAGGTAACACGTCGCTGGCGAAGATAAGTAGCGAAGGAAACCAGAAGTCAACTTACAAAGACCCCAGAGCTTTAGAAACGATTGTGGGCAGACACCCTAAAACTATCACCACAAAACCCACTCCAAAACTCAACACTCACTTCGTTAATGCTTTTATTCTAAAAATTGTACGCTTTCAGCTTAACACTCACGGATGGGATCAGTTGTCAAACCTTTACTAATGGATGCCATCGAAAACTTACGAAGGAATTGAAAATTCAAATGTTCAGATATTTAAAAATCTGTGGGACTTGACTACTGTCGTTACCAATACATACCAAGCTTACATACTACTTAGAGTAACCTAAGGACAAGAATCAAACACACACACACACACACACACACACACACACACATCCATGCCCGAGGGACGACTCGAAGCTCCGACGGAGATAACCGCACACTCCGCAGCGAGTTGTCTTGGAGCGGTCGACCAATTCACCGCGGCAAAGGAATTGCTCCCACCATAACCGTGAATCATTGTTTACTTCGCTTTCTAAAAACAGCGGACGTTTTAAGTCGAAAACCCCAAAACAAGCTCACGGTAGGTATTCCTGCTTCCTACGCTCAAGCACCATGGAGGTTCCGTCATGATCTGTGCATATAAGGTAAAGCAGTCAAGAATCCGAAGATTGGTTTGAACACCACAGTGCTTTACTAGGCATGGTCCTGTTTGGAGGTGGTATGCCGTTGCCTTCCTCCGACCTTCGAACGGACTTACCAAGCCAGTTATAGGAGGAACTACAGTTTAGCGTGTGTTACGAGCCACGGTGCTACTCGGTATTTTTCATATGAGCAATACTGCCAGAGGGGTAAGAAGTGGAAAATGACACACAAAAATCCTGGGACCTGTCGGGAATCGAACCCACTACCTTTGGATTTGTAGTCTGGCACTCCAGCAGTACTCAAATGTTTGTATAGCTTATGGGACTTAACTACGGGGTCATCAGTCCCTAAACTTACAAACTACTTATGAACTACTTACGAACTAGGACGGCACAAATATCCATGCCCGAGGGTGGATTCGAACCCCCGACCGTAGTGGCCGTGCAGACCGTGACTGGAGCGCCTCAGTCTCCTCGGCCACCGCGGCCGGCCCAGCAGTACTACTATTTAACTATCAGCTCTCAGTTGTCGCATAACTGAGAATGAATATCTGTCTTCGAAAGCGAACTGGCTACTATGAGTAACATATTGCTAATAATATACCAATATATCTTGCCACACACTCAGCCAAAAAGTCTCTCGTGCTGTGTCTATGCCATCAGAACGTTATCACACATCTCTTCTGAACAGCAGTATCGCCATCTCTCAAGATAACTAAACCGTTGTGGGGAGTTTTAGATAAAATATTGCAACGTTTGTAGAGCTTTTGGACCCAACTCCCATGGTCATCAGTGCAAAGACTTGCAGATTACGTAGAATAACTTAGACTAAGGGCAGGAGACAGAGGGAGGCCGCCCCGTCGGTAGCGTGATGGCTGAGTGCTCGCCGGGGTTTCACGAGAGAGGGCGAGGACCATATTTACAACTGGCACGTCGCCGAAATATTTTGTCCATGTTTTGTACAAGAATGGATTACATCCCAATGCTTTGCAAGTGTGTTACTTACACTACCGAACTACACTACTGAAAATAAAAACTGGTACACCCCTTCCAGTTCAGTCAAGATGTACTGTTGAAGCAGTGCATGTGGATTGCACGAATGGTTAAATTTAGAGATCAGTAGATGAAGCGGTGCAGGGCCACGATGAGTCGTTCCACGCTCAAACACGCCTGTTACTACGAGGTAGGGTGGGACTGTCAGCTGCGGCGACTCGAGAATTTCTCGAGCTGCCGGCGCTCGAGCGGTTGTCGAGAAGCGGCGCTGCGGTTGTTTGCGACGGTCGCAGCTCGATGTGATTAGCGTTTAAATACGGGCACTGGATTGACTACAAGCAAAATGACGGAGGATTTGAGATGTCTGTTGCAAAGGTCCATAGAGTAGCAAAAAATACAACAGGCACGATAAGACGTTTAAATTTACACTAAATCTGTGAAAGCAATGAAACAGATACGTACACGAATGCAAAAGTGCATCCTTATATCAATAAAAGTCAGACAAAATACGCAACTATTGTGTACGTTATCCATTCAAACTATATTAAAAGAAAATTCGATTAAAAGTTGGATAGTGACTGAAACAGGGCGCCAGTATCGGAAAACTGTAACTTTTAATTTGGCTTTAAAAAGGCTTAAGAGAGCATCAAAATTAACACTATCCAAACTTTTGAACAGAATGACGTAACAAGCAACAGTTAGTATTGTAGTTGTAAATTATGGCGGCTGTTTTGAGAAAGTACCAGAACTTTAAGCTGAAATAAGAACAGAATCTTAGGCACGTAACGCTGGCTAATACTCTAAGCTCTGCACGAATTTTTTTCTACAATTAGTAAATGTATGTACTGCGTTTTTGGGTGTAACATGTAGCATTTTTATCTCATGTAAGTACGGAATGTATATTTGGTTTTGGTAACAATGATGTTCTTGTTCCGTGTAAGATAATATTCCTATGATTTTTGTGTTCTGCGAAACATACTACTACAATAAGAAATCAATATCCAACCAATCGAAGCTTAGACATTATAATTCAGTTATTAAGACACAAGCAACACATGGCTCAGAGTGCCTCACACTGAATAAGAAATGTGAACTAAGAAAACTAAAAAAAGGGAGAGCAAAATACTAAGAAATATTCTGGGTCCCGTGCAAAACAATGAAAACATATGGATGACACGGAGAAATGAGGATTTATTCAAAAATAAAGAAAATCACAGATGCAATGAGGAAAAGACGGCTAAAATTTTATGGGCATTTAAAAAGAATGGAAGACACACGGATTACAAAGAAAAATTTTCATTATGTTAATAAACTGAAGAAAACTGTAGGATGGATAGAAGCAGAGAAGAAAGATGCAAACAAAATAGGTGTTACGGAAGAAATGATATGTGACAGGAATCGCTTCAGGCTACTCATAGAAAAGGCAAACTATGAAAAAGATAAGCCGAAACCTCGACCAAAGAGAGTGTGGACAGATGACCAGAGACGATCAGTTGTAGAGAAAATGAAGAAGTACTGGGAAGAAAGGAAGAAAAAGAAACACCATTAATCTTAAGCTGAATACGGTGCATAGCTGGCCAAATTCATAAATAAAAAAATACTAATAATAATTGAGTTTGTTCCTTGTACGTACGAATGGCAACGATTACGACTGTTCTGTCGCAATGCTTCTCTGTAGTTCCGTTCAGCCTCCAGAGAATTTCTCGAGAGCTTGCCTGAGCGTCGCGCGTGTCTCGAGAGCGCTCGTAGCCCATCGCCACTGCGAGGTGCTGCCCTCCCAGGCGGTAGAGCAGGCATCGATTCTGACGGCTCAGGCGGCGAGCACCGTGTCGGAAAGCGCTACTCCGCGCCTGTTCGGTCTGCGAGACTCGTCGGCAGACGGTGGCGCGTGCGGCTCGTCGTCCCACCGTATCTCACACGTGACGATCGGATGCGGTGTCGGCGGTCGCGCTATTGAGGGCGACCACTATTCTGTCTGGCAGAAGGACGGGCCCCGCGACATTCCGCACGTACCGAGCGCTGGGGCAAGCATTCGCTCGACAGACGCCGCAGTGTAGCGACAGCTGCAGCTGATCGGCAGTCTGTCTCGGGCCGCTGCACGCTTGTGCCAGGTGTGCGTCGTACCCGCGAGCGAGCGCCCGGCGCCGGAGCAGTCTGCTGCCACCGCGGCGCCGCCCTGCCGGCTAGGCGCGACCGCAGCCGTCACACAGTGGGCGGAATCCCCAACACCCCAACAACACCTTCCATTCACGCAAAACGTAGCACACGCGGTTTCCGACGTTTAAACAAGCGGCGCGCCAGCCACAGTCTGCACGGCCGCTACGGTCGGGAGCTCGAATCCCCCCTGGGGAATGGATGTTTGTGTCGTTTTTAGTATAAGGTAGTTCATAAGCAGTTTGTAAGTTTAGAGACTGATGACCCCGCAGTTACGCAAAGTCCCTTAAGCTTAACAAACATTTTAACATTTCTAAACAAAATGGCGGAGCTAATATAACAACGTGACCCATGAATATACATAATGATTTATTTATTTAGTCACTAATAATTAATACACTGCCAATCTGGTATCAGAATATTTGTCGAAAATATATCGAAAACAAGCCGGCCGCGGTGGCCGCGGGGACTGAGGTGCTTCAGTCACGGTCTGCACGGCCACTACGGTCGGGGGTTCGAATCCCCCCTCGGGCATGGATATTTGTGCCGTCCTAGTTCGTAAGTAGTTCATAAGTAGTTTGTAAGTTTGGGGACTGATGACCCCGTAGTTAAGTCCCATACATTATACAAACATTTGAAGATATATCGAAAACAAAAGAATTTTTCGATACCACACACATTGTAATTCAATAATATACTGAAACAATCTTCAAAGTCGGTGACAGATCATGTCAAACTCGATCCCAGATCACAGTCAGTCTGAAAATTACCACTAACAGAAGGAGCCCGAAATGAAATGGGCCCACTAAGCTATTCGTTGTTTCGTTTTAAAAATATGCCCTCTGTCCTTTTAGCCTTTTGCCACCTTGTTCTCAATTTACCAAGTAATGAAGGAAGAGAGACTTTCATGTCCTCCGGTATCTGTATCGGTCGACCATTTTCTCCGAAAGTTGTACCTCTAGGTAAGTTATTAATGTAGGTAGACTATCATTCAACCGTTGTTTAACGATGCTGAATATTTCTTGCCGAGTGAATTTCACGTATTGACCATCCGAACATGTGTGAAAATTGTTACGATAGTGTTAGTAACACACTAAGTGCGGACAAATGGTCAGATATCGTAAGCGTGTGGCCAGTGGCGGACTACGGCTGCTGGAGGCCCGCGGCGGCGGCGAAACGAAAGCAGCCCCCTCACGTCCATTTAGAAATACAAGACATGTATTACTATTAAAGAGAATTGAAGGCCTCCAAAGAACTAGAGGCACGGGACAGTCTGAACAAATAGCTTTCGCGATTTGCAGGCCGCAGCAAACCAGACGAGATGCCAAGCGCAATAATAACAATAATTATTATTATTAATAAAACAACACCTTGCTGTCGAGGTAGTATTTGGAGGTCCGCCCCTTAAACCGCCGCTCTGTGTGACCCGGGAAACATAGTTACGTAGTCTATGGCGCCGCGCGCTGCATCGACCATGTTGTGCTACGAAATATCGGCCCACGGACACTTGTAAATATTCATTATATAATAGAAATGGCGGATTTTGCCCGCTGATTCTTGTCAATTCCATCAGATAATTAATCAGTCTATGGCAGTTGAAATTCCGCGGTATATTGACGTATATGCTACTTTTTCTATAGTTCAAAAATGTTCAAATGTTTGTAGAACTTATGGGACTTAACTACGGGGTCATCAGTCCCTAAGCTTCCAAACTACTTATGAACTAGCTAAGACTAATGACGGCACAAATATCCATGCCCGAGGGGCATTCGAACCCCCGACCGTGGTGGCCGTGCAGACCGTGACTGGAGCGCCTCAGTCCCTCGGCCACCGCGGCCGGCTTTCTATAGTTGAAAATGCATATTATATAAATAGGATAATCATAAAATTTATACCGATTTAGTGTACGAACAGTTTGTACATAGCTATAGTAACCGTTTCCATCTTTTAGAACTGAAAACTTCATTTCACTACCATAATATCCACTCACAAAGCGAGAGTAAATTTGCCTTGCTTTCACAGCATCGCGTGTGCTCTCGACGGAGGTCACTCTTGAACTGACGCAACTCGACAAGTATCGGAGGTGGCATTCTCTCCTTCTGGAACGAGATGGACCAATCCTTACCCTACCCAGCCCACCCATCAAAATTCCGAGAATAGAAAATTCGTTTGGCCACGGTTTGGGGCTTCCGCGCCACTGTGCGCCAGCCCGCTACCTGCGACCTGTCGGCGACAGCTGGTGTCGACGCTCGTGGACTCGCGAGTGCTGTGCTGTGCTGTGCTGTGCCGTGCCCTGCTCACTCGACGGTCTGCCAGCGCGGCTGCAGGTCACGTGACCTCTGCAGGCAGCGCCGCGGCGGCACTTCTCCTGATGAAGCGTCCGGATACCTCGAGGATCGCTGCCCGACCCTCGCAGACTGGCGGAGTCGGCTGTGGCAACTGCGAACGTGTCGTGTCGCGTGGCTTGGCTCCTGCTTGCTCCACACTGCTCCACCATCGGGGCTGCAAACACTGCGCACTGAACGGCAGACATACGCGCAACATCCCCCATGTGGCCTCTGCCGTTTCAGGATCAACGAGATGTACTGCAGCAGGCAGAGCTAGGAGACGCTGCTCTCCGTGTCTTTCTGGCAGTTACACCACCATCGAGGAACAGATCTCGAGATGACCTCTCTCATATCGAAACCGGTCATCTTATAAATAAAATTAAGTTTTCGTGTCACTACTGTTTTTGTCAAAATTATTTATCCCATGATTTTTTAAATTTTCCGAAATTAATGGGTGATGGTGGGAATATTTTACAAAATATCATATTAATGAAAAATTTTACCCTACTTCCTTTAAGATAATTAATTACTATAAGGAACTTATTATTGGGGCGATCTGTAATCTTACATATTATAAAATGGCCCGTATGTGTGTATTTATATATGTATGTATGTTCCACACCTCCTCCTAAACTACTGGACCGATTTCAACCAGATTTGGTATACATATTCCTTACAAATGTTCAAATGTTTGTTAAGCTTATGGGACTTAACTACGGGGTCATCAGTCCCTAAACTTACAAACTACTTATGAACTACTTACGAACTAGGACGGCACAAATATCCATGCCCAAGGGGGGATTCGAACCCCCGACCGTAGTGGCCGTGCTGACCGTGACTGGAGCGCCTCAGTCACCTCGGCCACCGCGGCCGGCCATATTCCTTACGTGAGGTAACAATTGCTGTAGGAGAATGAACCACATACGACACATGATTCAGGAGACATAACGCGATGAACAATAGGAACCGCAAAAAACTGCTAAATAATGCGACGAGACTTTATAAATACACTGTATGAGAATGGCAGTACTTAGCAACTTCCAACAAATTTTAAACATTATTTCAAACCTTTAGGAAACTTTTTCTCCCAGACAACCACATCAAAATAATGAAAGGAAAAAAGTTTCTCGCTTACTACTTTTCCGCTGTTCATGGAGCAAAACTATGCCATTCGGTATAACGTTACAATTTATAATTTCTATACTACCAATTGTACTCGCAGGAAATTTTGCAGACAGAATACAGAAGTAAAGCTGAATGTACGTTCGAAATTTTATCACAGTACGACACGTAGTTAATGAGATGTGAGGACGAAAGAGTAACGTTCATGGGAAACGTCCCCATCAAGCATCACAAGCATCACGTTGATGACAGTGTTATTGATTTCGCTTTGTGTATTAAATACTTAAAGACATTTCTTTGCTTATTTTGTCACGTTTCACACTTTGTGCCCAAAACTTTATGAAGATACATCGCTTCAGACAATGACTTTTACTTACGTTTGACATCTTTATGAAGATACATCGTTTCGGACGATGACTTTTACTTACATTTGTCATCTTGACTAGGACAACTGAGTTTATTGGCAGAGCGATCCAGCAAGGATTCTATTTTTGCTTAATGAGGTCCAGAACCATAAAAAGCCCTGATCCGCACAGGCCCTCCTTCAACCACCGTTGCGAAGCAACGGCATATAAGCTCGTTGTTTAATAACAGGTTTGCAGCCAAGACCGCTTTCTTCATTTGATTACATTACCGGTTTCGGCGTGCTAGACGCCATCTTCAGACATGCAGTAATGTTACATGAATTCACTGCTATTATAACAATTTTTTACATAGTAAAACTCAGTGCATCCACATTGATTTGTCATCGACATAAAATTTACAAGTCAACAATATAATACCAGTGAATTCATGCAAGATTACTACAGGTCTGCCGGCCGAGGAGACTGAGGCGCTCCAGTCACGGTCTGCACGGCCACTACGGTCGGGGGTTCGAATCCCCCCTCGGGTATGGATATTTGTGCCGTCCTAGTTCGTAAGTAGTTCATAAGTATTTTGTAAGTTTAGGGACTGATGACCCCGTAGTTAAGTCCCATAGACTCTACAAACATTTGAACATTTACGACAGGTCTGAAGATGCCGTCTAGCACACCGAAACCGGTTATGTAATTAAATGAAGAAAGTGATCTTGGCTGCAAACCTGTTATTAATTAACTATTAATTAATCTCTGATGATTGCAAGAGATATTCGCCCAAAACGGAATTTTTGTATTAACTTTTATGGGGTGTATTTCCCTTCAAAATTGCACCATTTTTCCTATATAAAGAATACTGTCTGTTATGTTTTACTACTCTACAAGTATACCGAGTTTCAATAAACTCGTTGATTAACAGAAAGGAGACTTGTTGAAGGCACGTTCTGTAGCAATGAGACGTTCTCCCCAGAGATAAGAAAAGCGCTGTCACAGTCGCTTCTTCTTTTGGCCGAGCGCCTTGAGGCGTTATGCTCCAATGCGCGAGGCCGTTCCCCGTCACTGGTTCGAATCCTCACACGGGCATGTATATGTATGCTGTCTTTATATTTTGCAAGTTTAGGGACTGACGACCCGCAGTTAAGTCCCATAAGCTTAACGAATATTTGCACATTCTGTTCTCTGTCCTCTAAAAATTGCGCCGCGGCTTTTCCACACAGCTGGTACAACGTCGCGCCGGCTAGAAAGCTATAGGTCCAGGACACGTGTCTCGTCGTGTGTCTGAATGAACAGTAGAGGTAATTAACATTAGAGAAGCAGTAAATTGTATTACAATGCGTATCACGTGCGGCAGATAAAGGCCAAGATCTGAGCAGGAAACGCTGTGATCGCCCCCGCTACCTGGACAGGTTGTGCCCCGCGTCAATTTGGACAAGCATGTCGCGTGCAGGACACGCACCTAATAAAATCCAATTTACTGCCAAAACGTGTTCATTACGATCGCCATCACTTTAAGGGGTGAAAACTGTTAATTGCAGGCGCTGTTCAGCTGCGAACACAATAAATAATCATTACAGCGAAACAACCAAATGTCAAAGTGGCACGAATTTTCATTGGCTGGATATTACGGAGGGCGTGTATATATAAATCACGTGATTATCGCTTCAACGTCATATTTACGATTTCCGTTCCAGTTTTATCGGAGTGAAGCTTAACGCGTGCAGATTTTTTCTCCCTTTTGCTTTTTAGGCAGAGTCGTAAATATGCCCGCGAACACCGCCGGTGAGCCGACAGGACGCGGCGGCAGTGACGTCACGGGGCGGGCGCACCTGCCGCCCCTGCCGCGCATGCGCAGTCGCCACTCCAGCGGGCGAGGCGCTCTGCAGACGCCGGCGTCACCAGAGGCGCGGCCGGCAGGGGGGCCGGGGTCGACTCCCGCCTGGAGACTGGATGGGTATCGACATGAAAGTCCCGCATGTCGCGTCAATAAAAACACATTGTAAGCTAGCCTTCCGGCTTACAGATCGATATGATCGTTGTGGTTTTTTTTTTTTTTTTTCTTTTTTTTTTTTTTTTTTTTTTTTTTTTTTTTTTTTTTATAGAGAGCTGAACTACACAATGCCACATGTATACGCAAAATTTTTAAACAATCCTAGATCCATTCTGTAATGATTTGTTACTGGAGTAGTAAAGCGCATTGTCAGGTTCGCGTTTTAATCTCGTTTATTTTACGAATGTTCTTTTTATTGTCTCCCTGTAAATGTTAAATCATTAATTACAAAATTTCAACATTATAACATTCTTCATTTACTTACCTCGCTGAACTTTTCAAAGAATGGGACATTTCTTAAATGCTTTTAATTCTACCACTCATCTGGTTGCTTATAAATAAAAAAGCACTGGACATTTTCATTTTTAAATATATAAGTTTAACAGTAGCCTGTTATTAAAACGTAAAGCAGTCAACAATCCTAAGATCTCCTTCGAGATGGTATGCCGTTGCCTTCCTCCGAGCTTCAGACTGACTTACCCAGCCACTTATAGGGGGACCTTCAGCTTAACGTGGGTTCTGAACCACGTAGCCTCTTATTAAAACCAACAAGATCCCGGGCAGCTGAGATCCGCAAATGAAAGTTAAAAACGCTCACTGCTGCTCTAAATTACTTTATGAGTGGCTACAGAACATGCGCAACGGAAATTGATCTAGCTGCTCACTTCTTAAGGGAGCATCCAACGTTTAAACAAACACAAAATCAATGTTTACAAAATAAATGAATAGATAATTAAACACGGGACGGGGAGCATGAAATCATAAAGCAGACGTTTGATACTTTAATATCACTATCTATTGAGTATAATAACAAGCAAATAAATGTGGGAAGACCAAATTAAATGTTCAAATGTTTGTATAGCTTATGGGACTTAACAATGGGGTCATCAGACCCTAAACTTACAAACTACTTATGAACTACCTAATACTAAGGACGGTACAAATATCCATGCCCGAAGGGGGATTCGAACCCCCGACCGTAGTGCCCGTGCAGACCGTGACTGAAGCGCCTCAAATGTTGAAATGTTTGTAAAGCTTATGGGACTTAACTACGGGGTCATCAGTCCCTAAACTTACAAACTACTTATGAACTACTTACGAACTAGGACGGCACAAATATCCATGCCCGAGGGGGGATTCGAACCCCCGACCGTAGTGGCCGTGCTGACCGTGACTGGAGCGCCTCAGTCACCTCGGCCACCACGGCCGGCTGAAGCGCCTCAGTCCCCTCGGCCACCGCGGCTGGCGAAGGCCAAATTAAGCACACACCTTGTACAATAATGAATTAAATCATATAATTACTGCCGGTATTAAAATTGTTTCTGCCCTTTATGAATATGTAGGTAACGTGGGAGGAAATTTTCAAATACGGAATGGGTAGCTGAAAGCACATTCATTCATTCATTCATTCATTCATTCACAGACACGCGCATAAAGCTAGGTGGTTCATTACAATCGTGGAACATATGAAAGCAGTGGCGAAAGAATTAGTAAAAAACAAAGACTGCCTGATCAGAAATAAATCGAAGTCCTAACAGCATGCCTTCCCCTCAGCATGATTCGGCGGAGTACTTACTTCCTCAGTCGTCGGAACCAGAATGAAGAGTCCAGAATGCGGCTCTAAGGTCCCGCCACACACCGGATGTAGAGCGCGCTAAAAGCGACGCAGAATGCTTTCAGAGACTAGTGTTTAGCAACCCTTATTACCTGACCAAGACAATTCGCACTTCAACCAACACCCCCCAGAAGACAAGGCCTGACAACTGGCCGTGCCTACGTCACGCCGACAGGCGGAGGACGCCGGCTGACTGGCCGGCCGCTGCGCGGCGGTGCGCGGGCCCCAGCGGTCAGCCACTCGGCTCCGAGCTGACGTAGGCACGGGCAGTCGTCAGAGAGGTCTCCTGTCACCAGTTTCGTCCAAGATTAGGTCGGTACAACACTAAGAACACGGCCACCTCGCCATCTTGCCAAGTAAGCTTGTCTCTGGCCACCCAGCAGACGCCAGCGCAGACGACAAACGAAGCCGTGCGTTCTTAACTACAGCAAAACGAGGCCTAAAGCGGGAGGCGGCGACTGTAAGCCATTGCGCGGCAGTCAGTCAATATTAACAGCACACACATTCACATTCACATGAACATACAAGTTCAATCACACGGGTGGAAATATGTATAAATATGCGGCAAACATATATAAACATGGGGCGTTGATCATTAATGAAAAGAATAAAATAATAAACACACAGACAGATAACATTAAAGGTGCAGAAATACTTCAGGTTAAAGAATAAATCAAAATGGAACACAGCCACACATTCAGTGGACGTATTTCAAGTTGTATTTTCGACGTTCTCGACGTCACTTCTCTGACAGAATATACTCGCTGGGTCTCCATTTCACAAAAAAAGTAACAGGTATTTAAGAGAAATCACCGCAGACACGACGCGAGACGGAGTAGATACCTTTCTAAATGCCGAGAACTGGCACCATCTGAGCGAGCGCTGGGGCAGCGAGCGGGCGCGGCCCTCAGTCGACGAGCAGGCGACGGCGGAGCGCTCCCAGCCCGCGCTGTCCGAAGCGTCGAGTGGCAGCACGGTGAGCTCTGCTGCCTCAGGGTCTCTGAGGTTTTTGGCTGTACGTCTAATTCTAACAGCTATCGTATATTCCTTTGGTAATTATATCCCAACAAAAAATCGATGTCGTCGTGAGACATTGTATTAACACATTTTGCAGGCTAGCCATGATATCTACATGACAGATTTTATGAATTTAGTACTACAGCGTGGATGTCATAATATCAGATATATTACTCTGTTCCCATAGTTACTACCGATGCTGAATGGTATCTGCTGAAACCAGTGTCTTGAATCTGTTTGTTTGTTTAGTGTTTAGGTATTGTCAGCAACTAACTGAAAACCCGGCGTCGCCCGGGTGGTCATATATTCCAACCTTCAGTTATTCCACCTCCCCTTTCCTTTTCTCTCTCCGATCACCTTCCGTTTCTCTTCTCTCTCTGTGCGCCTCCTCCCCTGCCCTCTCACTTTCTCTCTCTGTTCGTCACGCCCCCCCCCCTCCACAATCTCTCTTCAACTCCCTGTCTCGTTCTGTCCCTTTGTCAATGTCCTCTTCCCCCCTCCCCCTGTTCATCTCCTCTCACCTTTCTGCCACCATCTCCCCTCTCTCATTCTCCTCCTCTCTCCTTTACCCTCCTCTTTCTGTCCGTCTCCACTTACTCCTCTCCCTCCTATATATGAAAACGTGAAGCGTGAAGGAGTATTAAATGAATTTACTAACTGTAAAGCACCCTCCGCGATGCACCATACGTTAAATAATTGAAAGGTAATCTGAATATATTAATACTGCGCTGATATAATGAATTTTTCAATCATATTTAAAAAATTCATATAGATCGGAATACAACTGTAGTTTAGATTAGATTAACACTTGTTCCATAGATGATATATACAACATTTCGTAATGATGTATAACGTGTCACTTAATATTTGGCTGAAATCATTACAGTGGTTTAGAAGCGGATATCGCATGATGCAGCACTTTTCTGGGCATTTCATTGTTTATTACGTGTTATCCCTGAACTATTAGTCGTACAGTCATTTAATGGTTCCCGTGACAGTCGCGAAAGTGCAAGCAGTATGTTGACAAAGTTTCAGCACAATCGGCTGAACGCCACACAGAAGTGGCATAACATGAAAGAATATAGCACAAGTCGTAGACTACTACAATTTTTTACGTAAAAGTTACCACGAAAATAAAATCACAGCACTAAATAAACTGAAAGAATTACACTCAAAATAGTACAAATTGCATAAAAGAAGTGCCGGCCGCGGTGGCCGAGCGGTCAGGCACGGTCTGCACGACCACGTGATCGGGAGTTCGAATCCCCCTTCGGGCATGGATGTTTGTGCCGTCTTTAGTATAAGCAAGTTAATAAGTAGTTTGTAAGTTTAGGGACTGATGACGCCGCAGTTAAGTCCCATAATCTCTACAAACACCCGACCCTCCACGGTGGAGTAGCCGAGCGGTCTAAAGCGTCTCGCTGCGGAGCGCGCGGTTGCTCGCCGTAGAGGTTCGAGTTCTCCCTGGGGCATGGGTGTGTGTGTTTGTCCGTAGGTTAGTTTACCTAGGTTTAAGTAGTTTGTAAGCTACGGACTGATGACCACGCAGTTTGGTCCGATAGATTTACAAACATTTGAACATTTGAACACCTGACCCGCATAAAAAAAGTCACTATCGGTGGCAACTATGTAAACATATTCACGTAATGTTGTTCAAGTTGACAGATACAAATTTGATTAGAAACTGATATTGACGAAGATGTCAGCGGAAACTACGGAATTCTAAACGATGGCGACTTATGGATGGGCGATAAAAGTCTTCAGTATCGATTCCAAGCCGTAATGTCGTCGTCAGTTTGATTCCACGACTTTGGCTGCACAGTAACTGTTCGTCACACACAGGTGTCAAAAACGTTGCCGGATGTCGCCGTCTGAGACAGCTCGTGTAGTTCGCCTAAAAAATTTGCACTGACGTGTTTTACGGCCCACTTTAGATTTGTAGTTTTGTAAGTTTTTGCAAACATTTTTGACCAAAATAATAAAAATTAATTAATAAGAGTTTCTGAAACCCTTTTAGGAAAAAAAATTAGAGAGCAGCTGGTTTCGAACCGCTGACCTCCAGCGTCACAGTCCAACGCAGGTGCCTACTATGCTACAGCTGGCAGTTGTGTTTTCTAATCTTATACTATTGATAGTCGTTGTTAACTGATGCCAATATGGCTTTTGTAGACACTAGATTATCATTTGTCGTACGAAGGACGACTTGTTTTTGTTAATTCTTCAGTGCGCCATTGCTTTGAAATGACAACGTGCAAGTTACAATAAGAAAATCATCAAATAAGCAACGCAAGATGCTCTGGGCGAGGAATGTCACGTGACATCTGCGAATGGCTGGTTTTCGTTAATTCAATGAAAGGTGTCAAAACTCCGTAATTTTTGCAAGTATCTCTCAAACGATACGAGATATGAAAAAAAAACATATGGGAACAAAGTTGTAGAGAATTTTCTCCTCTACATATTCGTTTATTCAAATTTCGCGTCAGATGAACGGTTTATTTGCAATGAAAATTACTTTACAAACGGTTTTTTTTATTACTAAAGTATTTATTGTACGAAATAATTCAAAAAGCGAGGTTCTGCTCTCTGGTAGCCAACAATTATATCTGTAAAATTGGGTGCCGATCGGTTGAACGGTTCGACCTAAAAAGTGGGAATACGTCACAGACAGACAGACATCGTCAGATCGCCGTCATTTTTGCAAATATCTCTGCAACGATGCAAGATATGAAGAAAACATAATAGAGCGAAGGGAAGGAAGCTTAGGGTTTAACGTCCCGTCGACAGCGTGGTCATTAGAGACGGAGCTAACGCTCGGAGCTTTGGGTAAGGAAATCGGCCGTGCCCTTTGAAAGGAACCATCCCGCATATGCCTGGAGTGATTTAGGGAAATCACGGAAAACCTAAATCTGGATGGCCGGGGGTGGATTTGAACCATCGCCCTCCCGAATACGAGTCCAGTGCGTTACCACAATAGAGCGAAGTTGTAGACAAAATTTCCCCTCTACCAATTAGGTTATTCAATTTTCGTGTCAGATGATCGGTTCGTTTATAATTATAATTACATTACAAACGGCTTTTTTTTGTATTACTACCGTATTTTTTGTCCGAAAAATTTGAAAAAGGGAGGTTCTAGTCTCTGGCGGCCTAAAATTATGTGTGCAAAAATTGTTGCTGATCGGCTGAACGGTTCGTTTAAAAAACAGGGAACACGTTACGGACAGACAGACATACATCCCGAAATCGCCGTTATTTTTGCAAGTATCTCTGAAACGATACGAGATATAAAAAACATAAGAGAGCAAATTTGTAGAGAATTTTCTCCTATACAAATTCGGTTATTCAATTTTCGTGTCAGATGCATGGTAAAGCCGTTATTTTTATTTAAATTTCAAGCTGTCAAAAGACGATCGGGAAGGCCCACTTTTAGTGTTACTACCGTAACCTAAAGTGGGCCAAAATTTCGCCGGATAACAAGTTAATGCCTCGACAATGTGAATGTGGCTTATACCAAATTTATGCCAATACTTGACGATAATGGCACGAATGGGTGAATCGTGGCGAAACACAGAACGGAAGAAGAATCAGTGGAGGCAGGGAGGCGGCAGAATTGGAGGGCCGACCACGACGCGGAGAGGCGTCGGGAGCCGCGGGTACGTCAGCTGCCACCGCCAGCGCCAGCGTCCGGCCAGCGGCAAGTGCCGCCAGACGCCGCCACGCCGCGCCGGCTAGAGAGCCGCGACTGGCCGGGAGACCGGCACGCCGCGCTCACGCCACACTTGGCGGGCCTTCTGCCTGCACGGGTAGCTGCTGTGTGCGTCTCTGGACTGGGGAGACGGCCACTTTGCTGTGTAGTTTGTATTCAGTAGGCGCCGCTGCGCTTTTGCACGTCTCCTGTCGCTTCCATTTACGAAAATTAACGTGTTGTTCGTCGGTCGTTCACGATAATTTCAAGAACTTGAAGTGATTTACAGACTATAATTAATAATGTGATTACATAATCATTTATGACAGACAAAAGAAATGCCTCGTTGTTCCTCTGTTGGCTGTAAAAACCAAAGTGAAAATTGTGATATGATGCTTGTGTTCCTATGGAATGAGCGAAAACGGAAACAGCGGGTGGTAATATTAACACTCTCTGTACCAGACGAATTTTATGCGCCTGTCCATAGAAGCCGAGCAATTTTACACAGTATTAAAAAAAAAATCACTGAATGAAATGTACTGTTAGGATTGTGAGAAATTTAATAGTATTTTGAAGCTGCATTTTTCTACTTTAATTCCGTGCGAAAGAAACTACTCTGGAATGTATAGCTTTAAGGTACCATTATAGAAATAACTTACGTGTTTTTGATAATTTAGAAAAGTCACACAAATAAGGTAATGCAATTGTGATTTATTTTTAACCAATATTATGACACTACATTAGATCTTCTGTCAGTCTACAGTAACTGCATACAAATTTCACACAGAATCACATTGCTTTTTACTGTGGAACGTTTTCAAGCACGGGTCCCAGGCAGAGAGCAACGCCGCACTGTTCACATACGTACCATCTATGGACGCATTTTATTACTGAACATCTGTTGAACATATGACGGTGGCCAAAGCCGTAGGAGTGACGTCGCAGTGTTTTGCATTAAATTAAACGTAGCGGCCCGTAAATTTTACGGGTCTTGTGATTTTCGCGCGATCCTAGTCCCGTAAATTTTACGGGTTTGCCGCTTCGAGTGTTAATCGAGAAAGCGGGAACCATACAGGCGATTAATGGAAACCGACGAATTAAACCTGCCGGTGTGAAGTGAATATTTTCTGCTTACCTCGCCCAACGCAAGGAAGGCATTGATGAAAGTCAATAATAGAACCCCTGCCTGCGCAATTCCTGCGCAGTGTAGGTATTGCGTACTGAATCTGTAATGTGAAAGTCGCGAGTTCGAGTCCGGTAGGCGATAAACTTTTTTAAACGGTGTTTTCCATTGTTTCGTTAGTTCATGGTTTTGGATTTCGACTCGACGTGCTACAAGGTATGTTTTAACATGGCTACGGTACCTCACCCTGGCCTGTGTATTATGTGGCTACTCACAATCCTACAATTGCTGGCGGGGTGTAACAGCCGTTTCAGTAGAGGTAGTATCGGTATTTTCCGATTTTTTATGGTATTATACTCAAAAAAAGTATGTACATAATGACGTGTTTGGTATTTCCCAGTGTTGGAAAATGTTATAAGATCGACAGGAAAATGCATTATATGGGGCGGAAGCGATAATAGTGTACTAATTTCAGAGATGGATTTGCAGACAGACAAATCTGAAATAGCGTCACTTTCTTTGAGATACATAAAATGAAAAACCCATCTTTCGTATTAATCGTTACCAGAAGTTACCAGAGCATCGTAAAATATGCTTTCGGCCAGTAACGGGCCATTATCAGTGCACGTGTTTAACTTTAAGATTTTATTATTATGGATAACTCACAGCATGCAAAGTATGACAAATCATACTTGGCGTGGTGTGAGTTATCCATATTAATAACATATTCAGTTAAACACGTGCTTTGATAATGGCTAGTTACTGGCCGAAATCATAAGTTGCTAATAAAGATTTGGAACATTACCTCCTGTTTGATTGCCCTTTGTGGCAAGTAATCCTTCAATTATATTTCACTGAAATAATTGAAATCCGTAATATGGCGAGACTTACTGCCGGTTTTGTTTGTGCTTGCGAAACTGTAGCCTATCCAAAAGGTAGCTAGATCTGTCTCCTGTCGTGAACTTCTGGAGTGCTATGCATGGGGCCCTCCGAAATTCTCGTGATGTAATGCGCCGATTGGTAGAAGATTGCGTGATATCCATCAGAAGGCATCCAGCAGTCATATAAATTAGTGCCAAGTGGAGTGAGTTCTTGTGTAATGGTCAGATGTGGACCAGTGCAATGCTTTCTTGGTCAGTTTGGAAGGTCTTTGTTTCAAATAAGTAGATCATTTCCTTTTTAAAAGTGTTCTGACGATGCAGTGGCTCCGCTGGCAGGGAGACGTGGGAGTTCTGGCGCAGGGTTACGCCAAATGTAATTCAGCATTTGAACAATCTCTATTATTACCATAGAACATCAAAAGACATAGTTCCAAAAACTACATCTGAGTTTAGCTCAAATTCTAAAACAGGAATACACACTTTAAAAATTACAGCAATTAGATAACAATTCAGTGAATAGAACAACTGTGTTAACAAACAGTACATTCAACGAGGATTACGCGGCTTAATGAAAACATTTAACACGCAAACAGAATTAGATAGTTTGAGCACAATTACTACCCCTAAAACTAGTGTATAGAAACCCTCTATTCTAAACAACACAGTTCATGAAGTTACGAAAGGACGCGCGATCGGCCAGGAAGCAATTCATAAAAGACAAGTTCCAGGCGGCTGAAGCCGACAACTACCCTTAACCTGGCCGACGGCACCCGCGAGGTCTCATGGACTAAAATGCAACTTGCAGACCAGAATGCTCCTAAACTTTCAACCCGAGCAACGCTCGGAATCAAAATCAAGTCTGAGAATGATAATCGGAATTACTGCCTCACGCAAAATTTGAGTTACACCAAAAGAATCAAGACTCTCTAGTCAGACATCACTTTAAATTTCACCATTAAACCTTAATGCACAACAGAACTACGCCACCCTGAAGGGGTGCCACACACGTTCTGTTCTACCAAAACTTGAACAGTTTCATACAAAATTAAAAGGAACACTTTATATACGACAGCAGGCAACTTAATTATAAACTGTCCAAGGATGCACAATGTCCCTCCGAGTCTCTCGACCTTTTAAAGGACACACATTTGCAAATAACTACAGGACAATTCTACATAAGTTAACGTGTTCGGCTGGGTTACTCCAGGGTTCCCCGAAAATTCCCGGGCCGCTTGGCCTCTGCGGCTTGTGCCTTTCTGCGCGCATGCGTTCTTTCTGCGCCGTATCGGGCGACAGCATCTGCAGTGTCCACCAACTGCCAAGAGCCACGCGCTGCCACAGAGAAAGGGCGCGTCTAAGCACGCACACCCTTTTCTGCCGCCAAATCCAGTTGTTTCGATATGGACCCCACATCAGTGTTGAAGTGTAACTCCAGCACTGACTGGTTCTCGAAACATTCCTCTGGGGCTACCGAAAAGCAAAAACTCCTCTCAAACCAAAACCCGCAGCCCCAGTTGCACGGCGCTCTCGTGGCGCCCCCTGCACACACGCGCGCCACCACCGAAAGGAGCGCACCGAACCAATAAACGCCACGAAAACCACGACCCCTCGTAGGACGCGTTCAGAGGAAGGGACATGAACACCGCTAAAAAAAAAAAAAAAAAAAAAAAAAAAATAAATAAATAAATAAATAAATAAATAAAAATAAAAAAAAATGTTCATATGTTTGTTAAGCTTAAGGGACTTAACTGCGCGGTTATCAGTCCCTAAACTTACAAACTACTTATGAACTACCTACAACTAAAGACGGCACAAATATCCATGCCCGAGGGGGAATTCGAACCCCCGACCGTAGTGGCCGTGCAGACCGTGACTGAAGCGCCTCAGTCCCCTCGGTCAACACCGCTTAAGCTGGCTAACATGAACCCTAGACCTTTTCCCTCTCTGTATCGCTAATTAAGAGATTAACGTGACTGTAGACGGAAACACCTAGGACGGACCCACGAATCTGGGTGCCAGTTTTCTTTTCGCGGCCACGTTGTGATCCACGACAAAAACACTGTTTCCTACCTTTAGCCCGGACGCCTTTCGACCCTTTTTGTAACGCCTTACCAAGTTCCTGTGAGCCAGCAGTATATTTCTTTACGCACGTCCCCTCAATGACCTGTGGCGTAACCTTTTCCGGAAAGAGGTCATTGATCGAGCATATGTTTACGGTGAATTAACTGAATACGCTAACATCAGAGAGGCCGGCGAAGCTACGCGGTATTGAAGGCAAAATTCAGCCAGGGTACAGATACAACCCACTTGCCTTGCGATTTGTTATGGAAGATAATAAGTGTGGCCTTTAAGTTTCGGTTGATGCGCTCTGCAAAGGAAGACTGTGGATAATAGGGGGTAGTCTTCACATGTTTGATACCATACTAGAAACCAAATTTCCTAAATCCACTTGATATAAAGCCAGGGGCGTTATAACTAACCACAACCTGGTGTGGACCAAACACAGAAAAAATCTTAGACAGGTGGGAAATGATGAAGCTCGTCGTAATGCCACCACTGGGAACTAACCAACAGAAACGTGGTAAGGCGTCGACTATCACAAGTATGAATCTGTTACCACTTTTGGTCCGCGGTCAAGGACCGATATAACCAATAAACGTTTCCCCCATAGGATACTCCTCCATATAAGAGTCCAAGAAACCTACACGCGCATTCCTCTTTAGTTTAGCCCCCATGCACTGGTCACGCTGCCCCACTAACTTGCGTATATCCCGGTAGAGGTTCGGCCACGAAAGGTGTTCCTTTACCTTACCGATGGGTTTATAAACGCCGAGATGACCCCCCCCTCCACCAGGGTGTTATGGAAGTAGTGAAACACCAGAGCCACTAGGTCCCTGGCCAAACAAATCGTAGGTTCCCCACCGCCCCTCAGAGACTGGCAAACGAGAGAGCCTCTCAAACTATAGCCCTATACGGCTTCCTCTCGCAATAGCTTCTGTTTAATCTCATCGATCCAAGGATCCTGCTCTTCGGAGATCAACGAATACTCTGGCTACCCCTTCATGAAGCCCACTTGCATCCTCACCCTTCACACGTTCCTCTTCCTCAAACATGCGTCAGCTCAGCGAGCAATGTGCGTCGTCTTTCTCGGCCGAGCCAAAACCCAGCTAAGAGCCTGATTAACAGTCTCTAGAAAGAATTCTCTATTTCAAGATTAAATCTGAACTTCTCCAGGGCAAACAGGAGCGGTAACGCTTCGCATTCATATACAGAATACCTCGACTCGCCCGGCGAAAGTCTTCTGCAGGCATACGCAACAGGGCTTCGTTCCCCGTCCAGTTCCTGCCATAAAACAGCCGTCAGGTCCGAACTGCATGCATCAGTTTGAACAATGAAGGGAAGGTTGAAATTCGGGATGTCCAGAACCGGTGGGTTACTGAGTGCAACCTTGATAGCCTCAAAGGATGCCTGATGACTTTCGTCCCACGTATACGGTTACGAAGATCATGAAGAGGAGCAGCTAGATGCGCAAAATTCGGCACGAATTTGCGAAAAAAAATTCGCCACGCCTAGAAACCTGGGTATAGCCTTTTTATTAGTTGGGACTGGGAACTTACAAAGGTTGCTGGTTCGCCCTTGATCAATTCACACGTCATAAGTCGACACTAAATGACCCAGGAAAGAAATCTGCCACCTTGTCAAAGTAATTTTAGACAGTTTAACTGTCAACCCTGTCTCCTGAAGCCTTACCAAAACGGCTTCTACATGTTCTAAACGTTCGGCAAAGATGGAACTATAGATGAGTATGTCATCCACATAGTGACAGCCACATCTAAATATTAAGTCACCCGTCGCAGACTCCAACAGGCTCAATAACACAACTGCACCAGTAGCAAGACCGAAAGGAACTCTGTTCAATTTATACTAATTCCAGTCGGTGCAAAAGGCGGAACAATTTTTACAGTCTTCGATTAATAGCACCTGATAGTAAGTCTGGTTTCGGTCTAACACCGAAAAATACCTGGACAACCATGTAAAACAGTTGTGGAGATCTAGAAACGGTACCAGTTCTAAAATCACTTTTTCATTCACTAACCTATAGTCTTCTACCACACTATATTCACTGCTTTTTCCTTTATGTCACATATGGGGAGATGGAAGGCCTCACTACCCTTTCTCGTAACATGCTATCCACCAATCTGCATCTAAGTATACAGTTCATCACACAAGCACACACCCTTATCTGGCACCAACCAGTAGGTTTTGACATCGACCCCACACCAATATTCAACTCCAGTACTGATTAGTCCTCAAAACCTTCCTCTGGGGCTGCCAAAAGGCAAACACTCCTCTAAAACCAAAACTGCACGGCGCTCATGTTGCACCCCCTGCACACGAACTTGCGCCACCTTGGAAAGGAGTGCGCCAATCTAATGAAGGCTCTGCCAAACAGAGTTGCAGCGGAAGATTCAAAAGCTCAAGTGTGATCATTCGTTTGTTGGCCGGTGTAATAATCTCTACAGATTTCCTTCCCACCACATTAATTTTTTACTGTTGAGTCTTAAAGTGCATCATCAGCTGTTACACACAGGCAGGTGGTGGATCTCAGGTATCCCAGCCTGACAAATTCGAGAGCCCGTCAAACTGCACGACATCGATGACCGTGCTCGTCAGGCGGCACAACCTGTCAGTGCTGCCATCGCCACTACAGTGCTGCCACAAGGTCGCACCTACCATAGCAGCCACGTTATTTAGACCACAGAGTCGCAGCATGCACTTAAGTTGTTTGTAGACTTAGCTGCATATCGTTATATTCTCATTGTTGTTTTCCCATGATCTTACTTGGCTATGTTTAGGTTTTTGGGTCGCTTATGCCTTGGACTTCCACTTCGTTGTTCTTGTCTGTCACCTCTGTTTGCATTGTTACACACTGTTCATTTGCGGCGACTCTCCGCCGACACCGTCATCAGATCAGTTGCTCTCTGTCATTCGTTCTCTCGTGTGGTCTGACTTTTGTCTCGGTAAAGCAGACGCCCACAGTCGGTCGGCTGTTCGCTGGTCGCTCCCAATCCAGTCTGACTTCAGTCTCAATAGGAACCACAGGAATGCCAACGTCGTTTTGACGGCCTCAGCAGTCCGGCAGTGTTGAGGACGCCGCCCCGTTTGTAATTCCCGCTCCCTGGGGGCAGCTCCGCGGCGCTCGGCTCGCCTGGCGCTCTCTGCCGCTGCCGCCCTGAAATATAGATAGGGCGCGGATGCGGCCGGCTTCCGCCGTCCGCCGCCGCCCTCCATTTTTAAAGCGCAGCTCAGCGAGGCCACGCAACAGCACCGGTCGCGCCTTCCTACTGCCTCATCAGTGGCCTTTTGTTCTCTACCGCAGATTTGCTTCCTCTGCTGTTCCGTACGTAACTCGGTTCCACTGTTTTGCCCTGTTTACTTACCTGCTAAACACAAATCTGTCACACAAATTACTCATAAGTTCACAGACCTCTCTGCAGAATCATTCTGCAAGGTGCATCACATAGGAAGTGGTGATGCTGTCAGCTTTGTCACATTAATGTGATCGACACCTATTTCCCATGTCAATGTGCAAAAGCACTGGCATACAGCAGCTGTTAGATCTAATACTGGAAAGTATATAAAATAAGTTAAGTGACACGAAGTCACACTACAGGCGTTATCATAATGTGGAAACTTTGTGAGTTATTTGAGGTCCAAAAGTGCATGATCACTGGTTTCAGAGGCCACTCTTCATAGAGTTCCAAAATGGCTGATTGTTAACTATTTGCGAGATGCCACAGTTGATGTATACTGTGCATAGCAAAATGGCACTATAAGAAAACATGTTGGAGGGGACTGTGCTGCATCACTGCCTGACGAGAAACGTGATACATGCTGAGAAAGTGGTTCAAAGTGAGTGAATGACCATATGACTTTATTTAACTGCTAACAACATTGAATCAAAGAAATGTTGGCACCACGTCAGTGTGGTACCATAGCCGCTCAGTCCACAATGGATGCCCTTACATGGTTCACAAAGGTGTCCAATAGCTTTTCAATCCATCCTGAAGCAAATTTGTCTGGAGTCATTGCAGCTGTCTATCCAGACCTCGCCAGTTGGTAGGACTACATGAACATAAAAATTACCCAGTATCACCCAATATGTCCTCAAATGTTCAAATGTTTGTATAGCTTATGGGACTTAACTAAGGGGTCATCAGTCCCTAAATTACAAACTACTCATGAACTAACTAATACTAAGGACGACACAAATATCCATGGCCAAGGGGGCATTCGAACCCCCGACCGTAGTGGCCGCGCAGACCGTGACTGGAGCCCCTCAGACCCCTCGGTCACCACGGCCGGCCAACATGTCCTCTTTGATGGATAAGTCCAAGAATCTTATTCATTACTGAAAGATCTCAAGATGCTCTAGACAGTCTATACGTCCACATACTGTATCTGGACGAGCATTATTTTATTGGAACAATGCACCAGGTATCTGTGCCATCAAGGGTAGGGCTGTCCGTGACATATCACTGTGCTGTCAATGTCTGCTGAAGTAGGCCTACGACTAGAGGTGAGCGTACACCTATCCAATGGCTTCCCACATCAAGATGCATAGGTTGCACCTGTATGCCTGTCCACAATATTAGCAGGGTGGGTCCTCTATCCTTTTGTGGGTACATGTGTGACGCGCACGGGGCCCCGAGCCGGAGCAGCCTTTCTTCTGCCCCAGGCTGCTTCACTTTCCCTCCCAGTTTATGCCTTCGCCCGGAGACGGGCGTCCTTTGCTAGTTCAGGTCGTTTTTTGTAGTAGCTTCTCTCATTCTTTGGTTTCTTCCTTCACGAACCTTTGCTTCTGTCTTTCTCTCCTTATACTCTCCTAGCCTTCCTCTCGCCCTATTAGTCTCCGCTTCGGCGTTTGAGACACTTCTTTCCTTCTTTCTCTTCATTTCCTATCTTCTTCTTCTTTCCTCCCTGTGCGTGTCTGAAAGCCGACCCACGCATTATCATGCGTAGCAGGTGACGGGGTAACGCGTAATTCCCCGCCCCATGTAGACAAGTAGGGCACGTACGTACCCCCTGGTAAAGGCCAGGCCCAGGGAGGGGTGATTACCCGAGCTGGTACCTTCCAAACATGCTGATTGGTCCCTCCGTCAGTTCTCGGGAGGTGTGACCTGAGGTGTGAACAATCACCTAAGGCGGGTAAGCCCTCGGAGAGGGCCCCCACTAGGAAGGAGCGCACCATCGGAGACGCCGGTAATCACGGGGGACACCTCTGTCCACAATATTAGCAGGGTGGGTCCTCTATCCTTTTCTTCATTGACGTTGACCCTGAAACGTAAGATAGATTCGCCTCAGCAAAAGAAGACTCTGCCTAATTTACATAAATTTCTTGTTGTGTCTCGCACCAACGGAAAAGATCTCAATTATGTCAATCCTTTCGTTATACAGAAAGGTGTTGATGCAATTGCTGGCCCTGTTAAAACCTGTCCGCGTCAACGCAATGGCACATTGTTGCTGGAAGCGGACAGTGCTTTCCAAGCCCAGAAACTAATCCGGACTACACTGTTACACACGTTTCCTGTCAAGGTAGAAACGCATCGCACACTCAACTCGTCACGGGGGGGGGGGGGGGTAGTCTTCACGAGATCCCTTGACGGGTTGTCTGATGAAGACATCCAATACTATATGTCCGATCAGGGTGTGACAGCCGTCCACAGGGTGATGAAAGAGGTAGATAACCAGCTGACACCGACTCGTACTGTGTTTTTGACATTCGACAGAGTTGAACTCCCGTCGAAGGTCAAAGCAGGGTACGAAGTTATCTCTGTCCACCCTTATATTCCAAACCCAACGCGCTGTTTCCAATGCCACAGGTACAACCATACCCGTGAACATTGCCCAAATGCAGCAAAGTGACACTTGTGGTAGGGACGCCCATGAGGGGGATTGCCCACCTCCGTCGCCTAACTGCCTTAACTGCAACGGCGACCATGCGGCTTCCTCTCGCGACTGCCCATACAGGGATGAAAAAATCATTCAGCAAATTCGGGTCACGAAGAAGGTAACAACATCTGCCGCTCGAAAGTAGTTGGCGAGTCGAAAGCCCACTGTCCTCCCAGCGGGTACATACAGTAAGGTCCTCACCTCAACTCGACCTACAAAGGATTCAAGTACCCAGACGTGTGATTTTACCTTCGCTGACACAGTTGTGCGATCCGCCAGCCCGAAGATTGCCCGTTCCACGTCCCCGCTTCCTCCTGCTGCTTCTAAGGTACAGTCTTCGTCAACCTCTAGTAAACTGCGGGCACCTAAACAAGATGCCCGGACCTTGAAAAAGGAGCCCGTCCGTGAGGATTTTCTGCGTTCTCAGGCTTCCCAACCGTCAACTGCCTCTTCCCGCCGTCACTCTTCCAGAAGAGCTGACAAGAAAAAGAGTTCCTCTCCTTCCCCGCCGAGGCGTGACCCATCACCCTGTCCAACAGTTGCCAGGCTTGGCCGTCTTCTGTTTCACCGGGACGCTCCGTTTGCCGGGCGCCCGGCACTTTACCGGCGGTGGAAACTGCCCCTCCTGATCAACTCAGGGAGGTGGCAGGCGCGTCGGTCGAGCCAATGGAACATGACCCTTTGCCCCCAGACAGCGATAGCAGTGCTCCCTCGAAATCCGGTCCTCAGAGGCCGTCGAGGTGACCCTGCTTGCTAGTTGGTTTTTATCCTTATTTCTTATCTAATTTTTATCATGGCGCTCCTTCAATGGAATATTCGCGGTATTCGTTCCAATCGGGAGGAGTTAAAACTACTGCCCGCTTCTCGTCTGTCTCCAAGAAACTAAGTTGCGTCCAAGTGATCGTGCAGACTTTCCACACTACACCTCTGTGCGGTTCGACCTGCCACCCGTGGAAGGTATCCCAGCCCATGGAGGGATTCTGATGCTCCTTCGAGACGACGTCTATTTCCACCACCTTTCATTGCATACTCACCTACAGGCAGTTGCCGTCCGCATCACTTTATCCACATTTACCTTTTCCCTCTGTAATATCTATTCGCCATCGTCATCTGCCCTTACTAGGGCAGATGTGCTACACCTTGTTGACCAGCTCCCTTCACCTTTCGTGTTGGTAGTCGACTTCAATGCCCACCACCCCCTATGGGGCTCTCCAACACCTCGATCTTGTCTGCCTCAACACCGGTGCACCGACCTTCCTTTCAGGCACAACACACACTTATTCCCATATAGACCTCGCAATATGCACTCCTCAGCTTGCCGGTCGGTTTGAGTGGTATGCACTATCTGACACGTACTCAAGTGACAATTTCCCTTGTATCATCCGCTTCCTGCATCATTCCCCATCTCCTCGTCCCACCAGTTGGAACATTTCTAAAGCCGACTGGGGGCTTTATTCTTCCATGGCTGTTTTTCACGATCAGAACTTTCCCAACTGTGACAGTCAGGTCGACTACCTCACAGAGGTTATTCTCACCGCTGCTGAACGTTCCATGCCTCGTACATCCTCTTCTCCACGTCGTGTCCAGCTCCCTTGGTGGACTGCAGCCTGCCGCGACGCGCTTAGAGCCCGGCGCCGTGCTTTACGCACCTTCCGCCGTCACCCAACTTTGGAGAATTGCATCAATTATCAACGTATGAGAGCGCAATGTCGTCGTATCATGAACGACAGCAAGAAAGCTTGCTGGACTGCTTTTACTAGTTCTTTTAACCGTTTTACTCCCTCCACGGTTGGTTGGGGTGGCCTACGCCGTTTATCCGGCATCAAGGTCCACTCCCCGATTCCTGGCCTGCCCGTGGAGTACGCAGTCCTCGTGGACCCCGCTGATGTTTCCAACGCATTGGGCCATTTCTTTGCGGAGGTTTCGAGCTCTGCCCATTATCACCCTGCCTTTCTCCCTCGCAAACAGGTAGAGGAGGCACGGCCGCCTTCTTTCCACTCTTTTAATCGTGTAAATTATAACGTCGCCTTCACCATGCAGGAGCTAGATCGTGCTCTCGCCCTGTCCCGATTTTCTGCTCCCAGGCCCGATTCCATTCATATTGAGATGCTGAAGAACCTCTCTCCTGCGGGCAAGTGCTTTCTTCTTAGTACCTACAATCGCATGTGGACTGAAGTTCATGTTCCCACAAGTTGGCGTGAAGCCATTGTTGTCCCCATCCCCAAACCATGGAAGCACAAACATCTTCCTTCCAGCTATCGCCCCATTTCTCTGACGAGCTGCGTCTGTAAGGTGATGGAACGCATGGTTAACGCTCGGTTGGTCTGGCTCCTCGAATCTCGCCACCTCCTGACTAATATCCAATGCGGTTTTCGTCGACACCGCTCTGCTGCTGATCACCTCGTTACGTTGTCGACCTTCGTTATGAATAACTTTCTAAAGAAGCGTCAAACAGTAGCAGTGTTCTTCGACTTGGAGAAGGCATACGATACCTGTTGGAGAGCGGGCATTCTCCGCACATTGCACACATGGGGCCTTCGGGGCCGCCTCCCTCTTTTCATTAAAGCGTTTTTGGCAGCTCGCAAGTTCCGGGTACGGGTGGGCTCTGTTTTGTCAGATACCTTTTGCCAGGAGAATGGGGTACCACAGGGCTCCGTCTTGAGTGTGGCGCTCTTTGCCATTGCAATCAATCCGAACGTAGATTGCCTTTCAGCCGTCGTCTCTGGATCTCTTTTTGTTGACGATTTCGCAATTTATTACAGCGCCCAGCGGAGCGTTGTCTTCAACGCTGTCTTGACCGTCTATATTCCTGGAGCATAGCAAACGGCTTCCGTTTCTCCACTGAGAAAACGGTGTGTATAATCTTCTGGAGATACAAGGAATTTCTTCCACCTTCTCTACGTCTCGGCCCTGTTGCTCTCCCTTTCGTGGAGACTACGAAATTCTTGGGACTCATGTTGGATCGTAAACTTTGCTGGTCCACACACGTGTCCTACCTGACTGCCCGTTGTCCCCAATCCCTTAACGTTCTTCGTGTCCTCAGTGGCACATCATGGGGAACGGATCGTACCGTCCTGCTTCACCTTTACTAGGCCATTGTTCAGTCGAAGCTTGACTACGGAAGCCTTGTATACTCTTCTGCACGGCCGTCGATTCTCCGCCGTCTCAACTCCATCCACCATCGGGGATTACGTCTGGCGACCGGTGCATTTTATACCAGCCCTGTTGAAAGTCTGTATGCCGAGGCTGCTGTATTACCCTTGACCACTCGACGTGACATACTCTTGTGTCGGTACGCATGCCGCCTGCGGTCGATGCCCAACCATCCATCTTACCGATTATTTTTTGACGACTCACTCGATCGCCAATATCAGTTGTATGCGATTGCCTTGCTTCCACCTGGAGTTCGGTTTCGCCGCCTGCTACAGCGGCTCAATTTTACCCATCCTTCCACCCTTCGGTTGAGCGAAAGCCCATTGCCACCGTGGCATCAGGCCCAGGTTCAGACTCACCTTGAACTTAGTTCGCTCCCCAAGGAGAGCACTCCGGATTTGGTATACCGCTCGAGGCTTGTCGAACTCCGTTTGCGGTTCGATAATGCCATATTTATTTACACTGATGGTTCCAAGAGCACTGCCGGTGTCGGATCTGCCTTCGTCGTCGGGGACAACCGTTTCCAATACAAGCTCCCTGACCGGTGCTCGAACTTCACGGCTGAGCTTTTTGCCCTCCACCAGGCCGTTTTGTATACCTGCCGCCACCGTGAACCTTTTTATGCCATATGTTCGGACTCCCTTAGTGCCCTGCAGAGTCTTAAGGACTCTTTCTCGAACCATCCTCTCGTGTATCGGATCCAACGCTCCCTCCTGTTGCTAGCAGATGAAAGCTGTCACGTTTCTTTCCTGTGGGTCCCTGGCCACGTGGGTGTGCCCGGGAATGAGGCCGCCGACATAGCAGCCAAGGCCGCAGCTCTGTGGCCTCGCATGGCTACCTTTTGCATCCTATCGGACGATGTTCAACGGGCTCGTCGCCGGAGTATCGTGTCGTCATGGCACAGTGCGTGGCTTTCACTGTACAACAATAAATTGCGAACTGTCAAACCGATCCCGACCGGTTGGATGACCTCCTGACGCCCCTCTCGGCGGGAGGGGGTCATCCTGGCCCGGTTGCCTATCGGTCACTGCCGTTTCAGCCACCGTCATTTGCTAACCGCCGATCCTGCACCGCTGTGCTCCTGAGGTGAATTGCTGACGGTGCGACACGTTTTATTGTCTTGCGTAATTTTTAATCATCTCCGTGTAGCCCTTCACTTTCCGTCTACACTGGAGGAAATTTTAGCTGATGACACACGAGTAGCTGCTCTAGTTTTGCTTTTTATCAACTTGGCCAACTTATCGAAGGATATTTAACCCTTTTCATTGTCCTTTCTCTTTCGATTTGAGCCTCTTCTTGATTTTCTGACAGTCACCAAATTTTTTTTTGAGATCTAGTGAATGTAAGTTCTTGTCTGGGCGCTAATGACCGTAGAAGTTGTGCGCCCTAAAACCATAAAAAAAAAAACATGCCTACCTGGCACAGTGCCATTCGAATCATCAGCATTGACGTTCTGGTGCAAATGCAACCAACACATGGGGCAGTAGTCCATTCAAACAGATGATAGTCATGGACACAATGTGCTGGTAGTGATAGAGTGTTAAATGGTCTCCAGACACAATTACGCGTAGTAGATGCTGAAATCATGGGACACCATTTGCTCAGAGTACCATACGGCGGTCCATACTCAGTTTGGTATTTCGTGGTTGACTGACCTGCATGATGTTACTGGTTGTCCTCATGTACCTATGAATGCAACTTCATGCTACTATATCTGAATGGCCTAGATGCCTGCACGCAGTGTGCCTCTGTCAAAACATGCATTCGATTGGTGCATTGGTAACCTTCACTCTCTGGCTCAAACCAGTTGAGTGGGTGGTGACATCAGCATTGCTTTGCGTGGGAGCTTTCTAAAATTTATAGAGCTGTGTAAATCCGATCGCGGGCTGTATGTTTTCCAAAACTCCTTCTGGGTGCATAACTTTTCCTGTCAGGCAGAGAAGATGACAGAGGTGAGGGCCACTTTTGAATATATGTATGGGTGATGCCATGTGCGACCTCTAAGCAACAGATTGCCCAGGTGAACGAAGGGGCTACCAGTTGGATCACATCAACAGCTACTCAGTGAAAATTGCTGTGTGTGGATTCCTCTTGCTGGTACCCACGCTGAAAGAAAACAGCATGCAACAATCATTGGAGCAGTGCAATCTGGGGAATGTTTCCATGACTCACGCCGGTCGATCTAGTGATTCACGTTAATGCATCAACTCAATTATACCTCTATCCTTGGGGTTGATCCCTACTAGCAGTTTTCTTTTCCTTAAATTATAGCAGGATAATGCAAAGTGTCCCACAAATCACAGCCTATCTGCATGGTTTAAATTCTCGAGGATTATTTTGTCCTAGGTCCTCGGTGAACAAACTCTCTGCATTCAAATGCAATCGAAAATTTGTTGGAGCAGGCAGAGCGTACCTCAGAGCCTCAGGCTGGAAACAGCTCCGGCTCAACACGGCTCCACGTCCCAGCCAGGACCACGATGACGCTCCTACTGCACGCCTGCATGAGGCAATGTTCAGGTTTAACATGGCCACAGAGTATATTACTGGCATAATGTCATCAGCTGGGATTGTACTTTTTGTATAAGAGGCACTTATTGACCATGCTACAGGGCCTCCATGTTGCTGGTTACTTCTTAACATTTGTCTTTCTGTAATGCCACTGTAAATTTAAGATGGGAAATCAGTGAAATATTTCTTGTAGTGGGCTAAGAACTCAACTACCGTCCAGAATTTCTGCAGTCTTCAGATATTTCATCCTCCTCACTGCATACTACAGCAGTACTGTCTGTTACAAATATCACATCATCTCTCATACCTAAGCACTCAGAACAACCTGAATATGTGTTACTGAAACAGTCGTACCACAACTGATACAAATGACGTTTATTGGACCGTAAGTGTGTGTAATTGCCCTAGGGGATTCACGGTTCTTTTATGAATACATGCGTGGCGAGCACGGAGCCCCGAGCTAATGCAGTCTTCCTTACTTCTTTACTACCCGGACGGCATTTCCTTTCCCCTCCCATCATTTTCTATCCTTACTCCTTCCCCTCCCCACCGGCGGACTGATAACCTAAGTAGTTTAGTCCCCCTGTCCCAAAATATTGCAAGTCTTCCTCATACCTTATGATATTTTCAGATTTGTTGAAGGCTGATAATGTTTCATAAAATATCAATTTCAATGTGGTAACAAATGGTATTAATGAACATTGAGAGTCAAAGTATCATGAGTATCATGTAAGAGTATATTATAATGAATTGTAAAGCTTTGTAGCTTTCTAGGACAATGATTTGCGTCCTACATTCATATCAGGTGAATTCTGTGACCACTGTATGTAGTTTATTATACAGCTCTGCATGTAAATACTACACAACCCATCACACTATGCATGACAGAGGGTACCTCATCCGAGTACTAGTTTTTTTCCAAACAAAGTGGAGGGAAATGACCGTCTATATTTCTCCGTACGAGCCCTGAATTCTCTAATTTTATTTCTGTTGTGCTTATGCATCATCTCGAAATGTACGTCGCCAGCAGTAGAGTCGTTCTGCAGTCAAATTCACATGATGGCCACCTAAATTTTCTCAGTGGTTTCCTCAGAAAGATCCGGTCTTCCGTCCAGGGAATCCCATTTGACTTCCCAAACAACCAGTAACTTGATCGGACATACTGGTGGGAAATATAGCAACCCATCTCTGAACAGTTTCCGTGTCTTCCTTTAAACTGACCTAGTAGGGGTCCCAAACCCTTGAGCAGTACTCGTGAATGGCTTGCACCAGTGTTGTAAACGCAGTCACATATATCAATGAATCACTTCTTCCCAAAATTCTCCCAATAAACCAAAGTTGACTACCTGCCTTCCCCTCAATTGTTCGTACATACTCAATTAATTTCTTATTGCTCTGCAACGATATGCCCAGATATTTAATGATATGACTGTCTCAAGCAGGACTATGCTAATGTTGTATTCCTATATTTTCTACATTTAAAACTAGCTGTCATTCTTCAAATTCTTGAAATTTTATCTAAGTCAAGTTGTATGCTTCTACAGTTACTCAATGACGAAACCTTCCCATATAACACAGCATCATCAGAAAACAGCCACAGATTGCTACGCAGGCTTTTATCAGATCATGTGTGTAGATAAAATGTAACAGCTCTCCTCCCACATTGTCCTGAAGACAGTCTCTAATTAACGCTCACCATTGAGGACAATGTTCTGGGCCCTGTTAGTTAAGAAGTCTTCCAGCTACTCACAAGTCCACGTGCTTGTACCTTCATAACCAGGCCACAGTGGGGCACGGGATCAAATGCCTTCTAGAAATCAACGAACAATGAGTGTGCCTCTTGTGTTAGTGACTCACAGAATGTCTTGTGAGAAGAAAGCAAGTTGAGTTGCCTAAGCAAGGTGATTTATCACAACTCCAATTGAAATCCGTATAGGCGTGAAATCTTGTGAACTTGATGATTGTGTCATCATCAGTGATGGGCGACATTGGATTGTTCGTGCTCATAAGAAAGGATTGTTCAAAAACAGCATGTATCACGAGATTGTGTGGGGCACCAGAAAACTGTTTGCAGAGTGGTTGCCTCGAGACCTGAAACAGAGGAAAATGGACGTCTGTCAAGAATTCCTTTTGCGTTTTCAGCAAGAAGGTTCTGGGTCCCTCCACAAAGTTGCGAAAGGCTATGAAAACTGCGTACACCATTTTCACCATGATTACACAATACTCACACCACTACAGTCATCATCACACTGACCTTCCATTCCTCAACAGATTACAAGTGGAGGCGCAGCTTCTGGGATTAGTAACTGGTTTGGAATATGCAGTTTCGTATGCACTAGTAAAAATTGATCAGCCACAACGCTATCGCCTGTCCAGACGATAGCAGTGCCGCCTGACGATCTGTGACTGCTGTTCAGACACACAAACGCAGTGTATGTAGTAACAGTGAGCATGTCGTTTGTATGCCGAACCGTCCAAGCACACAACTTGTCTGAGCTTGACCAAGGGCAGATTGTGAAGTTCCGGGGGCTTGACACGAGCAGTTTGCAAACTGTGTGGCTTGTTGAGTGTTTCAGGAGAGCCCTGGTGAGTGTCTTCAACAAGCAGCGAAACCAAGGTGGAACCACACAAAAAAATCGCACTGGCGTGTTTTACGGCCCACTTTAGATTTGTAGTTTTATAAGTTTTTGCAAATATTTTGACCAAAATAATAATTAATTAATTAATAAGAGTGTCTGAAACCCTTTTAGGGAAAAAATTAGGTAGTGGCGGGTGTCGAACCACCGACCTTTCCACAGTCCAGCACCTTGCCCACTACGCTACGACTATAAATCAAAACATGAGTTCTTTAATCTCATACTATTCATGGCCGTTGTTAACTGATGTTACTATGGAATTTGTAGACATTGGATTATCATTTATCGTACGAAGAACGATGTGTTTTTGTTAATTCCTCAGTGTGCCGTTGCTTTCAAATGACAACGTGTAAGTTGTCATCAAATACGCGAGGAATGTCACGTGAGATCTTCCAACGGCTGGTTTTCGTTAATTCAATGGAGGGTGTCAAATGTCCGTTATTTTTGCAAATATGTCTCAAACGATACAAGATATGAAAAAAACACAAGGGAGCTAAGTTGTAGAGAATTTTCTCCTCTACCAATTAGGTTATTAAATTTTTGTTTCATATGAACGGTTCGTTTGCAATTACAATTATATTACAAACGGCTTTTTTGGTTTTACTACCGTATTTTTTGTCGGAAAATTTGATAAAGGGAGGTTCTGGTCTCTGGCGGCCTACAATCATGTCTGTAAAATTTGGTGCTGATCGGTTGAACGTTCCGTCTTAAAAACAGGGAACACGTTACGGACAGACGGACAGACAGACATACATACATCGAAATCGCCGTTTTTTGCAAATATCTTTGAAACGCTACGAGATATGAAAAGAACATAAGAGAGTAAGTTGTAGAGAATTTTCTCCTCTACAAATTCGGTTATTCAATTTTCGTGTAAGATGAACAGTTAAGCCGTTATTTTCATTTAAATTTCGAGCTGTCAAAAGATGATCGCAAAGGCCCACTTTTAGTGTTACTACCGTAACCTAAAGTGATCCAACATTGGGGACTTGGGTGGCCAATTGCAATGCAGATTTGCATGTCATAGGCTGGTCAGATTGCTAGAACATGACAGCTCGCAAACTGTGCGGAACTAAAAATGAAGCTTAATGCTGGGCAAAGCTCAAGTGTTTCTGAACATGCAGCACACCAGCACCTGTAATGATGGACCGCCTTTAATGACGGGACTCCGCAGCCGATGATCCGCACATGTGTGAACGTTAACGCTGTGGCATTGGCAACTGCACCTGTGACAGTGGTGCAATGGAAGAGTGCCGCATAGTGTAATCAGTCCTGGTGCCTCATTCATCAAGCCTGTTGTCATCCAGGGCAGTGTGTCCTGTACTGGGGAAGATTCCTCGATTCCCCACAAGTCACTACCACAAAGCTGTCGCGTCTGAGTGACTCAGCAAAGCTGTGTGAACCTCCTTGTGGACATGCTTGTATCCAGTGGAGCTCGCGTAAGGCACCAGGTCGGCCGAGAAGTGTTGTGCGCCTGCTGGGGACCACGTACACTGCATCATGGCGTTCATTTTTCGCAAAGGCTGTGGTATTTTTAAACGAGATAATGTGTCATATGAAATAGCGAGGGGTGCGATGAAGTGGTTCGAGGAACACACTGGCGATTTGCAACTGGTGTGCCACCCCTCATCTCGTCAGATCTCACACATGTGGGATGTAATTAAATGTGACGTCAGAGCTCCCAACTGGTCAGAATTTATGCGAATCAGATGTGTTGTGTGTGCAGATGTGTTAATTCCTACAAGTGAACTACCAAGGTGCCACTGCTTCCATGTCAGGATGAGTTGCCGCTAATATTGGTGCTGGGTAGACAGAGCGGCTGTTAAGTACGGTAGGTGATCACAATATGTTTCATCTGGGTAGTTTCATAGTGCCTCAGAGACCCGAAGCGGCAGACGTGTAGTTCCAGAAACGATATTCGGGATGGATCTAAAACATTTAAGGGCATCAGTTACCATCCTCCTATAGCATATCAAATGCAAAAGTATGTAACAACTCACATTTTGTATAACACACGACAACTTTCTGGTAGATACTTGTGATGAATCAAACCTGAGGATTGTTATACACTACTGCCCATTAAAATTGCTACACCTAGAAAAAATGCAGGTGATAAACGGGTATTCATACCAGAACTGACATGTGATTACATTTTCACGTAATTTGGGTGTCAAGATCCTGAGAAATCAGTAGCCAGAACAACCACCTCTGCCCGTAATAAAGGCCTTGATACGTCTGGGCATTGAGTCGAACAGAGCTTGGATGGCATGCACAGGTACAGATTCCCATATAGCTTCAACACGATACCACAGTTCATCAAGAGTAGTGACTGGCGTATTGTGACGAGCCAGTTACTTGGCCTCCATTGACCAGATGTTTTCAAATGGTGAGAGATCTGGAGATTGTGCTGACCAGGGCAACAGTCGAACATTTTCTGTATCCAGAGAGGCCCGTACAGGACCTACAACATCCGGTCGTGCATTATCCCGCTGAAATGTAGGGTTTCAAAATGTTCAAATGTTTGTTAAGCTTATGGAACTTAACTACGGGGTCATAAGTCCCTAAACTTACAAACTACTTATGAACTACTTACGAACTAGGACGGCACAAATATTCATGCCCGAGGGGGGATTCGAACCCCCGACCGTAGTGGCCGTGCAGACCGTGACTGGAGCGCCTCTGTCTCCTCGGCCACCGCGGCCGGCTGTAGGGTTTCGCAGGGATAGAATGAAGGGTAGAGCCACGGGTCGTAACACATCTGAAATGTAACGGGCACTGTTCAAAGTTCTGTCGATGTGAATAAGAGGTGACCGAGACGTGAAACCAATGGCCCCCATACCATCACGCCTGGTGATAAGCCAATATGGCGATGACGAATACATGCTTCCCATGTGCATTCACGGCGATGTCGCCAAACACACATGAGAGGACCATGATGCTGTAAACAGATCCTGGATTCATCCGATAAAATGACGTTTTGCCATTCGTGTACCCAGGTTCGTCGTCGGAGGCGTTCCTATGTGTGATGCTGCGTCATGGGTAACCACAGCCATGCTCTCCGAGCTGATAGTCCATGCTGCTGCAAACTTCGTCGAACTGTTCGTGCAGATGGTTGTTGTCTTGCATGCGTCCCCATCTGCTGACTCAGGGATCGAGACGTGGCTGCACGATCCGTTATAGCCATGCGGATAAGATGCCTGTCATCTCGACTACTAGTGATACGAGACCGTTGGGATGCAGCACGGCATTCCGTATTGCCCTCCTGAACATACCGATTTCATATTCTACTAACAGTCTTTGGATCGCTACCAACGAGAGCAGCAATGTCGTGATACGATAAACCGCAATGGTGATAGGCTACAATGCGACCTTTATCAAAGTCGGAAACGTGATGGTACCCATTTCTCCTCCTTAAACGAGTGATCAGAATAACTTTTCAGCTGGGAACGCTAGTCAACTGCTGTTTGTGTATGAGTAATCGGTTGGCACGTTGTAGGTGTCGTCACAGGCGCTAACCTTGTGTGAATGCTCCGAAAAGATAATCATTTGCATATCACAGCATCTTGTTCCTGTCGATTAAATTTCGCGTCTGTAGCACGTCATCTTCGCTGTGTAGCAATTTTAGTGGTCAGTAGTGTAGAATGTCTCTGAGTGAACTCAAATGGTCCATACGGAAAGATAAAACTGGAAAATACGCGTCAGAATTTAATAAGGGCAACAACCGTTTGCTCAGTAATGGTTCAGGAAGAGCACTCTACCTGTGAGTTAGGAGGGCACTTGTGCTCCATTGCTCGCATCACCCCCTCGGCAGACAGGCTGTCGTACATGAGGCGGCGGCCCCGTACACGACGCGCCTCATCAGCCGGTGCCGACACTCAACTTTAATGCGCGCCTCTTTGTCCGCCACTGCTAGAGCTCTGCGCAGCGCGCGCGATTGGCCTCGCGGCGTGGCGTGGCCTCCTGTCGCGTCGTGCCACTGCGACTGCCACTGCGACTGCGCCTGCGCCGTTTTATTCAGGAGGCGCGGCCGTTAGTAAGCCAGCAGCGGCCGCCGGCCTCCACGGAGTGCGGGGCTTTCCCGCAGGCGGTCGACCGGTGCACAGTGCTCACGGTAGGGCGACCGACACAAAAGGGAACTGCTGCAAAATGGTTCAAGGCGTACCTCAGTAAAAGGAAACAAAGGGTGTCGGTGCAAGTTACTAGTGATTTAATCCAACGGCCAACATCGGATAGCGAAGAAATTACATGTGGTGCCCCACAAGGATCCATCTTAGGGCCATTGCTTTTTCTTGTGTACATTAATGACCTCTCATCAGTTACACTACCAGAAGCAGAGTTCGTTTTCTTTCCAGATGATACAAGTATTGCAATAAAAAGTACGTCAAGCATAGTTGTAGAAACGTCTGCTAATGATATTTTCATGAACATTAATGAATGGTTTAAAGCCAACTCATTGTCATTAAACTTTGAAAAGGCGCACTACATGCAGTTCAGAACATGTAAGAGATTTCCCGCTAGCATATGCATTAAGTACGAAGAAGAGCAGATAGAAGAGGTGGACAGTATTAAATTCCTGGGATTACAGCTTGATAAAAATTTTTAGTTGGGAGGAGCACACCACATAACTACAGAAACGACTCAATAATTTACCATCAAGTACAAAAAATTTATCTACAAATAAAGATCAGTTTAAGAGGACCCTAAAAGACTTTCTATTAGCCCACTCCGTCCACTCCATTAGTGAATTTGTAAATTGTACCAAGGTATTCATACTATATTAGGATTACTATATTATCAACTAAAAAAACTTAAAGATGTATGTCTCTGTTTCATATTATTAGTATTATCTATTATTCAGCTTGTAAATTTTGTTTCTCGACATGTTGCACATCCATGAGGATCTCATCAACATGGATCTATGGAACGAAAAACTAATCTAATCTAACTCCACAAGCCGACCGAATTCCAAGTGCCAAATTCCTATGATTATAGGGGTTAAAGACACTCTATACAATAATGCCGTAAGGCATATACAAAAACTACATTTCAGTTCTGTTTGATTCCCATAAAAACAGAAATTGATATGTTGTACGACCCAGAAGTTCTGAATTTGTGTAGAAATACTATGATCGATGTATACATATCCGTCGCGTGTCCTGCATTGTGATGATGGAGTCTCTCTTGTTGGGGTGCAATAGAAGCGTTTGCGATCAGTACAATGCACGTATGCATTTTTACTGTAGAACCTTCATGTTCGATGCCTGTTTATGTGACGCTCTTCTCGCACTGTGTGCTGTCGTTTGAGGCCTAAGGCGCACTACTTTATTCTTTAAGTTGCTAGTTTAAACGTTTTTGTTTGTGTTAATACTATGCCGCGCCTATATGCTGCCTCCAAGGGGGTTCAGAATAGAATGTGAACCTCAGCTAAGCATGTGCATTGAAAGGCTGCGATCAAACTGATGACGTCACGAGGGTATCATATTACACAAGTGTCTTATGAAGCCTGTCTGCTGAGTCATCAATAATCAGTTGACAGTGGTAGCGGATTCAAACTGATGACGTCACAAGGCTATCATATTACACAAGTGTGGCACGAGGTCAGACTGCTGACTCATCGAAAAAAAAAAAAAGTTGACAGCGGTACGAATTCAAAATGTAGTTCGTTTTGAACATGTCTGTGTATTTTCAAAAACTCTATCTCAGCCCAAGTATCAAGTACTTTACATGTCCAATAGCTCGGATACAGGATATTTTCAGTTGTGTTTAGGAAGATCGACCAACCCTTTCCCAAAAATATAGACATAAAATTCATACTCCGAGTTCCTTTCTTGTGATTTCTATAATTTTTTTTTCATTTTACTAAACCGAAATCAGATTTATTTTTTTTAATTACAAGTAGCTGTATTCCGGAACCGAAGGTGCCTAGGATGCTAACCTACACATCACAACACATGATCGTTAATAGAAAAATTTTTAACCATCACTGCAAAACCCCATCAAACCTCACATATTTCGAAGTCCTTTCTCAAAGCACAGACGATGATAGATGATCCATTCTAATAATAATGGTAGACAATGATTAAACACAGCGAAATTTAGTACACCCTCAAAAGGCCAAAAACATTCATCAATGAGGCCGTCTGCACTATCATCCTTTCTCTTTAATCAATTAGTATTACACAAACAAAAATTCTAAACCAATAACTTAAAGACTAACGTAGTGCGCTTTAGGCCTCACTAACGACAGCAAACAGTGCGAGAAGAGCGTCAGATAAACAGACATCGCACATGATCTGTCTACAGTATAACCGCGTCCATGCAACGTATTGATCGCAAACGCTTCTATCGCATCCCAACGAGAGAGACTCGATCATCACAATGCAGGAAACACGATGGATACGCATACATCGATCATAATATTTTTACACATTATCATGAAAACGCAATGCATCAGTCAACTAACCCTTAACACCGCCAACATCCTATTAGACAGAAGAACTCGTTAGATTTACGGGCACAGCAGTCAATTTTCGGTGTTCTTATTAACCAAGCACACAATTTGCAAAAAGACGAAAAACAACCCGACTGCTCTCTAAGGAATTTGTTAGCCGAGGCCATACTGACGGGATTGACACACAGTACAGGGCTACACTTTCTAAACATTGGCTACCCCCGCCTGTTATAAAATCGATAAGGTGACTACCGGTAATTTTATTGGCGCCAGAACTCGTGATTCGACAAATAAATGTATTATATATATATTTTACTCGGTAATTCGACGTCAATCGATTCCAGCTGCCCTACACAGATTCATCCCAAGCGAAACTCGTGGTTAGGTTCTAGATACTCGCACATGTCCAGTTTGTTAAAAGAAACAGTTAAATCGTATGGGATACCCAAATCCAGTATAGATGGGCGATCCTCCATCACAACACCTCGTTTAACATCAGTTCGCTCCACTTTATAAGGTACCGCCACATGATTTCCTCGAGATGTTCTCCAGTGCTTCCTTGCCGAGTTTCTCCAGCATTCCGAGTGCGCTCACAACGTTGCCGTCAGGTAGGAGAAATGGTAACTTCTGCCTGTATCCATGGCTTGCAATGACAAACTTGTCGAATTTACTACGTATGTGTAAGTTAAAAGATCAGCAATAATTTTCCATCAAAAAACAGTCGTAAATTAAACACTACTAACATTCGATCAAACAGACAATATTTCGTAACATACAGAGCTCAAAGTTTTTACAAGCACAAGAACATAATCTTAAATAGACTTCTTTAGAGCTCTATCGCAACACAACGTCAACCATAACTGGAAACACACTGCATCGCATATTTTAGAGTACTTCAAACTCTATTTTACTTAAATTGTATCCAAACTAGCTTGCGACACTCTATGTAACAACAACCATCGCCAACTCAAACACCGAACTACACCACTAACCTACAACAAACGATTTAAAATGTTCAAATGGTTGTAAATCTAAGGGACTGAACTGCCGTGGGCATTAGTCCCAATATTTGCAAACTACTAACACTAACGTACATTAAGGACAACATACAAACACCCATGCCCGAGGGAGTACTCGAACCCCCAATGGCGAAGGGCCGCGCGCACTGCCGCTCTGCGTCCTAGTCCGGCAGCTCTATTCTACTAAAGTTCTAAACTGAGTAGCAAGCCACAATCTCAGTGTCTCTGAGTCGTTGGTGGTTCCCTCTTAAACATCCAACAGATTCATCATGCATCTTTTTGCATTGCAAACCTCGCCAGACCGTATTTCTGAAACGTTTTCTATCAGTCACTAGACCACATACCTTGCACGTTTAACAATCACTCGAGCACAAACAACCATGGTATTCCTCTTCCAACAAATCAATACACATGTAACACAGTCATTTACATCGTAAAAATGACTGACACACAAGGGATGATCCAGATCAATACCAATATATTCGTTAAGACCAACAATGCAAATAGTCTACACCATTTCAAACCAACAAAACACCCAAAATTTTTTATTGAATAGCAAGAGCAATGCTTTAGAGACAAAACAAACGATTAAACGTGCTTCCCAAGGAAGGTAACCACACATCTTTAAATCGCCAAACTGCAGGTTTTATTGAAATCGATGCTTCTCGACCGAAGAACAATAATTTACCACCGCTAGAATCTCCGCTATACTATCGAGAGATGTCCGTTCTTAAAGTAAACACCGCTAAAAGAAGAAATAAGTACACCGCAGCCCTAACACATTACTATACTACTAAGTATCAATATGCAGTCCGCAAATGTAGAACACCTCTAGGTTGCAACGAACTGTACGACTAAATAGATCGAAAGCGGTATTTCACACAAGCCAGAATACATCGTACGCACCAGATTACTAATATACGAGATCTTATTTTACAAAGATAGATTAATACATTGCATCTATCAACTGCCATAAGAATAAAAAAAAGATATGTCACAGCTATACAACAGCTCTTAATGTGTCATCTACAAAATAAAGGCCATCTCTACAGGTCGTAAAGAGATATCCGCACACAATGTATTACTGACAAATACTGCAACACTTGTGTGGATCATTCCCTAGCAGTTGACACACTGTAGGTCTTGACTACAGCAGTGTTATAACTAGCATGATGAAAATGTAGTTAGCGATAACCTAATTTATACACCAACCCAGCCGCGGTGGAGTAGCCGAGCGGTCTAAAGCGTCTCGCTGCGGAGCTCGAGGTTGCTCGCCGTGGAGGTTCGAGTCCTCCCTGGGGCATGGATGTGTGTGTTTGTCCTTAGTTTAGTTTACCTAGGTTTAAGTAGTTTGTAAGCTACGGACTGATGGCCACGCAGTTCGGTCCGATAGATTTACAAACAAACAAACACCAACCCACAAACATACACACAAAAAGTTGTATGAGCGTTAAATTGCGATGTAAAGTCAAACTCCAGTCTATGCATTAATGTATCGCACAGCGTTGATTTAAACGAAAACTTGCTTAGTTTTAGACTTGAACAGCACAGAAGTACATCTCTGGTGACTGACTAAGAGATACTCGATCAATCGAAGCACTACTCTTCTGACACATTTCCTGCCTTCCGGTATTTTCTCCTAGATCCATAGACCTGTAAAACAGAAACGTTCTACAGGAAAAGCTCAAAGTCTTAACAACAAATAGCTGTTGCAGATGCAAACTATTACATATTTTCGGTAATCATATCAACGTTGGAGTCCTCGTCAGCATACTTGATTCCCCTACAGATATTATGCTCTACTGCAAACGTCTCGTAAGGCTCCTTCCACATACGGAAGAAACCAAGAATGCGTCTAACTCGATTCCCACATCACAAAAACGATACTGTGATACAACAGCTTACAACACATTAGATCCAACTCTAACCCTTTTTAGGGCAAAGCGACCCACAGATCGATGATTTTCACATCAAAACCATAGGATTACAACATAGCACACCCACATCTAACCATTCTTTAGGCCAAAATGAACCACACCTAGTAAGAGACACAAATATTACTCGAAATACGCTTTTTGCATAATCATTCTACACGAAGAACCGTTTAAAATCAAAACCAGAACGTTATTGTTCGTCTCTTCTGACCCTAACCACGTCCTTATGTACGCACGAACAACCCTACAACCATGAAAATTCCGACAAATACTACACGACCAGTTCCAAATATTGACACCAATTGTACGAAAAGCATGAACTCCCAACCTCAGGCCAATCTCTTACGGTTCAAGTAGCGAACACACGCTAAATGCTTAGCTATTTTACAGGCAGATGCTAAAACACAGATCAATACTAATAAAATACGGCCAGGCGCGTACTTGTTACACCATTCTTCTTACTCAACGAAACTAGGGCCATTCTTCTTATATCCTCATGCTCTAAACAACAAGTAACGTTTGTATGTATAGTTTATATTTTCTAAAGGTAAAGTACACATCACCGCTCCATCTAGACTGTTCATTTGTCGCATCCTGCATCGCGAAAATTGCACAGAGCTACGGAAACAACACAACAGACCCGCTCCTGTACCTTTGTTAACCCTCTGGTGTTCAGGTATGGTTTCCCTCGAAAGAAACATCTGACTTTAAACTCCTTTAATCGCTGCTAGGACCAAGTGGTTACAAGACCGACCAACAGAATGTGTGCCTTATATTGTTACAAATATGACTCTTTGTCCATTAGAGAGAAATGAGTTTGTCAGCGAATCATTTACTGCAGGTTACTGGAGTTACATATCTGTAATGAGGGGCACTAGATGGTTAAGGTAAATACACTGACAGATCCAAGAAATAGACATCACAATCCTATTAAGACAGCGGAATGTCCGTCGAATAGGATGTTTAAACGTCGTCTTTAGAGAATATGTGCAGTTCCAGCACAAGCAAAAGTCACTGTGGGTTGGTTAATGTAACTTCAAACCATTGAACTGCTTACCGGTTAATAAATTATAAGTATTCGTCTTCAGTAACACGATTTTTTCTCATTCCTCGTGTAACATGCTATGGACCCAGTCCTCGCTACCATGCGTACAGTTTGTGACGTCATTGAACTCTTCTCCGTCCAACACAAGCAAGTTCATCAATGGAACACATACCACCACTACCACAGACAGAGACAGTTTTTGTTCCCTCACTGCCGGCCGCGGTGGCCGAGCTGTCTGCGGCGCGCCAGTCACAATCTACACGGCCGCTGGGGTAGGGGGCTCGAATCCCTCCTCGGGCGTAGATGTTTGTGCCGTCCTTAGTATTAGCTAGTTCATAAGTAGTTTGTAAGTTTAGGGACTGACGACCCCGTAGATAAGTCCCATAAGCTATGCAAACATTTGAACATTTGTCCCCTCACTCTATTAAAACAAAATAATAATAATAAAAAATAAAAAAAGCCTTGCATTAGCTCACAACCAAATTTTTATTTTATTTTCTTAAATCTCCTGCTTGAATGATACTGTTGAACTTATGTGTCTGCAATGGACTTTTCACACACACGCGACGATTGTTTATTCAGTGAAAAATGACCACGTGTTTGAGCATTACACAATTGAAACTTTAAACAATCTTGCTTTTGATTTAAGTTCAGTTACTCGACAGAAAACCTCGCAGCCTAAATCACATCCCGGGTTCTTTTTCAGAATCTATTGGCGATGTCTCGGCGAGCGCAGAGGCGCACGCGCTGCCTGTGACGTCACAGCTACCTGGTCTGTTGTCGCCCAGCTGCACGTCGGCCGTCTGATCGCGTGTACTCACAAAACACGTACAGCACTGTTATAAACGTGACGCCGCGTCGAAAAGAATACCCATAAGCAATAATTTACGTGAGCTGGGGAATATTAACATTTTATTGAGCAATTAATTTATCAGTTTGATGCAGTACCGCTATTCATTGACTTGTTTTTAATGACTCATGCTCTAATTGCTTGCCCTCCCCTCCACCAGTTTGGCGTAGTACCGCCATCAACAGTCTGGCGTATAGAATCCAGTTTGGATTAGTACTCCCATCATTACCCTACTGGCATCCACAGATTTGATGTCACACAACCTGACTCATGTCTTCTGAATGTTTGAGTCACATGAACGATAATGTAATGATCATTGTTGCGAATTGTTAATTTCAAATAATGGCTAACTGATATCTTAAAAAAATGACGCTATTTTAGCAAAAAGGGCTAGGTGTAGCTGACATGATCTATTGACCAAAGGTCAACACGGATTTAGAAAATATCGTTCATGCGAAACACAATTAGCTCTTTACTCACACAAAGAGATGAGTGCTGTCGACAAGGGTTGGCAAGTCGATTCCGTATTTCTCGATTTCTAGAAGGTTTTTGACACCGTACCTCACAAACAGCTTTTAATCAAATTGCGTGGTTATGATATATCGCCCCAAATTTGCAACTAGATAGGGTATTTCCTGTCAGATAGGACACAGTGTGTAGTAATCGATGGTAAAGCATCGACTAAACCAGAGGTGATATCGGACGTTCCACATGATAGTGTTATTGGTTCTCTGCTGTTCATTATTTACATAAAAGATTTGGGAGAAAATCTAAGTAGGTCTCTTAGGTTGTTTGCAGATGACGTCGTCATTTACCGTCTAGTAAAATCATCTGAAGATTAAAACAAACTGCAGAACGATCTGAATAAGATATCACTGTGGTGTAACAATTGGCAATTGACTCTAAATAATGAGAAGTCTGAAGTCGTCCATATGAGTATGAAAAGAAATCCGTCAAACTTTGTTTACAAGATAAATCATTGAAAAGTGAAGGCCGTAAACTCCACAAAATACCTGGGAATTACTATTACTTCAGACTTAAACTGGAAAGTACATGTAGATAATGTCGTGGGAACGGCTAACCAGAGACTGTGTTTCATTGGTAGAACCCTTAAAAGATGCAAAAGAACTACTGAAGTAACTGCATACACTACGCTTGTCCGTCCTTTTTCGGAGTGTTGCTGCCTTGTGTGGGATCCTTATCAGGTGGGTTTGACAGAGTACATACAAAGAGTCCAAAGAAGGTAGCTCGTTTCGTATTGTCACGATACAGGGGAGACAGCGTTACGGATAAGATACAGGATCTGGGATGGGAAACATTACAACAACAGCGCTTATCGCTGTTCGGATGTTTTAGCCTCGATAGATCACTTACAAAAACATATACTAAGCTGATGAAACATCCGAGCATAGTTCCAAAATGGAGTCTTCCAACTCAATGTCGGAAAGCACTTTCAGTATTGAGGCACCGCGGTAAATGATTAAATGTCCTGCAAGAACCACGCTGTCGACCTGACGTTGAACCCTAATCTTCTTCCTTAAGCGATTAAAACAAACAAAACTATGTTCGATATATACATGTGGCGTCTTCTTCAGAAAGAACAGAAATCACTTCTGATCCTGCAGTTGTTATTGTTTCATATTCACAGAATATATGACATCAACAGCGAATGGGCAAAGTTGAAAATGTGTACCCAGCCGAGATTCGAACCCGGGTCTTATGCCTTCTAGTCAGTTGCGTTGACCCCTACACCACTAGGGACACAGTGATCACCGCACCTGCAGGGACTACCTAAGCACGCCTCCCGACAGCTTTACCCTGCCCACAGGCGTGGTTAGGTAGTCCTTGCAGGTGCGGTGGTCACTGTGTCCCCAGGGGTGTAGACGTCAGCGCAACTGCCTAGAAAGTGGGAGACCCGGGTTCGAATCCCGACTGGGTACACATTTTCAGCTTTGCCCATTAGCTGCTGATGTCATATATTTTGTGAATATGAAAAAATAACAACTGCATAATCCGAAGTGACGTCTGTTCTTTCGGAACAGTCGCCACATTATAGATTAAAACATCGCCGATATAAAAACTACTACAAATAAACATGATCTACCTGCACTATACAATTATAACACTCTTGTTGTTGTTGTTGTTGTTGTTGTTGTGGTCTTCAGTCCGGAGACTGGTTTGATGCAGCTCTCCATCCTGAGTAAGCCTCTTCATCTACTCATAGGAACGGCAACCAACATCTATTTGAATTTGCTTACTATATTCATCTCTGGGTCTCCCTCTGCGATTTTTACCCCACACACTTCCCTGCAACGCTAAATTCACAATTCCTTGATGTCTAAGAATGTGTCCTACCAATCGATCCCTTCTTTTATTCAAGGCATGCCAGAAATTCCTTTTCTCCCCAATTCTGTTCAGTACCTCCTCATCATTTACGCGATCCACCCACCTAATCTTCAACATTTTTTTGTAACACCATATTTCAAAAGCCTCTAGCCTCTTTCTGTCCGCACTCTTTATCCTCCATGTTTCACTCCCATACAAGGCAACACTCCACAAATGCCTTTAGCAAGGACTTTCGTATGTATAAATTAATATTCGAAGTTAGCAGATTTCTCTTTTTCAAAAACGCTTTTCTACCCATTGCCATTCTGCATTTCATATCCTCTGTACTGCGACTATCATATGTTATTTTACTGCGCAAGTAACAAAACTCATCTACCAACATTGCCGATTCTTTACGTAATTTCATACCTTCAACATCGCCTGATTTTCTAAGACTGCATTCCATTACCCTTGTTTTGCTCTTGTTAATGTTCATCTTATATGCTCCTTTCAACACACTGTCCATTCCTTTCAATCGCTCCTCCAGGTCCTTTGCTGTGTCTGACAGAATTACAATGTCATCATCAAAACGAAATGTTTTTATTTCTTCACCCTAAGCTTTAATTCCTTCTCCGAATTTCTCCTTGCTTTCCTGTATAGGTTGCTCAATGTACAAATTTAATAACATTGGGGAAAGGCTAGAACCCTGTCTTATTCCATTCCCAACCTCTGCATCTCTTTCATGCCCTTTAACTCTGATAACTGCTGTCTGGTTTTTCTACAAGTTGTAAATAACCTTCCATTGTCAAAAGCTTTTGGAGTCCGCACTGCTTAGTAAATAACGAATGGATGTCACTGTTATTTTCGTAATACACCATCTACATCCACGTTTACTCTGCAAATTACATTGAAGTGCCTGACAGATGATTCATCGAACTGCTTTCATAATATTTCTGTACCCTTCTATTCTCTAATAACATGTGAGAAAAGGGAAAACCTTTTTCTGTACCCTTCTATTCTCTAATAGCGTGTGAGGAAAAGGAAAACCTAAATATTGTTCATCGTTTTCGATGTGATTTCTCTATTTTTATTTTACTCAGTATGTCTACGTTGTAAGGCGTCAATAATTTCTTTTTTATGTCCCTGCCTCGTCACCGCTTTTGTGTCCCGTTTCCGTCCAGGTGTCGGTGGCCGAGTGGAATGAGACCGACACAGGAATAAAGATAGCACGCTGGTGTAGATACGGAGGGGAGCAGCCAGAAACTAGAAACACTAGAGTAAATTAGAATGATATATATATTGCACAGAATTTATACAATACTTAACTTTTACACAATTCAGTACTGCAGAGTGCTGATACATAGTTGAGTTAGAGGCCCGCCTAGTGCCTATGCGATAGCCAAGTCTTCACTGGTGCCTATCTGATTACGAAGGTCTTAACTGGTTCCTCTCTCAGTCCCAAGTGAACGATGTCGTTCAGTGGTGGCCACGAGCGGAGTTGTAACAGAGGGCGCTCGTGGCTGTCGTCGTAAGAACGCCGCGCCGTGCGTGCATGGCGGCGCGCGGCGAAAGTAGGTGGCGCGCACTTTGTACTTGTGCGACACCACATTCTTACCTCCTTAGATGCCATTTTAATGTGAACAAATAGATCCGCATCGATATTCTTATTAATTTGCTACTCCACACATGGCATTTGTGTTGGTAATGACAGTCAGTGATTGCTGTACTTGTAACTGTCAGTGAGTGCATCTAATAATGCTACATATTACGATGGTGCCGAAGGATCACACAGCATTCGGCTTAAGGGACGGCGGCTACAGATGGTGGTCGCTCGGCAGCGGCAGCGGGCACTCGGGAAACACGGTGCTCCACCTGCAGCCACTGCCTCACAGCGAGGGCGCGGTCCAGAGGACACGACCGCACAATCTACAATGTCTCATTAAACATGGGTCCGATTAATAATGTATGGTTCCAAGCCGCCACTGATTGTCATTGTAAACATCGTTGTAGTTAGTACACATTAACTTGAAGTTTAGACTACGCTATTACGATTGACATCGCATCTAGTTCACAGTTGTGTCGCTTTACTGCGGACATCGTGCTAGTCAGTTGTACGGATCTCCGGTACACTTAGCTGCTGCTGTGAGACGGCATCTAACACGCTGACACGGCCTAAGATGGACAGGACTAGGCGGACCTGTAGCCTGGCCTCCAAGACCAAGTGGCGTAAATCCTCTGCATTTTTGTGTCCGGGCTCACCTCAAAAGTGTAGAGTACGAAAGGCACGTTAACACAGTTGAAGAATTAGAGCGGAGAGTTGTACTCGCTTGCCAGGAATTCCGAAATGATCAAGTTATATATATGTATATAATATGGTGTCCCAGCTATCTTGTCCACCCAAAATATCTCTGGAACAATAGCAGCTATTGGAAAACGACTTGCACCGGTATCAATGTACGGCTGGTGCCCATGAATGTACATATTTGGAAACATTCTAAAACGAAAGCAAATGTGTTTTTTACACAAAGTTATGCGTTTTTTTTTTTTTTTTGTTTTTTTTTTGTTTTTGTTTTTTTTTTGTTTTTTTTTTTTTTAAATTGACACCCTATATTTTTTCTTCAGCAATCCATAGCATGAAAAATCACACAAACAATGTCGTTGATTGCAACGCAATATTCCAATTACATCCCGAGATATTGCAACGCAAATTTGACGCTTGAAATACGCGAAACGCGGGGCTAGCGCACGTCCTGAGACTCAAACGAGAACCCCATGCTGCTCACGACTTGCGCTATCCGTGCGTTTCGCCTACTTAAAGTGTCAATTTCGCGTCGCAGAATGTCGGGATGTAATTGGAATAATGTGATTCAATCAACGCCATTGTTTATGTGATTTGTCATGCTATGGATTGCTGAAGAAAATATATAGGGTGTCCATTAAATAAAAACATAAGTTTGTGTTAAGAAACATTATTGCTTTCGTCTTAGAATGTTTCCAAATATGTACATTCATGGGACCCAGCCGTACATTGTTAGCGGTGAAAGTCGTTTTCCAATAGCTGTAATTGTTCCAGAGATATTTTGAGTGGACAAGATAGCTGGGATATATATATAATTCGAAATTCATTGCATAGACGAACACACAGTATTGCAGCCTGATGCAAGAAAGACACTTTGAACAAGTCCCTTAACAGGTACCCATACGTGAAGTGTAAACTAAATTCGTTGTAAATCTTAATAGTAAAGTCTAAATTTCACACTAACGTGTACTATCTAGACGATATTTAGAATGCCTTGAGCGGCGTCTCGGACCCACGTTTACTGACTCATTTTTACTTCTATTATCGTGTACTTTCAATCGTGTACGTTTGCGCCATCCTTTTCGATACGTCCTGTATATTTGATATCTCGGCTGGGGAAAGCGATCTTGTGAATTTTCTGATTTTCACAATTGAGGTAGGGAACGCTAAAAAGCGCCCAGTATGTGCAGGCCCTTCCGTTAGAACCCGCAGGTGTTTAGCTGTCACAAAAAAAGAGAATAATTTTTAAAAATGACAATGCGAGAGGAAAAGAGAAGCGGATGTGAAGTTTTCTCCAAAAACAAATTTTCCGAGAAACTCCGAGTGTGAACAGAATATTTTCGGATACTAGGAACGATATTCATAAAGAAGGTTTCTTTTAGTTTCTAATTTTCAGGAAAAAGGAAGATTCCTTTCGTCAAATATCCGACAAGAACCACATCCGATGTAATTACAGCAGGCAACGACACGGAGGGGCCGAGCACACTTGATAATTGACGGTTAACTGAAACTGGTCGCCTAACAAGCGACACCGGATATCGCCGCGCCGCGGCTGCTCCTGATATCCGACACCCCGCCACGATTATCCGTGCGCGGTGCCCGGCCTGGTCTGCGTGTGGCTGCAGCGCGTCTTCTGGGGGAGGCGAGGGGCCGACAACTGCCCCCTACTGCCGGATTCCTGCGAGTGCCACACTGCCGTATCGAATGCTCTCGCCGCGTCCCAGTCCTCTGTGGCCGCCAACTCGCGGGTTTACCGCAAAAGGTAAAGTCTCAGCGGGACTTGTGGGCGAAAGTAGTCTTCGATCAGCTTCCTATGAGCAATCTCCTTACGAGCTGTCATCAAAAAGGAAAAAGAACTTTTATTTTTAATAATCATTCAAAGTTTATTCGTCAGTCCCGTTGAAATAACGATGCCTCGCAAATTAATTCGTGTGTGTGAGTATATTTTTCCTTTCTTGTAAGGCCACTACGGTCAGGGGCTCGAATCCCCCCTCGGGCATGGATATTTGTGCCGTCCTTAGTGTTAGCTAGTTCATAAGTAGCTTATAAGCTTAGGGACTGATGACCCCGTAGTTAAGTCCCATAAGTTCTACAAATATTTCAACATTTCTTTCTTGTAAGCACTTTTGCAACTTTCTGGTCTTCAGCTCCACCACTGACTCCGTTTTCATCTCATCATTGGTGGCGAAACGACGCCCTTCCATGTGCCTCTCCAGCCCATCGGATACGCTGAAACTGCACGAGGACACACATCGTTATAGGTAGCGAAGGTCGCTTAAGCCGGGAATAAGTTCAGCAGAAGTTTTTGCAAAAGATATAACTGTGTTCAGAAAAGATAAATTAAACAAAATAGATGGAGGTGTGTTTGTCGCCGCCAAAAGTAGTCTTTCGTGAAGCGAAGATGAAGCTGATAGTTCCTGTGAATTGTTATGGGTAGAGGTTGCACTCGGAAATCGTAAAAAGTTAATAATTGGTTCGTTTTGCCGGCTACCCGACTCTGACGATACAATAGCAGACAGTTTCAGAGGAAACATGTGTCTAATTGCAAACACTTAACCAACTCTCACAATAATAATAGGCGGTGATTTTAATTTACCATCACTGTGTTGACGAAATTATATTTTCAAATCAGGAGGTACGCATAAAGCATCGCACGAAATTGTACTCAACGCTTTCTCTGACAGTTACTTCAAACAATTAGTTCATTAGCCAATTGGAATTGTAAATGGATGTCAAAACACACGTGATTTCTTAGCAACAAATAATCCTGATCCCATAACGAGCATCTAAGCGGATACAGGTATTAGTGAACACAGAGCTGTCGTAGCAAGATTGAATATCGAAAGTCCCAATGTTACCAAAAATAAACGAAAAGTATATTTATTCAGGAAATCAGATAGAAATAAAATATTTTGCTTCTTGAAAGGCACTTTCCACTCATTCCAAACACTAATCTTCAGTGTAGACCAGAAGAGCTTGCAATTCGAAGAAGTGGTATCGACAGCAACCGACAGTTTTAAGCAAATACATTAATAAAAGAAGGAGGTAATCCCCCTTGGTACACAAAACTGGTCAGGACACAGTTGCAAAAACAACGAAAAAGGCATACTAAATTCAAACAAACACAAAATCCCCAGGATTGGCGATCCTACACAGAAACTCGAAATTTAGAGTGGACTTCACGCGAGATGCCTACAATATTTTTCACAACGAAACTCTTTCTCAAAATTTGACTGAAAAGCCAGAGAGATTTTGGTCATAAATCTTAAATATACCAGGGGCAAAATACAAACAATGCCCTCATTACGTGATAGTAGCCGGCCGCGGTGGCCGAGGTGACTGAGGCGCTCCAGTCACGGTCTGCACGGCCACTACGGTCGGGGGTTCGAATCCCCCCTCGGTCATGGATATTTGTGCCGTCCTTGTTCGTAAGTAGTTCATAAGTAGTTTGTAAGTTTAGGGACTGATAACCCCGTAGTTAAGTCCCATAAGCTGTACAAACATTTGAACATTTGAACGTGATAGTAATGGCGATTCTTCCGATGATAGCGCTACTAAAGCAGAGGTACTAAATATAGCTTTTCGAAACTCACTCACCAAAGAAGACGAAACCAATATTCCAGATTTCAAATTACGAATAGTGGCCGTAATGAGTAATGTAGAAGTCGATGTCATTGGAGTAGTGCAGCAACTAAAATCACTTAACAAGAACAAGTCTATGGTCCTACTCTAGACCCATTAGATTTCTATGTGCTTATGCTGAAGCGATACCTCTTTACATAACAGCCAGATACAACCGCTCTCTCAAAGAAGGGTCTGAACCAAAAGATTGGAAAGTTGCACAGGTCACACCTATATTCAAGAAAGGCAGTAGGAGTAACCCAATATTTTACAGGTCTATTTCATTGACGTCAATTTGTAGCAGGCTTTTGGAACATATCCTGTATTCAAATATTATGAATTATCTCGAACAGAATGATCTATTGACCCAAGGTCAACGCGGATTTAGAAAATATCGTTCATGCGAAACACAACTAGTTCTTTATTCACACGAAGTGATGAGTGCTATCGACAAGGGATTACAAATTGATTCTGTATTTCTTGATTTCCAGAAGGCTTTTGACGCCGTACCTAACAAACGGCTTTTCATCAAAATGCATGTAATCGATGGTGCCTCGTGCAATGCACGACCGCATGTTGCAGGTCCTGTACGGGTCTTTCTGGATACGAAAAATGTTCGACTGCTGTCCTGGCCAGCACATTCTCCAGATCTCTCACCAATTGAAAACGTCAGGTCAGTGGTGGCCGAGCAATACACCAGTCACTACTCTTGATGAACTGTAATATCGTGTTGACGCTGCATGGGCATCTGTACCTGTACACGCCATTACGGCCAGAGGTGGTAGTTTTGGGTACTGATTTCTCAGGATCTATGCACCCAAACTGCGTGAAAATATAATCACATGTCAGTTTTAGTATAATAAATTTGTCCAATGAATACCCGTTTATCATCTGTATTTCTTCCTGGTATAGCAATTTTAATGGCCAGTAGTGTAATTTTTATTTGAAAATGCACAACTGTTACTAAACAGTAGACTACATGTAATCTTATTCACATCAGAGTATGGCTTTAAGACTGACTTGAAAAATTCCACAGACACTACGTGAACTCTTGCTATGAAAATTCGCAGGGATTTGGTCTAAAGCACTGGATTTTATCTCTATGTAAATGACTTCGTACTGTTTCCAAGAAAAAAATTACTTGTTAGTTCCAGCAAGCTATTACACAGAAGCTGCCACCTGTAACTCACTTTTAATACTTTTTGGTACATCTCGGAAACAAGTTCCACTATTGTGTAACCCTGAAACTGAAAACGCTTGCGGCTCTAACAAAAGTGTTGAATATTTATTTTTAATTTATTTCGACCCTGTTCATTTAAATAGATACGCTACACCATTTAATTAATGTTTTATTTAAATGGTGTTAATTTTACCGTAATCGTCTGGAAACACCTACATAAACAATATTGGTAATTACACAGACAAACAAAAGTTTCATACGTGTACCGGTCTAATTAATGATATTTATTTATAAAATACGTATAAAACCACATTTAAGTAAACCGCTCTGTGAAATAAAACGTTTATTCTGCAGAACAGAATGGAATGTTAGATCCCTTAATCGAGTAGGAAAATTAGAAAATTTAAAAAGGGAAATGGATAGGTTGAAGTTAGATATAGTGGGGATTAGTGAAGTTCGGTGGCATGAACAGGATTTCTGGTTAGGTGAGTACCGGATTATAAATACAAAATCAATTGGAGGTATCACAGGAGTAGGATTGCTACTGAATAAGAAAATAGGAATGCGGCTAAACTACTATGACCAGCACTGTAATCGCATTATCACTGTCAAGATAGATACGAAGCTAACACCGACAACAGTAGTACACGTTTATTAGCCAACTAGCTCTGCCGATGATGAGGAAATCGAAGAAATATATGAGGAGCTAAAGGAAATTATTCAGACAATTAAGGGAGTGGAAAACTTAATTGTTATGGGAGACTGGAATCCGGTAGTAGGACAAGGAAGGGAAGGGAAGATAGTAGATGAATATGGTCTGGGCAAAAGGAATGAAAGAGGAAGCCGCCTAGTAGAATTTTGCACAGAACATAATTTAATCATAACAACCACCTGGTTTAAGAATCACAAAAGAAGGTTGTATACGTGGAAGAGACCAGGAGACACCGGAAGATACCAGATAGATTTTATAATGGTAAGACATAGATTTCGAAACCAGGTTCTACAGTGTAAGACATACCCAGGGTCAGATATAGACTCTGACCATAACTTGTTGGTTATGAACTGTAGGCTGAAACTAAAGAAACTACAAAAAGGTAGGAAAATAAGGAGATGGGACCTGGATAAATTGAAGGAACCTGAGGTTCTTAAGAATTTCAGAGGGAGCTTTAGGCAACAATTGACAGAAACAGGGGAAAATAAAACAGTAGAGGAGGAATGGGTAAAATTGAGAGATGAAATAGTGAAGGTAGCAGAGGACAAAATAGGTAGGAAGGCAAGACCTACAAAGAATCCTTGGATATCACAGGAGATTCTAAATTTAATTGGTTAAAGGAGAAAATATAAAAATACAGTAAATGAAACAGGCAAAATGGAGTACAGACGACTAAGAAATGAGATTGACAGGAAGTGCAAAATGGCTAAGCAGGAGTAGCTAGAAGGCAAATGCAAGGATGTAGAAGAATGTATAAATAGGGGAAAAATGGATACAGCCTACAGGAAAATAAAAGAAACATTTGGAGATAGGAAAAACAGCTCTATGAATATCAAGGACGCTGATGGAAAACCAGTTCTCAGCAAAGAAGGGAAAGCTGAAAGGTGGAAAGAGTATATACAGAGGCTCTACAAAGGAAATGAACTTCGAGACACTATTGTAGGAAGGGAAGAGGATGTAGATGAAGATGAAATACGAGACACTGTACTGAGAGAAGAGTTTGACAGAGCCCTGGAGTAAATGATATTCCCTCAGAGCTACTGAAGTCTCTGGGAGAACCAGCCATGACAAAATTGTTTCACCTGGCGTGTAAGATGTATGAGACAGGTGAAGTACCCTCAGACTTTAAGAAAAATGTTATAATCCCCATCCCTAAGAAAGCAGGTGCAGACAGGTGTGAAAACTACAGAACCATCAGTTTAATAAGTCATGGCTGCAAAATATTAACGCGAATTATATACAGAAGGATGGAACCGCTGGTAGAAGCCGACCTCGGGGGAGATCAGTTTGGGTTCAGGAGAAAGGTAGGAACACGGGAGGCAATACACACTTTACGGCTTATCCTAGAAGATAGATTAAGAAAAGGCAAACCTACATTTCGAGCTTTTGTAGATTTGGAGAAGGCTTTTGACAATGTTGATTGGAATAAACTCTTTAAAGTTATGAAGCAAGCAGGAGTAAAATATAGGGAGCGTAAGGTTATTTACAACTTGTACAAAAACCAGACAGCGGTTGTCAGAGTTGAAGGGCATGAAAGGGATGCAGTGGTTGGGAAGGGAGTAAGACAGGGTTGTAGCCTTTCTCCGATGTTATTCAATTTGTACATGGAGCAAGCTATAAAGGAAAGCAAGGAGAAATTTGGAGAAGGAATTAAAGTTCAGGGTGAAGAATTAAAAACATTGCGTTTTGCCGACGACATAGTAATTATATCAGATACAGCAAAGGACCTGGAAGAGCAATTGAACGGAATGGACAGTGTGCTGAAAAGTGCATATAAGATGAACATTAACAAGAGAAAAACTAGGGTAATGGAGTGAAGTGTAAGAAAATCAGGTGATGCTGAAGGAATTAGATTGGGAAACGAAGAAATAAAGGAGGTAGATGAGTTTTGTTACTTGGGCAGTAAAATAACAAATGATGGTCGCAGTACAGAGGATATAAAATGCAGAATGGCAATGGGTAGAAAAGCGTTCTTGAAAAAGAGATATTTGTTAACATCGAATATTGATTTAAGCCTAAGGAAGTCCTTTCTGAAGGCATTTGTATGGAGTGTTGCCTTGTATGGGAGTGAAACATGGACGATAAACGGTGCAGACAGGAAGAGGATTGAGGCTTTTGAAATTTGGTGCTACAGAATAATGCTGAAGATTAGGTGGGTGGATCGCGTAACTAATGAGGAGGTACTGAACAGAATTGGGGAGAAAAGGAATTTCTGGTATACCTTGACTAAAAGAAGGGATAGATTGGTAGGACACATTCTTAGACATCAAGGAATTGTGAATTTAGTGTTGGAGGGAAGTGTATGGGGAAAAAATCGCAGGGGAAGACCAAGAGATGGATACAGTAAGCATATTCAGACAGATGTAGGTTGTCGCTCTTATGTGGAGATGAAGAGACTTGCTCAGGATAGGGTATTGTGGAGAGCTGCATCAAACCAGTCTCCGGACTGAAGACCACAACACATGCCAAAAATTCTCTCGTGGTCTTCCCAGCTGAGTATCATGCAAATATTTTGTCGAAGATTGTAATTTTGTATTACCTACGTTTATTAGAATTCGACTGTATGGTAATTTTTAGGAATCCAGTCAAATGAAATTAGTATGATACTCCCGGCTTGTTTGTCTGCATGCGTGAACAGTCGTGAGTCAGACGACGAGGCACACGCCAGGCCAGGCCTGGCCAGGCCAGGCTGGTGCATTCCGCAGAGGCCTGCCGCGCGCCGTGAGCGTCCGGTGGGCGTGGAGGAGCCGCCCTGCCCGTGTACAACACCTGCTCTGTCTGCATGCAGTCTCTCAGCGCGCTGCTTGCATGTAGTCAAGTATTTGTGCGAACAGAAGCATGCCGAAAGCAGCCAGCTCCACACTATCTCTGGTTCGTCAGTGGTTGATTGATTTTCTCAGGGGAGCCAAAACAGTCTTGGTCCAACCCGCCACTGCCCGCACCGAAACTAAGTTTATTGTGCGGTATCGCTTCCTGTATATCCAGTAAAGCCAACCAATGCCCTTGAACAGTGCAAGGAGTCCTTTTACCAGTTCTTTATTAGACACAATTTCTTCGGGTCTGGTTGTCCCAAATGTTCTGTACCTTTTACTCTCCAATGCAATGCATTCGAAGATTAGATGTGATGTAGTTTCATCACCGTCATCACAGATCCTACATTTAGGGTCCTCTTCTGTTATTCCCATTGTATGTAGGTCTTTTTTAAAATTTCCATGGCCTGTCTGCAATCCAACCATGAGTCTAATCTCTCTCCAGTTCAGGCCCAGGATTGCAGAGCTTCTTTTAAAACATGGCTTTGGCATCATTACCTTGCCATGTTTTTGTTCGTAGACTTTGGTCCAATATTCTACGTGCTGTCTTCTGAGCCAGTTACGTACCTCCATTTTGACCATTGCCTTGGTGATTGTCAGGACACGTTCCGGTCCAATAAATGCAGTCTCTGCCCCCATCCTGGCTAATCTGTCGGTATGTTCGTTGCCACTGATCCCCGAGTGGCCAGGGACCCACAATAGATTTACCCTATTGCTTTCCCCTAACTCGACCAGAACCCTGTGACATGCAGCAATTTTAGATCTTGTTGCAGGAGCTGCCAGTGATCTCAGGGCTGCCTGGCTGTCTGAATAGATATAGATGCTACGATCTTTGTAGCGCCTACGCAAATTCTCCTCCACACACGCCCTGATGGCACTGATTTCAGCCTGGAATACTGAGGCCCGTTTCCCTACAGAGATGACGCCCTTCAGTCTCGGCTGCACCCCGTATACCCCGGCCCCTCGTCAGTGGTTACAAGAAGGCAGTTCGTATTACTTTTGCTAAAGATGTTCTAAAAGACCAGACAATTCCCAACGACATTCCATACATACAATCTCATTATGCATTTTTGGTCCCTATTATTAAATCTCTAGTGTCCACCGAAACCAATCAACATGCAACTGCGATTGATAGAAGAGGTGACAGAAAAATTCTGCATGGTCCCAGGTTCTGTTAGTAAGAAATATAGTGAGAAACTAACGACAGTGCTACAAAAATAATAATAATAAATAAATATAATATAATATAAAAAACATGTCTCACCACCCTCTGCACAGTGGCTGAAATCTTACCAGGTAAATCAACAGAAGATGAGTGTGCGGTCCCAACGCGTCTGATACCCATATTTAAATATGCTCCAGTGACATGGAATGCTCATTCTCAGCATATAAAATGCTATTAACACACAAAAGATGCAGTTCATTTACTGTGACTGCAGTGATGGTCATGGACAATAAAATAATGTGGACATTGTCTTTCTAGACAATAAAACATCAGATTTTGGTCACCTATTTTCTGATTTTTATAACCTATTTTTGTAAGTGATGGAACCTATTTTAGGTAGATAATTTAAGATATATAGAATCTAGAAGTCCGAGGTCTAGTGACAACTGAATGCTGAGTGTAAAGCAAAGTAGAATTCTAATAAGAAAAAGACGTTAAGAGCAATGAAAGCTTCGAGTGAGATACATTTAGGAGATTTTAGAAACACATTTCCATTGTTATGAATGGATATCGACTAGAAGCAAACTCAATTTATAAGATCTATTAGTAATGGTAGACAGGGCCGTCTTAAGCCATGCAGGGCCCCTGGGCGCTCAGTGTTTTGGGGCCCTTACTAAAGAGAGAGAGAAAAACTGACTTAATTGGTTTAGTCTTTCATTGAAATTAATGATTTCCTTAAAGATTTCCAGATTTCTCTTTCTATGCAGATGACTGGAATACATGTTAGGGGACCCTACAACAAAACGGAAATTTCCTTTGTATGAACTCTTCAGAATGATGTACATTTGTTTAGGGAATTTATTGGTTATTATGATTTGAAATACACAAATATAATACTAGTGATTACTGTTTTAAAAATTGGACTTACGTTGCTGTTAAAGGTTTATTTCGGGTTTTCTGAAAGGCAAAATCTTCTATTATGTCTTCAAAGTCCAACTGTTGAAGGACGACACTTTCTATGCACATGATTGACAAATTAGTAAGTCGTTCCTTTAGCATAGTCGTTCATATTTCATTTTTTATTCTCTTTAACTGGGAAAATGAAGGCTCTCCACTGCAATTGGGTACCATCAGACAAAGAAATATCCGCGTAGCAACTTCTACATCAGGAAAGGTTCCTTCTATTTCATTTGCTTTTATTAAAGAATGTAAGGATATATATACTTAGCTCTGGAGATTCATTTGGAATATTTTTCAAATACTGTTTTAAATGAGAACATTCTGATAAGAGCTCTTCAGCATTAACGCCTGTATGATAAAATTCTGCAAATTCTTTGTACCTGTTTCTCAACTGTTCAAAATTTATTTGTCTTAACTGAGAAAGGAAATTAAAATGTTTGCTAACTTTCTCGTGTGCTTCTGAACGTCGCTTCAAACTAGAATCCAATGTTTCGATTATAGGCAGAAAAACTTCTACACGAAATTTTTCTTTGGCAGTCAGCTGGCCGGCCGCGGTGGCCGAGGGGACTGAGGCGGTTCAGTCACGGTCTGCACGGCCACTACGGTCGGGGGCTCGAATCCCCCCTCGGGCATGGATATTTGTGCCGTCTTTAGTTGTAGCTAGTTCATAAGTAGTTTGTAAGCTTAGGGACTGATGACCCCGTAGTTAAGTCCCATAGACTTCACAAACATTTTTTGCAGTCAGCTGGACAGTCTCTGACAAATCTTCGGAAAAAGTGATATGCTTGCTGCAAATTCTCGTCCTTCGGGAAGTACCCTTATAGTCAGCACCTGGATTTTTCTCTTTGGCTGAAGCTTCATAATGATCGTATCTACTGCATGTAGAACTGATGAAATCTGAAATAGATGCAAAAAATTTTGTTGCAACGTCTATTTTCACGGTACTACTTTGTAAAGTTACATTTCTGTTGATAGTTCTCAAGAGGTCATTCCATATCTCCGTTAGGAGAATGGTTCGTGTTTTTCATTTTCTTGCAAAGGCTTTGAGCTACATTTCTTGTTTCCACGAGCAGACCATCTGGTTTATGACAGGGACTTCCGAACTTTATTTGCACCTAAACATTTTTTCAAAGCTTTCCATCGAATGTTCGAAGCTGAAAAAGAAGTGAACAAATTTTGGACAAACTGGAAGTATGCTATTGCTTCAGAAACATGCAGCCGCTTGAACACCTACTAAATTTAGTGAATGTGTGGCTCACGGTACAAAAATAGCTAATTCACATTTTATTTTATTCTTGGCTGAAGACCTGAATAGTTTCGAGCCATATTTGCTGCATTATCGTAGCTCTGTCCGCGGCAATATTTTACTGAAATGTCAAAGCTATCCAAAAACTTCATAACAGTATCTTCTATACTTTGAGCCGTATGCTCTTCCAAAGGCAAACATTTCAAAAATGTTTCAACAGGCTGGCCATCTTTTACTTAACGACGATGAAAGTCAGCTGGTCAATATGGTAGAGATCTGGCGAGGTATCCACGCTTATTGAATAGTACTTGTCTTCTTTTAATTCGTTGACAATTGTCTTTAAAACTTATTGTCACATTACATTAATCAATTCATTGCAAATTTTATCAGACAAATATAACGTATTTCCTTTGCCACGATTGGCATAATTTCGTATATGATCAGCAAATAAAAGGGCCAAATTCGCTTATTAATTCTAAGCATGCCAAATACTTTCCATTGTTTTCAGACCCCAATATATCATTTTCTCCACGAACCTCCATACCCCTTGACCCCAAAAACTTCACTACTACAACAATTCTTTGCAATATGCTGCTCCAGTAGTTAACCTCAGCATTAAACTAGGAAAACAGTCCAGTATCAACTCGTCCAACAATTTTGCATCTTGCATCATAATTCATCATTCATTCTCTGTGCTGTAAGCTGTTCTCAAACTCTTTTATAAGTTTTTATATATGCTTCCAATCCTTCTATCCCCTGGAAGAACTCAAATTATTGCCGACACTGTTAATGAATAGACGGTAAGCCGGACGCGGTGGCCGTGGGGACTGAGGCGCTCCAGTCACGGTCTGCACGGCCACTTCGGTCGGGGGTTCGAATCCCCCCTCGGGCATGGATATTTGTGCCGTCCTAGTTTGTAAGTAGTTCATAAGTAGTTTGTAAGTTTAGGGACTGATGACCCCGTAGTTAAGTCCCATAAGCTATACAAACATTTGAACATTTGAATAGACGGCAACAATAACAGACAAAGATACAGGAGCCACTTTCTTTCCACACACTCACCGTTCGTCAATTTGCTAGTCAAAACAATCCTAGTTAATTTTCTGCTTTTTGTTTTACCACTTACATACATCAGCAAAATGTGTAGTGGTTTCTGAGAAGTCGCTATTTTTCTTTTGGAAAAACTCTGGGCCTTGTGAATACAAATATCACGGACTTCTTCCGTTAAAATTTCATCACAGTACTTACCAGCGTCGTGAGATATGTTCTCTAACGTACTCCAGTTTGGTGAATACAAGTGGCTTGTGATGGAAGAGCATGTCGTGAAGTGTGTGCAGTTGTCTTCATAACTGGTACTGATGAACTCGAAACATAAACGTTATCCTCTACGTTAAATACGGACACCGTTTCTGAGCTTTGAGATTCAGAGATATCTTTAGTTGATGAGGTAGATGAATCACTCTGTCGTTAGTTTCGACAGTGAAGAATGGAATAAGTTTCGGTAGTCTGCTGATGGTTTCTTTTTGAATTGTAAGTTTTTTCTTTCTTCTGAACCACTTAGGCCTAAGTATGTTCTTTTTGACATTGTTGAAAGACACTACAAAAATATCAAGTAGACACTGAAACACCAGTAATATTACATAGGAAGAAAGATGAAATACTCATAATTTTCAATGTGACCAGGAAATCACATTGATATGCAGTGAAACCTCGTTTACATGTTTTTGTAGGAAGATGCTAAAATAAACGCACAAGTGAGATTAATGCTAAAACGAAACTTTCAGTACTGCGCTCGAAATAGGTTTGTTAGCTGCATGCCTTTGTCGAAAGCAAGTCTTCCACATCTGAAATCCTTCCTTTATCACCGTTTAGCCCAGTTTTCAAAGCATTGGATCTTCTGTGTGTGTCATTGGCAAGAGTAGTAGTTACGGTACAGTATGAGATTATGAGACCCTTTGCGTTGCTCACTTGGATTTCTTTTGCACTTCCTCAATTACGTTGCGTGGACATCATCTTTAATTTTTTTATGAACTGTTCATTTTCGCGTGTTTGAATATTGGAAACTACTGTACTCTTAAATGTTGAGTTCACACTTTACAAAAAGACTCCTAGTTCGCAAGAGTGGACGGAAAGACCGCAGAACTGGTTAGAAGGAACTTTCACTTCGGCGGTCCCGGTCGGATGACCGATCCCCTTCCAGTTCCAGGGTGGTCGCGCGGCCGTTACTTCTTCGGTGGAACGTTGCAGTTTCCACACAGTATCGAGTTGTCGATGTTTTTTATTTTTCTATTTATTCATACCACGGTGAAGCAGCGTGTACACTGTTATGGGAGGAACAGCGATTTATACCGGTGCTCCAATGACTGTAGGGAGCTAACTTTTGTAAAATGTGTAAAACTGAATTGGTGAATACAGAGCCAATGCTACTTGTTTGCAATTCCGACTGTTATGAAAACCATAGACATTGACAACTGGATAAAAAAGGAACGGTAAACGAGTGGAAAGGAACGGTTCCAAATAAGAAAAGATCATCAGTGAACTAGGTTCCGTAAATGAACTGGTTTGCCCGTCTCTAGTGTACAGTACTGTGTGATTGCTGGACCCCATTCCACTGTGCGGCGCTCATGTGTTTCCACGGCGTGGCGCCACATTTTGCTGCAGAGAGCGGTGCAGCTGCTGTGTTGTTGTGGGCAACTTCGACGCCGCCGCTGCTGGGGCTGTCTGCGCCGACGCCTCGTGACGTAAGCGCCTGACTGCCCGCTGCTTGCCCGGTCAACAGCAGTCCCGTGCAGCGTCGTATGAAGGCCGCTGTTGGATACAATGTTCCGCCAAGTTATATCTAAAACTGACTGCCACAAGGTGTACTACTATAGTGCCGCCTTGTGTTCTGTAGCTAAGGCCCGCAATAATAACTACGATTTTGCATGCAGACAGCAAACCAAAAACATCATTATGACACGTTTCGAGACAATTTCTGGGTCTTTAAAATAAATAAGTGCGACAAAAATTCACTAAAAAAGCTGATTGCCTAGGAGAAAGGAACGAGTTTCCCGGGGCCCCCATCAGGTTGGGGGCCCTGGGCCTGTGCCCCTTGTGCCCCTATGGTAGATACGGTACTGATGGTAGATATATAGGTATACCGTTCCTGATGAGATCGAGGAAGACACCATGGAAGATGTTTACGACGTCAGCGGAAGCGAAGGCTTGTGTTCTGAAAATGTGGAACGGTTGGCCCGCAGTAGGCATCCCAATATGAGGAAATAAATCACACGATTCCTTTTTAATCGCAGTTCCATTACCTTGCAAGATTTTAAGTGCTGTATACTTTTAAATCATTTTCATGTAAGTTCCACCCAGTTGGAGTAAAAAAACTAAATTTGTTCTTTTCTCTGTTGCAGGTGAGTCACGAAGAGTGAGCACAGGAAGAGAGTCCAACGTGTCGTAAGTTACAAGACATTCTCGAAATTACCAAGATGTTCTGTTACACGTGCACACATACACACTTTTCAGAAATATGAAACTAGTTGTCTTAGATGCGTATTTGTACTAATTAATATAGACCGAGAGGTATAAGGCGCCTCGCTGCGGAGCGCGCGGTTGCTCTCCGTCGGAGGTTCGAGTCCTCCCTGGGTAATAAATATATATATATATATATATATATATATATATATATATATATATATATATATATATATATATATATATATATATATATATAATGTGCGTGTGTGTGTTGTCCTTATGTTAGTTTACCTTAGTTTAAGTAGTTTGTAAGCTATGGACTGATGACCACAAAGTTTGGTCCAATAGATTTACAAACATTTGAATATTTTTTTTAATACAAGATACATACAGCAATTCATTACAGAAAATAAAATAATTTGACTTTCAAAAATATTGATATCAGATATGTTAGCTTCGCAAGTCAAAATAAGGTTATAAACACCTTGTCAACAAGTCTTTCTTGCCGCCATTGAAAATGTACTGGTAGTATGCCGACCTCTGCCGCTACACAGTGCAGAAACACGGAACTAAAACACGTTGCTCACGTTACCACGGCCCGTCCACGATTGTGTGGTGCAGCACCGGACTTCCTAGCGTGAATCACAAAGAGATAAAGCGAGCGACACCAGGAACTGTCGTGAGTTCAGGGCCTGAAAGGGACACATCTTTCGGCATTGGTACCACAGTTTCCGGGCAAGCACACCTGCTCCACACCGTCAATCAGAAGCGCCGAAGCAAAACGCCAGGCGTCTCGCCACAACGTGCCCCTCCATTTGAAGTTAATGTTATAAACTTATCACGAATGTTTTAAAACCTGAAGCAACTTTCCTTGGTGCCTAGCTCTCACGCCTAGTATGCTTTTATTTCGGGAAATGGTGGATGGTGGATCAGTGGGTTATGCGTTGCCCAGTGACCTCATACACAGCCGCTACTCATTTGTTAAAAGTCTTCCTTTCACTTCGCCAATAGCTATAAGGGTTTCAACCGTGGCATTTCCCAGCGAGCGACCTTTCCTTCGTAAACAAACATGAAACTACTGTACCACAGCACGCACTTCTAGAGTGTCTGTCAGGCATCAGCCTCATGATATATGCAGTGCACATAGAAGCAATGACTTCTGCAAGTACAGTAATTACTGTCTGTGATTACCAACACAAATACCACTTGTGTCATAACTACTCGGAAAAATGACGTTGTTCTATTTGTTTACATAAAAAATGTCATGTAAGGTGGTCAGCAGTTCTTGACTCCTTTCAGTATCTTTACACTTATTTACGCGCTTCGAATAAGTGATTATCTTAAGGTATTTCATATGAGGTCTTAGAATGGTATGTTTAAAATTCTTCTTCATGAGTAAAATAATAATGTTTATGGCACTTAAGTAAATATAAAACACCTGAAGATGAGATGCCAGATATCTTCAAATGACGTCATGGAGGAATAAACAGCAAACCTGGAGAGGTGGCTGCGTCAGTGGCAGCACACTGGAGAGGATGGCGTTTCAAACCCTGGTTCAGGTTGTCAGTGATTTCGCGTTTTATACCCGTTTCTCAGCAAAGAAGGGAAAGCTGAAAGGTGGAAAGAGTACATAGAACAGCTCTACAAAGGAAATGAACTTACAGACAATGTTGTAGGAAGGGAAGAGGACGTAGATCAAGATGAAATAGGAGATGCTATACTGAGAGATGAATTTGACAGAGCCTTGAAAGACCTAGGTCGGAACAAGGCCCCAGGAGTAGATGACATACCCTCAGAGCTACTAAAGTCTCTGGGAGAGCCAGCCATGACAAGACTATTTGAACTGGTGTGTAGGATTTATGAGACAGGCGAAATACCCTCAGACTTTAAGAAAAATGTAATAATCCCCATTCCAAAGAAATCAGGCGCAGACAGGTGTGAAAATTACAGAACCATCAGTTTGATAAGTCATGGTTGCAAAATTTTAACACGAATTATCTACAGGAGAATGGAAAAGCTGGTAGAAGCTGACCTCGGGGAAGATCAGTTTGGATTCAGGAGGGACGTAGGAACCCGGGAGGCAATACTTACCTTACGTCTTATCTTAGAAGATAGATTAAGGAAAGGCAAACCTACATTTTTAGCCTTTGTAGATTTGGAGAAAGCATTTGACAATGTTGACTGGAATACACTCTTTCAAATTTTGAAGTCAGCAGGGGTAAAATATAGGGAAAGGAGAGTTATTTATAACTTGTACCAAAGCCAGACCGCAGTTATTAGACTCGAAGGGCATGAAAGGGAAGCATCAGTTGGGAAGGGAGTAAGACAGGGTTGTAGCCTTTCTCCGATGTTATTCAATTTGTACATCGAGCAGGCGGTGAAGGAAAGCAAGGAAAAATTTGGAATAGGTATTAAAGTACAGGGGGAAGAAATAAAAACATTGCGTTTTGCTGATGACATTGTTATTCTGTCAGAGACAGCAAAGGACCTGGAAGAGCAGTTGAATGGAATGGACAGTATGTTGAAGAGAGCATATAAAATGAAAATTAACAAGAACAAAACAAAAGTAATGGAATGCGGTCTTAGAAAATCGGGCGATGCTGAAGGAATTCGATTAGGTAACGAAACAGTGAAGGTGGTAGATGAGTTTTGTTACTTGGGTAGTAAAATAACATGTGATGGTCGCAGTACAGAGGATATAAAATGCAGAATGGCAATGGGAAGAAAAGCATTTTTGGAAAAGAAAAATTTGCTAACATCGAATATTAATTTAAGTGTAAGGAAGTCTTTTCTGAAGGCATTTGTGTGGAGTGTTGCCTTGTACGGGAGTGAAACATGGACGATAAGCAGTGCGGACAGGAAGAGAATAGAGGCTTTTGAAATGTGGTGTTACAGAAGAATGCTGAAGATTAGGTGGGTAGATCGCATAACCAATGAAGAAGTACTGAACAGAATTGGTGAGAAAAGGAATTTTTGGCATACCCTGGCTAAAAGAAGGGATCGCTTGGTAGGACACATTCTTAGACATCGGGGAATCGTAAATTTAGCATTAGAGGGAAGTGTGTGGGGGAAAAATCGCAGAGGGAGACCAAGAGACGGGTATAGTAGGCAGATTCAAATAGATGTGGGTTGTCGTTCTTATGAGGAGATGAAAAGGCTTGCTCAGGATAGAGTAGGGTGGAGAGCTGCATCAAACCAGTCTCCGGACTGAAGACCATAACAACACAACAACAACCCGTTTCTAGGCATTCTGGTTCAGGTTTTCCGTGATTTCGCTAAATCACACTAGCCATATGACAGAATCCTTCCTTGAAAGGGGTATGGCTGATTTCCTCCCCCTCCCAGACACAAAAAAAGCAAACCATATGGGCGTGGGATCCCTTTCTAATAGGCACAATGTTGATTTGACTTACAACCCTAACCTTCCTTCCTTTTTTCGAAAAATGTATGCCTATAAAAACAACAAGGAGCACCTAATTCATTAGACAATAAGATAATGTGCAACGCTTGCAGTTTCTTGGCGCGTTCACAATGGACAAAAACTGTTTACTAATGTCCATATGAGAATTTTTTCTAATGCGAAAATGAGGTGGGAAATTAAAGTTGACAAGCAATTACAGATAGCATCGAGTTTACTGGCTACATTCATGGCATTATACATTCCTAATTTAATGTTTTAATCTACAGAAGCACTATTAGCTGACTGTTTTTTAAATATTCGTCGAAAAATACTTTTGATGACTGAACAGATATGGGCTGTTTCTGTAAGAATTAAGAATATAATCCGCGTTATATTTCTTCTCTTGCAATTTTTTAAAATCCTAAATCCCTTAATATATTTTTGCTGCATTATAGGAAAACCCCACCGGAAAACTGCGATCAACGTAATGGCCATTACTTAAAGCGATCAATTATAGCTGCTCACATACACTACTTGTTGGTAACACCGAGATTGTTTTGATCAGCATTAGTGTTGTTCTTAAGTATTTATAGTATTCATAAGAAAACGGATGTTATATACTGATGTACAAAATGAACTAAACACAAGGGAATTTTGCAAGGTTGTGTTTATGTTTGCAACAAAGAGTATAAACAGGCCATGGTGAACTAGAAACGATCTAATGAATACAGGATAGAAACAACTGCTATATGCAAAATGGTTGATTATAATTTTTCCTTGGTTTTTTAATTGTTATTTTCTCTTTGGTAGGCGGATTTGCACACAGATTCCAGTAACTGATTAATGTGCTCAATTTGAGGTGCAGCCACCTCTAGCGGTAAAATGGGCTTGTCATTGAATGGGGCACGTTGGGTATGAGATGATCACCCTCAGCCTCACGTTTCAGCAATGACGACTCTATTTACTGCAGAGCTGCTCTCGAGACTTGGAGAGTGGTCGCTGGATGTCTTAAAAGGCTTTATTCTTGCGTAGAGTTACATAATGTTCTGCTGTAGTCGTCAGTACGTTGGTATGTGCTAGCATAGCAGCGAATTTGATTATTCAGCTACTTTATTTGTTTACTCCATTTAGTTATTTCAGTAGGAGTGGTAGGGTGGATAGAGTGTTGCCTGCTGTGTGTGGACGCAGGAGTTGGCTACTGTGCGTGAACAGCTGAACGTGCTTTGGCCGTGCTCAGACGTCGCCAGTTGGAGGCCTCAGGGTGTGGCAGTGCCGGAGAGTCTGGCACCTGAGTCGTCATGTCGGTTGCCTCAGGTGTCCACTGCCGTGGCACTTCCATCTGTACCAGGTGCAGCTGGTCTGCCATCGCCGCAGGCTTAGGGGCGGGTAGTGTGATTGCATTGCTCGAGGTGGAGGGCCAATGTGGAGGCTGGCCAGGTGGCATCATGCGAGTGGACAGGTTCAAGTAGACACACTGGGGGAGCGGTTCGATAGTGATTGGGAACTCCTTTGTCATGCGCTTTATGGGGACTCTGAGGCAGATAGCGTCCAATGCCGGAAACAGTTCCAATGTGGACATGGGATGTATGCTGGGGGAGCCTCATACGAGATGTGCGGATGCCCTTGCTGGTGGCTATTAAGCATATGGTGTGCAGTCTGCAAGTTGTTGGTCATGTCAGCACTAATGAGTCCTATCGCTCGGGTTGTGAGGAGATTCTCAAATCAAACGGGTCGCCGGTAGAACAGGTCAAGATTGTTGGCCTCGTGTGCGGGATACAAGCAGAGATTTCTACTTGTAGCGTTGTTCCAGAGTGAATCTCCTTCGATTAGGAGCAGAGTGGAGGGTCTCAACCGAGGGCTTCGTTGAATCTGAGACTGCCATGAGTTCATATTTCATGGGCCTGCATTATGGAGTGGCGAATTTTAGGGTTCCCCTTGACAGATGAGGGTTACTCATGTAGCACACTACTTGTGGAGTGCATATGGTGCTTTTTAGACCAGGTAATATTTCTCATTAACAGTCAGTCAATACAAAGACAATAAATCAGGTTGGTATTCAGAATGACTCTTGGAGTATCAAAATGTAATAAGTAAATTTTCAGAATAATAGAATCAAAGTTCCTGAATTCACTGCATTGCTGGAAATTTGTTGCACTCGAACAATGCTCTGAACTGAGAGTCGGCTGAATCCCGATGTAGGAACCTATGACATATTTAGCGAAGAATGTTAGTATTGTTTCTACTGAGGTTAAACTCGAGAGATACTGAGAGGTTATCTGGACTCCTATAAGACTGTGTTCATAGGTCACGGTTTCTCTGCGGCGAAGGAACTGCTGTGATTTTGGGGAGATTACGCTTGTCACTCACAAAGCGGGTGGTTCAGCCACAGTGACCTTGACGAGCCACTTCCCACCCAGCGGGGCAGACAAAGGGGGCACTGCCACACGGGCTGCAGTTCCTCCACGTGCACCGAACAGCGCCACAAGCCGCCACGTAAGCAGACGCACGACTGCAGCAGGTTGCGAGTGCAGCCACTGGAAGTGTCAAATGCAGAGGGGCAAAAATGTTCAAATGCCTGTAAAGCTTGTGCGACTTAACTGCGGGTGAACAGCCCCTAAACTTTCAAACAACTTATAAAGTAACTTATACTAGAGACAACACGAACATTGATGCTCGAGGGGGGATTCGAAGCCCCGATGGGGAACGGCCTCAGGTATCGGAGCATAGCACCTCAATATGCTTGGCCACTGCTTGCGTGGCTGCAGAGGGGCCGCTACGACGGCAGCGCCTATAAACAGGTCCCGCTCTGCCGTATGGGAAACAGCGCACGGTCAAACCGGCACGATTCTTCCGCCGCGGAGCAACCGAGGGCTAGAAACACGGCCTAGCGCTGGCCATTAGCTGAGGCACAGGGCCGTGACTCGCTGCAGAGTGAGTCACGGTGAGTTTCTGCGAACCGCACGACTGCTGGGGCCGCGCACGTCGGAGCGCAGCGTGGCGCGACGCAGCTGCTGCGTGCGGCGAGCCTGCGGACCCCAGCCTCCTGTATGCAGTTTCCTTTTAGAGTCCCGGTGGCTATGGCTGTTGGTATTGCGTGCCACGGCCGAGGCCCGATCGCATTGAGGCACTATGGTCCGATGCGCGAGGCCGTTTCTCATTGGGGTTTCAAATCCCCCTCGGGCATGGATGTTTGTGTCGTCTTTAGTATAAGGTAGTTCATAAGTAGTTTGTAAGATTAAGTACTGATAACGCCATAGTTAGGTCCCTTAAGGTTCACAAACATTTGAACATTTGATATTGTGTGGCTAGTTTGCAATAGAAGAAATACTAATACGTGTTCACAGCATTCTCTCTGATACAAGGCATGAAGATTAATTGAAAAGAAGCTGAAAGCTGTGTAGTGGGAGGAAGCAGACAAGGAATCGGACTTACGAAGTAGTAAGTTGCATGTAAATCATTGTGAATCTTTAATATGGACATCGTTAAAACTTAGGAAGTTTTTATGATGGCGTGACAGAATAGCTGAGTGCACCAAGGCTTCTTGGTCCGATGTGTGCTCGGCCATTCACCATCGGAGGTTCGAATCCTCCCTCGGACACAGGTGTATTTATAGTCCTTAGTTTAACTAGTTTGTAAGTGTAGTGAGTGATAACCTAAGTGGTTGAGGGGTGCTCTCAGAAGAGAGCAAGAATTCAAAAAAAGTGGAGCACCGGCTGAATTTTTTCAAACCATGGAAATTTCAAAAATAGATGGGATGTCTTCAACCATTTATGGTCAATAAATAAAGAGAACTAAACCTGAACGAATACAATGACGACGATAATAAAAGCAAATCACAAATTTGTCCCAGTGATAGCCAAACTGACATAGCTGATAAGTGTGTGGAGTCACAGGAAATGCAGCAGGAAATTGGAAGTGCTCGGCACAAAGTTCAATCGCAGGCACTTCCTGAAATAAAAAAGTGAAGAAAGACACCATTGCTGGCTTACTCAAGCGAAGCATGGAAGAACTTGAAGAAAAAAGAAAATTGAGACTGGAAGAAAGAAAAAATTCGCTGGCACAAAAGAGTGATAATCGTCTGTAGCACTTCTTCATGTCGATGTACCAGATGACTAGGAGCATGCCACCATCATCTGAGTTTGTCGTCAGAAACGACATTTCGCATGTGGTAACCGAAATGGAGGCCCCATTGCTGAGCGTTCGAGAGAGAAATCCACAGTCCATCACAGATAGAGGCTATCATATCACGATTTGTCTCCGTACAGTAACCATACCCACAGTCCAACCCACATCACATTCCAACAGTCTATCCCAAACCCCACAGGAGAAATGTGATTTTCAACAAAGTACTTCAGCTACGACTTCAAATCGACATGAGTTGCTTACATTCATCAATTATTTCTCTGAAAACTGAATTTCTGTTAGTAAATACTTCGATATTTACATTTGATGAAGAGAGACAGTTTGGTTAGTTATTAGAGAACATTTTGGCTGTTGGAATATTATTATGTTGATTCAATAAAGATTTTTCTATAAAACGCTGAATTGTTCCTGTTTGCCAGTAATGACCGTAATATCATACATATTAAGTAATGCACCATAGGCGATATGGGTGACTCATCGCTTACCTTAAAACACACCTAGTTTCTCCTCGGTTCCAGTCGACTTTCACACGTTGCATCCGTCACTCTGTTTGAATCTTAATAATTGGAATTGATCACGGTTTAATCTAAAATAGTTAGTGAATTTTTCATCAAAGTTCTCGGTTAAAGCGAATTCTCCATGACTTTGTCTTCTTTTCATGTACCGGTGTGCACATTTTTCTACTTTTTGTGTAATCAAAATGATGTAACACGCCATTTAGAATAAACCTCAGAATCAGATTCTGTTAACACGGCAGAAGCACTCGCCATCTCTGGCGGCTGCGGGTGGTTCACGCCTTGCCCCCCCCCCCCACCCCCCCCCCCACTCGCTATTTTCGAGCAGCACAGCAGACGTTCCATTGCAAACTGCGGCACGGAACACGAGTCCAACGTGCCGTGACTCACGCTCCGTGAGAAATTTGACGTGGGTCACCCTGCGTCACGTCACGGACCTGCGTCTCATGTGGCGTCCTGCCTGACAGGTGTAGCCCGTGTCTTTGTCTGTGCCGCTTCCGGCCTCCCTAAGGGAGGCAGAGTGTCTGGCAGCATGTGCGGCCGCCGCAGCGTCAGAATGCGCCGCTTAATTCACGACCGACCGCGACCTCCCGTTGACGCGTGACGTCGTTTCCGCCAGGGCAGTCACACGGGGCAGGGGGCTGTTGCTAATGAAGGTCCAGCATGTAGGGGGTAGGGGCGGGGAGGTGTGGGGGATCTGATTGGAACGTTTGAGACCGTGTGAGGGGAGGGGGCTTGTTAGGCGTGTGTACTCGGCACCGCACGGTGCCTCGTGGAGGCAGGGGGGCCAACCTTTACCTGCCAGGAGGCGGTACGCTATGCCACAGACAAATATGTTACTCTGTGGCTATGCCCTCAGTGCCGCGCACTGCGTAAGGCTGCGGATGCGAGGCACGGCGGCTCCAGGGAGAACAGAACAAAGTAAACGGAGACAGGTCAGGCAGCACGCGCTCGTCTCAGCATACCAACTTTCCTAGTAGGAAACGCCAGGAACCTCGCGCCAGGGGAAAATTAAGATATTTGTGAAGATGGCAGGAAGCAGAAACGTTTATATCAGTTGTAACACTGTTTTACGAGGGTTCGAACTTAAATAGTGACAACCATTTATTGACAACCGATATGAAAGCGTAATATGTGTGCAACAGTTACTGACCTACAAAAGTAAAAATTTTCAAATGTTTCTTAAGCTTATGGAACTTAACTGCGGGGTCATAAGTCTCTAAACTTACAAAGTACGTATAATCTAACTTTTACTAAAGACGGCAAAAACATCCATGCCCGAGGGAAGATTCGAACTCCTGACCGGGAACGGCCTCCTCCAGCGGAGGCTAGCGCCTCAATGCGCTCGGCCACTCCGCCACGACTCCTACAAAGTAGTCACCAACGTCCTGTAGAACTCATTGCCAGTGCCGTGGAAAGCGTAGTATACCGTTCACAGAGCCTGTTGTATTGATGGTGTGAATGGAGCGGTCTATTGACTATCGACTCTCTGGAACAGTTCTGAAGCGAATGCCGCGAAGTGGTTCCTTTATCTTCCGAATCAAATCAAAGTCAAAAGAACTACGGTCGACGGTGGTATGCCCAGGCGTTCCTTCAAGATGCAAAGCACTGTCGTATCCGCTAAACCGGCTTCGTGGGCGAGCTCACGAATCGTCCACCTCTTCTTCAGAGAAGCTAGGACGACCTGTCCGATTCATGTCTACCATAGTTTCCCGACTTTCACCCAAGGTGCCAGTGTCCTGTACGGCAATGCCAATTTTCCGCACGGCTCCTGAAGACCTCGATGACGCGGTCGCGCTGTACGACCTCTGGCACATTCAGTCTTGATCCAGCTCCGTTGTTTCCGTTTCTAAAACGTAGTGACACCGTTACGTTAGACCGCTCGCTCGCAAGTGACTGATTTTTCCTCGACTGAGCGCACGCCGGTGACATGGGACGGGCGAGTCAATTTGCTCGGAGGTGAGGTAGGTATGTCAACAACGTGTGCTATCAGCTACAATAGTAGATTCCACTACATAATGTCTCCACAGCAGAGTTGCCACTATTTAAGTTCCAACCCTCGTATTTAATTCGCAACAGTAATTGCACTAGATAAATGTACAGAAGACAATATTTGGAGACAAGAAATTATAAGAAACTTCCTGGCAGATTAAAATTGTGTGCCGGAACCAGGACTCGAACATGGGATCTTTGCCTTTCGCGGGCGAGCGCTCTACCGACTGAGCTATCCCGACACGACTCACGATCCGTCCATACAACTTTACCTCTGCTAATGGTGTCCGCATAGTGCCACACCAATAATAAGTGAACATCTGTACGGGGTGATCAAAAAGTCAGTATAAATTAGAAAACTTAATAAATCACGGAATAATGCAGATTGAGGGGTAAAACTGACACACGTGATTGGAATGACATGGGGTTTTATTAGAACGAAAAAAGGGGGAGGGGTTCAAAAGTGTCGGACAGCTGGCGCTTCATCTGATCAGAAAAGCAATAATTAGAATAACACATTAAGACAAAGCAAATATGATGTTCTATACAGGAAATGCTCAATATGTTCACCATCATTTCTCAACAATAGCTGTAGTCGAGGAATAATGTTGTGAACAGCACTGTAAAGCATGTCCGGAGTTATGGTGAGGCATTGGCGTCGGATGTTGTCTTTCAGCATCCCTGGAAATGTTGGTTGTTCACGATACACTTGCGACTTCAGGTAACCCCGAAGCCAATAATCGCACGGACTGAGGTCTGGGGACCTGGGAGGTCAAGCATGACGAAAGTGGCGGCTGAGCACACGATCATCACCAAACGTCGAGTGCAAGAGATCTTTCACGCGTCTAGTAATATGCCTGGGGTGGAGCGCCATCCTGCATAAAAATCGTACGTTCCAGCAGGTGTTTATCAGCCAGGCTGAGGATGATGCGATTCTGTAACATATCGGCGTACCTCTCACCTATCACAAAAGCAGTTAAAAAACCAGAATCACGTAGTTCCTCGAAGAAAAAAGGCCCGATAACGGTAGATGTGGTTCTAATAAAACCCCATCTCTTACCAAGAATGTGTGACAATTTTTACCTCTCTATTTATAATATACCGTTATTTATTAAATTTTCAAATTTATACTGACATTTTGATCACCCCGTATAACCAATAAGTATATATACAAAATTACTTGCAATTTATAAGTACAAAATATTTTTATACAGTAATTAATTTTAGATGTTTTGGAAATACGTGCCGATATAGCATATACTGAGCAATGAGGCATTTAAATTTGTCATTATTAATACCGTTGTTACATAGTGCTATCTGAGAATATACCTCAAATGTGGTTAAGATAACGTTTATAAAGAGAAAGGTAACATTTATATAAAATATTCGAAAATAAAGATTATATGATGCGATAGCATGTGGATACCATGGAAGTTAGAGTAGAGGCCATACAGTTGCCTCGTTTAGTACAAGATAAAGCTCAAAAGAAACGGGCTTGATCTGCGTCATTTGCCAAATGAAATGAAATCCTCGACAACTGATTATTGAAAGACACTGCTTCGAAAATTAGGAGAAACCTGTCCCTTGTACCGCTAATGAAATGCTTAAATCAAAAGCAAGTTTCAAATGTTCATTCGCGAACTACCCTTTTGCCATTTATGCAAAAAACCTGCAATTAAGAAATAGGAGAGCCGACTGGAAAATACTGCAGAAGTACAACATTTTGTTGTTAAATAGTGAATGCAGCTTTCCGACGATGTAGTCGTTGTAGCCTGACCTGTCAGTAGTTCTTACAGTTTGCTGAAACCTGACAAAAAATATTGTGTTTATTGTCCAGGTGACAATACATGTGTTAATTTTTGGCCCCAGTTATTTTGTCAATACTATAAAAATTAATCTCTCTAAGATTACTCACTTTAATTATCGTGTTAATGCTGGCAAACAATAATTAACTTCGTTGTGTGAAATATCCTTAGCAATATGGAACAAGTGACGCAAAATAATCGCTTATTGGTTTCACAAAAATATTAATGCGACCCCTCTATTACACCAATAAAAATACCGAGCGTCACGCTTAATGCATTTTTAGACACATCTCTCTAGCCATTCTTCATACAGTTAAATTTACTGCGGACAGCCAATAATTCCAAACCTTTGAAACAATCTCTAAAGCAAAGGAATTTGATGCAAACTACGACATTAACATAAGTCTCGTACTGGGCTGTGCTGAATATCAGCAGCTGATGCGCAGTGACTGCCGAGACCGCGAGTACACACGTCGCCCAGCAGCAGTAGCAGCAGCTCATCTTCACTCTGAGTTAACCGGCCTCTCACTAGAACCGACTTGTTGTCATTACGAGCGTGCTTTCTATTACAGTTCATCAAACTTTCGTGTGCTCGCGTTTTTATTTATTCAGAATCGCGTTTAATTGACAGATCAGTGTTGATATTTTGATTTATTACCTTGCGTATATATTTTTCAGATTTGCCGTTAATAAACAGTTTATTGTTAGGTACATATTATTCGAATCTCACCAAACTTTTGTGTCCTCGATCGTATATTTAGTCAGCTTCGCGTGACAGGAACAGTTTAGTGTCTCAGTGCATATACTTAGATCCGCGTCAAAGTTACAGTTTAGTGTATCCTCTCACAGTTTAAATCACAACAGTCGTACTAATTTCGAACTTACATAGGTTTTTACAATGGCTAGGAATTGTGACTACCGTGTTTGGATGACTTCACTGGCAACGCTTGAGACTGCGGTGGGTGGGCGCCGCTGCAAGTAGTGGGGTACTAGGGGTACTGGTTCACTGAGAATCGCCCTTCGACGATAGTGTCATCAACGCCAGACGCTCAGCCAATTGCCGGACCGCAGATCAAAGGATGCCGCCACACTCGAACAATAGGATGATTGACAGGTTACATGTAAGTGCACTTAACACTGGCGCACTTAACACTTGCAAGTAAACAACGCCCTTGTACACCCCCAGTCGCCGCCGCCAGACAGGCGGCACCTCCAACAGGTCCAGACCTGTCAACCCCCCCCCCCCCCAAACTGGCGCCACAGCTCCCCGCCCCCAGCCATACACCTGGCCGACACGCCGCCCCCGACAGACGCCTAATTGCCCAAACTCCGCCTCCAGTTTATTAATTAAATTTGCATATCAATTTAATTGTAACTACCTATGTTTTTTTAACAGTAACAAGGGCAACTGCCTCCACAAGTAAGCACTTGCGTGAGGACAGACCCCGCCCCCGCTACCGCCCCCCCCCACCTCCACCCCACTGACAGTCCTAAACACTGCTGCCCCCCACCAGACCCAATCCGGAACTCGAACCCAGCCCCTAGAAGTTTTTTTTTGATAGTTATTGCTTATAGTCGTACACCAACATTGGGAAAAAAGGATCCAATTATTATTGAATACTTGGGACGCTACAGTTACCTGGAATAACACGAGAGTTTCGTAAACTAATTGACCCTGACAGCCGCCAGGCCAGCGACCACCATTCCCTATTATTAAGTGTTTAGTTTAGTTTAGTTTAATACATCGAACGAGCCTTTAAGCAAGTTTAGTTGTGTTGTTTGCCTAGGATGGACTTGTTCTGCTGTTTAGATGTTAATGGAGAAGTGATGCGAGATAGCATAGCTGTTAGGTGTCTCTTATCTGATGAACACTGCGTTTTCTGCTAGTACCAGTCTTTTCAACCAATAAACAAACCCAGCAAAACACAGTACAAGAACTGCTCTCTAAGGAATGGCTGGGAGTGACACACAGTACAGGGCTGCACTTTGTAAATATTGGCCGTCCACGTTCCCTATATAGACATCAAGTGTATCGGTCAATACGACGACACGAGACCAATCTCCTGGGCTGTTTAGTGTAAAAGCAAATAATTTTTTAAGACGTAGTCATAGCTATATTTCTACACACTATCTAAACCGGGCCTGCACATATGCAATAACCTTCTTTAAAACCTTTGTGTTCGCCATATAACCCAATTTTCGTGTACCCTTCTTCTTAGGAATAATGTAGGCGATATTTACATCAGTGGAGAATTAAACATAATGTATAAGTTTCTATCGGTTCGAGAGAGCGGTCAATTTTCGAGTACTCTTAACCCATTTTGTGTGTTCCCGAGGCCCCCTAACCCCAAAAACCGCCCAGTCCACGCCACACAGCCCCTGCTACCCGTGTAGCCGCTTCCTGAGTGTAGTGGACTCCTGACTTATTTAGCGGAACCCCAAAAATTCCACCACCCTAAGGCGCAAGTCGAGGATTCTGCAGCCCACACGGTCGCAGAATCGCCTGAGCCTGTGATTCAGACCCTCCACTCGGCTCTGAAACAGAGGTCCGCAGTCTGTCCTTTCACTATGCTGCAGATGGTGAGCTCTGTCTTCATCTTGCAAGCAAGACTGGCAGTCTTTACCACTTCAGATAACCGCTCAAAGCCTGAGAGTATCTCTTCCAATCCAAAGCGAAGTCTATGGGACTTAACTACGGGGTCATCAGTCCCTAAACTTACAAACTACTTATGAACTACCTTATACTAAGGATGGCACAAATATCCATGCCTGAAGGGGGATTCGAACCCCCGACCGTAGTGGCCGTGCAGACCGTGACTGGAGCGCCTCAGTCCCCTCGGCCACCGCGGCCGGCATCCAAAGCGACACACATCGTTGGTCCCGACGTGAGCCACCACCTGCAGCTGGCTGCACCCTGTGCTCTTCATGGCATCCGGAAGGACCCATTCCACACCTGGAATGACTCCCCCCGGTATGCATACAGAGTGAACATTGGACGTCTTCCCCTCCCTAGCAGCCATATCCCAAAGGGGTCCCATCACCCGCCTAACGTTGGAGCTCCCAACTACTAACAGACCCACCCTCTGCAAGTGCCCGGATCTTGCAGGCAGATAGGTGACCACAGGACAAGCGACACCATTTCCGTCGGAACATCCTCTGCTACAAACAGCGCCTCGAATCTGTTCATAAGACTAATCAGGAAGGCCTACACTTCGGTCACCAGGGAATCACCCGTCGACGATAGTCTCATCGTCGCCAGACGCTGGGCCAATTGCCAGACCACAGATCAAATGATGCCGCCACACTCGAACAATAGGATGATTGACAGGTTACATGAAAGTGCAGTGTTAAGCACCGGTGCACTTAACACTTGCAAGTAAACAACATCCCCTCCGCCTCCTGGCGCCGCCGCCAGACAGGCAGCACCTCAGACAGGTCCAGACCTGTCCACCCCCGCCAGACCGACGCCACATCCCCCCGCCCCCAGCCACGCACCTGGCTGACACGCCACCCCCGACAGACGCCCAAATGCCCGACCTCCGCCTCCAGTTAATTAAATTAAATTTGCATATCAGTTTAATTGTAACTACCTATGTTGTTATCAATAACAGGGGCAACTGCCTCCAGAAGTAAGCACTTGCGTGAGCACAGACCTCGCCCCCGCTACTGCCCCCCACCTCCACCCCACCGACAGTACTAAAGATTGCCACCTCCCGCGATACCCAATCCGGGACTCGAACCCACGCCCCTAGAAGTTTTTTTTATAGTTATTCCTTATAGTCACACACCAACATTGGGAAAAAAAGGAGCCAATTATTATTGCGTACTTCGGACAGTACAATTACCTGGAATAACACGAGAGTTTCGTAAGCAAATTGAACCTGACAGCCGCCAGGCCAGCGAACACCGCTCCCAGTTATTAAGTGCGATACCGTGTGTTTTAATTAGGACATTACGCCACTACATTTGGTTTAATACATTGAACCGGGCTTTAAGCAAGTTTAGTTGTGTTGTTTGCCTTGGATGGACTTGTTCTGCTATTTAGATGTTAATGGAGAAGTGATGCGAGATAGCATAGCTGTTAGGTGTCTCTTATCTGATGAACACTGCGTTTTCTGCTAGTACCAGTCTTTTCAACCAATAAACAAACCCAGCAAAACACAGTACAAGAACTGCTCTCTAAGGAATGGCTGGGAGTGACACACAGTACAGGGCTGCACTTTGTAAATATTGGCCGTCCACGTTCCCTATCTAGACCTCAAGTGTATCGGTCAATACGACGACACGAGACCAATCTCCTGGGCTGTTTAGTGTAAAAGCAAATAATTTTTTAAGACGTAGTCATAGCTATATTTCTACACACTATCTAAACCGGGCCTGCACATATGCAATAACCTTCTTTAAAACCTTTGTGTTCGCCATATAACCCAGTTTTCGTGTACCCTTCTTCTTAGGAATAATGTAGGCGATATTTACATCAGTGGAGAATTAAACATAATGTATAAGTTTTTATCGGTTCGAGAGAGCGGTCAATTTTCGAGTACTCTTAATATCCAACTAATCAAACTGCAGAATAACTGATCTCTAAAAGCGTATGTTAGCCGGGACCATATGTATGGGAGCAATGCACAGTACAACGGCGCACTTTGTAAATACCGTATATTCTCTTTTAGAACAATTAAACAATCTTCTTGCACAGATCCATAACCACAATCCTCCATCCTGGTAATGTCATCTTCTCGACCCAACGAAAACATAAAAGTCCTCATAATCGCCTGTCTGGACACTTTATAAAATCGATATTGTAGCTACCGATAACTTTGCTTGCACCATGGCTCGTGATTTGACAAAAAATTATTGCTTATTTTGATTCCACCATTCGACGCTAACCACGTTAAGCAGTCGTTTCCAGTTGTCTTGTTGTCGCTCACAACCACGTTGCTGTTGCTCCTTCCACCCGAAAGTCATGCTCGGATACGAACGCCACTCAGTTTAAAAAAATCCGTTCGAAATCTTGTGTGTTGTGCAAATCCAGGAGATATAAGCCATCTACAAGAAGCTTCTGTAGTGTAGATGGGAGCTCCTCCATTGAAACATCGATTAGTTGCACTTTATAAGATATATACCCACAGGACGTACATATTTCTCCCCTGTATTCTACAAAGTAGCCACAAATAGTAACATCGTCTTTATCTCCAGCGTTTGCAGTATCGAACTTGCTGAATTTACTACACAGGTAGATCCGCACATCTATAACAATACCTCACCACACACGCACTCCATTGGCTAAAAATGGCGCACTTTAAGTTACCAAACTTTAGGAGTTTTATAAAACACGTTGATTTTCGACGAAATAATTATGATTTACCACAGCAGACAAATCCGCCACGTAACATAATGCACACCAGCTATAAAGTAAACACTAGCATACGATTAAACAGGCGATTCTTCGACGAAAAATCAGATAACATACACACTGCAAAGTGTGGTGTCTTAACTACCAAGGCAAGGTTGGCACCACACAACGTAAGAAGAAGTAAGAGACGGTCGCTGCCAGCGGCCCACAATGAGACCGCAAGGTGGGCACCACGCTCTCCTGAAGTTCACAGCGCCACCGACAACCGGCGTTAGCTGAGCGAGCTATGCGAAGAGAAAAGCGAGTTGTGTGGTAGACGTGCCCTGGGAGAGTGGACAAAAGGAAAGGTTGTCTGCACTCAAAAATGTTCAAATGTTTGTTAAGCTTATGGGACTTAACTACGGGGTCATCAGTCCCTAAACTTAAAAAAACTACTTGTGAACTACTTACGAACTAGGACGGCACAAATATCCATGCCCGAGGGGGGATTCGAACCCCCGACCGTAGTGGCCGTGCTGACCGTGACTGACCGTCACTGGAGCACCGCAGTCACCTCGGCCACCGCGGCCGGCTGTCTGCATTAGTATGTGGCCTGCTGCAGACTGTTTTAAGTTTTATTGTATATACTCAAGTCACGGAGATCTTGTCTACTGTTGTATGTTCAGTTAGACAGGAACAGGACATTGTACCAAGTTCGATTTTTGCTACTGTTTTCATGATACAGCAGTGACTGTGAAAAGATAAGTACTTTTGTTCTTTTGTTTCCACTATGGAAGATTTCTGTGTAAAATAAAAGTGTGTTCTGTTTTGAGTACATTGTGTCTCGGCCAGAGCCCTTGCCAGTCACTTGCACCTTCCTCAAATTGCCAGTAAGCAATCCACGCCAGAACGATAATAGGAACTGATTGATGACGAGAAAGCACGAATACATTACAAAGTTTTTTTACAACCACCAAAGTCGGCTTCTTTAGAGCTCTACTGCGATGTGTATTTAGAGTATATCAACACTTCTTACTTAAATTCCAAACCCGTCTAGCCTACAGCACTCTCTGTAAGCGGCAAACATTTCCAACACAGCAACAGAACTACACCTGCAGTCAACACTGACCTACAACAAACTGATCAGCCATTCCAAATCGTTTTTTAAGAAATTTTTGGCCCAACTAGCATGCTGCAAGTCTGTATACGTCCGTAACAATCTCCATACGCAATCCAGGCAGGGCTATCCTTACAGTCAGTCACTAACCCAGTACCAACTCTAAGTAACTCCACATACACTCCGCATAAACAAGTTACCACAGACGGTGTTATAACCGTGATCAGTAACAGACAAGATCTCCCAGACACAGCGCATTTTAATAAAGTTTCGATCTCTCCCCACCAAATAACTGCATTGGTTGCTTGATCCGTCCCAAACATCCAACCACAACTTTGTTTCCAATGCAGAACCTGGCAGACAAAATTTCTGGAACGCTTTCTATCAGTCAATAGACTACATACCTCTTAGTTTTACGAGCATTCGCGCACAAATCACCATTGTATTCCACTAATTCTAACAAATTAGTACTCTCGATAAACATCTGTAACACAGTGTAAAATATGATCGACGTGCACACGCACAGAACAGCTAACAAGAAAAGATCAAGATCAAAGCCAAGTTTTTATAATCCTTCAGTTTAGTGGAATGAAAAAAGAAGTCACAGGGAAGGAACTTGGAGAAGGAATTTTTGTGGGTAAATGGCTGATCGATCTTGTTCTGAAAATCTGTGTTGCATTGGGTAGGTATAGTACTACCTCGGTTCTGTGGTTACTGTATTGTCGAAGAAGGGTGTTGTTAGGCCAATATTTTCGAGAAAAAAAATAGTTTTAGTGTATACTATCAGAAATCGGAAAATTATTTCACACATTTTTTATTATGATTCTCCGTTGTACAATAGGGTTTAAATGTCTTTTGAGCTGCTCGAATATATATATTTGACTTGTTGTAAAGAATCGTTTGCATTTTGAAAGGACATAGAGATTCCTTAGATTGGGAATACGCTGGAGGTGGAATTAAACTACGAGAATTCTCGGAATTGTCGGAAGGCGTATAAAACCATAAAAGTGGTGGTTTACGGGAAGCCCGATAACTTATGTGGGAGACATGCGTCGATCTAAGGAACTGTTGGTATGTTTCGGAAAGAATTCTATGTATTAACAGGGTATTAAATTTCAGAACTTGATAATTTTAAGTGCGACTGGTATGATTTGCACGAGAGAGAGTGAGGGTTGTCGTTAGATGGGGCTTGAATGTGAAACCATGTTTGCTTTTGGGAGGGGGGTAGACAGTGCCCTCTGTTGTCAAAACTTAGCTGTGTCCAGTTCCATTAAATAAATGCAATGCGCGCTATCCTCATCAAAGGGCTTTCTGTGCAGAGGTCTTGCGTAGAAGGTTTTGATTATTCGGATATGTAGATCAGATTTTTTTAAGCGAGTATGCTTAAAAAGGTATGATTTTTTTTTTTTTTTTTTTTTTTTTTTTTTTTTTTTTTTTTTTTTTTTAGCATATGCTTATTTTACGTAACCTGTAGAGAGAACACAGTGTTTGTGATCGCGCTGGAGATCTAGCTACGTTACTGTTAAGCGTTTAAACGAGGATCTTTCGTACCATTTCCGAGAGAAATTGATAAGTAAATTGTGTTACACGTCTACAGTGTTTGATACTCGGGTTTGGGATGGTCGTTACCGTTACATTACGTTCGTTGGCTGTTGTGAGCATCGTCTATACAGTTATTTTGCCTAGGCTAGCAGACGGAACATTAGTCTAATAATAATAATTTCGTGTGGCTCATTGGCCTGGTGCAAGTCTTTCAATTGGACGCCACTTCGGCGACTTGCGTGTCCCTATCCTACCCAATTTAGCCAACCGGGGAAAGGGGACCTACAGCTTAACGTGGAATCCGAACCACGTGTCGTTTCTGGAGACTCCTCACATCGTTGAGAGGTGAAGGATGGGTTAAAGTGCAGAATGAAAAAATCTGAGGGTTTCGAACCCGCGACCCTTCGGTTTCCAGTCGAGCGCTTTACCCCAAGAGCACCGGGCCCGACTGGAACATTAGTCTTAAAATGCACGGGCGGAGATCGTTACAAGGAGAGTCTTTCGACCCACAGAGCCTCTAAGTAAGCGGCTCTTGTTGGGGAATTGTGTGTTCGGATGGTTTGTAACTATATTACCTTACATTTGTTACTCTATCGCAGTGCTTAATCATTTTACGACGTAATTGGTTTGGTGTTACGTTTGTTTATCGGTTGTAACGACTGGCATTAGCAGAAGACGTGGTGTTAATCAGATACGAGACACCTTAACCGCTATGCTATCTCGCATCACTTCTCCATTAACATCTAAGCAGAAGAACAAGTCCATCCAAGGCATACAACACAACTAAACTTGCTTAAAGCCTGGTTCGATGCATTAAACTATGTGTAGTGGCGTAATGTCCTAATTAAAACACACGGTATCGCACTTAATAACTGGGAGCGGTGTTCGCTGGCCTGGCGGCTGTCAGGTTCAATTTGCTTACGAAACTCTCGTGTTATTCCAGGTAATTGTACTGTCCGAAGTACGCAATAATAATTGGCTCCTTTTTTTCCCAATGTTGGTGTGTGACTATAAGGAATAACTATAAAAAAAACTTCTAGGGGCGTGGGTTCGAGTCCCGGATTGGGTATCGCGGGAGGTGGCAATCTTTAGTACTGTCGGTGGGGTGGAGGTGGGGGGCAGTAGCGGGGGCGAGGTCTGTGCTCACGCAAGTGCTTACTTCTGGAGGCAGTTGCACCTGTTACTGATAACATAGGTAGTTACAATTAAACTGATATGCAAATTTAATTTAATTAACTGGAGGCGGAGGTCGGGCATTTGGGCGTCTGTCGGGGGTGGCGTGTCAGCCAGGTGCGTGGCTGGGGGCGGGGGGATGTGGCGTCGGTCTGGCGGGGGTGGACAGGTCTGGACCTGTCTGAGGTGCTGCCTGTCTGGCGGCGGCGCCAGGAGGCGGAGGGGATGTTGTTTACTTGCAAGTGTTAAGTGCACCGGTGCTTAACACTGCACTTTCATGTAACCTGTCAATCATCCTATTGTTCGAGTGTGGCGGCATCATTTGATCTGTGGTCTGGCAATTGGCCCAGCGTCTGGCGACGATGAGACTATCGTCGACGGGTGATTCCCTGGTGACCGAAGTGTAGGCCTTCCTGATTAGTCTTATGAACAGATTCGAGGCGCTGTTTGTAGCAGAGGATGTTCCGACGGAAATGGTGTCGCTTGTCCTGTGGTCACCTATCTGCCTGCAAGATCCGGGCACTTGCAGAGGGTGGGTCTGTTAGTAGTTGGGAGCTCCAACGTTAGGCGGGTGATGGGACCCCTTTGGGATATGGCTGCTAGGGAGGGGAAGACGTCCAATGTTCACTCTGTATGCATACCGGGGGGAGTCATTCCAGGTGTGGAATGGATCCTTCCGGATGCCATGAAGAGCACAGGGTGCAGCCAGCTGCAGGTGGTGGTTCACGTCGGGACCAACGATGTGTGTCGCTTTGGATGCCGGCCACGGTGGCCGAGGGGACTGAAGCGCTCCAGTCACGGTCTGCACGGCCACTACGATCGGGGGTTCGAATCCCTCTTCAGGCATGGATATTTGTGCCATCCTTAGTATAAGGTAGTTCATAAGTAGTTTGTAAGTTTAGGGACTGATGACCCGGTAGTTAAGTCCCATAGACTTCGCTTTGGATTGGAAGAGATACTCTCAGGCTTTGAGCGGTTATCTGAAGTGGTAAAGACTGCCAGTCTTGCTTGCAAGATGAAGACAGAGCTCACCATCTGCAGCATAGTGAAAGGACAGACTGCGGACCTCTGTTTCAGAGCCGAGTGGAGGGTCTGAATCACAGGCTCAGGCGATTCTGCGACCGTGTGGGCTGCAGAATCCTCGACTTGCGCCTTAGGGTGGTGGAATTTTTGGGGTTCCGCTAAATAAGTCAGGAGTCCACTACACTCAGGAAGCGGCTACACGGGTAGCAGGGGCTGTGTGGCGTGGACTGGGCGGTTTTTGGGGTTAGGGGGCCTCGGGAACACACAAAATGGGTTTCAGTCTGAAAGAGTGCAGATGTAGGAACCATTTGTGTAACAGTTGTAAGTTGTCATAGCTGTGTTGGGAAAGTTCCAGAGCTCCAAGCGCAGATAGAACGTACTAAGGCACAAATCGTTATAGGTTCCGAAAGCTGGCTGACGCCATAGATAAGTTCAGCCGAAATTTTTACAGAGGGCCAAATGGCCTTCAGAAAGGATAGAATAAATTTAAAAAAAAGGGGGTGTGGCTGTCACAAACGGTTTATCCTGCAGCAAACTGAGGCGGATACTTCCTGTGAGTTGGTATGGTAATGGTTATACCTGACAACCGTAATAAATTAATACTTGGATTTTTTATCGGCCCCCTGACTCAGACGATGCAATTGCCGAAATGTTCAAAGAAAGCTTGAATTACATTTCAAACAGGTACACGAAGCATACTGTTACAATCGGTGGCGACTTTAATTTACCCTCGATATGTTGGCATAAATACGTATTCAAAACCGGCGGCAAATATAAAACATCGTCCGAACTAGTTCTGAATGCTTTTACTGAAAACTACTTCGAACAGTTAGTTGATGAACCCACTAGAATAGTAAATGGTTGGGAAAATACCCTTGATATCCTAGCAACAAATAATCCTGAGCTAGTAAAGAGCATCAAAACAGAGTCAGAGGTTAGCGAATATAGAGTTGTAGTAGCGAGACTGGATATCGAAAGTCCCAAATGCACCAAAAATAAACGAAAAATATATCTATTCAAAAGAGCAGATAAAAATTCGCCTGATGCTTTCCAGAATGATAGTCTCCAGTATTTTAAAACTGAAAATGCGAATGTTTATCAGTTGTGGCTTACTTTCAGAGACATAATATCAGTAGGAATCGAGAGATTTATACGAAATAAAATAATATGAGAGGTATGGACGAAATTAATTTTGTCTTCTTGAGAAGAATTGTCGGACTTGTGACGTTACGTGAGTACGACTCCGAAAAGCTGGAGCGAAGAAGCTGGTGCCAGAACGTGGAATATGTAGGACATCATCGTCCACTGTTAAAAAAGTGAATCGGAAGTAAAATACACTGGGCGAGTGGGCCTCGGCGTCTTGTACGTAGTTTATGAGCAGCACGGATAGCAACAATAATTCAAAGCTCTGATTTGTAAAAGCTAGAGGAGGATACTCACTGAATAGACGTATATAAAATCTTGCAGATAGTAACACTACAAAGGTTTTGTCTGTATGTAGTATTTTATATGATGTTAATCACGAAAACAGCTGCTGTGTTCTCAAAACACAATGGATATAATAATATCATTCATCTTATTAATGTACCTCAGTTCGAATTTTGAGGCGCTTCGCACAAGTTTAAAGTGTAAAAGAGACACGCCACAAAAACCTCCCAGAGAAATAGTTTTTGACTTGCGTGATGTGATGTAGCTAATATTCCAGGAACGTTAAAGACTACGTAATTCTGTTGCAACCTTCACGAATTGCAAGAAAGCTTTCACTGACTGTGCATGTTTGGTTGATGTATCTGGTTTAATTACTGCAGAATTAGTATCAATCAGGCTTCAGACGGGGCTACACCCGGTAACATGTTATCCACCGGCAGCGTTCCACGTCCCAGAGAGGCGGCCTCCACCGCATGCAGTGGGGCAGTGCTTACCACTCTGTGGATCGCCGGAAGGCTTTTAAAATATCCACGTGAAATACGTTGCTGGCGGGAAACAACGTGAAAGTGTAATTCAGGAGGATAGTACTATAGTTTTCAAATAGTTATGAAAAACACCTTTTGTAATCAAGAAACCAGTATGTCTAACAAGGTGCACATGGCAGCAGGAGGAAACAGCGGTAGCAGTCGTCGGTAATAGTGAGAGATGGCAGCCCATCTCTCATCTTTATTATCGATGTTTATTGTTGACGTATTGTCGTAATGAGTCCTGTACATACAATTTTCTATTGCTGTAGCGAATACGATGCAGGGAAGATTTTTGCTAAGGTGAGAGCAGAGCTGACTTGGCCTGAGGGCCGAATTCCTTCCCACCTGCGCCCTGCGGCACAGTAGGAGGCCGGGCGCGCTGGCCTTGGGTGGCACACTGGCAGGGCAGTTGGGCAGTAACTGAAACATGGCAATTTTTTACAAATTATTTGATATGATGTTAAATATCACTAATTAATTCGGGGTCAGCCGCTCCTGTATTAACCCACATTAACCTTCCCCAGCCGGAGTCATTCCTGTCCATTTTTTTCACGGCCACACCTTACAATAGCGCGACGTCACTGAGATGGGCCTGCTATAACTCCGGGGCCGTGCGTCGTTTGCGGCTTGCTTAGTTTGTGCAAGCGCGTTGACCTTGCCAGTTACTTTCATTTGATACTATATTCACAAGAAATCGGTTTATAGGGGACAACTTTAAAAAGATATAAATGTCAGCTTTGAGGAGGATGCCTGCTGGAAGTATCATGTAATTCTCGTTGAAAACTTTCTTTAAAGACTCAAATCGAATTGCACTTTCTGTGAAAATATAGGAAGAGTACCAAGTGGTTGCAAATACAACTCTGAATTAATTAACGGAATTCTCAACCACCAACATATGCAAGCATATATTTTCTGAGTTCCTGTTTCTTTAATTAATAATGATTCCGTCACCATTTTTAAATAGCGCACGCAGAGAAACCTTTGCACAAATAATAACTTTAGTTGTATATTATGTGGTGTCGCACAAGTCCAAAGTGCGCGCCACCTACTTTTTTTTTCTTTTTTTTTTTTATAGTCTATGGGACTTAACTACGGGGTTATCAGTCCCTAAACTTACAAACTACTTATGAACTACTTACAAACTAGGACGGCACAAATATCCATGCCCGAGGGGGGATTCGAACCCCCGACCGTAGTGGCCGTGCAGACCGTGACTGAAGCGCCTCAGTCCCCGCGGCCACCGCGGCCGGCGCCACCTACTTTCGCCGCGCGCCGCCATGCACGCACGGCGCGGCGTTCTTACGACGTCAGCCACGAGCGCCCTCTGCTACAACTCCGCTCGTGGCCACCATTGAACGACATCGTTCACTTGGGACTGAGATAGGAACCAGTTAACACTTCGGAATCAGATAGGCACCAGTAAAGACTTGGCTATCGGACAGGCACTAGGCAGGACCCTAGCTCAACTATGTATCAGCATTCTGCAGTACTGAGCTATGTAAAAGTTAAGTATTGTATAAATTCTGTGCAATATATATCTCGTTCTAATTTACTCTAGTGTTTCTAGTTTCTGCTGTCTCACTGGCTGGTCACCTCCGTACCTGCACAAGCGTGCTTCCTTATTCCTGTGTCGGTCTCATTCTACTCGGCCACCGACACCTACGACGGAAAGGAGACACAAAAGTGGCGACAAGGCTGGGACACAAAAGATTTGATGCAGCTCTCCACCCTACTCAATTCTGAGTAAGCCTTTTCATATGATTTCAATTACATTTAGTTTTTTGTGTGATATCCAAGGATTTCTTTTAGGTCTTGCCTTTCTACCTGCCTTGACTCTTTTATCTCTTAAAGCTACCCATTCTTCTTCAACTATTTTAGTTTCCCCCGTTTCGACCAATCCTTGCATAACGTTCCGTCTGAAACTCTCAACCACCTCTGGTTTCTTTAATTAGTCCATGTTCAATCTCCTTAGTTTTCTACCTTTTTGCAGTCTCTTAAGTTTTAATCAACAGTTCATATCCAATAAGTTATGGTCAGAGTCTATATCTGCCCTTGGATATGTCTTAGAGTTTAAAACCTGGCTCTGAAATATATGTCTTACCATAATAAAATCTATGGGGTACCTTCCGGTGTCTCCTGGTCTCTTCCACATATACAACCTTCTTCCATGATTCTTGAACCAAGTTTTTGTTATGATTAAATTATTTTCCGTACAAAATTCTACCAAGCGGTTTCCTCTTTCATTTCTTTTCTAAATTAGTAGTAATTACTAGTAGTTGCTGTAGTATGTATGTCGCAACACGTACTATGTAGGACGTTTCTGCGCATAGGCGAGAGTATGGTACGTTCTGCGGTTGTACAATTGAGGAGTTACATCGTCTGATGAGTCAGTTCCGATATATTATATAAAACAGATGTCGACGTCGTTTTCATTTATCAATGCGAAGAATTAAGATTTTTCTTTCCATTAGAGCGTTCCGAGTTCTCGGTTTCAGTGAGATTAGGTTTTATGTCTCTGCAACATCCTCAAGTTCTGCTTTAAAAACGAGAGAAAACGGCAATTTTTTAATCTGCTTGCGGCGGTGAAAGCATTCTCATAAACCACGCCGTAATGTTTCTGTAAGGACGACCCACTGCCGTTTCATGGGAGTTCCGCGCTAAATTGCTTTCGTGTGGAGTTTCGGAGGAACTAATCTCGTTGAAAGCATTGACGCGAGTACATGATACATTTTCCAAGAATCCTTGTCGGTGGGAAAGAGTTCCACGGAAGCTCTCTCCCCGGCTCATAACCGACCTCCCAATGATAATCTCGTTTTAAGTAATGACTCGGAGAAAAGTATTCCCAACCCGGGCCGTGAAAAGTGCGTGTGTGTGTGTGTGTGTGTGTGTGTGTGTGTGTGTGTGTACTCAGCGCGTGACACAATGTCTCCCCTCTGCTGTGCGGTCTGAGGTAGACCCAAATATAGCTTTTTTCATATATGGGAACAGCGAATTGATGTGGCAATTTTTCCATGAACTATGTAACAAGCCGATGGCGTTGTGTACAAAAAATAATGTTCTGCACATTATGTTACCCTTGAGAAGCTGTGCGTTAAAGCAAATTAATTACGTATTGTTGCTGTTTATTTTTTAGTATTATCTAGTTTATTCGTTGTATTTCACATTAACATTTCTGAATTGTGCTGTTTCTATGTGTGAAAACAACAATAAGAAGACTAAAAGTAGTAATTCTACCCTTCATAAGTTTCCAAAACATCCTGAAACGCGTACTTGCTGGATTCAGCCAGCCTTTGTAGAAGTGGCATTTTAAAGAAGACGATTATTAGTGCGATCTCTAAGAAGATCTTTAAAGCCTCCTGCGGTTCCCACATGGCACCATTCTAGGAACACTCTATTGCTGCTTAGGCTTCTGTCAAACAAAGAAAATTGCAGAAGATCGTGAAACTCGTGAACATGCACTTAAATAGTTAGCGATACTGTCAGCCGGGGAAGAAAAACGAATCAAAGCACAGATACAGGAAGACGTCGTACTGAGGATGAAATGAAGAGATTTGATAAAGAATTATCAGCAACCAGCTGAAAACCCGGCGTCACCCGGGCGGTTATTTGTTCCACCTCTCCTTCCCTTTTCTCTCTCTGGTCACCTTCCTTTTCTCTTCTCTCTCTGTTCGTCTCCTTCCCTGCCCTCTCACTTTCTCTCTCTGTTCATCATCCCCCTCGCCCCACAATCTCTCCATCAGTCCTGTCTCCTCCTGCCCCTTTGTCGATTTCCTCCTCCCCCTCCCCTGTTCATCTATCACCTGTCTGCCACCATCTCCCCTCTCTCATTCTCCTCCTCTCCCCCCTCCCCTTTCTGTCCGTCTCCTCCTCCACATACTCCCTCCTATATATGGAAACATACATATATGCGCCAAGTTTCATGGTAAACGGCGTCAAAGTCGCCTCCATCATGCTAAATTCACAGGCTTGCAGATTCTAAAAATTTCCTTCATCAAAACATATATTTATGTATTGACTTCGATGGTGACCAGTCAAACAATTTGGACGTTTGTTGTAACGTGACCTCCACCATTCACCTACGGTGGCTTACGAAAGGTAGCCCGTGAATTACTACAGGGAGTAAACTACCTGCATTCCAAATTTCATTCGAATCTTCCCATCCCTTTCAGCATGAAGGAGTAGCAAACATGTCGACCCATTGTATCGTACCCTGCGTCACACCTCATACAGTGGTTTACAGAAGACAGCCCATGTACAAGTCAGCGTATCAGCTACCCCTGTTCCGAATTTCATTCATATCCGTCCAGCCATTTCAGCGTGAAGGAGTAGTAAACGAATTAACTAACTCCAAGGCACCCTCCTCGATGCACCATACGAAGTAAATTTTAGTATGCCTATAACCTTCTCGCGAATGCAAGAAATGTGTGCACAAAGTTGTATCGCAGTCGTATGTATGGCATGGCCGTGCATAAAATACGAACAAAAAAGACATGCAAACATCAATTTTTATACATTATATTTATTTTCAAAGTCGCATTAAAATCATACGTTGGTAACAACAAATTCCTTTAGCTGGCGGCTTTCACTCCAATGATTCGGTACGCTTGGTAGGTATCAAAGTTGACAGACAAAAACCGTCAATTAAAAATCTCAATGAAGTATGCTTTTCACTGAAGCATATTTAAAAAAAATTCTTACTTTAAATTGCTTACATATAATTCACATAGCGTGAATAAAATTTATGTTTTAAATGATTCTTTGATGACTATCACCCTGAAAAATGTTACGTAACTTCCAGAGACAGCTGTTAGATTTTTCAGAAATTTTATTTCATTCGAAACTTCGCCGGAAACTGAACATTAACTGTTTAGACACATTGATGTGATTGTAGGTAATGTGAATATATTAATATTGCACTGATAAACTAAATTGTTCAGTCATATTTAAAAATTTCATCAGGATCGGAATACAACTGTAGAATATAAGGAAGTCCATATGTTAAGTATCCTCCGTTATGCACCATCCAAAATTTTATGTGGCAGTGACCTTCGTCTTGTCATGAAGATTTTAGGATGAATAAAGTGTTCTTATTTGCGTGTCGCATGATGCCACAGCCTTTCAACTATATAATTGTTTATGACGTCATACCTCCTGAACTATATGCCGTAAGCAGTTCTTTCCCCTACGTCAACTGTTACCTCATGGAAGGAATATGTGTACCAAATTTGGTTGAAATCGGTACAGTGGTTAAAAGCAGACATCGCATGATGCAGCACGTTTCTGCGTATTTCATTGTTTATTACATCATATCTCCTGAACTATTTGTCGTACAGTCATTTAATCGTCCCTATGACCATAGCGAAAGTGCAAGCAATATGTTGAAAAAGTTTCATGACAATCGGTTGAATGGTACGGCAGCGCATAAAATACGAACACACAATCATTCATTTTTATGTATTAGACAAGAGAAAAAATATATATGTTTAATAGATGAAAACAATGCACTTAGGACGAGAATCTAATTACTGAGGAATGCTTTGAGCAAACAGAGGAATCAGTGTCAGAATGTTCAGTATCTACTAAGTGGTTAATTGACGATTAAAGCTCACCAAGTTTTGCGAAAAGACTGTACAGATACGCAAATAGGTTATCTCGACAAAACTAAGTAGAGTTCCAAATTGTGGACAGGGAGGTAGAAGCAAAGCCTTTCTTCATTATGACATTTCTTTTCCATCGCGCTGGTGAGCAGCCCTCAGTGACGAGCCTGCTGTTTTTATCTGTTAACTAGTGTGACTTATGTCTTATCGGTTACATGTTCTCATGCGACATGCAGTTTTGGTAATGTCTGATGAATGCACTCTTCGTAGTTGCCGATACCAGGTATAATACACTTGATCTCTGCAATAGAGAGCTGTCTTACTACTATTTTCAGCGAGTTATAGTACGCCGTGACAGACTCAAACTTGCGAAAGAACGTGATAACTGTGGACACAGTTCGTCTGCTGCGACTTCGAAACTCTGCTTCACAAATTTACCGTCACAAAATGGTCGGGAAATACGGGCTATCAGCAAAGCTATTCTGTAACTAGCACGAACAGCTGAATCGGAGGATGAGGCATTACATTCCTGTGTAAGAAATTAACAGTCATTGCAAAGGAAAATTGGTTTTATTAAACAAAACACTGTGATTAAGTTATCTCGTAAGTAGGTACAGCATTATAATACATACCTCTACTTTACTTCCTTTCTCGCGTACATTATGAAGAAGATTAAGTCGCATTTCACCTTCTACACTTCCATACTGGTTGAAGTGATGTGTTCTATAGTGGCGTTCTAAATTGTACATTTTTATGCCTAGTATTTTACCACATACCAAACATTTTGCTCCTCCTTCGCTTTCAGTGAACAAGTAATCACACTCCCAACTAGAGTTGGACTGGAAAATAGAACGCCGCTTTACCGTGCCGATTTGACTAGCCATTTCAACTCCACTGCGTACTGTACCATAACGTAATACCATAGATTATAACGAAAACCCTGAAGTACAAAATTCGAACTAACAGATGGAACTGTTAGCGGTGTCTTCTGAAACAAAACAAAAAATAAATAAATAAAAATCGCTCTTATCTTTTATAAGATATTTGCTGGCTCGACTGCACACGCTGGACGTTTTAGAGAAGAGTTTCCAGTATTATGTTTATAAGTTACTTACTTATAAACATAATAGCATTTTTCAGGAAATACCCTTAGCAGTGGAATCTGTTCATTCGAGTTGGACACTAAAGAGTTTGCACTATTATCTCTACAAGTTATTTTATAAAGCACTCAGCCAGGTGCATTTCTGTGGCTACGTTAGCGTGTTGGCTGCACATAACGCCATCTAGTCTTTGCAGCAGGAACTACGTGATGAGCGCCAGCTGCTCGCGGCTCTGCTCCCGCTCAGGCAGGCGGCTCCGAGAGCGCGGCTCGCTCATTGCCCACCTCTGCTTTACAATATCTGCATGTATGAGTAAGGTGTGACTGTGTACAACATCAGTGGCGGCGATTAGGGGGGGCCAGGGGGGGCAGTTGCCCCCCAACTTTCTAGGAAAAATATGATTAAATTATTCACGTTTTTTAGCGTAGTAACACTTGTACACTTTTAAAACTGATTGGCACAATTCTAACATAGCTATAAGTGGGAATTATGGTGGTACACGTGCTCGGCGCGACATTGTAGTAGAGAAGGAGGCTCCGCCTTCGCACACGACATCTGACGACAGTTGACGATCGTAGCCAAACTCAGTGACATGTGCACTGCCTTATCGTAAATATCTCTCTGCGCGCCAGTACTATTAGCAAACACTGTAACTTGGCTTCTGCTGAGCGGGTGGTCAGCTTACTTCACATGAACCCGGCAGCCGACATGCCGGCATTCTTGCCGGGCCGACACGAGATCCACGCCTCTTCTCAGCCACCCAACAGCTACACGGCATACCGTGCCGTGTCGTGACAGCCTTCCGTCTGCAGTTGCCTTTCCAGACTGCAAATGGAGCACGATCAGTTATTAGTGTGACTTGTCTTGTACAGACGTTTGAAGAGAAGAAGGTTGCATTGGGTTCATCCACTCAATACGAGAATAGACGAAGTGGATGATTCTCTGTCCTTTTTGAGGAATTAAAGAGAGATACAATCCGATGAGTGGAAAACCCAACAGTTAAAAATTTTAAAAAGATTTGTTATTCTAAAGAATGTACATTTTTTCAAATCATATTAAAAAAAGTAAAACATAGGTTAAAAATCTAACGACCCAATACATGAATTTTCAGAGATTTGGGATGGCGTGGAGGATGTGGAACATGTCCCTGAAAATTGCTCCACTGCTTGTTCGTAACGCTTTGTGTCGGTAGCGGGTGAGAGATTATTTTTCTTTTGCATTTTTTAAGTGCTTGTTAGTGATAAAGGGTTAAACATGACGCATATGCACGTGATGTACTAGGGTGAGCGGCAGTATTAATTTTATCCCATGACATTTTACATTTCTTAATTTCAGAAACAATTTGCATAACCCTTAACTGAAATTCCACTACCTCATTGTCGTCAAATGATTCCAGAGTTGGAACTATCCCGCTAAAAAAAAAAGGCATATGCCGACTGGATTTTCTGTGCAGTGCATTAATGAGCTATACCTCTACAGGTACAATGGCCGTAACAGGGAGGATAGCAAATGTAGACACGGAATGGCAAGAAATGCATTTCCGAAGAAGAGAAATTTGTTCACATCAAATATAGATTTATGTGTTATAAAATCTTTTATGAAGGTATTTGTCTGGAGTGGCCTTGTGTGGAAGCGAAATGTGGACGATAAATAGTAGAGACAAGAACCGAATAGAAGGTTTTGAAATGTGGTGTTACAGAAGAATGCTGAAATTTAGATAAGAGTTTCTGAATAGAATTGGGGATAAAAGAACATTGTCAAGTTATGCACTAAAAGGAGGGAGCAATTGATATAACACATTTTGAGACATCAAGGTATCACCAATTTATTACTGGAAGGAAGTATGGGGGTAAAACTGTAAGAGGGAGACCATGCGATCAGTACAGTAAGCAGGTCCAAAAGGATGTAGGTTGCAGAAGTTATTCTGAAATGAAAAGGCTTGCACAGGATAGAGTAGCATGGAGAGCTGCATCAAACCAGTCTTCGGACTGAAGACCACGACAACAGCCCCTACAGGATCAAGCTTCCTTTTCTTGTAAACGCAGCAACTAAACACTGACAGCAACAGCACGGCTAAGCAACAAAAGTAATCACAAATGCAGTCTACGCTGCACAGTTGGCAACGAACATCTGCAACTTGCTACGCCACGAAATCTACCGATTGCTGCCGAGAGTTTCCGAGAGGTGGCTCGCAAGGCAGGTTACACTTTGCGGGTACTACTGTTCCAGCACAAAGGTTGTCCTCTGTGTTTGTCGTAGTTCTGGTCAGATCGAATGCAGCTGTGTTTGTGTACGCACTTTTGTGTCTTTTAGTTAACAATTCAGTGTTCTTCACGAAAAACGTTATTCGATTTCTTCAGCAAAAGGCAGAAATCCCAAGAAGGATTACAGTCCCACAGAGCCCTAAATATTGCTGTTGCTCCGGGTCCAGATAGTGACAACAATTGAAATAGTTACCGGTATACCTACACCTACACCTTCAAGTTCTGAGAGTGTATTGCCTGTAAGTAAGACTACTCAGTCTAATAGTCCTTCTCAGCTTCAATTTAAACCAAGAGATCCAATTCATGGTAGACAAACAGCGTCAAACTTTTTTTTTTTTTTTTTTTTTTTTTTTTTTTTTTTTTTTTTTTTTTTTTTTAATGGTCCTTTTTAACCTATTATTGATAAGTACCCAGAAACCAAGGTTAGAAAGTTTAGAAGTATGTGGTACACAAATTACAATTGGTTATAATACAGTGTTGCTGCTGATAAAGCTTTTTGCTTCCCATGTCGTTTGTTCCATTCCACAGGTTGTTATGATGAAACATTCATATCTAATGGGTTTAAAAACTGGAAAAAATCAGTCCAACGCTTTAAAGAGCACGAAAAAACTTCTTCTCACCTCAGTGCTCTTCCATGTTGGTAGGAAGATTTTAAAAGTAAATAAAGTTTGGTAAGCAAAATATCAACACATCATCAAGAAGAAGTTAAAAAAATCGTGATTATCTGAAGATTTTATTCCAGTCCCTACTTTTCATAGCCAAGCAGGGAATAGCACTTCGGGGTCATAGAGAAAATGAGGACTCTGAAAACAGGGGTAATTATGTCGAGTTATTGAAGCTGAGATCAACAGAAAACTATTTATTATAACAAAAATTTTAGACAGAGAAGTTTTTCAATTATGTTCATCACGATGTTCAAAATGAAATGATTGTAATCATGGCAAATTTGGCCAGCCAGTACATATTTGATGATGCTAAAAAATCGAAACAATTCTCCGTGATTGTTGATGAAACTCCAAATGTGTCACATCAAGAACAATTGACTCTTGTTATAAGATATGTAACAGAAAAGCTCGAAATCAAAGAAAGCTTTCTTGATTTTTACAAAACTGATTTGACTGACGGTGAAACGTTATACAAGCTGCTTGTTTCAATTTTCAGTGAACTTGGCATTGATCTTAAAACTATAATTGCTCAGTGCTATGACGGAGCGGGAAACATGAGTGATTCTTACAAGAGTGTCGCTGTGAGGATGAAAGAAGAAAACCCGTATGTTATGTTTGTACATTGCTATATGCATTCTCTAAATCTTGCACTTGCCGATGCATCTAAAAACAGTCATTCTGTTCGCAACGTTTTTAGCACAGTCCAACAACTATACTGTTTTATTGAGGCTTCGCCTAAAAGACATGCAGTATTTGCCACAGTAAAAAGTGCAGCATGTGCAGTCAAAGAAGGAATAAATGATTTGTCCTTTAAAGCACTAAGTGACACAAGATTTAGCAGCAGATATGAAAGCTTGCGAGCATTTCAACAACACTTAATAGATATACTGCACACTCTGGAAAATATTGAAGCTACTGACTCCAAAACTGGTGGAGATGCTCACGGATTGATCACATGTATTACCAAGTTTGAGTTTATTTTTTGTATTGAATACTATGCAGTACTTTTTTGAAAAAAAACTAACATTCTTTCAAAGTACATACAGAATCATGATATATCCATTCATGAAGTAGTCCAGGTGGCTGACAGCGTAGTTATGTCCATAAATTGTTTGAGAAGTGAAGAAGAATCCCAAAAGTTTTTTACTGAAGCAATTGATTTTTGTGAAAGACATGGCTTTGAGAGGCCAACAGTTCAACGCAAAAGAAAACTTCCACAAAAAATAGGAGGAGATGTTAATCCTGAATATGATTCACCTGAAGCCTACTTTTTAAAAACATTTTACTACCCTCTGTTAGACACACTCAGTGAGAAAATTAGGTCACGATTTGAGAAAAAAAAACAGCTGGCTCTACTCTGCAACATGGAACTACTGCTGACGGCTTCGATGTAGAACAACTCAATTTGTAACGACCGAATCAAAAAACCATGTTTTGCAGTGAGTTCCGCATTCGGTTTGGAAAATGATAATTTAGTCTCAGAAATTGATGTATTTTCAAGAAAGAAGCATGATTCAGAACAAATAGATCGTTATCTTGTGCCAAATTTGGTTTCACAATTTAAGTTTGAAAATGTTCACAACCAGTATGTATTTCCTAATTTGTTCAAGCTACTGCAACTGTTTTTGACTATCCCGGTGTCCACCGCAACGGCAGAACGATCTTTCAATGTCCTCAAACGGATCAAAAACTACTTGAGGAATTCTATGCTTCAAGAACGTTTAACACATTTAGCTATACTAGCCATTGAAAAAGACGCGGCTAAAAAAATAAAATTAGAAGAATGTGTAGAAATTTATGCCAGGCGGAAAACCAAGGCACATAGCTTTGTTTTAAGCAATAATTTGACAAGACGTATCATGTTAAATTACGCTATTGTCTGTTATTTTTGTTTATAATTAAACTAATGTTCCTTTGTTGTAACAGTTGCATTTTACTAGACAACTTAATTAAACAACTGAAGGAAATTACAATTGTATATTGTCTTTTGTTTTTCCTCGTATTTGGTATTATAGGCCTGTAGGTGTAAAAATCAAACTATAACATGAAACAATTTCTTACAATATCATTTTTAGTTTTAGATTTTATCCCCCCCCCCCCCGCCCCACTTCTAACGTCCAATCGCCGCCACTGTACAACATAGCCGACTGTGATGCACAAAATAGTTTACTATACAGAGTGCTTTCCTGATTGCTGAGTAATCAGTACTATTGAGAATTTACAGTATTTAAAATGAGCTAGAAGAAACGTTTGGAATTATTGGATATATAGTGTACGTCTCTACTGGCAACGCAGGAAACGGGCCTCAACGCCGTTTTAATCCCTTCATTCCCAGTGTTGTTCCTCGACAACAACGTATTAAAAGCTGATTTATATCGTACTGTGTGTACCAGTCCTTAGAGTCGCCTTGTTGTTGATGAACACATGCTTTTAGTACGAGATTCTACCACGTAGTAAGGCGTGTAGCCACTTCTAAGGCATTAACCTGTGCATCTTGGAGGTTGTGTTACGGTTCCGTCTGTACGTGGCTGTGATGTTGAAAGGTAGGTTTTATGGTGGGTGTGCTAAAAAATATAAGTGAGGAAGGGACGAGGAAGGACGGTATGCAAATGGAGTATGAAAATGGTTTGTTCATTTGATATTAAAGGATGTGAATTAACGCTCAAGTAATAAGACCCATCCAAATTGTGTAAAGAGGGCTAGCTAATTTGAATGATTTGAGTACAGAAATTTGTTTTCTCTCGTTTTATTCTCTGAATTTAAATGAACGTCAGAGTCGAAAGAAAATATTCACATACAATTAAACACAGATCAAATTTAACGAACGTAATTATACAAAACAGAATATAGACTCCTACAGCTAGTGACTCGCAAGTTGAAGATAATTGTATTTGGTTCTAAACACTCATGACATCATGACAACCCATATTTAACTGGAAACCGTGGCGTAATCGAGAGAAATATTGTGAAACCAGATTTCTGTTAGTTATCTAATGTTTTCAAGCAGTCCGAAAACGTGAACACCCCATGAAACACTGACAGAAGCACACGATACTGTACCAAAACTGTGCTGGCTGGCGATGTCGGAAACACGATGGCTGGGCGGTGGCTGTTAGTGTCGATAACCGCAAGTAGCGGACCCGGAGATAATTCAGCTTCGTATTCCAGAAGAGATATTTAACTAATATCAACCAACTTCGAGCCCGGTGGATCTCAGTGCCTACGATCTCACTCGTTCTGCTATGTCGTTGCACTACAGCCAATTTACGTGTGTTACACGAATGTACTGTAGGCAGCGATGACACCAGAACTGCGACAATCGCACTTGGCGCGTCGGTGCGTCTGATATCGCGCAGGCTGACGCTGTTCTCGGCTTGCCAATACTCAGCGGTGTTGGCACAAGTCTTGGAGCTGCTCCAAAGATTGTACCACAAACTCTAAGTACTGCTGCTCGTAGACAGGTATAAACTGAGGGCAGAAGAGAAGCGTCTGCTCTCCTCAGCTGCTCAAAGATCAGTCTCTTGCTCCCTACTTCTAAAAACTCCATCTCCTCTCTGCAAAGCCTCCAGGCTCCGCCTATGTCTACTGAAGCGCCAATCCACAGCGAGGAGCCAAAGTACGGCAAATCAAGGGTTGCGTTCAGGAGTCGGACAGTAGAAAACCCATAGTATAAAACAGCAACCAGTGGTCAGCTCTCCCGCATTCCCATCGGCCTTCAGGCTCCTACGAAAACACGGCCAGCAAGTTGTTCCCAGCAGAAGGCCAAACTTCCTCGCTATTGTACAATTGCGGCGCCCGCCAGCTTTGCTCCAGAGACGTAGAATGCCCTAGTGGGTGCCACACTGGCGCTCGCCAACTCGGCGCCAGACGTCTCAGCTCTCCCTTCGCACAGCACCGTACACCGCCCGTGGAGGCATATTGTATTCTCCAGACACCTCCAGACGACGCCAGCGTCGGTGGCGCCAGCCAGACGGCGGTATCGTGTGCGAAAATACTTGGAAGGCTGACGCCTCAGTCCTACCTGCTGTGGCCCTCGGCTGGAAGGCGTCTTCCAGGAACCGCTGCCCCTCAGAATAACAGAGCCACCCTCGTAGTCGCCATCGGTCTGCCGTTAGCTCTGAACGTGTGTTTTTCCCCCTTCCTATAGGCTTCAGATATACGATTAACAAAATATTTCTCTTTTGCCACAAGTTATTAAAGGAAATCGACAACCTCCGAATAATTTACTAATAATTAACAAGGTTGCGTTGTCCTTTTACTGTTGAAAACAACGTGGCAGTACTGAAATCTCTGTGTGACCGTTCATGTTGTTTTACTTCAGCAGTGAATGTCTTGTTTTTGGTGCTGTGGCGTAGATTATGCTAGCATTATTGATGTAACAGTGTTTTCTATCAACAAAATAACATGCCAAATAATAAAATACGTCGATACAAACGCCTCAGAAAGCGGTGCGTTAGACCACACGGCTAACCGAGCGGGTTATAATCGTCCCGTCTAAATCCTATATAATCGCATATTTAAGAAATCGCTTAGGACGAACTCTCTTATTGCGACTTGTCGTATAAAACGGTGGATTTGTATTACATTTTCAGAGGTATATAACAGGTACAATGTCCGACAAACATTTTTCTCATGTCGTTGTGGATTATTTAACAGCAGTGAAGCGTTCATTTACAAACTCTTCGTTTCTGTTCATTGTTGTCTGCTTTGTAACTGAAACTAAGCTGTGTTGTTTGCTATGAAAAATGGTGAAATGTTCGTTAAGGGGAGTACTAAAGGTTGTTTGGGATAAAAATGTCGATTTTTTTTTTTACATATGAAAAATTGTTATTTGGATTTTTCTGTATAATTTGAGGTATGTTTCGTTAATTTTGGATGATTGTAAGTATTTTTAAATGATTTTTAAATAACCTATTGCACAAGTAAGTTCTACGGGTTCCAAGAGCACTGGCTCAGTTACGACAAGATATCTCGGGAACTATCTGCTCTAGTAGGCGGTGATTTATGTTGACTTACAGTAGACATTCTGCTGCACATCCAGATCTTCTGAAGAAATACCTCACAGCTAAAACCCAAAATGTAAATGAGTCTTTCAATAATGTTGTATGGGCCAGGATATCCAAGAACGAATCTGTGGGCTTGAAAACTCTGAAAATTGGGATCAGTAATGCTGTGATCACCTTAAATGATTGAAATGCAGGCAGAATAAAGGTTTTGAAGCAGCTTTGAGTAATAAGGCTGGCCATAATACGGAAGCAATCCTACGAGAACTGCACTGTCAGCGAGTTTCCAAGGCAGAAATTGTGGTAAAAAATCCAACAGAAGCTGCACGATCCCCCAGAAGTGAAAGAGACTGAACCTGACTGAACCCCAAGAAGATGAAGATTACAAATCTGGGGAGTTTTGGGCTGTGTCGTCATTCAATAGCGAGTTTTCCTTCACTTGAATTTTAAAGTGCGATGTCTGAAGAACTTCTGTTTTTGGTCAGTGTGTCCCATTATCTGAGAAAGTACTTAAGCTAAAGCTCTGAAATTTTTACTTCTTATTTACAGCAGTGTAATGTTTATGTTTATCAGACATTCATTAAAAAATTTGTATTTTGACAAAAGTAGATTCTTGATTGTATATCAGTGAATGTATAAGATGTGACTCTGTAACCTGGCAAAGTTTTGTTACCTCGGATAGTTCCTGAGAAAACAGGATGCAATTATGTTAAATTTAACATTGTCACGATAGGGCATTGATACCCCCCTTACGCTTAAGGGACTTACCTGCTGGGTCATCAGTCCCTAAACTTACTCGGCTCGTTTACCTGCCGACCAGCACCAACTGTTCAAATGTTTGTAATGTTTGTATAGCTTATGGGGCTTAACTACGGTGTCATCAGTCCCTCAACTTACAAACTATTTATGAACTAGCTTATACTAAACATACCACAAACATCCGTGCCCGAAGGGGGATTCGAACCCCCGACAGGGAATAGCTCGCGCATCGAAGCATAGCGCCTCGATGCGCTCGGCCGCTCCGCCGCGGCTGTTGCTATAACGCTACCTGTATCTCGGCGTTTTTTTTTCTTTATTGAACACATAAAGAGAAGTAGTACAGTGATTTAGATAGCTCACTAAACAGCCACTTGGATACCTGTCCCGCGGACTCCGCCCTCCCGCTGCAGGCGCCTGCCAACCGCGGGTGACGGGCAGAGCCCCTATACTAAGTGGCGCGCCACGGTCGCCATGCAGCGCCGCAGTTAGCGATGCCAGCCGCACTTTAGTTTGAAGGGCTGTACTTTATTTTACGCAGCTATACTCTATACTTTACGCTCTGCCTACTGCTACTTAGTGGCGGCTCAGGAGGCGTCTTGTCGGGCCTAGGAATGGAATTCTCTAACCTAAAAAACTCCAATGTGCACTCCACACGTACTCCGCTACCCTCGTAGCTGCTTCCTGCGTATAGTGCGCGCCTGACCTATTCACGGGAACGCTACATTTCTCCACCAGATAGCGGAGGTCGAGAAATTTGCACACCAGATGTCCACAGAATCTTCCTTCCACTCGGCTGCAAACCAGAGGACCGCGATCGGTTCTGGGAACGACACTGCAAATAGGTAGCTCAGATTACACGCTACGAGCGAGGCTTTCAGCCTTCACCAACTCCGCGAACCGCCTGTATGAACTGAATATGACCTCTGAACCCAGCCGGCAGGAGTCATTGGTGCCCACATGAGCAACAATCTGCAGTCGCGTGCACCCAGTGCTCCCTATCGCCGCCGGAAGGGCCTCCTCCACATCTCGGATGAGACGACCCAACCCCCCCCCCCCCCCCCCCGCAAGCAAACAGAGTGCACACTGGACCTACTCCCCGACGTTCCCGCTGTTTCACTACGGGGCTCCATCAGCCGCCTAACACTGGAGCTCCCAGTCACTACTAAACCCATGTCCCCGTGTGCCCCGTATCCTGTGAGCCGCCCCCACCCATAAACTGACATTAAACTGCCAACGGTGAGTCGCCACGTGGTATACAGAATGCACCCATAAGGCGGCCAACCACCCCGGATTCTGCGGGACAGCCCTGCAATAGGACTCGATGTCCGCATTGGGATGATTACGGAAAATGTGGTCGGTCGCGGTGGCCGAGGGGACTGAGGCGCTCCAGTCACGGTCTGCACGACCACTACGGTCGGGGATTCGAATCCCCCCTCGGGCGTGGATATTTGTACCGTCCTTAGTGTTAGTTAGTTCATAAGTAGTTTTTAAGTTTAGGGACTGATGACCCCGTAGTTAAGTCCCATAAGCTATACAAACATTTGAACTGAAAATGTTGCGAAAAATGGCGAAGGCGTCCCGCATTCCACTAATTTTAAAATTGTTAGTCTGAGAGCATAATCCCAAACTATTTGTGTACGGCACGCTGTGTCATACTGCTTACAAGTCAACTTCACAATGCATCATCTACGAATAAATGACAGACTTCTTAGATTAAATACCGATACACAGCATATGACTATTACAAAAAGACAAATTCGCTAGCAGTAGAATTTGTTTTTATTTTAAGTTGGTACTGCATTTTCTGATAGGATGACTAATTAAAAATTCTGTTTTTGTCACGGTCTGTGCCTTATTAAGTACGTTACAATAAGTGTAATGGAATAGCTTTCGGTGCTCAACGTGGTGAATATGATTTAATATTATCAAAGTGTTTATAAACGTATTTAAAATTTACAAGAAAAAGTACGTGGGCTCGAACAAACATATCTGTATGAACGTTTGGTTACAGGATCTCTACGTACACCTCAATGTGCTGGTGGGTGTCGTTTTTCTGCAAAGCTCTGCAACCATGCTCTAGATAGGACAGTAGATGTAATTGTAGACGCCATACGTAATGCAGTTATTTTAACTATAACTTATGTAATAATCATCGTACATGCTGTCTAGCGAATTGTCATCCAAAGCCGTGATGATAGTTGCAACTTTAACCTTCTTCTCGGAAGACTGTTGGTATTTACTGCCACTGCTTCCATCACCTCTTTCCGCATTTACCGTAGCACTACCGCTTGCAATGAGGTGTTCGTCATTATCATCCATATTATCATAATTATGAGTTTTTAACAGCAGTATCTAACTTATGCTCATATTTCTGTACCATAACAGATACGAGAAAGCATGCAAATGATTCATCTTCTACACTAATACCATCTTCACGAAGAAGGGTTCTTCGTAACTTCATCTCAACTAATCGCAATACATTAGCAGGATTGATTAGCAATCGCCGCCCCATCTGACGCTTCTCCACACAAATAACGTCACAAAACGCAACTTCGGAGACATATTGCACCTTCCCTACTGGCGAACCGACAGGTCAAAGTATAATGCGGCATGGCACACGCAGAGACCTCTAACGGACGACTGCAGAGTTTTGCAGGTGCAGGAGTATCACTAGTGGAATAAGGGATCTTTACATTATCTGTCATACGATTTTGGCGTATATGTGTTTGTTCGAACCCAAGTACTTTCCTTGTAAGTTGGAAATACAATATGAGCATTCATCTAACTTCCTTCAGGAATAAAAAGGTAGTGAAATTCTGAAAATGCAACAACGAAGGCAAGCGAGCATTGCATGTAGTAAGGCACAATTAACCACTGCACTTGACGCAAAGAATCTCTATAACAGAGCAGCTGAAATGGTATTAAAAAGTAGTATTCATGGAATTTATTGCGGAGCCAGCCTCCGCGCCCCCACCTCCCCTGCCTGTGTAACGAGCGCACAGTGGCGGCATTACTTTGGTAGCGTGCCGCGCCGCCTCGCCGCTAACAATGGCCACCACCGCCGGCCGTGTGTATCAAATATGCAGGCACATTAGCGCCCGCTGCCGCCGCCGCCGCCGCTGTATTCATGTGCAGATCGCATTGTGATTGGCCGCGTGATTGCAAATTAGGGCCGGCTAACAGGCTGCGGCCGGCCGCGGTGCCATTCTGCCACTCCAGCACTCTGCACTGGCCGCGGCACACAAACGCAGGCACAGCACCGCGTCTCCATTTCCAGCTTTCAGTAAAAACTACCACCACAGCAATGCTCCAAAAAGGCAGATATGTTCCTGTTTAAAACACTGCGTGGAGCCAGCTGCCTCCGGTCCTTCCCGACTTCCTCAGCGAGAGCTCTGGCGGCCAACATATTGCTGCTCTTCCAGCACAAAGCAGGCTCAATGCTTCTATTCGCTTTCTCAGTGTAATTTCATCTGCCTGTCATCTCCACTGTCACTCTGTTGTGGTCTTTAATCCGCATACTGGTTTGATGCAGCTCTCCACGCTACCCTGTTCTGTACAAGTCTCTTCATCTGACAATAAGAACGGCAACCGACACCCTTTTGAATCTGCTTACTCCATTCGTCCCTCGGTCTCCCTCTACGATCTTTACTCCACACACTACCTTCTAATGCTAAATTGACAATTCCTTTGTGTCTCAAAATGTGTCCCACCAACCTATCCCTTCTCTTAGCATATGCCAGAAACTCCGTTTCTCCCCAATTCAGTTGAGCACTTCCTCATTAGTTACGTGATCTACATATCTACATATCTAATCTTCATCATTCTCCTGTGCATCACATTTCGAAAGCTTCTATCATCTTTTTGTCTCAACTCCGTATCGTCCACGTTTCACTGCCATACAATGCCACACTCCAGACAAATGCTTTCAGCTAGGACGTCCTAATATTTAAAATAGTATTGGATGTCAACAAATTTAGTTCCTTCAGAAACGCTTTTCTTCCCAAAGAATGGGGCCCCTCCACGCCCACACCAACGTGGTGACCATCACAAAAGTTCTACTGTCACCTCCGTAATTTGGTTAGTTTGCTAAGGTGGATCACGGGATGTGGGAACCGCGATGTTATCCGTACGTGTGGGCACGATCACCCATTAATACGGTATGTAAGGTCAGAGGAAAAAAAAGTGTCAAGGCAAGAACCAAGGGAAAAAAATCTCTGCGACAGTGGAGTAGGTTTTAAGGGCAGTAGCGGTGTCCTACCTGCGACAGATCATGCAAGGTTTGGTAATGTTAGTAAAGGGTATATCTCAGTTCCGTTAACTTTGCTAGGTTCGTCATAAACAATCAGTCCGTTTGATGCGAGGTTCTGCTGCAGCTGAGCTCATGTGAAGTCTCCTCAGTCGGCTGCGGCAGAATACCTGTGAACATCGGCTGCGGCACAATACCTGTAACATAGCCAAGTTTGTCATGGTAGTTAGGCAGTTCGGTCATAGAACTGGCTAAGTGTGTGAGACTGTATAGGTTTGTTTGTGTTTAGTGCGCAGAATATGATTTCCCTGCTTTGCCTGTAGGTCGGCTGTGGGCTCAGCTGGCATTGCCAGTCAGATTACTGTTCTGCAGGGGTTTGCCATGTTCATTGTGTTTGCGAGTTGGTGTTCGCTACGACCGTAGGTGGTTAGTCTCTGAGGAGAAGTGTTTTCGGGCGTTTATGTTTCCATCTATGGTTGTGATCGTAGTTCCCCAAGCGTAGAATGAAGGGATTGTTCGAGTGTCTCGAGTTTCTGTACAGTCGTGTGGCGAGGTGCTTGAATACCACCGAGAGGCGCTCTAGGCGGTATTCATTGTGAAGGTCCACGGTGCGTGTGTATCGTGGAGCGTTGCTAATGACGCGTAGTACCTTGTTCTGTATGAGCTGCAGGCGACGCAGCCGTGTTGGCACCGCGACTTTTCTTCCCATAAAACATTCTGCATTTTATATCTTCTTCACTTCGGCCACCATAAATTATCTTGCTACCCAAATAACAAAACTCACCTACTACTTTTATTGTCTCATTACCTAATCTAATTCCTTCTGCATCGCCTCACTTTCTGACACTACATTCCATTACCTTTGTTTTACTCTTGTAAATTTTATCGAGACACTGTCCATTCCGTTTAATTACTGTTCCAGGTCCTTTGCTGTCTCTCACAGAATTACTGTGTCATCACGAAACTTCAAGGTTTTATTCCCTCTCCCTGGACTTTAATTCCTTCGCCAAATGCCTCCTTGCATTACTTCACAGCCTGCTCAATGTATAGATTGAACAACACTGCGGAAAGGCTACAATCCTGTCTTACTCCGTTCCCAATCACTGCGACCCTTTCATGACCTTCGACTCTAATAATTGTCTGGTTTTTGTACAACTTCAATATAACTCTTCACTCCATACATTTCACCCCTGCTACCTTTAGATTCTGAACAACATTGTAAATAGCTTTCTCCGGCTCCACAAATGCTAAAAACATAGGTTTCCCTTTCGTGAGCGTATGTTCTAAGCTAAGTCGCAATGTGAGTATTGTCTCGGGGTTCCTGATTTCTCCTAAATCCAAACTGATCTCCCTCAAGGTCGGATTCCACCAGTTCTTCCATTCGTCTGTAAATAATTCGCGTTACTATTTTGCAACCATAATAAATTACACTGATAGTTCTGTAATTTTCACTTTTGTCTATACTTGCTTTGTTAGGAATTGGAATCACTATATTCCTCTTGAATTCTAAGGCTATTCCCCCCAGTCTCATACATGTTGCATACCAGGTGGAACAATTTTTTCATGACTGGCTCTCCTGACGATTGTAGCAGTTCAGGCGGAACATCGTCCACTCCAGGGGCCTTGTTACGACTCAAATCTTTCAGTGCTCTGTCACATTCTTCTCGCAGTATAGTATCTCATACCTCTCTACTTTGTCTTTCATTTGTAGAATACTGCCTACAAGTTTATTTCCTTCGGACGGGCCTTCTCACTCTACATTTATATAACTTCTCTGCAAGTCACATTCAAGTGCATGGACAAGGTTCATCTAACCGCTAGTATGATATTTATCTACCGTTTCATTCTCTAATAGCACGGAAAAAAGAAACACCTAAATCTTTCCGTTTTCGATCTGATTTCTCTTATTGTATTGCGATGATCATGTCTCCCCATGTAGGTGGGTGCTAACAAAATGTGCTGCGTTAGGAAGATAAAGTTGGTGACAGAAATTTCGCAAGTAAATCTCGCCGCAGCGAATAACGCCTTTCCTTAAATGATTTCCATCCTGCTCGTGCATCATTTAAGTGACACTCGTTCACCAATATCGTGATAGTACAAACCGAGCTCTCCTACTGTGAACGCCTATAGCAACCGTCAGTCCCTCTTGATAGCGATCCTGCAAAGAGCAGCAGTACTCCAAAAAGGGACGCGTTCTTTCTAATTTAAGACGTTCGCCATTATAATTACCAGGTATTTAGATGAATTTACAGCCTTAATATTCGACTGATTAATCGTGTAAATGCAGTTGAACGCATTTTTTTAAAGCTCACATGGATAACTTCACACTTTTCATTGTTTAGGATCTACTGCCAATTTTTGCTCCTTGAAAATATCTCATCTGAATCATTTTGAAGCTGATTTTGATATTTGCCTGACTTTACTAACCGATAAACGACAGCATCATCCGCGAACATTTGTTGAGAGCTGCTCAGATTGACTCCTAAACGGTTAATAAAGGTAACGAACTGTTTTACTCCATAACTTTCCCTCAATTACTACGTACTCTATCCTTTCTGACAGAAAATCACGGATCCAACCGCACGACTGTGTCGATGTTCCATAAGCACGAAATCTGATAAGACGCTTCTGAGGTAGAGCGTGAAAAGAATTTATGAAATCTATGAATATAGAATCGATTGCGATTCTTTGTCGATAGCATTCGTCACTTCATGTGAGTAAAGAGATAGCTGTGTTACACAAGAACGATACTTTCTGAATCCGTGTTGACTGTGGGTCAATAGGTCGTTCTCTTCGAGGTAGTTGATGATGTTTGAGCAAGGTGTCTGTTCTAAGATTCTGCTGCAAACCGACGTCAGTTATACAGGCCTGTAACTTTGCTAGTCACGCCTCCTGTCTGTCTTCAGTACTGGAATGACCTCTACAACTCTCCAGTCTTTGGGTATGCAACTTCCGCTGGCTACGGAGCTACTGAATTAGCATACTGCGAAAGCTATCTAAATGGTACACCATCTGGATCGGAAGAGTTGCATTTGTTAAGTGATTTAATTTGTTTTAATAATGCAGGGATATTTCCTTCTATATTACGCGGGCAGATTCGAATTGCGAAGTATTTGCTTCGTCTTCTTTGGTAAAAGAATTTCGGAAAGCTGTTATAGCAATTCTGTTTTAGCCAGCTGTCATAAGTAGCATCACCATTGCTATAGCATAGTGAACGTATTGGTTGCCAATATTACTAAAAATTTCCGGGCTATTATGCCGTGGTCTTATGGATTTATTATTGAAACACAACGTTTCGTCCCCAACTGCGGAAGACATTTTGAAAGGGAGATCGTGGCACTTATGAATGTCCGATGCACACCCAGGCTCGCTACTGACTGAAGCCAAACTCCCTTTACGAGGGCTCGCGCGCAGATGTGTGATGTCAGATGTTTTTGATATGCGCTCGCAATTCGTCGTTGCAGATTGCCATCGTCCGTTAATATCGTCCCATGGTGGAAGACTGTTACATTTCTTCTTCGGAATCCAAATTTCATTTGGTTTCACGCCCTCCTCCATCCTATTGAAATTCTTGGGGTGTTTTACAATTTCTATAGCCTCTCTGTACAGTCTTTCGTGGTATCAATTTGTGGCTGCTAAAACCTGAGTCTTATCAAATTGAATAAGGCGGTCTCCTGGTTGAAAAACATGTTCAGCAACATCTGATCTGTTAGTCTCTCCCCTTCTACAGTTCCCCTTGTGCTCATCTCGTCGTTTTATGACGGTTCTTTTTGTGGTACCCACGTATACGTCCCCACAGCTACACGGAACCCTATAACTTCCTGCTTTTTCCAGCGGTTTGCGAGCATCATTTGCCGATTTCAGGTGATCCTGTATCTTCCGAGTAGGCTTGTAAAGAACGGCAACATTCCGTTTCGTCAGAATTTTACCGACGCGGTCGCTGGCGTCCTTAATAAAAGGCAGGAAGACTTTCGATTTCACAGGAACCTTTTTATCGTTTTCAATTCTACGTGTCGGCCTCAACGCTCTCCTTATCTCTGTGGACGAATAGCTATTGTTAAGTAAAGCGTTACTCGGGTGTTTCAGTTCCGCGTCGAGTAATTCCGGTTCGCAGATGTTCCTTGCTCCGTCCGCCAACGTCTTTATAATGCACCGCTTTTCCTGTGGGTGGTGGTTTGAATCCCGGTCTATATGTGTGACACGTAAGAAAATTCAGTTTTCCGTCAGTCACCTTCTCCATGGTAAAATGAATTCTAGAAATAATCCCGTTGAGGTGTTGAAGAAAACGATGTAGTTCCTCTCTACCATGCCTCCACACAAAAAAACGTATCGTCTACATAGCGGAAACAAATAGCAGGTTTTCTTGTTTGCTGTTTTCAATGCCTGTTCCTCGAATTTTTCCATGTAGAAATTTGCTATAACCGGGCTTAAAGGGCTCTCCATAGGTACACCATCCGTTTGTTCATAGAAATCATCGTTCCATTTCAAATAAGTAGTCGTGAGGCAATATTTGAACAGATCTCCAAAGTCGCGTTTCAATAATAAATCCATAAGACCACTTCATAATGGACCGGAAATTTTGAGTAATAATGACCTTTCCTGCCGTGAAAGTTTACATTTTACAGGTATTGATTGTGTTTTGCAGCTAGTATACTTCACATCCGCCAGATTTTTTTCGGATTTGCTACCAAGTTAAGTGACAAGGTTTCTTTGTGGGAACTGAATTTCGAGTTTCAGTAAAAGATTGGCACTCTTGCGGATTTAGTCTCTGTTTTCCTACGGCATGCTGTTTTCTTTGCTTTTGCACAGAGGGTAAACCTCTTTGTTAGTTAATTTAGTATAAATCTCTTTAATATCTCTCGATATTATTTATTTGAACGTAAGCCACGTCTGATCTACTTTCATATTGTTACTTTCAAAAGAGTGGAAATTGACACTCGGGGTAGCGACAATTGAATTTTTATCTGCTGTTTTCAGTAAATATATTTTTCGTTTACATTTTGTGGATTTGGTAATTTCGGCAGTCAGACTCGCTACGGTCAGTCTGTGTTCACTACTCCCTGTAGCTGTGTTGACGCTCTTTCTTAGCTCTGGATTATTTGTTTCAAGCAGATCAAGTTTGTTTACACAAACATATACTACTGTAGTGGGTTGATGAACTAGCCGTACGAGATAATTTCCGGATAATCCGTCCACTACAATTTCGGATAACATTTCATGCTTGCCTTAGATTTTGAGCATGTTCAAATGTTCAAATGTTTGTAGAGTCTATGGGACTTAACTACGGAGTCATCAGTCCCTAAACTTACAAACTACTTATGAGCTACTTACAACTAAGGACGGCACAAATATCCATGCCCGAGGGGGGATTCGAACCCCCGACCGTAGTGGCCGTGCAGACCGTGACTGGAGCGCCTCAGTCTCCTCGGCCACCGCGGCCGGCTTTTGAGCATGTTCTTTTACCAACATTAAAGGCACCACCAGTTAAAATTGTATGCTTTGACTACGTTTTCAAAATTTGATGCAAGCATTCTTTGAACATTTCTGCAATGGAATCGTCTGAGGCTGGGGTCGGTAAGAAGAAGAATTATTTATTTATTCCGGTTGTCCCATACCAACTCACAGGAACTATCTACTTGAATTTCGCAATAGGATAAACAGCTTGTGACGGCAATAAATACGCCACCATCCATTTCATTGAGTCTATCCTTTCTCAACACCATTTGCTCCTTTGCAAATATTCCGGCTGAGCTTTCGCTACCTACAGTGATTTGAGCTTCAGCTCCGTCGCTTTCCCCACACAGCTGCGACAGTTCCCAGCTGTTAGACCAGTGGATTTCAGATCTGTGTTCGTTTCGTCTGCGACCTGTGCCCTTTGCGACTAAAGCTCTGTTTCACCCCTCCCTCTAAATCTCCTGCAACGGCCTGCGTCCTGTTCTCTTCCTGTCATACTGCCACCGTACTTTTGTTTTCCCCCGCAGCCTAACGTCTGTCTATTCATTCCAATTTCCTGCTCTCCCTGGGTGTCTGTTGTTGCGGTCTGTAAGCCGCAGACCTAGGAACTCGCGACGCCTCGGCCGCCACCCCGCCGCCTGTCGCCCGCTGTTCCTCGCCCCCGTCCATTTGTCTCGGTTACTCTGTGTGTCTGTCCGTCCGTCTCTCTCCCCGCACTCTTCGCTCCCTCTCTGTTCCACTGGCGCTGCCGCCGCTCTGCTACTCCGTCACTTTCCGCTCTGCTCTTTCGTCACGGGAAACTGCGCGCCAAAATGTTTTGTGAGGCAGGCGGAATGAGGGCCGACGTAGTCGGCTGCCTACTTTTCCGCCAGAGTCCTTTAGAAGGGACATTTTCGCCCTTTTTCAGCCGTTTCCCTTCTTTCTCCTGCTACGGCTGCTTACAGAAGACAAATCGTGCCTATCTTTAAGGAAATAAACGAGGGCAGCACGTTTAAAGCATACGTGGCCGCGGCAGACACAGGACGCGTTAAGACTGTTTTGGTAAGTGTGGCCAAATGAAACGTCGGCTCTTCAGACAGGAAGCCCGCCGCTATCCGACTGGTACCGTTAGGAGCGCCATGAAAACTGAAGAGTGGATGGTAGCAGAGCGGTCCTCACCAGTATGGCGCAGTTTTAGATCTGCAAACATTTTATTGCTTATGTGGTTCGTCATATTTATACACTGGATACGCCGAAGAACAAAAGTAAGCTGTTAGGTTATCGAGACGCATATATGCCTGTAGTGCCTCGGTTGCACAGTGATAGACTGCCAGACTACAAATCTAAAGGTCGCGGGTTAGCTCCCCGCAACGTCTTAGGATTTTAATCTGTATCTTTTTACTTCCTTCACCTCTAGCAGTATTGCTCATGTGAAAAATACCGAGTAGCGCCGTGGTTCGGAACCCACGTTAAATTGTAGGTCCCCCTATAACTGGCTGCCCAAGTCAGTTCGAAGGTCGGAGGAAGGCAACGGCATACCACCTCCAAACAGGACCGTGCCTAGTAAAGCACTGTGGTGTTCAAACCAATCTTCCGACTGTTGACTGCTTTACCTTTTATAAGCCTGTACGATGCCCACACTTCTTTTCTTCAGAGAACAGTTTTCTTAAAAAGGAAAGACAAATTATTCTCTAGCAGTCGACAAGCCATTTTTTAGTGAAACTGATAAAACTATGTGTGTTCGCCCCTCTAGGTATGAAACCAGTGTGTCGACAACACAGCAATGAAATTTTTCTGTGCTTTGAATTTTAAATAAAGTTTTGTTACGTTCTTCGGATTTAAGAGTTAAAATTAACCATACGTAAAGTCTACGCAAATTATTTTTACGCCTGCAAACTGTTGAAAATATGTTGCAGTACTATACACGACTGGATTCTACGTCATAACTGTAACGAATAACGAAAACTAAGGACTGGGTGGCAGCTCCCGCCGGACATTTGAGTCCTCCCTCGGTCATCGAGATGTGTCTTGTCTTTACTGTACGTCAGTTTAAGTACTTTGTAAATCTAGGGAGTGATGACCAGAGCAGTTTGGTCCAGCGTCGAGATATATGTGAACGAAATATATTGTGAAATATATTTTCCGCTCACGGTGTTTAAACGGTAAAAGGCTAATTCCATAGTCACGGGTGTGACAAGTAGACACGATGAGATCAGCAGTAAAATAATTTTAAAATATCCCATATCAAAAATTCCTCTTTCAGTACATATCATTTAAAAGGAAATTGATTGTATTATTCAATCTGAAGATAATTTTTTTTTTGGTAAAAGATTAAAATCTATATTATTAACCAACATCCATGTGTCACGGGTGTGACAAAATTCAGAAGTACAACCTTACACTTTGACCTTTACAGGGAAAAATCTGTGAATTATATGATTGTATGTTAGCCAATTAATAACTGTCTAATGCCGAAAACTCACTTTATTAGCCATGAAAGTATCAGAAAGAACTTTAAATTATTTTCATAATACCAGTATAATTTTTGCTGTCACGGGTGTGACATAATTTTGTCACGGGTGTGACATGTACAAATATCTCTCAACATTTCTGAGAATTAAAGGTAATAATTCATTAAAACCAAGTTTTCGGCAGTACAAAAAAAGCACAATGCTTAATTAAAGTGGTGTTTGTGTTAAATTAACAAAAACTCAAATCTTTAATATAAATTTTATAAACAACTCATTTTTCAATGAAATAACCTAAACTTCAGCATATTGGACAATATGGAGAATTTAAAGCAATGTATGTTGAAACAAATAAAGGATTGAATACTTAACAACATAAAGATACACTGACATACACATTTAAATAACTTTTTCACAAAAATAATAATAAACTCTATTTCCATTCATTTGAATTGCAGGAGGATTCAGGACTTTGACAACATTCTTTTGTAAAGAAACAACTGAAATGACATTTTCATTAGCACAAAAGTTTCTTTCCTTTCTCGCATGGCTTTAAAAACATGACCTACATTTCATCGGCCACACAGTCTTATTGACAAACAACAACAAAATTCTGTCCATTTCCCCTCTCACTTTGAAGCTCTATGTTTAGATCGTTCCTGCTTTAATTTCCGTAGGATATATGGTTGAATTTATTTTATTTCCTGACGTTGTTTGTATGTCTTCAGCATTAGACTCTTCAGAATATGAATAAACATAAGAAAATTTCAGCTGTTTTCTGGATTTAGGGATCTCCCGAAAGACTTGATATCTTGTCATTCCACTGCCAGATGTTTCTGCTGCTAAAATGTGGTGACTGTCATAGTTTTTAAAGTAATGGCTAGAATGTACTTTAGGAATTGGAATGACATTCTCCCAAAACCTAGACTTTATTTCCTTTGTCTTTTCCAAATCACTGCTTGAAACAATGAGAACATGAACTTCATTGAGTTTATCACAAGTGTAATTACAAAATTCCTTTGCATTATTCACCACCACTTAACGACTTTTGATTCCTCTCCTTACAGTTCTCTTCACAGTCCCCCGTATCCCATCAACAGCACCTTTGCCGTGTGAAGCAGCAAAGAAGTTCCACTCAAATTCAACTTCCAAATATGACTTGGTATGGCAGAGATATGACAACGTAAATTTATTTTTAAACTGTGCAGTGCAGTTGTCCCGAAAACATGTGATTTTTTCTAAATTTGCATTCTGCTATTTCAAATTTGCTATTATTTTTTTAACACTTAGCTAGGAACATGGTTTTGCAGGGCGTTCTGGGGAACATCCGCCTGACAGGCTACTTGATAGTTGGAATATCCGCCTGTGAGGCTTAGATCAATATTTTGAGAATTTTATTGAACTATTTTTTTATTTTCATTGATCTAATGGTTGACAGTGAATAAAGAGTATAAATTCAGACATTTATGGAGATGTCAGATATTTTAAATAAGAAAATCCATTAATATAAAACACATTTTTATCAGTCCTGTCCATTATTTAGGTTTACAATGTTGCTTTGAAATTTATTTTACTTCTACTCACTTGGATCCGTACTATAAAGAAAATATTGTGAAATAATTTTTGTGCAACTTGAAAATCTTAAGAAATTAAAATAATTGAAAGCAGATCTACCTCTACAAGCATATAAACATGCATAGTTGTAAGGAAACATTGTATCAAAGCTTGTTATCACAGATATAGTTGTTCACACATTCTCAATAACGAAAAAAAAATCTACTTCGTTGTATGTGCTGTGCACAGTTTCATAACGCAAACATTACACAACTTTTTGGAACACTGCAAGCAATTTGGTGTGTTGCAGTTGACGCATTTATAAGTCGTCATCCTATTTTGCTGGTAAGGACAATAACGACAATTTTTTCGTCCTTGAAGTTTATCACTCTTCATCGTAGTTGCAGTTTGTGATGAGTTCGTACTTGCATCAGTAGAGGACCCCGATTTTGAAGATCTTTTTTCTGCTACAACTGTACTGATCAGATCTCTCAGTTCGTCGGTAAGGTTGCGTATCTTGAGACGTTCTTGAAGGTGATCCTTTATAAAAGTCCAAGCTTATGCAAGAAATCAAACCTTGATATGTTCTCTTTTTTGAAATGTGAATAAAGTATGTATGCGTTGCAACCACTTACTGCTATTAAATGATAAAAAATCGCCAATGGCCATCGACGAGTTCGTCGATTGGCACAGTAATTGCTGCATTTCATATCTAATACATCAACCCCACATTTTGTGGCATTGTATGTTGAGATGATTTCCGTCTTTCCACTCATTGCATCTGTATCTTCTTTGTGGTGCATGGATGACAAGAGAATAACGGCCTCAGATTTCTTGGGGACGTATGACAAGGGCGTGAGCTCCTTTGTAAACCCATATAGTGCAGAATTCACTTCTCTAGTTGACCTTGGGAGAAATTCAGGAGGAATCTCGGCTTTATTCTTTTTCAATGTACCGACGATTGTCATTCCATTGTTCCACAGCCATTTTGCAGCTTCTACCGAAGTGAACCAATTATCACAGGTTACGTTCCTGTGACTATCTTTAAGACGTTGGGTAAGTCTGATGAGGGCCTGAGTGGGTTTTTGGTACTTTTTCTGTTCTGAATTTAGTGTATGTCCATCACTGCCCTTTCCTGTATAAATGTAGGAATCAGCCAGGTAGCTATTTCTAGCGTCAGTAAGTGCAACGATTTTAATGCCGTACTTAGCAGGCTTTTGAGGCATATACATTTTGAAACGTACCCTGCCTCTAAATGGTACTAACGTTTCATCAACGCATGCAAAAGCTCCAATAGCATAATTATTTTGAAAGTTGTGCATCAGCGTTTGATAAATGCCACTTATTGCAGCTGCTGGGTCAGTTTCTTGACGAGCTGAACGTGTAGAGCTGTCATCAAATCTCAGCCCTCTCAGTAAAATGTGGCAACACTTCTCGGACATTATGCATCTAAATATGGGTCGTCCAGTGGGTCCCGTTGAAAAGAGAGATTTCAGTGATTCTCGAGACGATTTGAAGATGCAGCAAAAGACCAAAAGTCCTAGCAGTGCGTTTATCTCTGTAACGTTTGTATTTTTATAAGAAATATCTTCTGGATTTTTCAGATTCAAACGTATTGATTCCAGTTTCTCGTTAGTTCTGAGAACAATTTCTTGTATGATGTCACTGGTAAAAAACAAGCGCCATATTTCAATGGGGGTTGGGTTTTCCCCTAAAGTGAGAGCTGGACCAATGGGTTTTGACAGTCGAATTTTTATTATGTTGTGGGCTGATCTAGAGTTAGAAGCGCACTGAGGCACAGAACGCCAAGTGAAACATTTGCTTTTCCCTTGGAAATAATGAACAGAGTCACTTTGGTTGTCTTGATGTGAACCAAAAGAAGAGGTGTGAGCCAGAGTGAATCTGGAGGGCCACGTTCTGTGCATTTTTTGGGTGGCACATTATCGCGAGAACTGAGATTGCTTACAGTCACTCGAATATTGCTGATCAACTGCACTACGTTTGTCCACATTCTCGTCTTGAAAAATATCCTGATCCACTTCGTATTCAGATATTTCTGATGCAGTATCATGTTCTGATGTGGATAGATCACTTTCGTCCGGAATATAGGAGTCATCAGAGTCAATTTCAGAATCAGAGTCTTCAGAAAACATAGACTCCGTCATCTCCATAATCCTTCTGCTTCTGTTTGACACATTAGTTGGTATTTTTCCAGCCATTGTGGTCTCTAAAACAAACAGTGCGTCTAAGAAAATATCATACTAAAACTTTCTTACTGAATATAATGAGAAAAAGTAGTAAACACATAGGTTTACCTGTCTTCATGAAACAATGTAACAGTCGACAATATACACTACACTGTATAATATCACAATTAAATGGCTGTAAAAATGCCTAAATAGAGCGAAAATAAATGGAATGTAACAATTTGTAACAATTATGATTCTACATAAAGAAAGGAAACACGAAATAATACTATGGAATATCCGCCTGTGAGGCAGATGGACGAAATAGTGCGAATACAGGAATATCAGTCTGTGCGGCGGGCAAATATTTGCTCTTACCTGGAACATCCGCCTGTAAGGCGGCGTGGGTCTGGAATAGCCGCAAGGTACGCTGAGAAATATGGGTTGACGAGGCACGTGACCTTCACTGCACAACAACTAGATATTAACTGAGACTATTGTAGCTGGCTACCTCAGTAGGGGGATTATCAGCGCCTCAAGCGGAAAAAACGTAAATCATATCCGCCTCGCAGGCGGATATTCCGTTCTAAGTGTTAACGAAGCACCAAACTGCAAATTTGTCATGTGAAAGGTAATCACTTGCAATTACAAAGAAGAAACCTTTAAAGTATCCCATACACAGCATTTTACTCCTCATCTTTCTCATTCTTTCCGTTGAAGAGCTCATTATCTGGGAATGCAAGATAAATTGGACATTTATTTTTAATGTCAGTAGATCTGTATTTACTTTCTACCTCACCAGTTTAATATGTCACATGAACAGGAAGTGATTGTTAAAAATATTAAACACTGGCATTTCATTCAGCTGGCATGCTTTCAAAAATGTCTGCATTTTGTCACACCCGTGACAAATGTTATGTCACACCCGTGACGCCATTCCTGGATAAAACACAGTTATTCCCAGAAATTAATAGGTTTGGGAGTTAATATATTGCCTTAACCTTACTTTCCCAGAATATAAATAATTATGAAGTACTTGTTCAGGTAAGAAGCAAACTTTATCTTCTTTTTTTGTCACGGGTGTGACAGTGATCCCTGTCAATTTCAAAAAGAGAAATAAAATCAAAAGAAAGCTTACCTGAAAAAATTAGCCAGTGTAGGATATCAAGGAAGCCTATTGTTACATAACAATTTACTCATTGTTGCAGCAACTGACTTACAGACAGCAAATCAGTACAGCCAATATAACTAAGTTTTATGGCCTTCATAGTGTTTGTTCAACTACAATCTTTGGGATGCCAATTCGTAGTTAAATAGCTTGAATACAATAAAAATGAGTATCAAATCATTAAATTTCATGTTTTGTTAGTGCATTCACATGCCTAAACCTTTACTTTTGTGATTTTAAAAAAATGTCAATTTGGCTTATTTCATGTGGAATGAGCCAAAAACCGATGTTTATTATTTTGCGTGTAAATAGGGTAAATTTGAACCTTTGGTTTTGATAGAGACATCAAACAATTAAAAAAGTACTTTCAGAATATAATCTGAAGAACATTGAGTAAAAATTTCGATGATTAGGAATAAATAAAAGTATAGAAGTGACCATCTCGACGTCTTGTACCGTTTGTGCCCAGCATTACGGTTTTCGGTAGTTTTCTCAAGAGCGACACATGAACAAAGATGCTTCTCTAAGGCGCATAAAGACCACCCTAGACCACACGTACTGGGCAAAACATAACCGATCTGCTCAATTTTACTGGGCTACAGGAAGTGTGTAATGTTTAAATTTTGTCAACCTACTATAGGGTAGCTGTAGCATGTAAATAGTTCTGATGATTGTACATGCTATCACCAGACCATGGAAGATCCCAAATAGTTGGGACCGTATGTCTAAGATGAACAGAACCAAAGATATGGGCCTCTGAACTATCTCCATTTCACACGCTGCTATTTCGAAATGACTTTCGCGAGATTATGAACCCCGTCGACAAATTTAGGAGTAGATAGTTGTCGAGCTTAGAGAAGTCTACCGATCGATTTTTATATGTCAAGTTACGAGATACCGGGTGATCAAAAAGTCAGTATAAATTTGAAGACTTCATGAATCACGGAATAATGCAGCTAGAGAGGTAAAAATTGACACACATGCTGGGAATGACATGGGGTTTTATTAGAACAAAGAAAAAAATTCAAAAAATGTCAGACATATGGCAATTCATCTGACCAGAAAAGCAATAATTTGCATAACAAATTAAAAAAAGCAAAGATGGTGTTCTTTACAGGAAATGCTCAATATGTTCACCATCATTCCTCATCAGTAGCTATAGTCGAGGAATAATTTTATGAACAGCACCGTAAAACATGTCCGGAGTTATGGTGAGGCATTGGTGTCGGATGTTGTCTTTCAGCATCCCTAGAGATGTCGGTCGATCACGATAAACTTGCGACTTCAGGTAACCCCAAAGCCAGTAATCGCACGGACTGAGGTCTGGGGACCTGGGAGGCCAAGCATGACGAAAGTGGCGGCTGAGCACACGATCATCACCAAACGACGCGCGCAAGAGATCTCTCACGCGTTTTACCTCTCTACCTACATTATTCCGTGATTTATTATGTTGTCAAATTTGTACTGACTTTTTTATCACCCAGTATATCAGAAGAACCGTTAAAAATCGAGTTCCAATAACTTGTCAACAGTCGTTATCTTATATTTGCTATTAACCGAGATTAGTCAAGAAACTGCTTCTTTACTCAATTAAAATATTTATTCTTTTTCGATGTATTTATCTTTTTGGAGAAAAAGACGCTCTCAGTAATTTGTGAACCGATGGTGTCAACTAATTTTAAGCTTATATTATGTGGAGGGAGGGACAGATCAGTTGGAAATACCGGCTCTGCCCTTCCTGTTTCGAGTTAACGATTTTCATGAACACTTGTCCGTAGCGCTTGGACTGCGGCTGCAGACCGCTGATTCTGATTTGTTTCTCTGAGGAGACGCACCTTGCAAACATGGTCGTTCAAAGAGGAACGGAAATGTCCTGTATGTACTTTTGTGTTTGTCTTATGTGTAGGTGTTTGTCTTATGTGTCTTATGTGTCTGATCTTACTATAACAGTATGAAATGCGTTACAGCTCACAACTAGCAAAGGTAGCGACGATATTAAAGGACAATAGGAGTGACCCACTAAGCTACAGGTCTATATCAATGACGTCGATTAGCAGTATAGCTTCGGAATACGCCGTCTGCTGAGACATTACGTCGAGCAAAACTACTCGCAAAAAGCCGCGATGAAGTAGCCGAGCGGTCTAAGGCGCCTCGCTGCGGAGCGCGCGGTTCGTCGCCGTCGCATGTTCGAGTCCTCCCCTAGGGCATGGGTGTGCGTGTTGTCCTTAGGTTAGTTTATCTTAGTTTAAGTACAACGCAGTTTTATCCGATAGATTTACAAACATTTGAACATTTGGACCTGCAAAATGTCTCCCTTGTGAAACATCGCTACTTATTTACTCGCCTAACATGATATTTTTAGATTTTCAGAAGGCTGTACCTCACAAAAGAGGTTTTGTGTGTTATGGAGTGTCGTTTAAGATATGTGATTGGATTGGAGATTTACTGTCAGAGAGTAGGCAGTTCGAACTAATTGACGGAAACACAGCCGGCCGCGATGGCTGAGCTGTCTGCGGCGCGCCAGTCACAGTCTGCACGGCCACTACGGTCGGGGGTTCGAATCCCCCCTCGGGCATGGATACTTGTGCCTTCCTTAGTATTAGATAGTTCATATGTAGTTTGTAAGTTTTGGGGCTGATGACCCCGTAGTTAAGTCCCATAAGCTTTACAAACATTTGAAAATTTGAACGGAAACACACAGACTAAATCAGAGGATATATCTGGCGACCCACAGGGTTGTGTTTTTGGTCTTCTTCAGTTCCTTATTTTCCTAAAACTTTCGATATGAGCAGTCCTGTTAGGTATTCTTGCAGATGTTGTTGCTATTTATCGTCTATAAAAGTCATCCGAATATCAAAACAAACTGCAGTAGGATGTTGATAAGGTATGTGAATGGTCCGAAAATCGGTAGTTCACCAAATAATGAAAACTGTATAGTCGCCCGAATGAGTACTAAAAGTAATCTCTTAAACATCGTCCTCGAGATAAATCAATAAAATCTCAAAACTGTAAATTCAACTAGATACCCAGAATATAAATCACGACAGACTTAAACTGGAAAGAACATGTAGATTTTGTCGTGGGGTAGGCGAATCAGAGCCTGTGTTTTATCGGCAGAACCAGAGATCACTTTTCAAACTGGATGTAGAAATCTGATATCTAAGCATAGAACAGCAGCATGCCAGCACATTCATACGTTTTACACGTATTTATGGCTACTATGTTGTAATTTGGCTAACATCAGTTTGTTCGTGTTCAACCTCCCCCTACCCTACTCGTGGAGCAGCAATTAGAAGATAAAACTAAAGTCATTATTTATTAATCGATTATTACTCCCTATCTGGCCTTGCCTTAACTAATATCTTAAGTCTAACAATGACTGGGTATTTTCAACGAGAAATGCAATTTGCTCTGATGTGATCACACATACATTTTCAGAAACTTCAAACGCTTAAGGTAAAGCAGTCAACAATCGGAAGATTGGTTTGAACACCACAGTGCTTTACTAGGCACGGTCCTGTTTGGAGGTGGTATGCCGTTGCCTTCCTCCGACCTTCGAACTGCCTCACCCAGCCAGTTATAGGGGGACCTACAGTTTAACGTGGGTTCCGAACCACGGCGCTACTCGGTATTTTTCACGTGAGCAATACTGCCAGAGGTGAAAGAAGTGGAAAGTGACGGATAAAAATCCTAGGACCCGGGTCTTTCTTGTATCAGCCTCTAATGCAAATTTTGTATGAAGCACAATTATTCCTGAAACTGCAGTAATTACTAGTTAATTAACGTCACAAATATTACATGTGAGGTATCAAATGAATCGAAAATTACGTACATTACGACGGAATACTCAGAAATGAGCTGGAGTAATTTTGGTATTTCTTGATGCCTTACATATAACTTCTTTTCCATTTACATTTTTGGCTAGAGTTTTCTAATGGCGAAGCAGCACTGACATTTGTCACAAATTTCCATTTACATAATTGAATAGTCAGACATTCTACCTCGAAAAAAAATCTGTAATATTAAACTTTTTGCCTTGCTGAAATAGCCGTGCGCACTGTGGCGCCATGTTACGGTACGCGCGGCCGTTCCACGTAGGAGGTTCGAGTCCCCCCTCGGGCATGAGTGTGTGTTTGTCCTTAGATTAGTTTACCGAGTATTAGTAGTTTGTTAGCCCAGGAACAGATAACCTAGAAGTTAAGTCCCATAGATTTACAAACATTTTATTTGTTAAAATTATCTATGTTTACAAAAAATAACTTTTACAAAACTTATTTTTGTGCGTTTGAAGTGTACATGGTGTTCTTATTTATTATATTCTGTTTTAATTATGCTTCGAATTCAAAGTTGTGGAGGTTTCACGTTTGTGTCACTCTGTTGATTATTTAAATTATATTATTTTTTTTACTACTTTTCCTTTATGTCTCAGTCGGCGTTTTTCTCAAAATGAAGAAGCTTGTCATCTAATTATCTTTGTATTAAACTATTTTTCAAATTAATTCCATTTTTTCTTTTAAAAACAGACATATACAAGATTTCGCCTTATGAACTGAACGCAAAAATTTAAGATATTTATGAACTTTACAAGATTATTCCTTAAAAAAGTAAGATAAAAACTTTTTATGACATTTATAAACACTCACTCACTCACTTACACACACACACACACAGACAAATAAATATAAAATGCAGATACATACATATTCATGAGAATTACAAAATACTCGTGCATAGGAATATGCGAAGATATGATTACAAAAAAGTCATGTTGAAGTCATAAGTGAGAAATAGGTATCAGTTTTGATTTTAGTCTCCCTTCACGTAGCATGTGTGTGGACTGGATGTATGCGACGAGCAGTGCTGAATGACAGCTGAGTGCTTCAGACCAAGTACGAAGATACGCTGTCCTAGTTTGACAGACACCTTACTGTCACCGATGTTGATGAGATGGCAATTCTGCCCTGTCATATGATAGCTGACATAACAAATCAAAATAATCATGGAAGTGTGGAAGTGATCATCATCAAGATCATTGTTGCAGATAGTTTATTGCTATTGGAATTTTGTTAGTATTGGATTCATATTTTAGATGACTCTAGTTGTCTTATATGGTTTGTACTACTCAATCTCATATGAGAATGTGTTACAATGAAAAGAGTTCTTTAGGAATGAAGGGTGTCTTGCATTTGATTCGCCTGTCTTCTTTCTTATTCATATCGCTTGCGAATCGTCAGCTTCTGTTATTGTGTTTTCCCTAACATGAATCGTATTTTGTTTCTTCTCTGGCCAGAAAAAGTTATATATTGATGGAAAAAGGAAACTTTGATCTAACTGTCTTTCCTCTATTGTGGTTTTTTTATTTTTTCATTTGTGCTTGAAGTGATTTACGAAATGTCTTATCAGAGTACACGAACGTATTCACAAACTGAAGCTTTGTAGCTTCATGATGTACATACTATGAACCTTCATTATACTCATCAACCACAGTAGTCGAAGTTTCGGCAATAGGTCCTAAGCTGCATTTTTCCAAGAAAATCTGCGTGTATTGGTTTATTTGTAGATAATTATAATATTTGTTGTAACAATAAGAAATAGGAAACAACCAGGTAAACATTAGGATTAAATAAACATTTCTGCAAATGCACACATTACTTTCATTACATTGTCTTTAAAAAGTTGTATATGTCAAGTAATACTAGCAGTGTTAGGTATGTGTGTAAATGTAAATAATAATAATAAACCTAGGGAAAGGTGCGAAATAGTGATCCACAGAATGCAGAGGCCAGACTTGTTGAATCACATAACGGTGGCGACCTTGGAAATATGGTTACATTGAACAGACACACAATGGACTCGTAAAACTAGCCTTACAGACTGCTCGAAATTATCTGACTAACTGTGCTAATGGACTGCTAGATGAGTACAAAGCTTGAAGACAATCAGAGATACGAACGTCACCCCCCCCCCCCTCCCCTCGCGCTTGGTAATTGTACTCTAGTAAGATAACAGGTACACAAAATATCGTGTCCTGGTCGCCGATACGGAGCTGCCTATTCTCTTCCGGCATGCCACGGCTTTCAGGGGCTGGAGCAACCGCAGACGAAACATTGGGAACGCACGGGCGAGTCTGCTGCATTTAGTGCACTGGTCGTGCAGTCGCCAGGAAGATCAAAGGTTGCGGCGCGGTACTGCCCTATTAAATTACGTGCTGCAGCGGTACATGAATCCACATATTTTTTTCTATTTTAATGCGCTGGACGCTAGAGGAAACAGCATGTAGACTAGAGAACAAATTAATCGACGTACGCGGCAACGGAGAGCTAACAAAACATGTATTGACTGTTGTCCAATTGCTGGCGTATTTATAGCGGTCAAGTGGGACTTCCTGCGCCATGTTTACACTGCCGCCTCCGTGTTGGTCGTTATATAATCAGCAACTGTGATGGTTTGAACTTTGAGATTATTTTGTCATCGTAGTTACATGTTTATCATCTGAAAAAGAAAACATAAAGACAACGTTTTGTCCACGATTTCAAGACTGTAAGCATTTCGTTTCCACCTATACCAAGAGCGAACCTAAAAACTGAACTTCATATCGATACCGATAACTCTTGCGGTGGCGGAGGGGATGTGATTAAGCATGCAGTAGCAATTATGAGTGTGGCTGAAAGCATTAGCCTCATCTCAAAAGTACCTCAGTCTCTTGAGACACAAAGTCAGATTTTCGTTGGCACCATTGATGGTAATGGTGTTTCACTAAGTGTGTTTGCCACTGTAACATACAAAATAATAGGTGACGGGAAATTTTAATGCGGTAGGTCAACACAAGAAATGTTACACTTTCTGCGGAGCTATGAACATAGTTTATTGTATCATTTTCCAAAAGAGTTACAGCGCAAAGATATAATTTTTTATTTTCTATCGCGCACTGGAATCGTTGAAACCAGCTGCGTCCAAATCAATTTAAACTACATTCCTATCACTGTTAGTTTGGGATCTACAACCCTTCAAAGTTTCAGGGGCAGATACCACACGCTGTACATAATACATGGCTGTGTGGTGGGTGATGGATGTTATGGCGGTGAGAAGTTGATTTACATGATATGTTCAAATGAGTGTCCATGTTCCTCAATGCATAATGCAATGCGCCGTCGAAAGGATCTGTGGACGAAATGTAACATCGCCGGTGTGACGGAGCGACATGCGTCCTCGATGCGCCGTTTCAGATCATCTGGGGATGTGGGCTCAGTGACATAAACACGATCCTTTAGATATCCCCACAAAAAGAAAGCTACTGGTGTTAAATCGGCTGACCTTGCGGGCCATGAATGAGGACCATGGAGCCCCAACCATCTTCCTGCAAACCTGTTGTTTAGTTCTTCCAAAACTGCACGCGCAGAATGGGCTGGGTGACCATCGTGCTGCATCCACATATGGACTCTCGTGTGTAGACACACATGTTCAAGGAGACCACCCAAACTGTCAGCTATAAAAGCGCGATGTAACTCACCTGTCAGTGTACCTGGCAAGTAGTGTGGACCGATGATTTCATCCCCAAGGATTCCACACCACACGTTAATAGACCACCTACGTTGACGGTCGACAGGTCGCACCCACCGAGGATTGTCTGCGGCCCAGTAGTGCATGTTATGGCGTTTCACTGCACCATAATTTGTGAACGTGGACTCATCAGAGAACATAACACTTTGTAAAGACTCCAGCGTGAAATTACGCATGGCCCACTCACAGAATGTCACTCTTACACGGAAGTCGTTCCCATGCAGCTCCTGGGTCAGTGACAGGCAGTACGGGGGAAACCTGTGGCCGTGTACTATACGCCACACAGATGTGAGACTGACACTAACGACTGCAGCAACGGCTCGTAAGCTGACATGAAGATCGTGGTGTAGTGCAGCTAAAACAAACACCTCCGTCTTCTCACTTCTTGCAAGTCTTCGTCTGTTACTGCGGCGCCTTACCAAGCTGCCTGTTTGTCGAAATCTTTGTTCGGCACGTAAGAACGTAACGGGGCTCTTCGCCTAGGATATCTCACGGCATACGCTGTGGCTGCTTCACTGGCATCGTGTCGGCACTCGCCGACCATCAGCAACATGTCAACGTACTCGTTGTTCGTGTGTGCCATCGTCATCCGATGTCAGTAACTGTGGTATATTGAGCCCGGTTGTTTGTGTGGCTCCAACTGTCGGGTATACGGCCGTGTGCGGCGACAGTCGGCAGTCTAACAGCGCATCGAGGAAGCTTCTCGCTCCGTGACACCGGCGACGTTACAACTCGGCCGCACCACATTTACAAGGCGCATTGCATTATGCGCAGCGTTTGTGGTATCTGCCCCTGAATCTTTGAAGGGTTGTAGCTCCCAAACTAACATTGATAGGAATGTAGTTTAAATTGATTTGGACGCAGCTGGTTTCAATTTTTTAACTATTGTTCCATTTAAAAAACTATATTTTTGTGCTGTAACTCTTTGGAAAATTGTACAATAAACTATGTTCATAGCTCCGCAGAAAGTGTAACATTTCTTGTGTTGACCTACCGCATTAAAATTTCCCGTCACCTATTATTTTATAAGTTACAGAGGCAAACACACATAGTGAAACACCCTGTATATATATATTGTTGCGCGTTATGTATCATACGTGATGCATCAGGTGGCTAACGAGATGAAATGTTAGACAGGTAAAAGTAATCGTTAGCTGATTCTTACAATAAGGCTGTTGGAAGTCACAGGCGCCAGGTGGCTGGGTGTCGCTCCCTTCCCATCCCTGTGTTGATGGCTGATGCAGCTCTCTCCAGATCCACAGTTTGGTGCCAGGTTGAAGGGCACTCTAAGGGCATTTCATACTTGCTCATGATGGAGGCGTCAGGGCTACAGGAGGACCTCAGTGCGCTACAGACAGTCCAAAGACATACGTGTTTCGGCTGGGCGTGCATCACCTTGCTGGACCATGTCCCAGGATGCTGTGCCATCGGGGGCAGGACGAGCGGACACAGAATGCGACGACCCGTTGCGTCGTCACTACCGGAGCACGACTAGGTGCGACCTGGACGCGTATCCCGTGGCTACCCACACCGCGATACCGAGGATTGCGGCTGTGCGTCTATTGGAAGGATATGTCCTCTTTCCATGAAACCGCCAAAGCCCAGTGGTCGTCGTAGGTTGTGGAGACATAATGCAACGTGGCTCGTCATCTGACCGAGCCTCCTGCGTGCGGCAGCACTGCAGACGGCGGCGGCGGTGTTCTGGTGTGGGTGGCAGCCGACCGCAGTCAGACAGGTGCGAGTCGCCAGGCACTGCAGGGATCTAGCGCGATGGCGAAGGCTCTGCAGTACCTGGCGGGCGTGCAGGTCCCGCATTGCTTGGAACGCATTGCACAGTACGATCGTCCTGCCTCGGAAAGATGTCTCTTGGTCGTGACTGGCTGACCTGATGTATCCTCTGCTTCCAACTTCGGGCCACTGAGACACACGAATGGCCCACACGCCATCAATTGATCGATACGACCACCCCCGGAACGATGCGGCCGGCTCTAAAGACTGCCTGAGGCGTCTGTGAGCTCCTACTGTAGCTCACCGTCTTGCTTCATTGCTTGACTGGTACCAGCTTTGTTATGACAAGGCGGTAACCTGGAGAATGCACTCTGGTGGCATCCTACACGTCACAGAGCCGTATAACTGAACCGCAACACTGTCAGGCAGTGAAGGTTGGGAAGAGTCGTTGAGGTTCACAGATTTGTGACTGGCTGGAAGACTTCCTAAGTAATAGAACGCAGTACACTGTTCTTGACGGCAAGTGTTCATCTGAGACGAGTGTATCGTCAGGCGTGCCTCGCGGGAGTGCGAAAGGACCGCTGTTATTTCCTGTCTATATGAATGATACGATGGACAAAGTAAGTTGTAATTTGCGGCTGTTTGCTGATGATGCTGTGGTGTATAGGAGGGTGTTGTCTTTAACTAACTGTAATAGCATACAGGTGCGAAGCATGGCAGCTAGCTCTCAATGTAGAAAAATGTAAGGTGATGCGCATGAGTAGAAAAAAACAATCCCATAATGTTCGAATACAGCATAAGTAGTGAGCTTCTTGATGCTGTCGCGTCGTTCAAATATCTAGGCGTAACATTGCAGAGCGATATGAAATGGAACGAACATGTAAGGACAGTTGTGAGTAAGGCGGAAAGCCGACTTCGGTTTATTGGGAGAATTTTGGGAAGATGTACTTCACCTGTAAAGGAGACCGCGTATAAAACGCTTGTACGACCACGTCTTGAGTATTGCTCAAGTGTTTGGGACCCGCAGCAGATCAGTTTAAACGAAGACATAGAGGCAGTTCAGAGGCGAGCAGCTAGGTTCGTTACTGGTAGGTTCGATCAATGCGCGAGTGTCACGGAAATGCTCCGGCAACTCAACTGGGGTTCGCTGGAGGAAAGACGACGTTCTTTTCGTGAATTTCTGTTGAGGAAATTTAGAGGGCCGGAATTTGAAGCTGAGCGTAGTACGATCTTGCTGCCGCCTACTTACATTTCGCGTAAAGATCACAAAGACAAGATAAGAGAAATTAGTGCTCTTACGGAGGCATATAGGCATTCTTTTTTTCATCGTTCTATTTGGGAGTGGAATAGGTAACGAAATGCCTAGTAGTGGTGCAATATACCCTTCGCCACGCACCTTACGGTGAATTGCGCAGTATTTAGATGTAGATGATTCCCGTAGTATTCAGGACCCGTCAACAGCGCTCAATTTGAATCTTTTCGATATTCTTTAATTTTTATCTAGTGAGCGGGTGTGATCTTATTTTAATCACCTTTTGACAATTACAACACGGAAAAAAAGGAGAGAAGGTAAGAAATCAGCACTAATTATGAGAACAGCTTTTACGGTGTGACTTTAAACAAACAGGACAGAATTCGCTAAGACGTGATGAATTGAGGTAGAAAAATGTTAGCAATAGTACTGCTGGGACCGAGCGGTGGGTTCCCAGCTTTATGTCAGGATGAGGCGTGGAACCTGGTGGAGTGCCAGAGGACGCTAATAAAACAGAATTAAAGTTTACACATTTATTCCGTAGCATACAATAATTCTGATGAAGGCGCTAGCTCGACAGGAGCTAGAGCAGTAGGTGGTGTCGCCTCCGGGCGCGCCCACTCGCCGTCATGCTGCGACCTCGGTGTTTGGCTGCTGTGGGCCAGCTGATGGTAGTGCCTGCGCCGCGACGTCTGAGAACCGACGCAAGGACTGCTACTGAGAGGTGCTGTGTCCCTCCTCCAGTCTATGCAGCTGCCAGTGGATCCTTGTGTGGACTCCTCTGAAGTCGGATGCCGTGCTGATACCCGACTCTGGATACTGTCTGGCCGGATTAGCACCAGAGTGCCAGGAACATTGGTCTTTGGTAACCAACCACTGAAGATTGCGCTGGCTTCAGGCAGCCACCATAGGGTTGTGAAGTCGTCAGCACAGCGGATAACCATCTTCCCCGGATGATGGCTAGTGCAAAGAGTATGGTGTCGAGCAGACTAAACCTCCTAGCTGTCTCTAGCAGCTACCAGTATGTACTGCTATCTGTTACAAAGACTGAGAACAATGATTAAGCCAGTGAATCGATGACTGCCTCCTGAGCATCGTCGATCCCGAAGACCAACCGACTGCTACTTCTAAAAGCGGGAGTATAAATACATAAATTTTCCTGAAGCTATGACGTATGAAACGGTTCGAATGTGTTCCATTTGAAAATGCAGTGTTCACTCGATGTGCCTTTACCGCAGACGCATCCGCGGTCTTATTCACTCTTGTGACAGAGTTACGTGTAGTTATGAAATGTTTACTAGCTGCCTCTGTGTCTGACAGCCGTCTAACTCACTTAGCAGTTCGCTGACAGTAGGCTTTCCAACTTGCCTAGCAGCGTCTGCCGTCGGCAGGCAAGACAAGTGAGCATTTCTCCTACCGTGCTGCTGACCTGATTCTGTCCAGCTACGGTGAGCAATACAATATCCTAAACACGTTTCCCTGTCACCATATTCGTGGTGTAACAGTACCACTGCTCCTCCCTCAGCAGCTCAGTATACGTATGGCGAATGAAGCAAGACATGCCGAACTGACGCTGACTTGATAAGCCGTACGAAAAATGTGTAAGTCATGAGAACACAGATACCGCGACAATCGGCTCTGAAGAAGTCGTGGCCAATGATGATGGTGTCCTTAACCACGAACAGGAAATAAATGATTACAGTTCCAGAAGAACGGGATGATTTATTCAACAAAAGGAAAGTTGCAAACTGATCAAGTCAATAACGCGTGGGTCCACCTCTAGTTTTCACACAAACACTTCCAGTGGAGAGCAGAAGAAACTGGCACCCCTGCCTGATATCCCTGTGAGCGCGCAGAACTGCGGCGCCCTTCTAAAGACTGCTGTTGTGGTGGAGGAGGCTGACACTTGGATGCTCGAGGGCCATCCGCAAGTTCCATAAATCCGTAAGGCTGCGAGGAGCTGCAGATCTCTTCTGGACATCAATGCAAGGCGTCCTAGATATGCTGAATATCTTTCGTTTTGACATTTAAATGTATATTTAATGATGTTCCTGCTCTGTGCTTGACACGGGCTTGTATTTACCCTAGTATAATCAGTAAATTACTTAGCTGCCATCAAAAAACAATCGCCAGCGCTGCTATAAGGTTTGACGCAACTTTGGAATTCTTTTCAGCCGTGTTTCGGGCTCTATACATAAGTCTTATAGACATATATGAGATATCATGCCAACTCCTATTGAAAAGTCATGTGGCTGTTGGAGGTACTGCAATATATAGGCTATTGTTCTAAACAGCACTATTACTACATTGTTATCTACAATTCACTCAAGATACATCAGAAAATAAGGTTTATATAGGTACTACAGGCAGCAGTATTTAGTGGAAAGTAAGGTTTTCGTGACAATACTTGAACTTTTAAGGATTAATCTAGTTTCAAAAATGCTGCAGAATTCAGGTCAGAAATGTTGTAGAAATACGATGTTTTACCGATTCACTACTTGATTTTCTAAGTAACCTGGCAACTATTCCACAGAACAGTCTTTACACAATGTTAACGCCGATTTGAACCTTATTATATTCACAAATTTTTATTTGATCATAATGTTAACGATCGATGATAAATTGTTGTTATGTCTACACTGAAACTAAATATACGTTGACAATATTAACTGTTATTCAATACTACGAACGTGAGCAAGCTCTGTTTCAACGTTTTCAGAGTCTTTTTGCCCCATCAAACGGTGGTATATTGCTCTATTTACAAATGTGTATAAGGAGCAGCTCATTTCTAAACTGATGTTCTCGACTCATTGTGTATGAACGTTTTGTCAGTTTACGACGTATCTATTTAATTGTGTAAAGGCAGAAGCCAGTATTTTGGTTTGACCCAAACACTCGATGCACATAAATAAACAGTAATTCTAGATCCGTGTTGTGCTCTGACCAACGAACCAGGCCAGAATGAAAGCAGATCCACCTATCGGCAGTTGCTGAATCTCGTAAGCGCTGGTGGGGGAAGCGACATCGTGCGAGAAACTTAACGCGTTTGAATTTTCGTAACTTACGCATACGTTGGCGTGACAGTGTGCACGTTGGGTGTTTCCACGTGCATGTTGACTTGTGCGAGTGGTGGTGCGGCAGTGCACGCCTGTGGAAACCCGGTCTAATAGTGACAGGCTGCGGCAGCGCCGGAAGGCGCGACTGCGCTCTGGCAGAGGGGGGCCGCCTCCTGGCGCTACCAGCAACCGAGGCCGACGAGAAAGACAGGCTCCAGGGCAGACGCCATGCCACGCAAGGCCCGCCACAGGCGTTTCGGTGTACCTGTCAGGTAAACCTGCAGAGGTACACCAGAGAGGTGTACCTGTGCAGGATGGAGCACACACACGCTGCGTAAACCGGAAGAACTCAGTCGAGAAATGGCGAGCAGACAAGAAGACGCGTTTGTCGGTTTGTTAGTGGCCATGATGTGTAAAAGAAATCCAATATGATCGCACTGAAACATAAGGTCTGCTGCTAAAAAGCTTACAAATGTGTCCACTTCATACTTTATGAATGAAGGCAAAGTCTCAAGGCAAGACAATAGGGTTCTCCGAAACAAAAAATAAAGGACAAGCTTGGACTCAGTATGTTAATAATTCAAACAGTTAAAACATTTTGCATTAATATTAATAAAAATATGGACTCTAAATCTAAATTTTCCATTGAACGGCTTCAGAGATGCCTCGTTATAGGAGAAGATTTCGACGTTCCCGTCTGCCTGTTTATAAGGCTATTGATACTGTTGATATTACTCCTGGTGTTTCAGGGGTTGCTACAACAGCTCAGGCGGAAGTTTGGCATGGTCCCATTACGTTTGTTGGGGCACGTTTTGACTTTAGTTTTAAATTGTATGAGTATTATAAATTACTTCCTCGATCTCACATGCATCCTCATCATCCAAGTTTGGCACAGATGCACCAGGAATATCTTGATCGCCAAGAAAATCGAACAAATCTAAGTACCACAATTTTGATGCGTAGATGTTGTCTGTTGAAGTTCCAGATTTGATTGACATGTAACGCTTCTTCTCTTCTTTACGTACATTACTTCTTAATTTTTTTTTTCATTACATGTTACTTTGTAGCGTCGGGTTCTAACTCCTTCAATTTAATAACAAGTCTTTCATAGACTTCATCGCTCTTTTCACAGTCTTGGTACTCTTTACTTTTCACTTGTCACAGACAGGGTTCCAACCGATATATTTCCATAAACTCTTCTATCACTTGGTTCCGTTTCCGATTTGACATATTGAGTAGAAGAGTTGAGCAGTAACGTGCGGGTAGTCACCAGTTAACACTGTTGTGCACGTAAATACAACACAACGTGTGCTCTCTACTCAAGAAGCTAGCCCCAGCTAACCAAAAACCTGTACAGTCGTGCCGGAGTGACTCTCACACACGCTCAGGTCTACACGTCTGCGAACGTAGAAAGAATTGAATTTTGATTCTTCTCCGGTCGCCTGCGCAGGTCGCTATGCCTGTACAGTTTGGCCTGAAGCGACTGGCTCACAGCTCCGGTTTACCTGTACAGCTTTACCTGACAGGTACACCGGAACGTGTGTGGCGGGCCTAAGCAAGGTAGTTCCAAGCCGATTGGCCGGCCGCTGGGGCACACCCCATTGCGTCATAGCGGGCAGCCACTGAGCTAGCGATCGCGCCGGCTCGGAACTACTTGCTTACTTGGCATGACGTCTGCGCTGGAGCCTCTCTCTCTCGTTGGCCTCGGTTGTGGCTGGTAGGGCTGGATAGGGGTCAGGCCACCACCACCGAGAGAGAAGGCCCCGGCGCTCCGTGTGACGTCACACCGCCACCTGCGACTGCGACTGCGACTGCCGGCTCGTTAGCGGCGGCAGTCGGGCGATGCCTGCACGGCTGACACACACACACACTCACACACACGCGCGCGCTCGCCGGCAGCCCTCATTACAGCGGCGCCTTCTTAGAGGGGGATGCATCAAACCTCTTCTTATTACTGGCTACGGGGACGCAAGTCACCGGAGTCGTTTCCAACAACAGAAAATAACGATTTTGTAACTAAAGCAAACAGCAGCAGCTAAGATCGCTTTCATAGCTTTACCTCGTTTCTCTTTCTGGTAAATCTATGGCGCCACCACACCCCTAATGTCCAGTGTCGCAGTTTTTTTTCAGTGATGCCACAGTCTGACATCTGACATGTACAGCGAGGACACTCACACTAACTCTCGTTATACACTGCGACCGCATCCGGCAAGCTACGCTTCTGAATACGATATTCGATCAGTTCCACGTTTTTACATTAGCGAACGTATCTAGTGCTACAGAAATAGGCAACAACTTGATAATAGCTCCACATTTGTCTTTCTAAGGTTTCCTAACATCCCTGGCAACATGTGGAACTCTCTATTAAAGGACAGTTTCTTTAGAATTATCTTGTAACCTACAGGTTTTTACTGAAGAATTTGTACTTTCTATTAAAAATAAAATATGGCTAGATAGAACAAGAAGACCTGCCCTTCGTCAGAGAAACGTCGCTTTTCTCCTCACGAACGTTAAGGTTTCTACACTTATATTTCCAGTGAAATCCGAACGGTGGGATGTAGGAAACATAGCTCCGCAGAAAGTGTAACATTTCTTGTGTCGACCTACCGCATTAAAATTTCCCGTCACCTATTATTTTATAAGTTACAGAGGCAAACACACTTAGTGAAACACCCTGTATATGGTGTTACAAAAAGGTACGGCCAAACTTTCAGGAAACATTCCTCACACACAAAGAAAGAAAATATGTTATGTGGACATGTGTTCAGAAACGCTTAATTTCCATGCTAGAGCTCATTTTAGTATTTCTCTTTAAATGTAAATTGAAATAATTCGTGCAGACAATTGTCAAGATACCCTATTGTTTCGTTAGTGTGTACTGTACTTCCTCGATTCACAGCCAGTTGGCCGAATTGAAAGAAGGTAATGTTGACTTCAGTGCTTGTGTTTACATGTGACTCATTGCTCTACAGTACTAGCATTAGAACTTAGCATCAACTGGTTAGCCGGCCGCGGTGGCCGAGGGGACTGAGGCGCTCCAGTCACGGTCTGCACGGCCACTACGGTCGGGGGTTCGAATCCCCCCTCAGGCATGGATATTGGTGCCGTCCTTAGGATAAGCTAGTTGATTAGTAGTTTGTAAGTTTAGGGACTTATGACCCCGCAGTTATGTCCCATAAGATATACAAACATCACGTTCATCACGAACGTAGTTTTGCAGTCAGTGCAATGCTTACAAATGCGGAGTTGGCAGATGCACATTTGATGTATTGATTGCTTCGAACTTCTTCCTGTCGGGACACCTTCGTTCTGGAAATCTGTCTGGATACAAACGTACCGCGCCACGTCTATTGCCCCGTGCTAATCCATACATCAAATGGGCATCTGCCAACTCCGCATTGTAAACATTGCACTAACTGTAAAACCACGTTCGTGATGAACACTAACCAGTTGACGCTACGTATTGATGTGCTTGATGCTAGTACTGTAGAGCAATTAATCACATGTTCTTTTGGACATGTCCGAAACGACAGACACCACATAAATATACAATTGTCTTATGTTTACATTCTACTAATTTTCAGCAGGATATGCTCCAAAAATATACACATTCGTGTTTGTTGATGACGAAGTTGTCCTTTATACTACTCAATCAGAGAAATTGTACTGTTTTTACATTAATTTCCCGATTATACATGTCTCTGGGTATTTTACTAATGTTTGTGACGCAAATATAATGGTAAATATGTCACTACTTACGTAGAGAAGTCCTAATAATAGACGAACATTGGAGAGCAGGTCTCGCTGCAGCTGCCACCTGGACTCTGCCAGCAGCGACTGTCGCGACTGTGTGTGTCAGACCGTGACGGCAGCGAAGAGACACCTGCCGGGAGGCCAACAACTGCAGGGGCAGCACTTTCAGTAATTACTGAAGTGCACCATATCAACAACCGTAAATATGTGATTCATATGGGGATAGAGGTTTCTGCTTAAATTCCGCTTGGGATACTGCTCTCTCACTTGTCAAAAGACAGAGGGAGAAAACTTATCCGACCTTATGTGTCGAGTACTGATGTTTATTATCGATATTCTGACCGGTTTCATCTTTGGTTGTGTCGGCGCTGTTTGCTTGCTTGCTCGGTGTGTGTTGTCTTTCCTTGTTACTCATTGAAAACCGAGGTATTAAAGATCGTTGCACATTGCTTTCTTACTGCAATTTCACCTTGAAAATGGCAGGGTGGTTTCCTGACGAAATATCGGCCGTCGTCGATTTTGGTACCTGACAGCATACTCGTAAGTTTTTTCGAAACCGTAAATATGATCCCAACTGCCAAAAACGATTCCAAAGCAGATGCATCGATTAATACGCTCGGTCAATTGCGGTCTTCCAGTATACGCAGCGAGCACAGGGGCACCGCCACCGCAGTGTGCTGCTAGTGCAGAATCTGGGTTGGAAGGGGAGCGTGCCCGGGTGGTGCAGCTGGTTAAGGCGAATTCCGCGCCAGCGAGTTTCCGGCGCTGTTCGGCGCCAGGCGAGTCGCCGGTGCAGGCGCTCTGCCGTAGCCGCGAGCAGTTTCTGCATGGTGGCGTCCGCTACAGGAAACTAAGCGGCGAACCTAGCCGTACTCTGCCGAGGCGCAGAGCAATAACTGGATACAAGGCCTAGGACTACGTAAGGGAAAAACTGTGACAGTAGGACGCAGTGCAGTAGGAGGTTTTGATTCGTCAACTTGTTGTTACACGTTTCAAGTAGACATAAGATCAAAAGGAAGCAAAAGTAGCGCAAAATGTTCAAAACCTTATGGGACTTAACTATGGGGTCATCCGTCCCTAAACTCAAAAACTACTTATAAAGTGCAATGGCTGAACAAGCAGCCCTCGGTCGCAAATGACTGATGCCTCCGTGCAGGCGTGCACTCCACAGTGGCTAGCTTTTTCTAAAAAAAAATCCTTTTTAAACTTTGTGACGTAAGCTATACAGCTGAATATAATTATTTTTTTGCGACATGTTTTGTTTCATATTTTCTGATGAAGGCAATCTTAATCATTGCCGAAACCTGGTCAAATAATTTTTAATTTGCGACCGAGGGCTGCTTGTTTATCCATTGACGTTGTAACGGTCGCTCACAATAGCTGCTATGTCTAGAATTAAAAAAATACTTACAAACTACATTATAGCACCGTGCTTCGGAAGCCACGTTAAACTATAGATCCCCCTAAAACTGGCTGGGTAAGTCAGTTCGAATGTCGGAGGAAGGCTACGGCATACCACCTCCAAACAGGACCGTGCGTAGTAAAGCACTGTGGTGTTCAAACCAATCTTCGGATTGTTGACTGCTTTACCTTTCACACTAAAGACAGCACAAACATCCATGCCCGAGGGGCATTCGAACCCCCGAGTGGCCGAGGGGACTGAGGCGCTCCAGTCACGGTCTGCACGTCCACTACGGTCGGGGGTTTGAATCCCCCCTCGGGCATGAATATTTGTGCCGTCCTTAGTCTTAGCTAGTTCATAAGTACTTTGTAAGTTTAGGGACTGATGACCCGTAGTTAAGTCCCATAAGCTTAAAAAACATTTGAACATTTTGAACCCCCGAAGAGGAACGGCCTCGCGCACTTCAGCATAGCGCCTCAATGCTCTCGGGCACTCTGCCGCGGGTTAATGATTTCCACCCAAACTCGTGTATCATATTCGTGAGACCCTCTCCCTAGTATCGCGATAATACAAAGCGATCTGCCCTTCACTGAACGTATATCCTTTGTCAGTCCCACTTAGTACGTATGCGACAATGCGCAGCAATACTCGAAAATTAGACGTACAATTGTAGTGTACGCACTTTCTTAAGTATAAGTGTTGCATCTTCCAATGAAACGCAGTCTTCGGTCCATATTACCTGCGATACCTTATAACTTATGTATTCTTTCCAGTCGAGGTTGTTCGTAATTCCAAGTCCTGGTACTATTAGCCTATCTGCCACTACCTTGCTGCGAACGGCTGAAAGAAAGGTAGACAACAGCGTTGCTTTTCCCGAGGAAATGTAGCCCTGCGTTGCAAAGGCGTTCTCTCGGGTCAAATATTCAGGACGTGAAAGAGCCCTCATACAGATGTCTGCGCGGGGACTACTCAGTCACATTTCGTCGTCGGAGATAAGAAAAATACCATTGTTCGGATCAGAGCATGGGATATTCCAAGACCCCCGTTAAGTAGTAAGTTAGAAATTTTGAAAGGGAAGTGAATAGATTGAAGTCAGATGTGGTACGGATTAGTGAAGTTTACTGTCAGAATGAACAGGACTTGTGGTAACATTGAGAACAGTGTTATAAATACCAAATTATTGGGGTAATGCTGGAATAGGTCTGAAAGTGGAAGATGACATGTTGGGCAGTGACACCCTCAATGCGCTTTGGAGGAGTGGCTGCACGAAGTCTCCAGAGTACGAAGCCGCGTCCTTCCACAGCAAGCGCTATTTGACTCCTGGCACGGAAAACAAATTGGCGGCAACTCACTTGTGCTGTGGTGAACTTTAACCTGGGTATAAAAAACGTTCAAAATGTTTATAAAACCATTGCACCAACATGCTATGGTTATCAGTCCCTTACTTAGAAACTACTTACTTAAAGCAACATCAACATACATAGCGAGTGTGCGCTGAAGGGAGGACTCGAACCTCAGGCGGCAACGGTCGCCCCGTCCATAGCATGACGCCTTAGAGCACGCAACAAGCCAACAAGCGTTGTGCTGGGGTTCAGAACATGCCGATCATGTTTCGCCGTGGCACTGCTATTCTTGACTAGATAATGCACCGTCTGCAAGGCGATGAATGTGATTGGGCGATTCGAGGAAGACAGCTGCAATTGGAGCTGCAGTTAAGCCGGCGGCCTCGCAGCTCGCCGCTGAACGCCCTGCACTTCGCCTCACTGCAAGAGGCGCGGCCTCACACCACACACTGAGCTCACCTCACACCGGCGCGGCGTGGCGTACCTCGAGCCACGCCTTCGGAAAGACGCCGCAGACTATCTCGTGACGTAATCAGATGGGGCATCCCAGACCAGCGTAGCTGGCGCCGCGTCCAGCCGGGACCTCCAGCAAGGGCCTGTCCAGCACACGTAGCGTCGCTGCGCGTCTCGGCTGGCGCATGCGCACTACACTGCTCCACAGACCTCGTGATCTGTGCTCAACAGCTCTATTACTGCGTGTTTGTGTCTTTATTCTTCACAATGCCGACATTAATTGACCAAGTGCGAAAGTATCCAGTGCTGTGCGACTATTCTAACATGGAATACAGAGATCCTAACTTGCGTGACTTAGCATGGGAAGAAATTTGGCAAGTTTTAAGAAAGCCAAGTAAATATGGAAATTTCTTTTCGTCCAGTAATATAGGTTGTACAACTTTCTTATTCTTGTTACGGTTTTTTTTCCAGTGTTCGTATTCCCCAGAATTTTAGTTACTCCAAGTTATACTAATACGATACGTTTCTGTTTTGAAATTACGGGCAAGGAACTCTTGTTGTTGTTGTTCTGGTCTACAGTCGAGAGACTAGTATCATACAGCTCTCCACAATACCCTATCCTGGGCAAGCCTCTCCAACTCAACATAAGAACGGCAACCTACATCTGTCTGAATCTGCTGACTGTAGCCATCTCTTGGTCTTCCTATGCGGTTTTTAACCCATACACTTCCCTCCAATGCTAAATTCACGATTCCTTTGTGTCTAAGAATGTGTCCTACCAATCGAACCCTGCGAGAAATTCCTTTTCTCACCAATTCTGTTCAGTACTTCCTCGTTAGTTACGCGATCCACCCAGCTAATCTTAAGCATTCTTCTGTAGCATCGCATTTCAAAAGCCTCTATCCTCTACATGTCCGCACTGCTTACCGTCCATGTTTCACTCCCATACAAGGCAACACTCCACACGAATGCTTTCAGAAAGGACTTCCTCAGGCTTAAATCAATATTTGATGTTAACAAATTTCTGTTTTTTATGAACGCTTTTCTACCCATTGCATTCTGCATTTTATATCCTCTGTACTGCGACTGTCGCATGTTATTTTACTGCCCACGTAACAAAACTTATCTATCTTCTCTATTGTTTCGTTACCTAGTCTAATTCCTTCAGCATCACCTGATTTTCTTACACTGCACTCCACTACCCTAGTTTTGCTCTTGTCAATGTTCATCTTATATGCACCTTTCAGCACACTGTCCATTCCGTTCAGCTGCTCTTCTGTCTCTGACAGAAACACCATGTCGTCGGATAAACGCAATGTTTTTAATTCTTCTCCCTGAAGTTTAATTTCTTCTCCTAATTTCTCCTTGTCTTCGTTTATAGCTTGCTCAATGTACAAAGTGAATAACATTGGAGAAAGGCTACAATCCTGTCTTACTTCCTTCCCAACCACGGAAACCCTTTCATGCCCTTCAACTCTGACAACCGCTGTCTCGTTTTTGTACAAGTTGTAAATAGCCTTCCGTTCCCTATGTTTTACTTCTGCTGATTTCAGAATTTGAAAGAGTGTATTCCAATCAACATTGTCAAAAGCCTTCTCCAAATCTACAAAAGCTAGAAACGTAGGTTTGCCTTTCCTTGATCTATCTTGTAGGGTAAGCCTTAAAGTGAGTATTGCCTCTCGTGTTCCTACAATTCTCCTGAACCCAAACTGAATTCTTACCTTCGACAAATAGCTATCCGTTCTTCAGGAGGTATTGATTTTTCCGTAATTTCTATCCTGTTCTTCAATGTCGCTGCCCATCAGGGATAAAACTTCAATGAACTGTTCTGCATTAAACCTGAAATAAGTTTTGAACTTTTTATCACCAAGCTGTAAATCTTGCATCAGATGGTGGTATTCACCACACACTGTTGTTCTAACATTTATCGGAAGAACACAATTCGATTTATTTGACAATGAATACAACATCAACAGTTCGTCACTATCGCTACGAACTGCAGTCCATCCACGGTACACTAAAGTTGATACCTACATCACACCGCGGCACATCGAACGCCATTTCTGGTACTGTCCACAGACAGTACTGCAGTCAGCACACCAATACGAAGCTGGGATAGCAAACGTAATTCTTAATACGTCGCTTTCGGTTTGAAGGGCAGGTATCTCTAGCCAGGATACGCGCTACGGCTGCGACGTCGTAGCTGGAGATACGCTTCGCCGGTGTGAAACGTCCTCTAGACAGTCGGCCTCACCGGTGGGCAGTGCTGAACGACTCTGACAGAGCGACAACGCCGGCCGAGCTGTGGGCAAACGCTGGCCGGCAGCGGGCTGAGCGCCGCGCCGGTCAAAGTTCCTGACGAGGGCGGCTGTGCTTGCGGCCGGAACGCAAATATTGGCCGGGCTTGGGTAGGCCTGCCCTGCCCGGCTGTGCATACGCGATGAGGGCGGCTGACCTGCCGAGAGCTGGCGACGCGGTGGAGGCCGCTGGCGTGTGGGCGAGGCCAGTGTGAGCCACCGCAGTGACGCGACCGTGTGAGGGAAAGGAAGCCGTCAATCACTGAGGACAGCGTGTCCTAGGTCCCACTCCACTTCCTTCTCACAGAGTCCGCGCAACTATCGCTCCACTGGATTGTTCTTTGGGGTGATCTGTTTAACAGCTAACCACGAACACACGCTGTAGTGGGCTTATTCCGATTGTAAACTGTCAGAAATAAAGCGAAACTTCGCCGATACTGAGAAACTGGTATGGGAAAATGTTCAGTGGATCTACTGCAGCAAAATATTGTCTTTCCCCTGTTTTTACGACTTAGAAATGTTCAAATGTTTGTAAATCTATGGGGCTTAACTGCTCGGCTATTAGTCCGTAGCTTACAGACTACTTAAACTTAGTTAAACTAACCTAAGGACAACACAGACACCCTTGCCCTACGGGAGACTCGAACCCCCGACGGCGAACGGACGCGCGCACCAGAGCACGGCACCTCAGTGCGTCGACTATTCCGCCGCGACTACGAGTTGCATCACACTGTGAAATGCACTCAGAGCGTAATCACAGACTGGAGAAGTAGCGTACAGGTGTAATCCAAGTGCTGCACACGTCTCGTCATTAACAAACGATTCATACTGGAAATCGTAGTTCAGATTTTGTCCGCCAGGTGGAGATCTCGTTCTGTGCACTGTTCTCGTTGAATTGTTCTGCACTCGTGTTGACCAAATTGTGTAACTGGTGCTTAACAATAAAATATGAAAAAAAAACACATGTCTTCCGACTTGTTTCACGCTTTCAGCCCATGTCCTATTCGCAATTCATTATGTATAGCAACATTTCGACACCCCTTTTCGTACATTCACCCGACAGATTTGTTCATGCTTGAGGTAACTGCAACATTTTTTTCTTCCAGTAACGTGCTAACAAAGCTACTAACCTTGGCCGTCCTATGACGATCGGAGCCCACGCTGGACTTACTCGAGTAGCTGCTCTTTAAGGACCAGTTGAAAGAACATTAGCTGTCTGTTGGAGCATCCACGTGTCGTGTTGGGCTCGTTCGAACTGGGCAACTTCTACCTGTTGTTGATAAACGGAAGACTCGAACTGGTCAACTGTCCCCAAAGTGCCCCCTGAGTGGCAAGCACCAACTGGAGAATTCCTACCTGCTGCTGGCAGACCGAAATGTTCAAATGTTTGTATAGCTTATGGAACTTAACAACGGGGTCATCAGTCCCTAAACGTACAAACTACTTATGAACTAGCTACTATTAAGGACGGCACAAATATCCATGTCAGAGGGGGGGGAGGGGATTCGAACCCCCGACCGTAGTGGCCGTGCAGACCGTGAATGACGTGCCACAGAAAGCTCGGCCACCGCGGCCGGCTGGCAGACCGACTGCACAATCTCGCAAAATGCTTCGAAATCTAAACTTACGAAGTGCGCAACCTCTACCCCTACTTGTAGAGTTCTTAAGGAATAACGTCAATACTGCTCCAAGGAACAAGATATAAAAAACAAACAAACTATATACAAATACAAAGATTTGCTTACAAATTTCACGTACAAAAATTTTTGCGGGAAACAAATGCATTTCGTTTGGCTCATATTCTGCTCACGATTGCTTGGTATGACACGCACTTTACATCTTGATTGAAGGGAATATAACCTTGATACTGTCGTGGATGGACTGTTCGAAATCAATATCACTGTCTTTGGATTAAAAGACAGTTGTCTCTTCCTACATTCATCCTGAAAACACTGTATAATTTTCAAATATGTTTCCTTCTTCTTATATGTTATAAGACTGAACACTAACAGTTTATAAGAGCCACCAGAGTAGCTGTGGCTCGTAATTTACTGAAGAAAGTGTTTTTCTGGGTACTGAAAAGTACCATCGATCAATATAGTTTCCTACTGACACAAATACTGTAGATTAGAGTCGGTTGCAAAAACAGCATGTCAATTTTCCACGTCATTATTAAGAACAAAGCCCTCGCCTTCTGTAGTTGTCACCTCCATTGGTGACAAAGCAATCTGCGCTTCCATAATTGATTTCGGCAGTTTCAGACGAATGCGAGTAATAATTGTTAATGTGTTCAAGGTTGTTGCGTTGGCATCAACGGCATTGTGTATCAGCTTTGACGGTCTTTCAACGGAAGCGCCGTCTTTTCTTTTTAGAGAATTATTTATCATTCTCCTTTTCAACAAGTCTTCTGCAACAGGTGCGTGGTCATGAGACCCTTCCAAACGCGAAAATATGTGTTCGTTGCCTACTGGAAATAACAGCACACCGCGAACGTTTACCGCAGCATCGCTATCCACGTTCTTCCGTTGCTACAACTCTTCTGTAAGATATGAATTTATAACCGTCACAGATCAAATGTGTATTACCACGATCACTAATAACAGGTTGCAAATCCTGACTTACTGCCGTATTATTCGTTCCCATGACTAAACTGAAGTACAAAACGAAACACTGTGTGATTCTACACAGATGAAAGCGCTCTGGTGTCATTGACAGGTCTGACGAGTTCAGTGAGGCCCAGGAACGCCTCGGGTTGGACCGTCCTGCTACCTGCGAGTGGAAGTTGCCCAATTCGAGGGTGGGGTTAACTGTCCTTTCCAGTACCCCTCTAACGGCCAATAAAAGTCGCCCAGTTCGGGTCTGCCCGTCGTGTTCAAGGCCCCACTCGAGCTCTGCGGCATTGGAGAAAATGTTCAAATGTTTGTTAAGCTTATGGGACTTAACTACGGGGTCATCAGTCCCTAAACTTACAAACTACTTACCAACTACCCACAACTAAGGACGGCACAGATATCCATGCCCGAGGGGGGATTCGAACCCCCGACCGTAGTGGCCGTGCAGACCGTGACTGAAGCGCCTCAGTCCCCTCGGCCACCGCGGCCAGCCGGAAGTAGAGGCCAACCTGCCCCATCCGTCTGTGCACTGCCTACATCCATACAGCCCTCCCAGTGCACTATATTGGCCGTCAGCTACGAAGGCGGCGCAATTTTCAGCCGTTCTGCGCGTCCTTCTCCATTACCGCAATGACAGCCAATCGTGTTCATTCTGTAGGCGCGAGGTACACAATGCTGCTCCCGCAGGCTCCACCGTTGGCGCTCGTCCACAGCTCCTCCCCTCCACGCTTTCCCTATCGCTCCGCCTCTGTGTGCGGAAGTGCCTTCTTATCTGCCGCCAGGTATAAGTCATACATAGAGGAGACTAAGGGGACGAAGATGGGAGGGAACAACACTTCTGAGCAGATAGGTCTTTGCGTGTTTACGGTATATGCACTAGCTACTGCTATCGTAAATTGAGAACGCGAGTCCAGGAGTCGGTTGTATCACGTGTTGAGGCCCGGCGAGGAATAACATGGCGTGCCGCACGAGAGTAAACGACTGTCCGCAAGTTCTGGAGACCACTCTCTGAGGACTGAGGTGGCGGGGAGGCCGCCGCCGTGGCTGGCCTCCCAGGAACACAGACAGGCCGGCCGCTGTGTCCGCAGGAGGCTGCCGCGGCGTCGGCGATGATGCAGATGCGCAAACTCCTTCAGTTTTTTGGGAACTAGGTCACTGGTGATCGTTTCCTTTTGGGAAACCGTTCCTTTCTATTTGTTCACCGTTCCCTTTTCATACAATTACTAGCCAATAACAGATAATAATAGAAAATGAGTAGTTTATCTACCAAATATGCACAATAATTTCTGATACAGAAAGTAAATACAATATTATTGCAGTCTATACCTTTCCAAATTGATATCCCTTTTCCTACACAGCCGGTATCACGAACACTATTTTTTTTATTTCAGTACGCAAAAGGAAAAAAAATATCAAGTAGGTGCTAGGAAGACACTTAAAATAGCAGCCACCCATGTATCAGGTACCAGCTACGTAATAAAGGGGAGAATTTATTCCAACTCTCTGACACTACATTATTGCCAAATGCTTAAACGTTTACAAAGAAATTATGATGCCTGTAAAATTTATCAGTTACACAAAATGCCATTTTTATGTGCATTAAATTACACATTTATAAAATATCTCTGAAATGAAAATTACTGGCAATTTCTTTTCTCCCCATTCAGTTCAGTACATCCTCATTAATTACGGCAAGTAATCTCCAGTATTTCGAGACACTTCTCAACTGCTCTTCCGGGTCCTTTCCTCTCTCTGCCAGAATTACAGTGTCATTTTATTTTCTTCATGCCCGACCTTAAATATTTCTCTTAATTGTGGCGTCGCACAAGTACAAAGTGCGCGCCACCTACTTTCGCCGCGCGCCGCCATGCACGCACGGCGCGGCGTTCTTACGACGACAGCCACGAGCGCCCTCTGCTACAACGCCGCTCGTGGCCACAACTGAACGACATCGTCACTTGGGACTGAGATAGCAACCAGTTAGGACCTTCGGAATCAGATAGGCACCAGTGAAAACTTGGCTATCAGTTAGGCACTAGGCAGGACTCTAGCTCAACTATGTATCAACATTCTGCAGTACTATGTAAAAGTTAAGTATTGTATAAATTCTGTGCAATATATATCTTGTTATAATTTACTCTAGTGTTTCTAGTTTATGGCTGCTCCCCTCCGTACCTGCACCAGCGTGCTATGTTTATTCCTGTGTCGGTCTCATTCCACTCGGCCAGCGACACCTACGCCAGAACGAGACACAAAAGCGGTGACGAGGCTGGGACACAAAAGTGGCGACGAGGAGTGATAGACGATCCGTGGACCAGCCCGCTTGCAGCAGCCAGACAGCAGCAGTCGGAGCACGCAGAAATTGCTCCCGCCCACCCACCCTTATTATAAGAAGTTTGGGGGAAGATATTTTGTTACGTGTTTTGTGGACTTTGTTGTTGCAGCGCGTCCTCTTTCATATTGCATTTGTGTTTTGTTATAATTTACTTGTATGCGCGGCGCCTAATCGGTCAGCATGGCCACTACCCCGAACCAAACTTATTGGAAATTATTCAGTTATAGACGGCGCAAATAACACAACTCCTGCAGGCTGTGGCCCAGCTCACAGCGCAAGCAGCTAACCAACAACAACAGCCGCCGCTTCAGCAGCCCACACCTGCCGCCGCAACGCTTCCTATGTTTCGCCAGTACAACGAACGTGAGGAAGAATGGAGCGACTACTTCGCACAGTTTCAAGAACTCGTCGCGGCTCATCAAATTACAGGTCAGAAAGTGCAGCATCTGCTATTATCTGTGGTGGGCACCAACACCTTCGTGTTACTGAAAAAACTTTTCCCCGACGTATCTCCTCGTGATGTAGACTTTGAACAAATAGTAGAGGCACTAAATGCTCATTATGAGAGAAAAGTTCTCGTAGCTGCGGCACGGTACCGATTTTTCAGACTTAAAAAATTACCGCAGCAGTCACACCAAGAGTGGATTACGGAATTGAAGGGCTTAACCCGCAAATGTAAATTTACTTGCTCTTGTGGACTTTCGTATAGTGACGTGATGTTGAGGGATGCAATTACGCAGAATATTCAGGACCCCAGAATTAGAGCAGCAATTCTGAATCAGTCTGACCCCTCATTAGACAGTGTACTGCAGCTTATAGATGCGCATGATACTTATGACTTAGCAGATGTAGAAATGCAAAGCCACAGTGTTAATTCAGTGCGCCGCAACGGTCGCTTTCCTAGCCGTAGTTCTCAGTGTAGCACTAGTGATTCTTACAATAGTACAGGCCGTGCTGAACAGACAGTGAACAGTAGCCAGTGTAAAAGTGCGACACAAAGGTCGCCCCGTCGTGTTAGAAACAGTGCATACAGTCAATGTCATAGACGCTGTGGAACTGAACAGTGCTTTCCTTGGATCTCAATTGCAAGAAAGTAGTTCTGCGCCTATGGCAAAACTATATAGTGCACCACGTAGCAAGCGCCGACGAGCGCGTAAAACAGTGCAGCGGAAAAGGGTTCGGGACAAGCAAAATGACTATGAACAGTGCATTCCTGTAGTGAAAATAGTGCCTTCTGCAACTGCTCCTTGTAATAGTGCCCAGTACTGTGTAGCTAGTGACAGTAGACAATCAAGTAGCTACTCAAAAGTGTAGTGCAGTAGTTAGTACATCTGGAGTAGCTTGCGCGGACGCCGATCCGGCGGTAGTGCCATCTAGTGACAGTGTTGTTAATCCGCTGCGTGCCGAGTCTGCGCCGCTTACTTCACTACGCGGCCCGCGCAAGCGCAGTAAACAAACCGTAGTAGACGTTGCCCACATTCGCGCACCTGTCGAGCGCCGCAAGCAAAAACTGTTTGTGACTCTCTTCATAGAAAATAAGACGGTGCAATTTCAGCTTGATACTGGTTCCGCTGTCACATTAATAAATAACGATACTTATGAACTTCTGGGTTCGCCAAAATTGTCGCCGTCACAGCAAGTGTTAACAGCTTATACAGGTCAAAATATTCCCGTGCTAGGAACGTGTAGCCTGCCCGCCTCTTTTCAAGGTGTAACAAAAACAGTTGCTTTTGTAGTTCTTCAGGCCAAATCGACAAAGAACATTTTTGGACTAGATGCTTTTGACTTGTTCGGTTTATCAATTCAAAGAGATGTGCTTCAAATTTCGTCAATAGTGCCTCAGGATAAAATCAATGCATTGTGTGACAAATATCGTGACTTGTTTTCGCCGGAACTAGGTTGTGCAAAAGACTTCGTGGCACATGTAACTTTAAAAGAATCTGCAGTTCCAAAATTTCGTAAAGCTATACCAGTGCCTATCGCCTTGCGTGATACAGTTGCCGAAGAACTTAAACGTTGGCAAGATAGTGGAGTGATTTCTCCTGTTTCTGCGAGTCAGTGGGCCTCGCCTATAGTAATTATACCCAAGCCGTCAGGAAAACTTCGTCTCTGTGCGGACTTTAAATCAACAGTGAACAGTCAAACAATTGTAGACACTTATCCCCTGCCCAGACCTGACGAACTAATGGACAAATTAGGACAGTCTCGTTTCTTTTCTAAGATTGCTTTAGCAGAGGCATACTTACAGATTCCACTTGATGACGAGTCAAAAAAGTTTTTCGTCATTAATACTCACATGGGCCTTTTTTCAATTTCAACGCCTCCCCTTTGGCAGTTCTTCCGCCCCCGCTATTTTTCAGCGTTTTTTGGAACAGCTGACAGTTTCTGTACCGTGTTGTTCGAACTATTTAGATGATATTGTGGTATCCGGACGTACAGTTGAAGAACATTTATCAAACCTGGAGTGCCTTTTCAAAGTTTTGATTGCATCAGGTCTACGTTGCAATAAAGCAAAGTGTTCGTTTTTTTTCAGACTGACATAGAGTACCTAGGCCATGTGATTAATGCCCAAGGAATACATCCCTTACAGTCACATCTTCGAGCCTCCTCCTAAGAATGTGCACGAATTGCAAGCAGTAATGGGAAAGCCGAACTATTATTTCAGGTTTATTCCCAATGCCTCTCAGATTGCAGCTCCACTGCATCACTTACGAAGGAAGAATGTTCCTTTTGTATGGTCCAAAGATTGCCAGGTTGCCTTTGACAACTTAAAGTCTGCACTAATCAGTGATGCATGTTTGATTCCCTTTGACCCACAGAAGCCTGTAGTGCTAGCAGTTGATGCCTCGTCGTACGGTGTGGGTGCAGTTTTGTCACATCGTATTGGATGTCACGATCGTCCTATTGCCTTTGCATCCAAACTACTGACGCCGACGCAACAGAATTAAAGTCAGATAGAAAAAGAGGCCTTAGCAATCATTTACGGCGTCACAAAGTTTCATCATTATCTCTATGGCAGAAAATTCTATTTGTTGACTGGCCACAAGCCTCTCACGTCGTTGTTCTCACCCACAAAGCCAATTCCGCCACGAACGGCACAAAAGCTTCAGAGATGGTCCTTGATATTGTCTAATTATCAGTATGAGATTTTGTATCGACCTACCGCTAAACATGCCAACGCGGACAAACTTTCCCGACTTCCGGTTGGCCAGGATGTGTCGTTTGATTCTTCAGAAATGGCGTGTTGTCAGATAGACTCCAGAGTTGCTTCCGCAGTCGCAGACTTTCCTTTGAACTCTCGTCGGGTTGCACAGGAAACAGCTGCGGATGCAGACCTAAGTGTGGCAGCTCGTTTTGTTCGCTCGGGGTGGCCTGCCAGAGCCAAAGACATTGATCGGCCGCTGGTTCGACGTTATTTTGCACAACGTCATGCATTATCTTTAAGTCAGGGTGTACTGTTGTTGCATACCGACAACGACCAAGCAAGAGTGATTGTTCCTCGTTCCCTGCAACGAGAAGTGTTACGCCTCCTGCATCAAGGACATTGGGGCATTGTTAGGACAAAGCAACTGGCCAGACGTCATTGTACCTGGGTTGGTATGGACGCTCAGATAGAGAGCATGACATCACAGTGTACAGTTTGTGCGGAGCATCAGGCGGCTCCTCCACAGCGTTTCTCAGACTGGCCACGCCCCAAGGGACCATGGCAACGTTTACATATTGACTTTGCCGGACCTTTCTGGAATACGTTCTGGTTAATTGTTGTAGACGCTTTCAGCAAGTTTCCTTTTGTGATTGCCATGAACTCAACGACAGCTTCTATTACATTCAGTGTTTTGCATCGAAGGCTTGCCTGAAACGATCGTCAGTGACAATGGACCTCAGTTTGTTAGTGCGGAATTTCAACAGTTTTGTCGTGTGAATGGCATTCAGCATATTACCACTGCACCTTTTCACCCTCAGTCCAATGGTGAAGCAGAACGTTTCGTTCGAACATTCAAGTCTCACATGGAGAAGTTGAAAGGTCAGCACTCTAGGCAGCAAGCTCTTCAAATTTTCCTGTCTACGTATCGATGCATGCGACGTGACGGCCCGTCTCCTGCCGAGCTGCTACACGGCCGCCGTCACCGCACTCTCCTTCACCTGCTGCAGCCTCCCACGCACCGAGTCGGTTCGTATGGCGCTACGCGTTTTCAGGTTTCTACGCCGGTGCTGTACAGGGTGTTTGCTGGTATGAAGAACACATGGTTGCCAGGCACCATTCAGCGCGTGCTCAGTCGCAATATGTATGTTGTACGTTCTTCCACAGGGTCGGAGCTGCGGCGCCACGCAAACCAATTGCGCTTGCACAGGCCGCGCGATCCTGTCTCCGGTTTCTTGATTCCAGACCCAGTTCACCGCCAGGGAGCACAGCCACATCGCTCGCCGCCGGGCCCAGCTTCCCCGGGCTACGAGCTCCCGATGGATGTCGACGCGCCTCCTACGCAGTCGGCCCCTCCGCCTCCGTCGCCGCCGCAGATGACAGCGTCACCGAGAGGGACTCCAGGACCGTGCGGGCCCCCCCAGCTTGGGCCACGCACCTCAGAAGAAGATGACCTGCTCAATCTGGGCGGAAGCGTGCGCCCTTCCCCTCGTTTTAGCGGGTTTTCCGGGGGATCGCAAGGCGGATGCCGGGGCGCGGACGGCGTCTCGATCCCAGCCTCAGCTACGACGCCCGTCCCACCAGTAACGCCCCCGCCCAGGCCCTCCTCCCAGGGCCGTCGCCGTGGCCCTCAGCCCTACGCCACGACGGCGCGGCGGTTTGGGGGGGAGGGGTGTGGTGTCGCACAAGTACAAAGTGCTCGCCACCTACTTTCGCCGCACGCCGCCATGCACGCACGGCGCGGCGTTCTTACGACGACAGCCACGAGCGCCCTCTGCTACAACGCCGCTCGTGGCCACAACTGAACGACATCGTCACTTGGGACTGAGATAGCAACCAGTTAGGACCTTCGGAATCAGATAGGCACCAGTGAAGACTTGGCTATCAGTTAGGCACTAGGCAGGACTCTAGCTCAACTATGTATCAACATTCTGCAGTACTATGTAAAAGTTAAGTATTGTATAAATTCTGTGCAATATATATCTTGTTATAATTTACTCTAGTGTTTCTAGTTTATGGCTGCTCCCTTCCGTACCTGCACCAGCGTGCTATGTTTATTCCTGTGTCGGTCTCATTCCACTCGGCCAGCGACACCTACGCCGGAACGAGACACAAAAGCGGCGACGAGGCTGGGACACAAAATTAATTTCTCCTCGCTTTCCTTCACAGCTTCCTCAACGTACAGGTTATGTAACATTGCAGAACTACTACTACCCTCTCTTACTCCCTTTCCAACTCGTGCTTCCCTTTCATGTCCTTTAAATCTTATCACTGCTGTCTGTTTTCTCTACAAGATTTTAATAGACAACCATTACCTATAATTTACCGCTCCTGACTTATTAGTTCCAAAGAGTATATTTCATGCAATAGGTAATCAAACTATCAATAAAGGGGAAAAAATATTATCACGGAGAACAGAATCGCAGGATACAAGGAAACTCAGCAGGGAAAAGGATATATACTACTAATCTGAGAGCACCACATGTTGGACGCGGCCACAGTTCACCTGTTAGCTTTTTTGGGGTCACGGTCAGCAAGTTGTAGCTGCACTGCTAGAGTTGCTGCCTTCTCATCCGAATCGTTATTCTGTGGGTGTTTCCTTAGAGATGGGGCCTCCCCATACACAGTAGTGGCACCCTGGCAGGGGGATTTCAGCAGACCATATGAAGTGCAAGGACTAAAGCGCAATACTTAAATGATTCCGAGAAATCTCAGTAGTAGTTTCACGGTCGAACCTGTAACCTTGAATTTCAGTCATAAGTAAGTCAGAAGGAAGAGAAAGCTGCGGTGAAGTGCTTAGCATTCTATTACTGAAAAGCTATAGTGTTAAAAATAATAAACGACGCGTCCATGTGCATGAAAATTTTTACATTATGTCGGAAGATGAAAGGAATGCACATTTAATCGTCAGACGTCCTTTCGACATAGCAAGTTCCCGAACGATATGTGTCATACAGACACGGAAAACATAAATTAAAACGTCGTCTACTGCATTTCCACAGGCACAAAGAATCTTCAGTTTTCCTATGGGAAAAGAAACCTTATCGACATTTTGAAAAATTTCTCTTTTTTCTTATAATTTGTGTGCAAACCATGCGTAATGCAACACTTGTTTAAACATCCGTGCTGATAATTATTGATGATGTAAGATGGAATGTATTTTAATGGTATTTTCACGAGAAGCAATTTCTCGTTTATTGTCCATCAAATTATAACAATTCTGCAGCTGCTTGATAAAGATTTTAATTTGCCTATCGAAATAAACGGGACACGGTTGGCACATAGGTATACATTTTTATGGTATGACTTCAACCGTGCTGTTTGCAACACCTGCATCATCGGTAAAGCTGTCATCGTACAAACCAAGATTTGTTTTACGCACCCATGAATCTATTATTAGCAATAATTTTGCACAAGAACGCATGACGCAGGTAAGAAAAATCGCACTGAAGAGCTGCATGGTAATTTTTCCAGAAAAAATGTTCAAATGTTTGTACAACTTATGGGACTTAACTACGGGGTCATCAGTCCCTAAGCTTACAAACTACTTATGAACTACTTACGAACTAGGACGGCACAAATATCCATGCCCGAGGGGGGATTAGAACCCCCGACCGTAGTGGCCGTGCTGACCGTGACTGCAGCGCCTCAGTCACCTCGGCCACCGCGGCCGGCAATTTTTCCAGATTTTCAACTTGTTACAACTTCATTTGCAAAGACTCTCGCCAAACGCGCCCGTTGCTTCTTGCAGACACAATAACACGCGAGGTAACAATTCACCGGATATCGTCATCGCGTATTATGCCGTGTATGAGTCTGTTTCCTTGCTTATATCGCGCCGTTTAAGAAATACAGTTTTTGCATTTCTCTCGGCGAGAATTCTGTCATAAGTTGACTGATACTGGCAACCTGTCTGGTCTGTATTTATCACAAAGTTTTCATAAAAATTTGTTATAACTGCCTCAGTCTGCATTTGAAACTTCCTAGCAGCCTCTTACGTGCATTCCCATGTCACCAGACTCCCTGTCACTTACAACCGAAATTGGCCTGCAACAGCTAAAACACACTAAAGTAAATTCCTTGTTGTTATCTGAAAAGTAATTTAATAATGATTAAGAAAATAAGAAACTAAGTGAAATATTTTGAGAAGCCCAGTGATCGCATTATAAGATACATACGAAGCCAACACCTACCACAGTACTACAAGTTTATATGCCAACTAGCTCTGCCTACCAGATCGAAGAAATGTGTGAAGATGTAAAGTAAATTATTCAGACAATTAAGAGAGAGGAAAACTTAATTCTAATTGTGGACTATAATTCGGTAGTAGGAAATGAAAGACAAGCGAAAATAGTAGGTGAATATGGACTGGGAAAAACGAACGAAAGCGGAAGCTACATGGCAGAGTTTTGCGTGGAACATAATATAATCGTAACATACACTTGGTTTAAGAGTCATGAAAGTCGGTTGTATGCGTGGAAGAGACTAGGCGACATCGGAAGGTCCTTATAGACATTATAATGGTAAGACATAGATTTTGGAACCAGGTTTTAAAACTATAGACTCTAACCATATCTTACTTGTTAAAATTGTAAACGGAAACTGAGAAACTGCAGAAAGTTAGAAAAATAAGGAGATGGTACCAGGATAAAATGAATCAACCTGACGTTCTTGACTTTTAGACGTAGCTTTAGGCAACAATGGGCATTAACTGGGGAAAATAACACAGTAAAATATGAATGGATAAGTTTGAGAGATGAAATAGTGAAGACAGCAGAGGACCAAATAGGTACTAAAATAAAAACCTAAAATCTATGAATATCACAGGAAACACTCAACTTAACTGGTGAAAGGATATAATATAAAAATGCAATAAATGGAAATGGTGGAATGGAGTACAGGTGACTAAGAAATGACATTGACAGGAAGTGCAAAATAACTAGAGAGAAAATGTACAGCCTACAGGAAAATAAGAGACATTTGAAATCAAGAAAAGCAGCTCTATAAATATAAAGAACTCAGATGAAAAATTAATTCTTAGCAAAGAAAAAAAAGCTGAAAGATGGAAAGAACATATAGAGGGGCTTCGGCACAATATTGTAGAAATGGAAGATGAAGCAGATGAAGAAGATATCAGAGATAATATACTGAGAAAAGAACTAGTCACAGCACTGAAAGACCTAAATTGAAACAAGGCCCTTGGAGTAGATGACATTCCGTCAGAGTTACTGAAATGTCAGAGAGAGCCAGTCATGACAAAACTATTGCATCGATGTACAATATGTTAGAGACTGGAGAAATACCCTCGGAATTCAAGTAAAATGTGTATAATTCTAATTCAAAAGACAGCAGGTGCAGACAGGTGTGAAAATGACAGAACTATCAGTTTAATGAGTCACGGTTGCTAAATCCTAACATTAATTATTTACTGTAGAATGGAAAAGGTGGTAGACGCTGAACTCCGGGAAGATCAGTTTGGATTTAGGAGAACTGTAGGAAGACGGGAGGCAATTCTTAGCTTACGGCTTACGTTACAAGATAGGTTAAAGAAAGGCAAACCTACATGCGTAGCTTTTGTGGATTTATTTAGAAGGCTTTGGCAATGTCGGCTGGAATACGCTCTTTCGAATTCTGAAGTTAGCCGGAGTAAAACAGAGGAAACTGAAGGTTATTTATTATTTGTACAAAAGTCAAATAGTAATTATAAGTCGAAGGGCATGAAAGGGAAGCATTGACTGGGAAGGGAGTAAGAGAAGTTTGTAGCTTTTCCGCACAGCTATTCAATTAATACATTGAGTAAGCGGTGAAGGAAAGCAAGGAAAGATACGAGCTTATGGAATAGGTTCACAGATTTATGACTGACTAGAAGACTTCTTAAGTAATAGAACGCAGTACGTTGTTCTCGGCGTTGAGTGTTCATCAGAGACGAGTGTATCGTAGGGGAGTGTGATAGGACTGCTATTATTTTCTATCTATATAAATGATCTGATGGATAGACTAACTTGTAATTTGGGGCTGTTTGCGGATGATGTGGTGTATGGGAGGGTCTCGTCTTTAACTGACTGTTATAGCATACTGGATGAGTTAGACAAAATTTCTAGTTGGTGCGAAGAATGGCAGCTAGCCTTCAATGTAGAAAAATGTAAGGTGATGCACATGAGTAGGAAAAACAATCCCATAATATACGAATACATTACTAGTGAGCTTGTTGATCCAGCCGTGTCGTTCAAATATCTAGGCGTAACATTGCAGAGTGATACGAAATGGAACGAACATGTAAGGACAGTTGTGAGTAAGGCGAACAGCCGACTTTGGTTTATTCGAAGAATTTTGGAAGATGTATTTCATCTGTAAAGGAGACTGCGTATAAATCGCTTGTACGACCACATCTTGAGTATTGCTCAAGTGTTTGTGACCCGCAGCAGATCAGTTTAAAGGAAGGCATAGAAGCAGTTCAGAGGTGAGCAGCGAGGTTTGTTACTGGTAGGTTCGACCAATGCGCGAGTGTCACGGAAATGCTCCGGCAACTCAATTAGGAATCGCTGGAGGAAAGACGACGTTCTTTTCATGAATTTCTGTTGATGAAATTTAGAGGGCCGGAATTTGAATCTGAGTGTAGTACGATCTTGCTACCACCTACGTACATTTCGCTTAGTGATCACAATGACAAGATAAGAGAAATTAGGGCTCGTTCTATTTCGGAGTGGAATAGGAAAGGAAATGCCTAGTAGTGGTACAGTGTACCCCCCGGCACGCACCTTACGGTGGATTGCGGAGTATGTATGTAGATGTAGATTTAGATGTTGAGGTAAACAACTACTGGGAGATGATTTGTCGAGTAAACCCTAGGTATTTTTTGGTGAGGAATCCATCGTCAATAAAAACAGGGGGTTTCTTTTTAAGATTTTTAAGTTGTCGCCTACCCCCCCCCCCCCCCCCCAGGGAATGGGGATAGTGGATAATTTCATGACAGGTGGATGTCCGCATTGGAGACATTCATTTTGGTCTCAGGTTCATTTTTGTTTACGTTGCTTAGCTTGAGTTATTTCGAGTTGTCAGGTTAAACGAGACACCCGGTACATACAGGACGATTACGTGACGATGACGCAGACTGCCGGGAAGAAGAATTAAGGCCGTCGACAGTGTGGTCATTAGAGACGGGCCGACTGTCAGGGGTAAATGGAGAAGAGTATGTGTGTCAGTTTCAAGTGTTGTCCCGAAACGACCGAGTCCAAAGTGTTGCTGAGGAGCAGCGACAGTGGGGGCCGTCAACTTGCGCCCGCCGCCCACGACGCCCAGTGGTGGCGGCGCCCTCGGACAGGCTGTCCTCCTGTCAGAGCAGCAGGCGGCGCTTCGCGGCGGTCGCTGCCACACTTCTTGCGGCGCCGGCCTCTCCGGAGATTTATGAATGTTTTTGTGGGTGATTTTTATCTGCCGCCGCCTTCTACACAGCCCGAAAATTAATGCTGTGAGCAGCGGACTGCTCTTAATCTTCAGAGGGCCGCTCCGCACTTCAGCTGCTTCAAAGTGGAACACAATGTTCTCAATTCGGACTACTCGGTACTTTCCACAAAATGAATTTATTGCAGTTCTTCATGGATCTGTATATTGGTTCCGAGAGCGGACGCTCGTTAAATACACTCCTCGCCATTAAAATTTCTACACCACGAAGATGACGTGCTACAGGTGCGAAATTTAACGTACTGGAAGAAGCTGCTGTGATACGCAAATGATTAGCTTTTCAGAGCATCCACACAAGGCTGGCGCCGGTGACGACACCATACAGGCGTATCACTCGGCGTGATGCTATGGGATGACATTGGTTACCCGTCTCGGCCACCTCTTGTTCGCATCGACGACACTTTGAACAGTGGCCGTTATATTTCACATGTGTTACGACCCGTGGCTCTATCCTTCATTCGATCCCTGCGAAACACTACATTTCAGCAGGATAATGCACGACCGCATGTTGCAGGCCCTGTACAGGCATTTCTGGATACGGAAAATGTTCGATTGCTGCCCTGATCAGCACATTCTCCAGATCTCTCACTAACTGAAAACGTCTGGTCAATGGTGACTGGTTCGTCACAATACGCCAGTCACTACTCTTGGTGAACTGTGGTATCGTTTTGAAGCTGCATGGGCATCGTACCTGTACACGCCATCCATGCTCTGTTTGACTCAATGCCCAGGCGTATAAAGGCTGTTATTACCACCAGAGGTGGTTGTTCTGTGTACTGATCTCTCAGGATCTATGCACCCAAATTGCGTGAAAATGTAATCAGATGTCAGTTCTAGTATAATATATTTGTCCAATGAATACCCGTTTATCATCTGCATTAGGTCTTGGTGTAGCAATTTTAATGGCCAATAGTATATTTCCGTTCCTATCCAAACAGCACACGATACAGTTGAGATCCGTATTCCCCATGTAGTAACAAATAATTATCTGTGTTGGTACGATTATCATGCAGCTTTAGTCTATAGTGCTCCCCTCAAGAGTGTATAAAGTTTGTCAGCCACGTACATTTTCAAATGCCAACGGCCGATAAGGCTAAGTACAACGCCGTGACGGAACAGAAGAATGCGTTTAGAAGACCGACACGAACTGTCGCTGATTTCAGACGCAGCCGGGTAGCTTTCGAAGTACTCTACATTTCCGTACGTTTCTCTCGACTGATACTGACTGCATGCCAACTACCGGCTAGCTTGCAGTTTCCTTATCATGCCTTTTCTGTCATGCGCGTGTCTGTGTATTCTGATATGAGTGTGAATGGAAAGTAATTGTTTTGTTATAGACAATACAGAAATAGAATCTCGTCGATAACGTTAGTTTTTGTTTGGCTCGAAGACCGAAAAACTTTTAGGTCTTTGCATATTCGTAGATTTCTTCTCAGCGTCATATCGATCGTATCGACATAGATCTGTAGCTTTGCAGATCTGTTCAAAATTAGGTAGACGAAAATATTTTTCATAATTACGACGTAGTTAATGTAGTATGACGGTTTAATTTGCATTCAGTATTACTCCCAGCCATTGGAAAACTTGGTTAACGTATATTTCATTGCAGTAGATACCCTCGCCACAATCTTCGCTTTCGCAGAACACGTCTCCACGCAGAAAAGAAACTGTCAGTGAATAATTATTCTGTAAAGAGAAAAACATACGTCTGCTATAATTTTTTACCATTGTCCTGCGCTGACAGCACAGGTCTGATTAACACACTCCTTATACAAACTACGTTGATTTAATGAATATAGACAATAACATACTACAGACGGCAAGGAGAACACCTGCCTATAAGCAACGTCCCATTTAGCCCTGTTTTGTGGTACAAAATTAGCAATATCTACGTAGGTTGGAAACCTAGAGAACTGCTAATTTTTCCCCTTACAGTAAGTAGGGAAACAAATCGTAAATAAATGTTGCAAATAAATGCTATCGAAATTTCGACTTTTAGAATATTTTTAACCGCAGTCATGAGGGCATTACGGGTGCTGAACTGTCGCTCTTGTAAGTTCCCGCACTTTTCCTGTGGAGCCAGTGATCCTGACATTCGGAACAGCTCCATCACTATGTTCAGAAAGTAAAGTAGTGTCGTACTATCTGTGTAACTTAAATCTAAGAGGCAAATAATGTGAAACGTTTTCATTCCCTTTTCACGTTTTTCTGCTTTTCCATTAATAACTTCTGTTGGTGTTGTTGTTGTGGTCTTCAGTCCGCAGACGGTTGGTGCAGCTCTCCGCGCTACCCTGTTCTGTGCAAATCTCTTCATCTGAGAATACGTTCGGCAACCTACATCCTTTTCAATCTGCTCACTGTATTCGTCCCTCGGTCTCCCTCTATGATTTTTACCTACACACTTCCTTCTAATGCTAAGTTGACAATTCCTTGATGTCTCAGAATGTCCTACCAATCTATCCCTTCTCTTAGGCAGGATATGCCAGAAACGTCTTCTCTTTCCAATTCGGTTAAGCACATCCTCATTAGTTACGTGATCTTCCCATCTATTTTTGTCTGTAACATCACATTTCAAAAGCGCCTATCATCTTTTTGTCTGACCTCCTTACCGTCCACGTTTCACTCTTACACTCCAGGCAAATGCTTTCAGAAAGGACTTCCCAACACTTAAATTAATATTGGATGTTAAGAAGTTTCGCTTCTTTAGAAACGCTTTTCTTCCCATAGCCATTCTACATTTTATATCTTCTGTACTTCGGCCATCAGGAGTTATTTTGGTACCCAAACAACAAAACTCATCTACTACTTTTATTGTCTCATTGCCTAATCTAATTCCTTCAGCATCGTCTGAATTTTTGACACTACATTCCATTACCCCCGTTTAACTTTTGTTAAATTTCATCTTGAATCTTCCTTTCAAGACACTGTACATTCCATTCCACTGCTCTTCGATATCCTGACAAAATTACTATGTCATCAGCAAACCGCAAAGTTTTTATTTCTTCTACCTGAACTTTAATCCTCTGTCCAACTTTCTACTCGCATTCCTTCACAGCTTGGTCAGTGTAAAGACTGAACAAACTTGGGGAAAGGGTATAACGCTGTCTTACTCCGTTGCCAAGCACTGCGTCCCTTTCTTGCGCTTCGTTTCTAATAACTGCTGTCTGTTTTTGTATAGGTTGAATATATCGCTTCGCTCCTTATATTTTACCTCAGAATTTGAAGGAGTGTATTCCAGTCAATATTGTCAAAAGCTTTCTCCAAATGTACAAACGCTGAAACCGTAGGTTTCCCTTTTCTTAATCTATCTTCTAAGATAAGTCGTAATGTATTGCCTCCCGTGTTCCTATATGTCTCCTGAATCCAAACTGATCTTCTACGAGGTCGGATTCCACATTAATATCGTTTTGCATCATACCAAACGTAAATCAAACACTGTGTAAGCTTTAATACTAGACGCATTTGATTTTATGCCGGCTTCATTTCACTGTCAGTGTAAGGCCTCTACATGTTAATCTGTGTTCGTTGGTCTGTGGCCTTCCCTACTCCTTTCTCAACTCACGGCTACGCTACCATGTCATACAGTTTAAAATGTCTCGTGTCTAAACATATCCAGCATATTGAACACAATGATTTCTGCAAGTGTAGTGCCTACTGTTTTGTAATTAACATCTCAAATATCACGTGTGGGGTATCAAATTGCTCAAGAAAGGATGTAGAAATTTGAAAATCACATGTAAGGAAGTCGGTATCTTTCGACACCATACACATTTCTTGATGCCTGCAAAGTTTTCAGTTGAGACACAACCGCTGTGCTGAAACGTCGTGCCTTGCAGCCGGTAACCGTCGACTGCTGCGGGTAACACGGCTCCATTGTCGAGTACCGCGGTCTGTTGCCGGGCAACACAGCCCGTTCAGTCGTGCGTTACTTGCGTTATTGGACATGGATGAAACAGAAGACGCTTCAAGGACCACTTTTCTCTGGTTCTTGGTTTTCTAGTTGCGATTTTGCATAGTCAATTGAAAATTGTGCCTATTTCATTCAGTACATGGAAAATGTTTTGTCCTGGTGGGAGAATGAGAGAAATTTTAATTTCCAAGAAAGATTTCCATCGAAATAGCCGCGCACCTATCGATATATCGAACGTGCGCGATGGTCGATTATGACGTCGCGCGAATTTTGAGGTGTTCACTTGAGATACACGGGACGCATTCTACTCACATTTAAGTGTCCGGCAGAGTCTCTGAGTGTGACTGAAAGTGTCGACGTGTTTACTAGTGTCATTGATCTGAGTTCGAGTTATACAATTTCGGCTGGTGAATGCTTAACGTGGAAGAGTTCCATTCCTTGTTTGTCGACGATGGGCCAAAGTGTGGAATTTTGTAGAAAGTACGGATGACAGATTTCAAGATTGCATTAATTGCGTCCGTTGCAGCGTTAGTACATTTCGAGTAGCCAGTGGCGTGTAACTTCGATTTTACGAATATTTCATAATTTTAAAGATTGAGCCTAGGCAGGAACATAAGAGTAAAGCTTCAACTGTTGCAAGTGAACAAGCGAATACTATGATTTTTACGAATATATCGATGATATTAAAGGATGTGGTTAGGCTGGAACCGAAGAGTACAGATTAAATTGTTGCAAGCGTTCTACCAAATTATGAACATTGAAAAAGTTATAGTAATTCGTATCGTTTTGAGACAGTCATTTAGTCCAGTGTTGTTGTGTTTAGTGGCCTCCAGTGGTAGCTTCATGAGCCAAAAGACGTACCATTATATAGCGGTTTTCCATCGCTACTTGATATGACACCCGAGGCCCAATATTCGTATATCTTAAATAACCTTATTGTAGCGAAGTAAGTTTCAAGTTTTGCAAACTTCTTCAGCTTTAGCGTTAATATATCTGCTCCCCTTTAGATTCAACTACTTGGCCTCTAATAGTTTCATTCTTGCATTTGCAACAGAGATTGCTCATTGTTTCAACTATTACGAAAGTTGAATGATAAGCAATGTCTCCACCTTCGTTTCGATGAGAATATTTTAATAAATCAAACGCAGAAATAATCTTTCGAATGTGATCTTTAATTACCAATATTTGCTTTTCCACATAATCACCAGCCAATTGGATACATTTCTACCAACGATGAACAAGGTGTCACGGAAGAAGTGGACACCCAGTTTCCGCAACCACAGTCTCACAGTTTTCAACAGAGGCATAATAATGTTCCCGCAGCTCGTCTTTCACTACAGGGAAAAGATGGAAGTGAGACAGTGCTAAATCTGGACTATGGGGAGAATGAAGTGCGGTGGTGAGATTCAGTCTCTAAAGTTCTGCTGTGGGGGCACGCCAAGTGTGTGCTTTGGCATTGTCTTTATGCAAGAAATCAATTCCCTTTTCGTTTGGGACCTTGTCAGCCAACCTGAAACAATATTTCAACATTTTGGTTGTGAAAACCAGTGTAGCCGCGGTGGAGTGACCGAACTGTCTGAGGCGCCTTGCTGCGGAGCGCCTAGTTGCCGTCAGTTTCGAGTCTTCCCTCGGTTATGGGTGTGTGTATTGGCCTTAGGTCAATTTTAGTAGTTTGTAATTGTACAGAGTGGTTACTACAGCGGTTTGGTCGAAAAGATTTACAAAAATTTTGAATTCTGAATTAAGGTAATTATCAACAGGAAAAGGCTAACTAGAGACAGCTACAGATACGTATATTTACTTTCAGAATACATACTGTTCTGAGACTGTGTGTGGTTTACTTCAGTTACCTTTTACGAGCAACAAGTACGATAATATTTACGACATTGTTTCACGCACTACATGCGAAATAAGCAAACAGTAGTATGATAGCGTTTCTGCTACTGAGGCGGGAGAAAGAGCGGTCTGGCAGGTGAGCAGAGCAGAACAGCTGCCACTCCCTCGCGGCAGCGTCTGCACACCTCAGGTGGCACTTCGTAATGACTTTGGCCGTCTAAAGGGGAGCTGTAATAAGAGCTCCGCTGCCATCTAAATTAACTTCCTACTTCCCTCATTAATTACCAGACGGAGGAAGGACGGGGATCAAAGTCGAATTTAAGAAACAGCTGAAAAGTAATTCAAACTCGGGAATATGAGTCGAGGGCTAGCTTGACTCACTCCTGTACATTTGTATACGTTGCTAATGACATTTAGCAGCTGCTCACGTAATCAAGATAAAATCAGGATTGTAGCATGTAGTGCAAATTCGCAACTTTCGAATCTCGGGAATACTGCGATTGTTTTCACAGAATTTATTTTTTTAAACGAAGAATGGTGTCTATTCTCACTATTTTTTATCGAAATTGATTAGAAATATGTAATTTTTTAGAACATAACTACATGAGGTGTAGATGTTATAACAAATGATGGCAGATGAAGATATGTGCCGGACTAGGACCCGAACCCGAGTTCCCTATTTTCGCGAGCGGTCGCGGTTACCATAAGCTATCCGAGCACGCCTCCAGGACTGATGCATACATGGACGCCACAGTGACTACGTACAAGACAGTCAACTGGACATAACATCTACACCACCTGCAGTGGAGTTGTAATAACTTCGCTAATGCGCATAAATTTCGATAAAACTATGTCGACCACTGAAGATAGTCACCGTATGTGAGTATTGTTGCCAGGTGTTCAGCAGCTATCCCTCAGTTACACTCAGCAGTGATTTAGCGTATGCCTGGGCAGCACCTCCTAGGCTGCTGTTCAGAAAGGCTGTGCTCTGCTGCCCCCATGTTCAGCAGGCTTCTACCAGCTGTAGAAAGTCTCATAACGATCAACGCCTGCCAGAAGAACTCATATACAAAGAAAGTTAGACTTACCAGGCGAGAAGGCACCGGTTCGTTGATACACAAATAAAAACATACACATACACACCACACACACACAAAACTGAGCTTTCGCAACCTAAGGTTGCTTCTTTAGAAAGAGCAGGGAAGGAGAGGGAACAGGAAAGGATGAGGGTCTTAAGGGAGTGGGTAGGGAGTCATTCCAATCCCTGTGCCTGGACCGCACCTTCTTATTTTCTCCCTACCCACTCCCTTAAGACCCTCATCCTTTCCTTTCCCTCTCCTTCCCTGCTCTTTGTAAAGAAGCAACCGTAGGTTGCGAAAGCTTAGTTTTGTGTGTGTGTGGTGTGTATGTGTATGTTTTTGTTTGTGTATCAACGAACTGGTGCCTTTTCGTCTGGTAAGTCCAACTTTGTTTACTTTTCATACATATTTTTCCGAACAGCATTGTTTCTCTCTCTCTCTCTCTCAATATATATATATATATATATATATATATATATATATATATATATATATATATTATAGAGGGAAACTTTCCCGGTGGGATAAACAAAACTTCTTTGCTAAACTTCTTTGCTTTCTACAGTATGTCTGCCTAAGTGTACTTGCGTCTGTGTAAATGTGTAGGTGTGTGTGTATTTGTTTACCCTCTTTTTTTCCCCCCAAGGTAAGTCTTTCTTGTCCCGGGATTGGAATGACTCCTTATCCACTCCCTTGAAACCCTCATCATTTCCTTTTCCCTTTCCTTCCCTTCTGCCTGACGAAGTAGCTAGGCTGCGAAATCTTGTATGTGTGTTTGTGTGTGATTTTATTTATTTTATTTGTTTCTATCGACGAGCCGGTCCTTTTGGTAAGTCATCTGTTTTCTATATATATATATATATAATATATATATATATATATATATATATATATATATATATATATATCGTGTACAAACTCTGGTCATTGATCGAAGAGAGGGTATGGCACAAAAAATAGGAAAATAAATAAACCAAGGAAATTATGTCCAAAAATGCATGGTTTCCGACGTTAGAGATCATTCATTCATTCAGTCATACATTGTTACAGAGACTGTGGTGCAATACCATGCAGTGACAGTTGCAGAATGCGTTGAAAATATTTTCCATACGGCTCAACGGATCAGTATTCTTGCTGCCTTTGACACCCTAGAGCTGAATTGGTGTTTGGTGACAAGGCTGCACGAGTGCGCTCTTCCAGTGTCTCCACAGCTGGAGTGAGCTCTGTAGACGCGGCGCCTCTGAGGGCCCCACGACCAGAAACCGCGCGGGTTCAGGAGCAGGCGACGCAAGGGGACTTCGGATGCTGCATAGACCAGCAGAGACACGACTGGGGCGCGTTCGCAAGTTAGCTGTGGCGTGGGCTGCGGCAGCCGCGAAACCCTTCCAGTCAGCTACAGCTCAGTACGAGGAACAGCGCCATACTGTAGGGGAGCGCCGTGACTACTGCACCTCAGGCTGGATGGCGCAGCGCGCATCACACAGCAGTCTCTGACTGAATGAATACTCTGCGGCATGCAAGTCATGTGCTTCAAAACATCACGGCAGAAGAAACTGCGAACAGGCACATTCTAAGGGAAAAGCTTGCGGAGGTGAAGGATTTCTTCGAGGAGAAAACGAGAAAGAACAGAGTATACTCGGCGGAAGAACGTGCACGAGTGACCCAACGGATGAAGGAGTACTGGCTGAAGAGGAAGGAAGAGAACTGTACAAAGTGAGGAAAGTTGTGTAAACGTAAGCCATAGATGACTGAAACGAATAAATATATCCATTCATTCGATTGCAATGAAACTTTGGTGAACTGTTCACCTTACGCCCACGAAGGTTCGTAACCCAAAAACAAAAGAGCACGACACATAGCTGAGGAGATATGACGTCATGAACAATGAGAGGTCACCGCATGAGAATAGCCAGATGTATGCATCAATTATTGAAAAATGGGAGTAGTTAGGGACCTGCAACAAAGTTTGCTGTAATTTCGGACGTTTATGTAGCTCAACACCCCCCACCCCCCAAAAAATAATGAAACGAAAAGAAGTCTACCGCTCACAACAGTTTCGCTATAGGTGCCGTAAAACTGTAGCATCAGGCATGACCTTACATCAAATAAAGTTAGCATTACAGATTTGCATGTTACTATTTGTTTTTGTCTGCCAGTCTCCCTTATTTCTGTTGCATCTAAAATTAAGCAATGTGTTTTCTTAATCTCTATCTATATTGTTATATAGATAGAGAGTTCACTCACTCTCTGACTAAACGAAATCTCGAGAACTACTTCACCTATGAAGCTGAAATTTGGCAGGAATGTAGTTCATAGTCAGCTAAAAGAGTATTTTGTGATAGGTGCATGGCGGAAGAAACTTCCCCTACAGACTCCTGAAATCTACAGTTTCATTCCGATCTTCACGAAATTTTGCACGCTTGACCTAGAAAACAAGAGGAGGTTACTGTCTACCTTAAGTTTCATTGCAGTGCATCCGCGATGGTACTTCTCAACATAAAAAAATCGCATTGACGTGTTTTACGGACCACTTTAGATTTCTAGTTTTATAAGTTTTTGCAAACATTTTAGACCAAAATAATAATCAAAATAATAAAAAAATAATAAAAAATAAATTAATAATAGTGTCTGAATCTCTTTTTGGAAAAAAAAACTTTCGTAGTGGCAGTTTTCGACCCACTGACCTTCAGCGTTACAGTCCAACGTATTGCCCACAACGCTACGACTGGCAATTAGAAGTTACGTTCTTTAATCTCATAGTATTTATGGCCGTCGTTAACTGATGCTAATATGGCATTTGTAGACACTAGATTATCATTTATCGTACGAAGAACGACGAGTTTTTGTTAATTCTTCAGTGCGCCATTGCTTTGATATGACAACGTGTAAGTTACAATAAGGAAATCATCAAATACGCAACGCAATATGTCATATGCCAGAGAGAGTTCTGGGCAAGGAATGTCACGTGACATCTGCGAACGGCTGGTTTTCGTTAATTCAATGGAGGGTGTCAAATCTCCGTTATTTTGGCAAATATCTCTCATACGATACGAGATATGAAAAAAAAGCATAAGAGAGCAAAGTTGTAGAGAATTTTCTCCTTTTCAAATTCGTTTATTCAATTTTTGTGTAGAGAGGATAGAAGCTTTTGAAATTCGGTGCTACACAAGAATGCTGAAGATTAGGTGGGTGGATCGCGTAACTAATAAGGAGGTACTGAACAGAATTTGTGAGAAAAGGAATTTCTGGCATACCTTGACTAAAGGAAGGGTTCGATTGGTAGGACACATTCTTAGGCATCAAGGAATTGTGAATTTAGCGTTGGAGGGAAGTGTGTGGGGTAAAAACAGCAGAGGAAGAACAAGAGATGGATACAATAAGCAGATTCAGACAGATGTAGGTTGCCATTTTATGAGTTGAAGAGGCTTGCTCAGGATAGGGTATTGTGGAGAGCTGCATCAAACCAGTCTCCGGACTGAAGACAACAACAACAACATGATTAATGATGGATATTCTCCTCAGAGACGATAAATTATTTTTCAAAAGAAACAGATTAGCTGGCCAGTACCGACTTTTTAGTTGTACCGCCGATAGTGGCGGAAAAATACACACGCGCGCGCGCACACACACACACACACACACACACACACACACACACACACACACACAGAGGGAGAGAGAGAGAGAGAGAGAGAGAAGGAGAGACAGAGAGAGAGGCAGCAAGGTAAGGAAGGGGGTGGGGGTGAGAAATGAGTGATGGATAGGTGAGTTGAGGATAGAGGGGGAGGGCGAGAGGTTAGCGTAGATTTAGGCCAGGAGGGTGGCGGGAGGACTAGTTCCCACCGCCGTAGCTCTGAGGCACTGGTGTTATGTGGCGGTACCCAAACGGCACGTGTGGTGTAACACGTGTCCAGGTCCCTGGACTCATGCTGAAGGGCATACTCTGCCACAGGATATTGGGCGTCCCCCAGGCGAACACTCCGTCTGTGACCATCCATCCGCTCAGCCTATTTGTTGGTAGTCATACCGACATAAAAGGCACGACAAAGTTATGACTACCAACAAATAGGCTGAGCGGATGGATGGTCACAGACGGAGTGTTCGCCTGGGGGACGCCCAATATCCTGTGGCAGAGCATGCCCTTCAGCATGAGTCCAGGGACCTGGACACGTGTTACACCACACGTGCCGTTTGGGTACCGCCACATAACACCAGTGCCTCAGAGCTACGGCGGTGTGAACTTGTCCTCCAACATATCACCTCCTCCCGCCACCCTCCTGGCCTAAATCTACGCCAACCTCTTCCCCCCCCCTCCATCTTCAACTCACCTATCCATCACTCATTTCTCACCCCCCCCCCCCCTTTCGTTACCTTCCTGCCTCTCTCTCTCCTTCTCTCTCTCTCTCTCTCTCTCTCTCTCTCTATATATATATATATATATATATATATATATATATATATATATTGTGTGTGTATGTGTGTGTGCGTTTGTGTGTGTTTTCCTCTTTGATATTTCCTCTTTGGTTGTATATATATCCTCTCTGGATTGGCTCAGTACTAATATACAGTATCCCTGACTTCCACACTCCTTAAACACCGCCCTCATGACCTAGGTCGTGAATTATCTTCCCTTTCCATTCCCATCCTTTTTTCTTCTCTTGTCTCCCACCTGAAGAGGAAAATTTGTTCCAAAAGCTTGAAATTCTTTTTACTATATATGTGCGTAATTATTCTGATATCGAAGATGTCTTAAATGTTGAAGGTAAATAATGTTACCGATTATTTTGTTTTATTCTGCATAACTGGAGTGTGGAACTCACAGACGTCCTCCGGACACACCTCGGCTGACAGTCCTCTCCTCCAGTGTTGAGTACAGGGCACGGGCCGACCGGCCGCTCGTTCAGCCCGCTGCTTCTGCCCGAGCTGATGAAAGCTGCCGCGCTCCACTGCCGTCCTTCATCTTTGCAAACAATACCACGACTTACACTAATTGCCTGACTCTACGGACATCACTTCCGTAGTCACAACTCTCATACTTTGTAGCCTGTATTTGATTTATGGACTTCTTGTTTACCTGTCATTGTTTTTCTGAGTTAATTTGATGCGACCGTGGAAATTAACTGCTTCTTTCGATCGTGGGCAGCTATACGTGAAAATTAAAATTATGATAATGAGGATATTTTCACAAAACCGACGCTGGTAGCGTGCTCGGGCGAGAGTGCGCGAGAATACACCGTCACGGTCTAGAGAGAGTACTGACTGCACGTGATCGCTACAGACGGCTCACAGGCGGATGTCAGCGGTGATTCCTTGCCGCACGGCTGACTGCTGGTGTCTGGTCAGAGCGCGGGATGGTGGCGCAAAACTGGCGAACGCGCTTCGTGTGTACACCGGGCAGCTCGTGGCGCTGTGCACGGGAGAGCGGGCGGGGGCTGCACGACCCACGCGGCCGGTGCACGCGGCGCCCTGGCCAGACACTGCTGCTGCCAGCGCGGCTGTCGGGGACGGAGGCGTCACATCCTCACTCAGCCCTGGCCGTCGAAGAACGGTCGCCACTGCATCTCTGGGCCTGTGCCAGGAAGAAGATCCGTAGCAGTCTGTAACTACGAGGGCGATTCCTAAAATGCACCGCCAGTCACTCAGGGAGCCACAGCCCGAACGACGCATAAGTGGAAAAAGAACGGTTCTTAGAAATAAACGGTCAACATTGACATAGTTCCCAAACATGAGCTAGTGTTGCACCTGTACAAGAAGCAGTAAGACGTTCGACGTTGTTCGACACTGCAGACACTTCGTGGACTGATGATCCCTTGTCTGGGGAAATAGAGGGCCTGCAATAACAATGAACGTCATGCGACGCCTTTAGAAGGCAGGGTGCGAAATGTAGCTCTGGTGTACTGGGTGGACCCACCAGGAACCGTTCTGGAGCCTCACCGCTCGCCCCCTCGAGGCTTTCAGACGGCGCCTACTAGCCGGTCTTCCTATACATTCTGTTTCTCAGGGATGCGCCTCTGCACAGACTTGGGAAGAACCAGGGAGGCCCGTCGGGTGCACTGCTGCTGGATCGCCGACGCTGCGGATTCTCGAGACTGCCTCTCCGTCTTAAGGACTACAATCTTGGCGCTTCCCCAGAAAATCACGCCATACCGTAAGCAACCACATCCATTTGCGTCGTAAACCTGTACTGCTATTTCAGTGTTGTAGATGTACAGAAACATTTTTAGGGGATGATGGTCTATTCTTAATTTTCTTCGGTAGTTTTTACCATCCTCAATAGTTATCTATCCAAATGACATGCAACATGTTTGGTCGGTACTGGAGACCCGTGATTGTTAACATTCTGCCGGCCGCGGTGGCTGAGGGGACTAAGACGCTCCAGTCACTGTCTGCACGGCCACTACGGTCAGGGGTTCGAATCCCCCTTTGGGCATGGATATTCGTGCCATCCTAGTTCGTAAGTAGTTCATAAGTAGTTTGTAAGTAGTTAAGTCCCATAAGCTATCCAAACATTTCAACGCTGTTAACATTCTGCTAATTGCTTTGCGCGTGCTCGTTGTCTTGTACGACTCTTAACACAGTTGTGAAGCATTGACTGCATTTTACGCCGTGTCCGCTCGTGTCTCAGCCGTGTGCAGACGTCTGCGTCGTTCAGGGCCGTCGCTTCCCGGCAGCAGCTGACGCCGCCCCACAGCTACGCCGCCGGCTTGTACGAATCGTCACAAAACGGAGACGTCAGGTTTTTCTGCGGGCCCCCGCCGTTCGATGCGGTTCTGAATATTTTATGTGGCGCCTGTCGGCCTGTCAGAGTCTTGAGGCCGCGACACGGCCGCGCACGCCGGCGGTGGCGGGCAAACTGCGGTGCGAGCGGTGTGCCGGCCCGACGCGCAAGTGGGGCACAAGCAGGGCGTGAAGTGTCCAAACGTTTGTGAAGGTTGTGGGACTTAACTGCGGGGTCATCAGTCCCTCAACTTACAAACTACTTATCAACTAGCTAACACTAAGGACAGCACAAAATATCCATGCCCGACCGCAGTGGCCGTGCAGACCGTGAGTGGACTGCCTCAGTCCCCTCGGCCACCGCGGCCGGCTGCAAAATATTCAAGTGTTTCTGAAGATTATGGGACTTAACTCCGGGTAATCAAACGCTCAACTTACAAACTACTTGTCAACTACCTTATACTAAAGACGACAGCAACATCCATGTCCGAGGGAGGATTCGCACCTCTGACGCGGGAGGCCGCGTGATCCGCAACGTGGCGTTCCAGACCGCTCAGCTGCTGCCGCGCGGCACCAGAGCGTAATCTCTTATCCCCAGATTTCTATCTCAAACTACTTTGAGTGTTCACGAACCGTTGTGGCTCGACGATGGCCACTGCAGAACGGCCGCGGCGGAGTGGCCGAGCGCATTGAGGCGCTATGCTACGATGCGCCACGCCGTTCCCTGTGGGGGGTTCGAATCCCCCATCGGGCATGGATGTTTGTGCTGCCTATAGTATAACGTAGTTCATAAGTAGTTTGTAAGTCTAGGGACTGATGACTCCCCAGTTAAGTCCCATAAGCTTCACAAACATGTGAACATTTTGACCTGGATATCGTCTTAGGTTTAGAAAAGTATGCTTCTATAGCAGTCGAAGCAATCACCTGTTACGATACTGATGCGGTGTAGTAATAATATCCATCGTGAACACATGACTATAACGAATGCTTAAATCAACGGGTGCGCGATTCACTGTTTGTCAGCGCCTCCGCGCCCCGTCTATTAGCCTTTGTGACTATATAGTAAAGATACGTTACATTCCCCACAAGACAGGCTGTTCCATCTCCCCACTCCGCTCGCTGTGAAGATAACAGACAGATGGGCGGCGAGGCACTCGGCACAAGACCGCGGCTGGCGCGGCCATTTGCGTCAAATGTCTGCAAACTGCCATCACCAGTCCGTACACTCACAAAATAGTTCACTTATTTTGTAGTGTATCAAACACTACATGCTCTCTGTGGTTCTACAAGATGCCCAAATGAAGTAGATTTTTTGCATATTTAGGAGGCCTATTTGGGACTGTTACTGTCCTGGGCTTTTTTTTTATTTCGCAGGTGAAGGCCCAGACAGGAACCTTACTAAGGACATGGAATGTGGGGTGCAAAATACTGTGCACAGTATAGACTCTGTGAATACTCAGAGAAGAGACTGGAAAAAAGAAAAGACCTGAGCAGAATAACGTCCAGTCTGTAATGTTATCTGGTTGTACTTATATAAATCAGGTGCTTGAAATTGATTAACTTCTGTATAAGCGCCAAATAACCGCATGTTACTGGTGTTCATTTATAATGGAACAGTCTTCTCATTTTATTAGTGAGAAAGTTGGAGTTTAGATATTTCTCTTTTCTGATCTTGATTTATATGGAAAAGAAGCCCGAACAGTTTTAAAACTGGAAGAACCTTATTTAGAGTCATCGAGTAGCAGGACCTCTATCTACAAAATAATATCAATGACCTTGAAGAACACATACAAGGCAACTCAATAACAAAATCAAGATATGTGATGGTATTCCCGAAATAGGTGGAATTAAAAAGATTTGTCGTATGTCACTGGTCTGTTCATTTACAATATGTGTACAGAACTTTGGTTCTATAACGATTATATATATATATATTCAGTGGAATTTTTTAAGGCTGCCGTTGTTTACATACCAGACAAGAAGGCAGTGGCAGAGCTTCTCCATTCGTTTAAACGGGAAATGATTCACTTTCCAGGTTCTCATCTACACGCAACAAAACCTGTTGCCTGTTTGGATTTCTTTCTCCTACAGAATATAATGTGGGCAGAGTGGCTTTCCAGTGCCTTACCTACTGTTTTCTGGGCCAGTAGTGTTGTATTGTTTTGTTTTCGTAGTGTTATGGCGTTTGTTTTTCTGCTGTCATTGTTACTTATTGAGGTTTTTTTTTCAGTATTTACTATCAGAGCATACTCATTAGGGCGTCATTTGCCCACTTGTGGTGGCTGTGTGGTATTCATTTCTGTAGGCAACGTGACTGTGGTGTGGCGCACGATTTTGAATGGTTTTCATGTTTGTTATCGTGTGTGTGTGTGTGTGTGTGTGTGTGTGTGTGTGTGTGTTTATTTCTGGACTAAGCTGATTCTGGTTTTAATTTTTTTTTGTCAATTTCTATTCCTTTTTGGCTATGATTCCGTTTTATAAAATGTTTAGGAAATGTTGAGAGGAAGGTACTACTTTTTGATGTACTGGGATATTCGGTGTATCTGGTTTTTGGATTTCTGAATGTAGACGACTATTGCAAGGTAGTTGGTATGGTATGGTATGGACCTGAGTGACTGTATTTGTTAGTGTTGGTTTTGATGGAATGCTTTTGTAGTGTATAATTCACTGTGTTGTTGATTAGGTCTTCAGTCCTCGTTTCTTGAGTAGTAAGGAAATTTATAGGGCAGCGATTTGAAGTTGATTGCAAAACGAGTCTGCGGCTCATGACTTACATTTTGAATAACGAGCTCAGGAATCAAAGACGTTGTGAATTGACGATTCCTTGATCTCTATGGATAGTCCTGACAATCGGTCCCTCCTTTTAGTCAAATTATGTCAAAAATTTCTCTTCTCTCAAATTCTGTTGAGCTGCGCCTCATTAATTACACAATCTACGCATCTAATCTGCAGCATTCTACTGTAGCACCACAGTTCAAAATTCTCTATCATCTTTTAGTCTGAACTCCTTATCGTCCACGTTTCACTCCCGTACAATGATACACTCGACACACATTCTTTCAGAAAGATCTTCCTAACATTTAAATTAATGTTAGGATGCAAACTCTTTTCTTTTCACAGCCAGTCTCTATTTAATATCTTCTTTACTTTGACCATCACTAGTTTTTTTGCTACCCAAACGACAAATCTCATCTACTGCTTGCACTATCTCTTTACCAAAAGTAATTCCTTCAGAATCGCCAGATTTTCTTAGACTACATTCCATCGCCCTTGTTTTGCTGTAGTTAGTGTGCGTCTCCTAACCCCCTTCAAGACACTGTCCGATCTATTAAAGTGCTCCTGCAGGTCCTCTGCTGTCTCTGGTAGAATCGCAATGTCGTTGGCAAACCGCAACGTTTTTATTTCTTTTCTCTGGACTTTAATCATCCAATGTAGAGACCGCATAACATTGGGGGAGAGGTCACAGCGCTGCCTCGCCGCCCTCCTCCCCCGGACTGCTACAACTGACGCCGCGCTCCTTTCCGCCGGCGCCTCGCTGGGCTGTCGCGTCTGCGGCTCTCTGTCTTAGTGGATCTGTCTGCCGCCCCCGCCGCCCCCGCCGCCCCCGCTAATGAGCGACCCTCCAGCCTCGTGACGCGACCTGCCGCCGCCCCGCCCCCGCCCGCCCCCAATTAAATTTCTTCAGAGTAATTTGCGCGTCATGCAGAAACAGCAGTCTTTTCTGCCGACTAGGTTGACAGCAGACTTTAACACCGACTTCTGAGCCGAGCAAACTGCGAGCAGGTCTTGTAACGGATCCGACAAGACCCGCCGTTAAGTTCCTTAAGTCGCGAACTTGTGGACGCGTCCGGCGGCGTGCGGGCTGCTGTAGACAGAGGGGTGGGGTGGGGTGGGGGGCACGTCTGCCACTGTCGACAACTACTGAGCGGCGCACAAGTTGAGAAGGCAGCGTCTCTCCTTCCTTCACTAAATCTGTCCTCACATTGGCATCAACTGGACACCCTCCATGTCTTTCTTTCCTGGACTTCCAGCTTCCTTTCTTGACCTCTGTTAGCATTCAAATCCTCCTTCTTCCTCTCTCTATTTTTCCTTCTACTTTTCCCTCCATTGTCCTCTGCAGTAGACAGTTCCGGCGTTATATGTGTCCCACCCAAGGTGTTTTCCTCTTCTGTACCGTCCTCATGAAGTTTCTTTTCTCTTTTACCCTGCTCAACACCACCTCCTCACTTCTCATTCTGTCAGCCCATTTCACTTTCTCCATTCTTCTCAATAAGTCCAAAGCATTCTAAATATTTTTGTTCTTTCTCTCTGACTGTTCACTGTTCAGAACCACACAAAACATTTGGCGGACCTATTCCAGAGATTCTTTTTTATCTTTCTTTATTATGGCTTTTGGTTACAGTGACCATACAGCCAGCGGTTATTACAGTGACAACATTACAATAGAATTGAGATTCTTACAATGTATAGCACAATATTAATAAGTATCTCACATCATACAGCCTTAGACTAAAAGTATAAAATCATATGTACAAGACAGATATTAACGAGTATGCTCCTGGCTCTCCGTAAATCCCTCACTCTCCCAAACGCTCTCTTTCCCACGACCGTTGCACAAGTTCCGCTGAGAGCGAGATACCTGGCGTCGAGTGATTGGCAGCCAGCCCACGTTCGAACCCCGTTTCCGGCACATAATTTCAACCTGCCAGGAAGTTTCATACCACCGCACACTCCGCTGCAGAGTGACATTTTCATTCTAGTTTTAAGTAGTTTATAATTCTAGGAGCAGATGACCAGAGTGGTCTAATAAGTGAACAACCATTAGATTTTTTTAACTCCAAGTACTGCAATGGAACATGCCCTGCAGATGCAAAGACGTTAATAGAGGTGAAATCAAGAAAGGCCGCCCGTACAGGAAACTTTTCTAGACAATCCTGGAATCATTCTCTAAATATTTTTAGTATAATATGAGGCATTTTCCAGCAAAGTTTAAATATTTAAGTTACATAAAGGGGTAAAATTATTAAAGACTGCAAAATGGCTGAATTGTCTCTAAATTATAGAACTTCTGATAAATTGAAAAATTTTAATGAACAATACTTGTGTTTAGATATTTTTTATTTTCTTTATTTACATTAAAAGTTATAGTTTCGATCTTGAAAAATGTTTGTAAAGCTACGGGACCAAAATGCAATAGTCATCAGTACCTATACTTACAAACTACTTCCAGTCAACCTCAGTTTTCCGTCGTCTTTACTCCCTTTTGCCTGTTTCACTTGCTGCCTTTTCATATTTTCTCGTTTCATCAATTAAATTCATTACTCAACATTGCCTAGAACAAAATGAAATAAGAAATAAAGATCTCAAATGACCGGAAATGTAAACGAGGACCGCGCGAGAGCGGCCGAGCGCTTTAAGGCGCCTTGCCGAGGAATTCCTCTCTCGGGCACGGGTGTGTGTATGTGTTGTCATTAGAATAAGTTTCTGTAAGTAGTAGTAAGTCTAGGGGCAGATGACCGCTGTTGTTTGGTCCCATAGCTTTACAAACATTTCAACATTTTTCTTACCCAGGACCGTTACCTCATAAATTCCCTCAAGTTGACGTATTATTTTTTGCCATAAAACCACACCCTCACCACCGGAGCCAGTTCACATCTTTGCTATCACACAACACTACATTTGATGTAATTCAGAATATGAGTGTATTCAGTTGTGGTTTTCTATTTTGTTACTCTGAGGGTATTTGGTAATTCCTTCTGATCCTGACTTAAAGTACGCCACCTTATGACTCCATGGGTGACAGAAGGCATTACGAATGATAGTGACTGTAATTTTGGGTTTTCGGAATATACTAGAAGTGTATACTAATTTAGTGTCAGTGATAGTTAAGCCAACAAAATTGTTGTTAAGTTCATGTCCCGTTGGCAAGGTTATATTCTTGTGCATGTTGCTAAACTCATGATTGAACTGAGTATGTTACGCTGCATAAAGTCAGTGATGTTAACACAAACAGGACATCAAGAAAATGGTACAAAGAATACTTAAGACCTTAAAATAAACAGCTCTGGATCAATAGGTTGTAAAATTACACAAGTATTTGAAATAAACCGTGTGACGTACACAGTGTGTAAATATAAAAGAATGTAATTAATTATGACATAAGCATACCGCATAAAGTTATTGAAAATATTGTATCAACGTATCCTCCACTAAAAAGGAATATTGTTCTGTGAAATAGGTGGCTTGAGAAAATGGGAAATACCGTTAACGGGTCAGCATATCAATAAAAAAGGCAGGTTTGGTGCAACATGTATAAAAATGTCTTTTCTGGAATGCTATATCTAGCTTTCGCTAAGGAGGTGTCGAACCACTGTCAGGAAAGAGCTCGCCATAGCAGCACGGCGCCTGTGACCGCGCGGCCATTCCCAGTGGAGTGGCCGGGTGCTGTAAGACGCCTCGCTGTGGAGCGCGCGGTTGCTCGCCGTCGGAGGTTCGAGTCCTCGCTGTGTGTGCAGTGCTCCGGTCGAGCACTTGGTAAGTCTAGCAACCGGGCCCAGCGGGTCTACGAGCACGTGAACACGCCTAAAGCTCTGTATAGGGAAAGTACGGCCATCCTTTTTTCCGCTTGGTTCTTTCCGCCATGTTGGTCCCTTTCGTTGCTTGGCTGCCATGAGAAACCTTGTGAATATTCGTATGTTTGGGTTTGAATAATGCCACAGTGTTGTACTTTTCGGTGTTCTTAAGACAGGAAGAAGGGAGGTAAACATTGTAGTACTTCCATGAACAGTTTTATTGATGAAAGTCTGAAGGAAATTCCTGCATAATGTCATGAGATTAAATTATTCACGCGTCGTTGTTTTTATCTCCAGGCAGTTGCCGAAAACCCCAAATTTTGGACATATCAGTGTCTCAACTACATTCTCGTTTAGATATGAAATTAATATATAATTCCCGAAGCAATCATTTTTCGTTCATTTTTATATGTTAAGTGTATCATTACAGGAAACAAAGAATTGAAACAAGACAAATATTAGAAGTTCAATAGTAATTGGCGTTGTAAAGGCACCTTTGATTCCTCTTTTTGGTAAAAGTCATGTAGTGGGTATCCCCTTGCATTTTTCGTAGTTCATGTAAGATTTAAGAACGTAAAAGGCAAGAAAATACTCATAAAAAAATTATCAATAGTCTGAATCGTTTTCTTCGTTTACACTAAACTCCGATGACGACGTGTTCGCACTCTATTCGATTATGTGTCTACGGTACACGTCAATCTGAATTTTTAGGTGAACTGTTTAGATCTGGAGCCACAAACAAACAGTTTTCTCAAAATCGGACGATACTTATTTCTTAGAGCCGCCAGGTCCGCATGGGCAACCTTACTCGAAGTTTCCGCATCTGTCCGTCGGACTAAACACCCGGTTTCTCGAGAATGAAAAAGAGTTATCGGTCTGCTCTCAGCTTGAAATAAAATTTCGACATCTTACCTGTATTTCGTCCGCAGCATTGTACGTGCTAAAATCAACCATACGTAAAGTCTACGCAATGCGATTTTTCCTCTGCAAACTCTTCTTAATTTTGCACAGTAGTTTAGTTAATTTGATGTAGCAGGGAAACTACAAGTGAGAATGAACAGAAATTGAGATGATTATGGAGCGAGTATACAGGTCCACGCCAGCTGGCCGGGCGTCGGCCGGCGCCCTGCTGCTATCTGCACGCTGCACACAGCCGCCCCGCCTCAGGGCCACCCTTCCACCCTTCCACCCTGCCGCCCGCTGCCCTCCTGCCCTTATCGCGCCTCCGCAGGGCCGCCCTGGCGGCCATCTTCCGCCGGCTGGGCAATGGGCAATCGCCGGAGCCGCCGAAAGTCGCCTTTCAGACGCGCCGTGACGTCACGCCGCTCCTTCATCTGCCGCCGCCGCTGACACGGAACGGCTCCCTAGAAGCCACGGCGACGCCACCACAGGCCACCACAGGCCAGCACACACTAACAACACAGCCTGCATCGGCGTTCAGGCAGCGAAGCACAGCAGCCGGCTTGGACGGGTGTAGAAACGGAGTTGGCCCGATAAATGCGTCCTTCTTCAAATGGCGTTCGCCGAAATAACGATGTCATTTAAACCCTTCAGGATAGGAAATAAATTACCAAATTCTTCACACAGACAGGTGAATACTGAAGGAATGCAACAGTGTTCCTTAGCAAGTACAATACGTATTCCGTTTGTATAAAAATAATTGTGGAATCCGACCTGGGAGAAGATCGTTTGGATTTAGGAGAAATGTAGGAACACGGGAGGCAATACTCACATTACGACTTATCTTAGAAGATAGGCTAAGGAAAGGAAAACCTACGTTTTTAACGTTTGCCGATTTGGAGAAAGCTTTTGACAATGTCGACTGGAATACACTCTTCCAAATTCTGAAGGTATCAGGGGTAAAATGTAGGGAGCAAAGAGTTATATTCAACCTATACGAAAACCAGACAGCAGTTATTAGTGTCGAAGGGCAAGAAAGGCACGCAGACGTTGGGAAGGGAGTAAGACAGGGTTGTAGCCTTTCCCCAATGTTGTTCAATCTGTACATTGAGCACGCAGCGAAGGAATGGAAGCAGAAATTCGGAGAGAACATTAAAGTGCAGGGAAAAGAAATTAAATCATTGCGGTTTGCCGATGACATAGTAATTCCGTCAGAGACCGCAAAAGATTTGGAAGAGCAATTGAAAAGAATGGACAGTGTCTTGAAAGGAAGGTCTATGATGAACATTAACAAGAGTAAAACGAAGATAATGGAATGCAATGTCAGAAAATCAGGCGGTGCTGAAGGAATTAGATTAGGTAATGAGACAATAAAAGTAGTAGATGAATTTTGTTATTTGGGTAGCAAGATAACTTCTGATGACCGAAGTAAAGAAGATATAAAATGCAGAATGGCTATCGGAAGAAAAGCGTTTCTAAAGAAGCGAAACTTGTTAACCTCCAATATTAATTTAAATGTTAGGAAGTCCTTTCTGAAAGCATTTGTCTGGAGTGTAGCATTGTATGGAAGTGAAACGTGGATGATAAGAGGTTCAGATAAAAAGATGATAGAAGCTTTTGAAATGTGGTGCTACAGACGAATGATGAAAATTAGATTGGTAGCTCATGTAACTAATGACGAGGTGCTTAACCGAATCGGGAAGAAAAGGAGCTTCTGGCATATACTGACTAAGAGAAGGGATAGACTGGTGGGACACATTCTGAGACACCAAGGAATTGTCAACTTAGCATCAGAAGGAAGGGTGTGGGGTAAAAATCGTAGATGGATACCAAGGGACGAATACAGTAAGCAGATTCAAAAGGGTGTAGGTTGCCGTACATATTCTCAGATGCAGAGACTTGCACAGGGCAGGATAGCGCAGAGAGCTGCATCAAACCAGTCTGCGGACTGAAAACCATAACATAACAACAATAACATAAAAATGATAGCAGAAACTGTTACTTTTATGTGAAATTAAAATTACGACATGAAAAAGTGAGTCGCCTGCCACTTTTTTTGTTTTGGGGCCAGGAAATTTTTGTCAGCCAGAAAGTTGTAGATAATGAAATGAACGTTTCTTTTTATTTCAACAACTTTTTTTATAGTTCCCCTAGTTTTCTCACGAATTTGGATAGAATAGAGCGGTGCCACCTTTCAATTTCTACTTGTTACTTACAACGAGCTTGCCGACCAGCGCGCACAGATTCTGTTGCTCACTCACTTTGTACTTTGTGAACAATTTCGATGAAAAAAACTTAATCTGGGATACAATTTTCGATATTAAATAAATATGACTCAATAGTTTCTATTTATTTTATTAGTAACAAGCTGAACTCACCCCTACTTTGCATGGTTAATCTTTAAACTTCTTTAGCTCGAAAACTGCAGAACGTATCGTGATGCAGTTTGTTTCAATTTTTTTTCATTATAATGCTGGGATCGATGTGGATTATATCAAATATCAATACGAAAATGTGAAATAATTCAAATAAAAACAATATCGTAGAATGCTTTACCGCTTACGCACTGTCGTTACCATTGTAGCGTAAACTATGAAACCTCCACTAAAGAACATAGTATGGAATTATAGAACTCATAACGATTTAAAAGGAAAAAAAAAGAAAAGAAATCAAAAGTCGGGGCCGCGAGATCTACCACAATCACTATATCTGTAGTCACAAGCCGCCTGGCTCCATTTATGTGGTTCCCAGTTCCCACACATGCTCTCGCGTATATTAGTTTTTTTTTTTTTTTTTTTTTTTTTTTTTTTTTTTGAAGATGTTTGTGGGTTCTGCCCTACCTCTTATAGTTTAGGCTCCAGAGCTTACTAAAGTGTAGGAAGCGGTAAACGATTCTACGTCATTATTCTTATTTTAGTTGTTTCACAAGTTCCTATTGACATTAAATATAGCCTAAAGAAGAAACCAAAAGAAACCACTTGACGATACGTTCAGTACTCCTCGAGGTATAAATGGTAGAGGGACAGAGAGAGAGAAAAATATGCTTCTGTTTTATATTAAAAGTTGACCATTGTACGAAATAAAAGCTTAATTCTAGGACGAGGTATCCATATAAGAGTTTAGCTTAATTTTAACAATAAAAGTGGCAAAAGGTCCGTGTGAACTATCGGCTACTCCCTGCTGCAAAAACCTTGTTCCCTGGCCCAAATTGAGAACTGACTTGCTTCAAATTACTCTAATAACAGGAAGTTAACGATACAGTGGCCAATATACGTTGCAGCTCACACGAAATTACACAAAGGCATTAATAAACAAGCCATCACAATTAATGTTATTTCATAAAGGTGACTACGAAAAACATTTATGGCGCAACGGAAATTAAACAAAAAAAATGCATCCAAGCTTGTTCTCAGCACTGGTGAAAAACAAAGTTAAATAAAAGGGGGAAGGTGCTCGAAAACTACAATTTATAGGCACTTCAAAATTATGGTGAACTTAAATTGTTTATTCAGGTCGAACGCAAGCAAAATGGAGAACCAATTATTTGAACAGAATAAAAATACATCTCACTTACATGAGCAAATACTGACGATGCCTAGCATTTAATTTAACACAAATTACTCAGAACTTAACGCTACTGGGCGGAGGATTTACAAAGAACACTCACTTGCTCACACACACGCAATGCAACAGCGAAACTCACGAAAATCAGCGTGCTGTATCGAGGCAAAAGCAGGCACCGCTATCGTACGCGAAATTCAGCAAACCCGGAGGTACCACACAGCACAGCAAACCAGGAGCTACCACATAACACAATATACAATAAAACTGAGAAGATGGCTCTGGTCTGTCGTGCCTGATTTGAGATGGTGCGAGAGTATACCAAAGTTCAGTTGCATCGAGATTAGACCGCAAGCAAACACGCTAACCGAGACACACGGCAACGTCACATGATCGCATTCCACTGAAGGCGAAATGGTTAAAAATCGGAATCATTACACAAAATCACTGCAGACTCTTAAGTTGCAATCTGAGAGTAAACTATCTAGGCATTGGTTTTATGAAAAGTGGCGTGAATTCAGGTCACTAACTGCCAACCCCTGAAGTCGGAGTTCGGACCCACGTGGTTACGAAAACCGATAAAAATGTATAAATTCAATTTCCGAAAAATAAAGAAAATTAACTACGGCATGCAACCCCTAGAAATGCGTAGATTTTCATAAGGAAGCTACTGAAATGCAGCAACATGCGATTGGGAACGTTAACAGAGACAGAAAAAGTCCAGTCTCAAAACCCGGGCCAGCCGCGGTGGTCGAGGGGACTGAGGCGCTCCAGTCACGGTCTGCACGGCCACTACGGTCGGGGGTTCGAATCCCCCCTCGGGCATGGATATTTGTGCCGTCCTTAGTATTAGTTAGTTCATAAGTAGTTTGTAAGTTTAGGGACTGATGACCCCGTAGTTAAGTCCCACAAACTATACAAACATTTGAACATTTCAAAATCCAGAAAAGTGAAATAATTACAAAGTCGGAACAATAAAAATAAAAACTATGACATGCAACCCATAGAAATGTTTAGTATTACATAAGGAAGCGAATGAAATGCAGCCACACGTGATAGGGAGTGATTACAGAGACGGATGAAGTCCGGTCTCCAAAATGTGAAATCATTACAAAGACGGAAAAGTGAGAATAAAAGCTATGGCATGCAACCCTTAGAAATACATTGAATTTCATATGCAAGCTACTGAAGGAGGTTGTACAAGTCTCAGCGAAAATTAATGCTAAAGAGTAAGTGCATACTACAAGTTTGGAGAACAGCAAAATTAAAATAGGCAGGGAGAGAAGATGCCGAAATGTTAGTGGAAATCAGTAGGATACATGCTTATTTACTTGCCTGATGGGCATGGAACAAACAATAGTGGAAGCTGAAGGCTTTGTTCTATAAATGTACCACATGGAACACATATAATCACAGAAGGAAACGATAAGAAAAAATTTACATGCAGTGTGCAAAAATGAACATATTGTTTGTTAGAAATTGGGTTCCACAAAGCTAGAGAGAATTCACTCCGAGTTCGTACACAGTCACATAATCACAAAAGGTTTGAATATTAAACTGCAACTAGTAACGCATATACCACGTTTATCTGTTGGAAATCACTGGATTGAAAAAGTAGAACAACTTTCCGCACATGATCGGATGAAATATTCCAAAAATGAATCTAAGTTCAAGAGTCTAAGTTAAAGATGTTAGACAACAAATCGCTACCATCTCCACTGGCACAAGAAGCAGAACCAACCTTACATCACCACGATCCCAGCACAAAGTGTGACCTAGCGGCCAAGAGGCGTGAGAAAGCTACCGGAAACTGGGAAACCCACAAGTACAGCAGTGGTGGGAAGAGAAAATCTCGTGACTCGCCCTGGATAAGGCTCGTCGACTGGCTTGTAACCAAAGGTTGTAGAAACCTCTTTGGTCACATCAGCAGCTGGGGTTGGTGACGACTAACTATCGACTCTGAGTAAGAGAGAACCATGCAAAGCGAGCTATTACCACCCACATTCAAACAGCCATTAGATCCTTGCACATCCACTTAAAAATAAAACAAAGGCACATTCTCACAGGGACAGTGGCGTAGCGGAGAAGCCGTATTTATTGCCACATTCATAACCACAATAATAAATTATTAAAATAACTAAATCCTACGAATATTAACTATCAATTCAGAAACTAATATTTTAAATCATGAAATAAAAATGCTATTTCTCATGCCTTGAAAAGAGTGGGGTTCTAGTTTTAACAAAATGATAATCTAGCGACATCAAATTACAATTTTATAAAAAGTATAGAGAAGACGACAGACGGTCGTCTTTCAATATAATAGTATGATTGCCATCTCCAGCTGAAATTTATGGCAAAAATAGATTGTCTAAAGAGGAATGCCTTAATATATATGAAAAAGGAGCGAGCTCAATAAACTGCCGTGAGCTCGCAGTGGTGGCCGGGTGGCGCTCGGCACTAGTACTGTATAGGGTGATTCACGCTCTGCGGCCGCCATGTTGGTTGGGTGTCGCGCTCTCAGCTGGCTTCATTTCACTGTCATTGTAAGACACCTCTATGTTAATCTGTGCTCGCTGCAGGCCACCATCCAGCACATGGTCGCGTAATTTAAATATACATTTCTTGAAGAAAGTCTATTGTCAGAAAGCCACATAATGTGTGTACGTGTGTGTGTGTGTGTGTGTGTGTGTGTGTGTGTGTGTGTGTGTGTGTGTTTCTTAACAAGTTAGCATTTTTACAAAAATTAGTACAACTAAATGCCACTAAAATTTCACAAAAAAAAGAGCGAGTGTTACATAAATGCTTTGAACAGGTCATTATTAACAGATGTCACGTCCACGCTAATATTATAATTGCGAAAGAGGTTCTGTCTGTTCAGCTTTCACTAGCAAACCGTCTAACCGTTTTTGATGTAATTATATATGAAGGTGGCTTTAACGCTGAAGAAGAACGTAGGCCACTTTGCAAAGTGTGTAATTCAATATATCTGCTGTTTTTAAGTGTATAGCTTAAAATATAGAACAGCTGAGCAACAATGTTTCTCCTATAGTTTCTGAGACGCTTGGAGACACCTTCAAAAAGCTATTTTTTCATTGGCGTTCAAAATTTATCACGATTATTGAAATAGTTTTAATTATTGATATACTGTACGTAATAGGGTAGAACATATGAATACGTTGCTTACACAATACGTAGACGTCTTCAAACAGCAAAATCTATTTCGATGACTTTTGAAACCTGCGAAATTTACACGTTGTATAACATATAGCTTCTTTAGTAAGTGGCTTACTCATGATGTAACAAACCGTAGACCATAGATACTACTAGACTGGGCAAGCTAAACAGAGATCGTGCACGCCGCGGTTGAGTAGCGGAGCGGTCTAAAGCGTCTCGCTGCGGAGCGCGCGGTTGCTCGCCGTGGAGGTTCGAGTCCTCCCTGGGGCATGGGTGGTGTGTTTGTCCTTAGGTTAGTATACCTAGGTTTAAGTAGTTTGTAAGCTACGGACTGATGACCACGCAGTTTGGTCCGATAGATTTACAAACATTTGAACATTTTGAAGATCGTGCACTTGGCGTGGCCCATTCACAAAATTAATTGCCTGTTGGCAAACAGTAAAAGGACAGCTGACCAGTGCTATTGCTTCGCCAACAGTCACGTGGTTCATAGCGGGGGGATATCCACAAAAATGATGAGGCCATGCCAAGTATACAGGTGTCTGTAGTCGAAGTAACAGAGCTCATTTTCGGTATTTAATGACACCCTGATTTCTGTCTCGATGAAGAAGAACAGTATTTACAGTCATTCTACGTACGGTTTATAGTCATAGCGGAAAATTGGAAACGTTAAATTTTTGTTCCTGGTCATAACTTGGAAGAACAAACATGAGTAACTGTTGTACTTTTGATCATTTTGAACCATCAGTCGTTTAATTAAAACCTTTAGTATGTTTCGGTCATCGAACGTCATCACCGGATAAAAGATTTAAAACGGATGAGTAATGTAGACGTTTAACTTGCTGATAACAACAACACTCCAGTTCAGACAGAATGTGCCACACGTAACACTGTATAATAAATGATGTATGAAGAACTTTAGTAATTTATTGATGTTTACTGGAACCGTTCATAAATTATTTTTTATGAGGTACTAATTTCGGCATATTTTAATCTCAACATATCAATAGACAGTTACTGTTATCAGCAAGTTACAGGTTAATACTACGTATTTTCTTCGTGTGTGCTAAATCTTTTACGCCGTGATGACGATTAATGACCGAAACTAGCAAATACTACAAGTTTGAATAAACCAGCTGACCTTTCAAAATGAATGTTATTAATTGCTTGTATAAACGGGCGCAGGAGCCAAGCCCCCAGTAGGCGTGCTGCCGCGCAAGCCTACGTACCAGCCTAGGTAGCCAACCTAGGCATAGGCAGCCGGCAGGTAGCGGCCGCGCGGGTCTGGGCGTCAGCATCAACTGCGCTGTGAAAACCACAGAGAAGGCAAAATGCTGCTTCAGAAAAGTCACGTGTTTCCATTCCTAATATTGTTAAAGTTGTTGCAGTGCGATGAATGTACAATGTAAACTCATGCGGGAGTTCGTTCCCTATCGGAGGTTCGAATTCCCCCTCGGGCATGGATGTTTGTGCTGTCGTTAGTATGTAAGTTGGTTCTTAAGTAGTTTGTAAGTTTAGGGTCTGATGAACCTGTGATATGCTGAAAAAAGGTTACAGAAGATGTTTGTCAGAGTGTGCCAATACGTATAGACATCCTCTAACAACGTCGTTCGGTTAATAGTCCCTAACATCGACGTGGATATACTATGAACTACAGTTACCTTACAAGCCTTCGCCGCGGTGTCCGAGGGGACTGAGGCGCTCCAGTGACGGTCTGCACGGCCACTACGGTCTTGGGTTCGAATCCCCCCTCGGGCATAGATATTTGTGCCGTCCTAGTTCGTAAGTAGTTCATAAGTAGTTTGTAAGTTTAGGGACTGATGACCCCGTAGTTAAGTCTCATAGACTATACAAACAAACAAGCCTTCGTAATAGTCACCTGCCGTAACTATGCTCTGTGATACACGTCTGGAAACTTTGCGCAAGGTCTTCCTTTGGGCTGAGGTCCAAAATCCTCGTCACGTTTCGTTGTATGTCTGGAATACCCATCAAATCTCTTTCATTTCAAATCGAGTATGAGAGATGGGAATAGGAAGAACTCTGGACTGTTGAGATCCGGCGAGTACTTTCGGTGCTCAGGTAGCACGACAACGCAGGCAACCAATATCGACAAACAGTTCCTCGCAACAACAACAAAATGAGAAGAGGGTGGTCCAAGTTGCGTGCGTTGTCGTGCTATCTGAACATCCACCATACTCGCCTCGACTGAACTCGCTTTGAAAGAAAAGAAATTTGACGATATTCCTGAGAGCCAATAAAGCGTGACGAGGTTTTTGAACACCATCGCAAACGAAGACTTTTTGAAAAGTTTCCAGGACATGTATTGCAGAGCTCAGCGGTGCAGGATTATGGGAAGCGCCGGCCGCGGTGGCCGAGGGGACTGTGGCGCTCCAGTCACGGTCTGCCCGGCCACTACGGTCGGGCGTTCGAATCCCCCCTCGGGCATGGATATTTGTGCCGTCCTTAGTATAAGGTAGTTGATAAGTAGTTTGTAAGCTTAGGGACTGATGACCCCGTAGTTAAGTCCCATAAGTTCTACAAACATCTGAATCTATGTAGCAGTTCCAGAAGAAGGCATTCTCTTTGTCATCGTGTGTTCTAATGCCATTACGTCGGAGAATATCACTACAGATGGATAGATCAGAATGCTGATTCAATAGAACGATAAACGCTCTTATGACTTTTCTCTAAGATGGTAGACAGATTGCTAATTTCGAATTCGTTCAACACCTGTCGACTGACCGTCAAACGTTTAAATGTTTGTAAACCTACTGGACCAAACTGGTATGCTTATCAGTCCTCAGAGAATAAAGTAACTTCACACACACCTGTGTCGTACCGACGCCCAGTCTGCCGCATGATGCCTTAGACCACGCGGCCATTGTCTGCGCTTGAGTGTGCAATGAAGCTCCGCCATGCAGTCGGCCCAGTCACGCCTTGAAATTTACATATTAAACAGAAAGTAAGGTCGGTGACTACGTGAGCGTCTATGTGCGTGTGCGTGTGTAAATGCAACTACGTTTACACTGGCTGTACACTAGGAATGTAAAAACTGATCAAAATATCTGTGTCGGGGTGAAAGTAGATATCGCGATTAAGCAGCCTGCAGTTGACTAGTAGCGGTTTTGTACGGCCTTGTCAATGCGCTCAGTTAGCCAGAGTACCTCTCTGACTAAATGACCAGATGTCGAGAACAGATATGAAGCGCGGTACAATTACGTGAATTGCCAATCATGAAATTAGTTAATTACTTAGGGTAAACATCAAAGGATTGATTACAAGTGCCACAACAGAATGAGTATATAAAACTCTTCTGGGTATTGGACAGCATCGTCAATATATTAAATGTTTCACCGAAGTTTCGGCCACTATTGCAAGCGGCCATCTTCTGGGTGTTACTTTTACTGCTGGATGAGGGAAAGCTGGTATCTGAAATATTGAATGTTGCCAGTTATGATTGGTGGTTTCTGCTCTCTTTAATTGGTGTTTTCCTTATTTCTTCCTATTGGAAGTCCTTGATTGGTGTTTGGATTAATATTTTCCTTTGGTTGAGAATGGCGAATGAGGAGCGGTGGTATCAGTGACGTAGCACTGGCGTCTAGCGCCGGCTAGAGCGTGCTGTTTGCCCTGTGTGTGCGCGGCCGCTGTTGTCTCCGGGCTATGTGGGCCCCTGTGGACTGCACTGCGCGCGGTGTCGTCGCGAAGCGCTGCTACTGCTGGCAGCCAAGACGCCGGAAGTCTATACCCGTCTTCTCTGTTCATATATCTGGGTCGCTTAGCTATTTCTATTGCTTCCCTGATTTTCCTCTTCAAAGTGAAGGGTTGTTTTGCCAATACAGTGACTCCTAAAAACCCATCTGTTTGCCGCACTCTTCCTGGTGTTCTGCTACTGCCGACTTCGTTTGCTGTCGCAGCCGAATGTACCTCTTGCTCGGCTATCCTTGTGTTAAGCGGTCGCCCAGTTTCTCCAAAGCATTCCTAGCCGCATCCACAGCCGATTTCATAGACTCCGGCTCTGTGCAACTTATCAGTTTTGTCCTTCATTGAGCCTAGGACATCTCTTACTTTATTGTTGCTGCGAAATATAGGTTTGATGCCCTCTCGACGAAGAATTTTGCCCACTCGTTTGGTGACTCCTTTTACATATGGCAAAAGGGCGATGGTTTGTTCTTCCTTTTGCTCCACCCTCTTATTTCTATCATTAGATGTCATAGTTTGCTCAATCATCCTCTTCACATAACCGTTTGCTTCGAAGATGGACCTGATGTTTTGTAATTCTGCCTTCAGGTGTCGTTCATCGCTAATCCGATGGGCCGTCTTAGTTAGAGTGTGGAGCACGGACTTCTTTTCTGGCTTCCAGTAAACCTCTACGTCGAGGAAAGGGAGCACCACATTCTTCTCAACCTCCGTGGTGAACTGGATCTTGTTGTGCTGTTGATTGAGGTGTTGATGGAAGTCCTGCAGCTCCTCTTCTTCATGAGGCCAGATGACAAACGTGTCGTCTACATATCGCAGCCAGCAATCTGGGCGTAGTGGAGCGGACTGGAGAGCAGTTTCCTCGAATGCCTCCATGAATATATCGGCTGCAACGGGCGAGAGAGGTGAACCCATCCGTCCGTCTGTTCATAAAATTCCACTTTCCTCCTGAAATAGGTGATCGTTAAACAATGTTGCACCAGATCGCAAACGTCGGGTGAAACACGTACCTCCAGGATGTGCATGGTATCCGACACCGGTACATTTGTAAATAAGGACTTCACGTCGAAACTGACGATTAAATCCGTGGTGGAGATTCGTTTTTCTTCTAAAAGTGCCACAAAATGGGTCGAGTCCCTGACGTAAGAGTCCGTGTGGCCCACGAGATGTCTGAGTTTCGGTACCAGTTCTTTTGCAAGTCGGTAAGTCTATACTGCAGACAATAGGCGTGACGTAGCGCTGACGTGAATAGGCTCTGTCGACCGTATATCGAGGTATCGACTTCAGCGCGAGGCAACATGCTTTATGTATGAGATATTCGTAAAAAACGGCAAAGCACTTTTGACAAGCTAGAATGTAGACGTCACTGCTCCTTGTTTGACTCGGAAAATTTTAAGCTGTACTCGTAAGTTCCTGCGTAACCACGTCCTTAAAATCATGACACATTGGCAAAAATAGAATAATTGCTTGTATCATGCACAGTAATTTACTCTTAGTTCCCTGGCTAACATCATCCCTTAAATTGATGCTGTACTGCTTTATTAAAGAACGGATGAATTGAAATTGTCTATTTACCATGTCTCATGTGGTGAAGTATTTATACCTTTCGACGTAGTTGGATCTTAGATATAGGCAACCCATATTAGAAAAGAAAACTGTTGACTTGCTTGTGGGACAACATTTTGTTAACGTAATCGAAATATTGAAACAATTTGGCCGTAACGGGGGTTGGAAAAATTCAACGACCAAGTTGGGATTTGTGCTGGACCGGGATTCGACCCCGTATTTCCCGCTTGGGGCAGCGCTCGCCTTAACCACTTACGCCGCCCGGGCACGCTTGCCTCTCAACCCGAATCCTCGATTTACAGCCCCTGCCCGCTGCTTCGCCGCGCTCCTGGTCTCTACTGGATTCCCGCAAGGGATCGAGCGTTACAATGCGTCCGCATTAGTCCATTCAAATAGTAGCTATATCTCGCAAAAGATGGGGTAGAACATTTTATTATTTTAACTCGTTCATATGGTTGGAGATATTACAAAACCAAGTTTTTCCAACATAATTTATCTTGACAAATCTTTCTGCAGTCAAAAAACTTCGAAAATTTCGGACTTTTTTCAGTTTTTTCAAAATATCTCTGTTTTTTGTGCTCCTACCGCTTTTACGTCTCTGTTCTTTTTTAAAGAACACAAAATTCTCTACAAATTTGATTCTTACCATTTTTTCTACTCCCAATACGTAAGGCGCTTCAGTGCGTAAAAAATACCAGCGCTGATATGGTCTGCAGTAAACTTCGGATGGTGATGTACCTACGAAGCACAATAGGTGGGTGCCCCGAAATCACCATGTTGCATACAGAATAATTGAATTTTTGAAAATGAGATGGTAAATTCCAACATATAACATGATATATATTTAAATTACACAAACAGAAACTGAAATAAGTGTTAAAAAATTAGGTATTTTGCCACTTTGCACAAATTTTGAAACATTGACATTTTTGGCGCATTTTAGCGGCTTTCGTATTGGGAATAGAAGAAAATGGTAAGGTGAAATTTGTAGTGAATTTTATTTTCTTTAAAAAAAAGAACAGGAACGTAGAAGCGGTAGGAGCACAAAAAACTGAGATATTTTGAAAAAAACTGAAAAAAAATCAGAAATTTTCGAAGTTTTTTGACTGCAGAAAGTTTTCCCAACAGAAATTTTTTTGTGAAAACTTGGTTTCCTAATATTTACAACCATATGAACGAGTTAAAAAAATACAATCTTGTACCGCACCTTTTGCAAGGTGTATGTTTCATTTTCTGACTTTTGAGTGGACTACATTGTAATTATCGTTGCCTATTGTGGACATTAAAGAATCTATCGAGATTGCAGTAAGGGGACGTCATATCAGTCGGGATAGTGGTCACATTCTCAGTACGGCCTGGGATCCCGCGTTGAGTCTTTTTTAGAAGAGTTAAAAGACAATCCCAAGGGAACTGACTTCGGACGGGCAGAGCAACAGCGGAGACGCCGCCAGCACACGCCCCTGGGCGCGAACCGAGGACCGAACGACCCAGCGCCGGGAAAAGAGCAGAAGATCTGCAGCACAAGTGTGTCGGTCAGTGCATCAGCGCTCCTGATGATGGCAACATGATCTGTGGCCGAAATATTGTGAGCGTTGCACACTGGGACCCGGCTGTACACCCGCGAAATCTTTCGTCATGTTTACAATTGTCGATATGGTGTCTGTTCTTTCCGGACATGACAGAAAAGAACGGACACCGTAACAATAGTTGTAATATTTTATTATTGAGAGTTGTTTATAGAGAATTAACCGTGCATTAGGAATTCAACAAATAGTCGGAAATAACAGTCATCGCCTGTTTCAATGTCAGACGGTTATGGAAATACCGTTGTATATTGGAAGATATAGTTATCAGGAAGACCTAGACTGTTTTTAAAAACACTAAAATGGGTGCCACATTTTTGAACCGGAGACGGTCCGAACACACAATAATTACCAGTTATGGTTGTACACGCTAGAACCATAGCCATTACACTGGCGCTGGTATCTACCAGAGAGTATTATTACCAATTTTCATATCAGCCCACACTCCGCTGCAGAGTGAACGTTTCATTGTGGGAACATCCCTTACGCTGTGGCTAAGTCACGTCTCCACCATATCGTTCCTTCCAGGAGTGCTAGTCTTGCAAGTTTCGCAGGAGGCGAGGTACTGGCGGAAGTTAAGTTGTGAGGCGGGATCGTGATTCGTCAAATCAAATTCAACAGCTTGTTTATTAGTCCCTAGCTTACAAACTACTTAACCTAAGGTAAACTAAATTAAGGACAACACAAACACCCATGCCCGAGGGGGGAATCGAACCCCCGACGGCAGACGGCCGCGCGTACCGCAACACGGCGCTCCAGTACACGCGGCTAATCCGCCGCGGCTCGTGAGTCATGTCGGGATAGCTCAGTCGGTAGTGCGCTTGCCCGCGAAAGGCAAAGGTTCCAGGATCGAGTCCCGGTTCCGGCTCGTAATTTTAATCTGTCAGGCAGTTTCATGTCAGTGCACACTCCGCTGCTGAGTGAAAGTCTGATTGTGGAGTATTATTACCATTCAAGAAAAATAACGTATTGTGTTTCTTGTGTCCCTCAGGACGTGAGAAACACAATCTGAAAAAAATGCCCGAGTGGGAAGATACACACGAAGGAGCTACACAGGAGCATAGTAATCAGTAACGCACGTGAAACAGAAGGCTCGGACCAATACTTAACTCGTGTGTCTATTTCTTCAGATGACGTACAAATGGGATGAGCCTTCTGCTCTATAGCAACGCAGAGGATACCGTGCTCACGGGTGCGGTTCCTCTAGGGGAAAGCTTGTCCACTGTTGGTCGAGCTGATCTCCACGAGTTTAGGAGAGTAACTCGGGCGTCCGATCCTTCATTGTCGTGAGTGTACTCGTGCTCTCCCAATAATCAATTTTCAGTCTGGGGCAACGTCCCAGAGATAAATTAAATTGGTTCCAATCCCCTGGTTCCGACCAAGGATTTCGGGAGGTTTTCCTTGGTTGTAAGGCGTATGCCGGAACTGGTAAGCCCCTCCCACTTTTTCCCAATTGGGATCCCCCCTTTGCCCCACTATCAGCTTGCCTGATAATTGGCTGTACAGAACCGCGACTCTTCATGGGCCGGATCTCAAACAGCCCGCTCCACTCCTCGGAGTGGAGAATGAAAAGAATAAGCTCTATAGCAAATGGTGAAATTAAGTAGACCTCGTATCGTGAGTACAATACGTGCACTGGCGGCTGGAGGGCTGGTCCACTGTGCAGCGCTGGCTGGCCACGGCGAGGGCTGCCGGCCGCCAGAGGCTGCCCACTCCTCAGTGTTTTCTGTCGAGTATTAACTGCGTAGTTGCGTCGACGCAGTGTACCGTAACAGTTTTTATACAAGCAAGTGCGTGTTCCGGCAGTACCACGGCCACTGCTCGCTTCGTGACATTTCGGCAGCCTCGCTATCGTTTGCTGCGAAGCTGACAAGTTTTTACTTTCCTTACGGTTGCTTCCTTCAGACTTCCGTTACCTTCATCAAATACAGAATAACACTCGCAATACAGACGTGACATTTTATATCAACCGTGTATTCTCGTTTACCTTTGGCGTTAGCCGTACGACTGTAAAATTCGATATGCGCTCTCTTGCGCCAGTGCTACGATCCCCTGATCTCTGGTGAGACGCTGGAGGACGGATCGCCCGCGTAAATTCCGCGCGCAGCTTTTGTGCGCCGTGTCGACACGTGTCCAGCGCCACCCTGGCCGGCTGCTGCCGTCGCGCGCACTGCAGACAGCGCCCCGGTGGCTGTGCCGGCCGCCTGCTCTGTTTGCTTTAGCTTTAGCTTTAGCTTCGGCTTTCACTTTTTGCGTCCCCCGTGTTTAACTGCTGCATTAAACTTTTCCCGTGTCCGCTGTTTGCCGGACGCTCCTCTGCCTTCACGCAGGCGACAGTTCTGCAGAGAGCGGTGGCTGCAGCCGACAGACCGGACTGCGTGTGTCGAGGCACACCGGGCCCTGCCTGACTGGGTGACGCGGTCCTCGCTAGTCCGGCCGCTCAGTAATCCGGCGCAGAACCGAAAAGGCGCGCATAACCGTGAATTATGATGTGCGATGTAGTTACTACCTAAACGCAATCCTATTTGTGACCGTGCTCTCAATAATCGGGCACTCCTGCTAATCCAGCTCCCACAGATGCCAGTGATGGCCGGATCATTGACAGCCCGGTGTAGGCTACTTAACAGACTTATTGAAACGAAAGAACAGACTTCAAGTATCAGTAAGTTTTTTTACAGATGCGCCAGTGGCTCGTTCTTAAGTAACAGAACCAAAGTAGATTGATTTTGTAGGTTCTCGATCAATAGGCCAATGTTATAAAAAATAAAAAATTTCTCATTAACAATCACATTATTTTATTTTACATAAAATTCACCTAATTATCCAGAACATAAAAAAATCAATCTACTATCCCTTTACATAAGAATTTAAAGATGAACGTATAAAATTATTCAATTTTCTGCTTTAGCAGCCAAAAGATTATTATGATCTGTTGTTTGTGAATTTAGTTAGCAAAAGTAAATTATTTTAAAAACTTTACATTGTGAATGTAAGTCAATAATTAAAACTAATTAGTCAACAAAGTTTACATTGTGAACTCTATACAATGAAATTCATTACTTCTATTTTTAAGTTTCTTCATTCCTTCATATTTCAATTTCATTTGTCCTTTTTTAATTATATCAAAATCAAAATCGACAATTAATTTAGAAAATCTATTCAGTAAATAACTTTAAAATCATTATTAAGTTCTAGACGAAGTTGTTCTCCAAATCTAGTATTTAAATATTCACAGTTTGTAATATTATATAAATCATTTATCTCTACCTCATTTACTTTTCTAATTTCTTTACAAATACTTAAATTATTTAGCTTCTTGATTGAACTAGTTTCCATTTATACAGATAAAATTTTTATTAGTTTTACAAAAATAAAATATTGTAATTTTGAACTTATAGCTAAATGATTCAATGAATATTATTATTGTTTTTTTATTTCTTATAAATCCAATAAAAATATTTTCTTATAAATGGAGAACAAAAATGAAGTGCAAGCTACAGAAAAAGATACTTATCAAATAATTGAGGTATGTGAAAAAGATACGGATTGTGCTATTTGTTTAAGTAATGAAAATAATACTGAATTTGTTAAAACAAGCTGCAAGCATATTTTTCATAAAGAATGTATTGATAAATGGTTAAAGGAAAAAGTAAACTGTCCACTTTGTAGAACCGTTATTAAAAATAAGTACCAGGAAAAATTGAGATAATTGATATTAGTCCTATATTTGATGCTGAAGATGAAGCAGCATATTATTGTGATTATGATGGTTATTTAAAATTAAAATTTAAAAAAAATATAAAAATTTACTTTTCAATTCTAATAATGTTTTTCTATATAAATGGAGCAAGTGCCAGCAAAAGTGGCTTAGAACTGCGTCAAGTACAATAAGTTTGTTCTGTGAAAACTAAATATTGTAATACAGAGAACTCAACTGATAATTTGACACTACAAAACTGTAAAAAAACTGGTTATAGAACTATATGTAGGTCATGTATAAAAAGTATCACGTACAAAATTGCAATAAAAATCGAATTCCTTGTGTATGTGGAAAAAGAGTTGCTAAATATTATTTCAAAGAACATTTAAGATGGAATCCAAGTTAAGAACATACAAATATTATTAACAATAGATAATGAAGCAAAATTTACATCTACAATGAATAATGAAGAAGTTGTAACTGAAGAAACATCTACAAAGAAAAGTAAAATTTGTCAAGAAATTGAAGATTTAAATCATTTTTGTATAAATACATCACATAAAGAAAACCATAATAATAAATGTAAGAAATATACCTTAGAATGTATTAAGAATAAGAAAGCTTTAACTAAATAATAAACTGACTCTCTTTTTCATTAATTATTTATTAAATAATGATCCTTATCAATCTATTAAATAATTATAATTTTATTAAAAACTATTCTTTACAAATGAAATAAATATTTTTGTAATAAATAAATAATGGAAAGTAACATTGCTGCTCAACTACAACAATTCAGTGTTGCAAAACTTTGTGAGTTTGTAAAATAAGTAATTTATGAGGATATTCAGATTTATGTAAAGCTGTTTTAATTGCATTTATTATTAGTATTCATTCAATTATTATCAGTAATCATCCAAATAGTGTTGGAAATAATAAAACTGTAATAAGTGAAAGTAATACAAATTTTGTTGACAATAATAATAATAAATCTGAAGTAGGTGACAATAATAAAAATTATAGAACTGCAAATAATAAAAATTATATAACTGAAGTAAGTAAAAATTACAAAAAAGAATTGTTAATATTTATATACCTAAAGACATAAGTGAAAATCAAACTAATATTGTCAAAAATAATAAATATGAAACTAGTGAAAATTTTTGGAAAAGTTACCATTTTATGATACTGAGGATGTTTTTTTTAACTAAAGAAGATACCATTAAAAAGAATATTTCCATTTTCTACAAATATATTTGTAAAACCAAGACATAGGAAAACAATTGAAGATTACCTAGTTAAAAAAGCATCTGAAAACAGATTACAGACTATAAATTTAGAAAATAGTATAGATTTACATGATCCTAAACTTTTCTTAAATGCAGCATAAACAAAAAATTTTAAAATTTTCCAAGAATTATTGAAACTACATCATGTAAAGATAAATTTTAATTTATTTTATGAATATATTCACAAAAAATGAAATAGATGAGAAAGTTCAAGATTTTGGACAACAGACCCCAAACTATACTATTTTAACAGAAAAAGATTTTAATAAAAGATTTAAACATGTAAGAGACATATTTTAGAAATATATCTAATTTTCAAACACAAGGATCACGATGGTTATAAAATAGAATTATTGATTTACAACTAGCAATTAACTGATATGTTCCACTAAAAGGTTCATCTTACATTGATTTACTAGATAAAATTATAAATAAGAAAGCTTGTATTAATGTAAAAAAATAATAGATGAACGTTCTAATAGGATAAAAATATATAAAAATGCTGGTCTGGATTTTGCCAAAGTCCATCAGTAAAGTATCCTGTGCCAGGCAACACTTGAAGTTTTATATACACAGTAGCCTTTGCCTCGCTTTAAAGGTTAACTGTGCAAAACAAAACAAAACAAAAAAAAAACATAAGGATCGAAATAATGCTGTAGATTTAGTCGACGCCCAGAAGTAATGTCCGTCTGCTAAGCAGTGTACTCGTCATACCTGCTGAACAATACGTCTATGTGACTCTTTACACTTAAAGCAATTGTTAAGGAATATGTGCACCAAATTTGGTTGAATGCGGCCCAGTCGTTTTGGAGGAGACGTGCAACATTGTCGCGTGATGCACCAGTTGCTCGCGCATTTCATTGTTTCTGACATCATATCTTCTGAACTGAGTGTTGTATTTGATCCTCACACCCACAACGATCTTCCACTTTGTTTGAAAGTCACATGTACAAAATTTCATCAACATGTGAAGAAAAGGGTAGATTTGTAAGCAAATACAGACACACAGACAGTGATTTCTAATATTTGACTGCATTACCTCTGCTGCTTGCAATTTCCGTGGCTTTGTTTTCTTTGGTGTCACAAACAGGCGTTACGTTAAAACGTGCAACATATGAATTTATAAATTTCTTCCTACTCTTTGTTGTGGAATGTGCATTGTACATACCTGGCCGCTTGACCCTGACGTGTTGTACGTTCGGCCTACAGTGGTCATTTCTTAACGCGTGTGCGGGTGTACAAACTGAAACAGAAGGTCACGCATGATATTTGGATGCGCAAAATGCTTGGCGCCGGTGCGGAAGTGGCAAACTATAATGGCAAGGGCTATAGGAGTGGTTCGGTTCAGCAACTGTCTAGCAAATCTCCCTATAAAAGGTGAAAACAGCGAGGCAATACCGTGAAATGAGGTTAATAAAAAAATTAAACAAGCGTCCCAGATTTGGAAAATTTCAAAGTATTATCTTCAGGAGTTGCAATGACGCATCACGTAGCGGCGGCATGGTCTCGTCCCTGTCGTAGTCTACAGTCCGCAGACCGGTTCGCTCGCCTCTCCGTGCTACCCAGGCCTCTGCAATCCTCTGATCTCTGACCAGGAACGGCATTGTGTCCAACCTGCGTAGTGTATTCATCTCTTTCTCTCCGTCTGTGAGTTTTACGCCACCCACTTCCCTGCAGTACTAAACTTACGATTCCTGTTGTCTCAGAATGGATCCTAATAAACCAGCTCCTCTTCTAGTCTAAATATGTCAGAAATTTATTTGTCACCATTTTCATTAAGTGCCTACTCATTAGTTATGAGGTCTACCCCTGTAGTCTTTAGCATTCGTCTGTTCCACCAAATTTCAAAAGCTTCTACCAATTATGTGTTTAAACTCCTTATCGCCCACGTTTCACTCTTTGCAGTGCTACACTCAATAAAATTGCCTTCAGAGAGAACTTCCTAAAAATTCTATCAATTTTAGTTATCAACAAATTTCTCTTTTTCAGGAACGCTTTTCTTCGAGTACTTATTCTGCATTTTGTATTTTCTTCACTTCGCCTATCAGAAGTTATTTTGCTACCCAAATAACAAAAGTCATCTCCTACTCTTACTGTATGGCCTCAAAGCATCGATAATTGATATATAAGTGTCAGTTTGTAGGTTTCTTTCTGATTAATATAAATCCGCAGTTGTGTTTCGATATTCATGAAATCATGCACGCCTGACATTAAAAAGGTGATGAACACCACTGTGTACGAATATTTCGTGTGTCGCACGGCAGACGTTGCCTTACAAGTTAAACGGATTTGTAAGCAGTTTGATCTGTCACCATGAGACTTGCCTCTTGCAAATTTATCCTCTGTATTCCACTGTATGGTGATTGGCGAAAGGTATGATACCTTCCAATGAACTTTGCCACCGCTTTACCGCTCGCCGTAAAAACTGGCCACTTATATATTTGCCTGCATGTGTAAGGCTCTTGTCCCCCGCATACGCAATGTTGACAGTCAGGAGAAGGTATAGGTGGACTGAGAGAACAGCAGGAGGATGGAAGGAAGATTAGGGACGACGGAGAATAGGGAGTGGAGGGTACAGAAGACAGTGAACAGAAGAAAGGACAAGTGAGGGGAGACCAAGAGAAAGAGGTGGTGGGCTAATGGCAGACTGTAATAAATACGTGCAGTAGGAAAATTACATGTATCATAGTGTTCATTAGAAGGAGAGGAGGAAAATATAGAGGCAGAAGGATTGGGTAGTGCTGGAATAGGAGAAGGAGGCGGTAGAGATAGGACAGCGAGTAGATTGGACAGGGAGAGCAAGCAAGGACGAGATGGCAGAAGAACAAGGACTGAAGAAGTGGCAGAAGGGAAGGAACATGGGAATAATGTAGAGAGGATTAAAATGAATTATATCACGGTGATATAGCTTGTTATACAGCAACATAATCTACAGGGCGTCTCGCGAAAGACGCCTGCCAGGCGTCCGCAGATCGCGGGGTACAGCTCCTGGCCGCCGCCACCGCATCCGCCGATTCTCGGACTCTATTGTTCGCGGGCGTATACACTGAGTTAAAGTCTAAAAAACATTGCCATCTGACTAACCTAAGCTTACTTTTATTTACAGTAGATGTTCAGAATGATGACCCACTATGGAAAGAGCGGTCTGACATCTCTTGAACACATTTCAGAACTCTCGACGAATTTCGGCTGCCGAAATCTGGGAAATGACTAGTCGAATCCTCTCTTCCGAGTGTATGGGAATTGCTTGCATACACCTTGTCCTCTAACATTCCACAAAGATAAAAGTCACAGGGATTTAGATCTGGAGAACGAGGAGGCCAGTCAACGATCCTATCATCAAAAACAATTCGGTTGCTGCCATAGAAGCATTGGCAATGTGTGGTCTTGCATTTTCCTGCATGAAATAACAGCACAGGTTTTCGTTGAGTGAAAGTTCTTGAAAAAATGGATGGAGGATATTGTTCACATACCTGTCAGAATTTATTGTTTCGTGAAAAAAGATTGGCCCAATTTTTCGCCTCGCACTAATTGCGCACCACACCCCAGTTTTCACGTCATGAAGAGGTTGTTGATGTAACTCATGTGTATTTTCTGAGCTCCAACGTCGATTGCTCTGTGAATTTACGAAGACTGACAAATGCAGCTATGCTTCATCAGAGAAATAAAGCATCTCAGGATCAACTTCCCCAACGTGCACAGACTGTAACAGCCAGTTACACTAACGACGTCGAGTAACAGTATCTGAGTTCGTGAGTTGAAATTCGTCGAGGTTCGCAAATATGTTCAAGAGATGTCAGGCCGCTCTTTCCATAGAGGGACATCATTTCGAATATCTAATGTTAATAAAGGTAAGCTCAGGTCACTCAGATGGCAATGGTTTTTCGACTTTAACTCAGTGTATGAGCCCGCAGCACAATAGAGTCCGAGAATCGGGCGCTGCCGTGGCCGGCGGATACGGTGGCGGCGGCCAGGAACCGTACCGCGCGATCCGCGGACGCCTGCCAGGCGTCTTTCGTGGGACTCCCTGTATATTGGTGAAATCAGTATACCATTAACATCTGTGAAATTTTTAAAAGCGTATTGGGTAGTTGCATTATGAAGGAGGCTTCTGTTTATTTGTTGCTTTCCTTTCCTGACGTACGTCACCACAACTTGCATTGAGTTCATCTGAATACGACGCTGTTCAAAATATCGAAACGTGGGTCTTTTTGATAAACCTGATTTTTCGGTACTGGCCGGCTGTTTTCACCTTCTATACGAGTGAATAAGTACATGTGAGCGTGTCGTCGTTGGCTGCTGCAGTGCGGCCGTGGGCAGCGGTGTTTTCTCGTCGCGCGGCCGGCCGCAGTGTTTCGGCCACACGGCAACCCGGGCGGCGGCCGGCCAGTGATTGGGCCCTGATTGGAGGCGGCGCCGACTTTGATCCTAATCAAGGGTGTCCACCAGCGGCAGCCGCTGTTGACCGGCCCCGCACACCCCCAACTTCTCGCATCGATCCGGGAGCGCCCTCTCGGAGCGTGCAAATTGTTCGCCGGGAGCTGCGAGCAGACTGTCAGGTGGAAATGAACTTCATTCAACTTTCAGGCGCCGGGTCGCCACACTTCGCCTCCCCTGCCTGTCGCGAGGACTGAGATTCATTGTAATGCCAGAGGCAGTCTGTAATTCTCCGAAAGATAGGCGCCAAATGCAGTCGGCGAAGAAGAATCAAGTCCTGCCCGGAGAAGTTCCGCGATCGGGCTATCTTTTGTAGCCTGTCTATTACCAACTTTCACCGACTACAATGCTTCATTTAAGGAAGTAACGTCTAGTGTGGGCAGTTGGATGGCCCATACTTTGTGAGGACACATTTAAAACATCACTAGATGACCCAGGCGAATATATCGTACCACCAGTAGCCTGTGATGTAAAGTTGAAACAAGTAGCGTCTTGATCCTCTGAGTGTCATTAAGCCATAAAAAGCTGTATATCTTAATTAGAAATGAACATATCCTAAAACAAACCGATTAAAATATACACAGAAAGGACAGATGAATATCGCGTTTCAGTATAAACAAAGGAACGCGAAGTTACGTGAATTATGATATTTGATTACAAATCTGTGGATGACTACCTTTCGTTCTCAAACAAAAATGGAGGAAAGTCTTCCCATACCATTTTTGCGTGGTGTGGTACAGTAACCGTGTCATTTGTCTCCTTTGTCAGATATCTGAAGATGCCCTAACCGGGGGAAACGAGTCATTTAAGTAAACCAAGACATCATTTTATTCAAGAAAAATGAAGGACGTCGGCCGGACAGAACAGACACGCCGACTTCTGGTCCGCCTCCTGCCCCACCCGATGAGGGACGAGGGGCGGGGAGACAACTTTCAAATGTTTTCATTGCACACTGGGAATCTCTGAATGGAAAACTAACTTTTCCATTTATCAATGTTTTCCTTGTGTTGACATTTCGCGGTATACTCGTCAAAAATCAAAATGGGCTAAAATCCTATGTAAAACGAAATATCTCAAAAATACACACCATATTAGTATTCCAGAAAGTTAGAAAGGCAGTTCTTCCAAAAATTTTAAAGTCAAATCGTTTTATTGCAACAAAAGCAGTTTACTCTCCAGAACTTACAGTAATACGAGTACATTACGTTGTTCACATTATTGACGTAATGTCCCAGACATGGAAATTTATTGTTTTATATATAGATCAGTGTTAAAAAAAATATACATTCCGCACCATCCAATAACGACGACATAAGCCTAGTATTCAAGTTTTTCTTCTTCTTCTGTTTTTTCGTTTTTTCACCAATATGTGATTTTTGAGGTATTTATTTATCTTAAAATGAAATAGTAGCAAAATAACTTCTGATGGTTCAAGTAAAGAAGATATAAAATGTAGAATGGCTATGGGAAGAAAAGGGTTTCTGAAGAAGTAAAGTTTGTTGACATCCAATATTAGTTTAAATGTTAGGAAGTCCTTTCTGAAAGTTTTCGTATGGAATTTAGCATTGTGTGGGAGCGAAACGTGGACGTTCGGGAGTTGAGACAAAAAGATGACTGAAGCTTTCGAAATGTGGCGTCACAGACGAATGATGAAAATTAGACGGGTAGATTACGGCACTAATGAGGAGGTGCTTAACCGAATCGGGGAGAAGAGGAGTTTCTGGCATATCCTGTCTAAGAAAAGAGATAGATTGGTGGGACACATTCTGAGACATCAAGGAATCGTCAACTTAGCATTAGAAGGAAGTGTGTGGGGTAAAAATAATGGCGGGAAACCGAGGGACGAATACAGTAAGCAGATTCAAAAGGATTTAGGTTGCCATACATATTCTCAGATGAAGAGGCTTGCACAGCACAGAGTAGCGTGGAGAGCTGCATCAAACAAGTCTCCGGACTGAAGACCATAAAAACAATAACAAGGATTTGAAAGATTGAAAGCAACACAAAACGTACGTAACAGTGTTTCAGATTTCAGGCTAAATTCATTTGTCAGAGAGCAGAGTATTCGTTTCTCTGAAGTTAGCGTAGAGTTTAAAACTCTGCTTATTACGGCTTTTTATCATCATATGCGACAAATTAAATACGTTCTCTGCAGTTAACTATCGAAACATTTCCAGTTAAATATCTAAATGCAGCTTTCGCTATCTTTATTACTAGAGCTCTTTTCAGATCCCACAGATAGGCTACGTGTTTTCCTCTAATTTATTGCTTTCTCATTAGGTACAGCAGATTGTCTGAGGCCCCCTAATCGTGGACCGTCGGTTGTTTGGAGCCCATTACCAGAGGAGCTGGTAGCCGTGGCCGTGGCGGAGCTGCGAGCACGTCGGCGCAGCTGTTTTATACTCTCCCGCCTCGCCGTTTGTTCCAGTAACGGCCCGTTATCTGTCGACGGTATCACATAAATCGTTTGCACCATCGAAACTCCGGGAACTCCTGTTACGTCGAATGGAACAGCGACTGGAGGTGTTCCTGGGATCGGCCCTCAGAGTTTGCCTACAGTAAACTTCGCCGGTGCTTTCCCTTACCGTTCTTCACACTCCGTCGGTAACCTTCCGATAAATAACGACTGCTCACTTTTGTACTCCTCAGCTGTCGTCTGGTTAGTTTACCTGCACTGTACCGGTGAAAAGCCGGCAAGAGCCCCGGACGCCGTGCAAGTGTTACTCCGTGAAAATGTCAGTCTGTGCAAGTGTTGCAACCCCGTCAGGAATATCGACAAATCTCTTTCCTTTTAAACCGAGTTCGAGTCGAGGGAACAGGATGAATTCTGGGGAACTGAGGTGCGGCGACTATGGTGGATGTTTTAGTTACAGCACCCGCTTATTTGCGAGGATCTTCTTGACGATATTGGCCGTGTGGGCGTGTGTTGTCGTACGAATTGAACATGTACCATACACTCACGATCTCAGTCCTCTAGACTTCTTCATTCCTCGAATCAAACTAACTTAGAAAGGAAAGAGTTTTGACGATATTTTTGACATCCAATGAAATAAGACGAGGCTTTTGAACACCATCCCAAAGAAAGACTTGGTGCAAAGTATCCAGGATACGTATCACGGAGCTTAGTGGTGACTGTTTAAGGCAGGTAACTATTTCCAAGGACAGTAAGGCAACTGTAGTTCATCTAGGTTAATGTTACAGGGCTATTCAGCAAACCTACCGAGCGGCGTGGCGCACTGGTAACGCATTGGCCTCGCGTTCGGGAGGACGGTGGTTCAAATCACCTCCGGCCATCCAGATTTAGGTTTTCCGTCATTTCCCTAAATCACTTCAGGCAAATGCCGGGGTGGTTCCTTTCAATTGGCACAGCCGATTTCATTCCCCATCCTTACCGAAAACACCGAGCGTTGGCTCCGTCTCTAATGACGAAGTTGTCGACGGGACTTTAAGCCCTAAGCTTCCTAAGCTTCAGCAAACCTAACTGTCATAGGTTGTCTGTTGGATAATAGTACCCCGTTTCCTTAATCGCCGAAACGAAACAGAGTAGCGGAAAGGTGTTTTTTTTTTTGGGGGGGGGGGATTTTGAAGAACTGCATTTATGTGAAAAATGCTCCTCTGTCTGTCAGAACACTGGCGTTTTCTTTCGGGTTAACAGGAGTATTAAACGACCTTTTATGGGCCGAAGTGAAGAGAAAGAACGGTAAAAATAATTTCGTGTGGCTCATTGGCCTGGTGCAAGTCTTTCAGTTGGACGCCACTTCGGCGACTTGCATGTCCACATCCTACCCCAGTTATCCAACCGGGGAAAGGGGACCTACAGCTTAACGTGTCGTTTATGGTGACTCCTCACATCGTTGAGAGGTGAAGGATGGGTTAAAGTGCAAACTGAAAAAAACCGTTGTCCGACTGGGTTTTGAGCCCGCGAGCCTTCGGTTTCCAGTCGAGCACTTACTCCAAGACCGCCGGGAGTAACGGGACGGGAACCGCCGGCCGCAGCAGCTCTCGTCTGAACGTCTGCCTTTGTCGAGTAGAGTACGGCGACAGGTATTGCACTCGACCTGAATTTTTCCTTCTCTTACGAATTGTACTGTGATTATTACATCAGTTGAGAAATTAAACAGAATAAATCGTACCGAGACCGATATGCTTTAGATAACTCCTCAGTGCGACAATGATTTGCCGCGGTGGAGTAGCCGAGCGGTCTAAGGGGTAGGTTCGAGTCCTCCCTGGGGCATGGGTGTGTGTGTCTTGTCCTTGGGTTAGTTTACCTAGGTTTAAGTAGTTTGTAAGCTACGGACTGATGACCACGCAGTTTGGTCAGATAGATTTACAAACATTTGAACATTTGACAATCTCCAATTTTTATTAGTTACGGAGACAAAGATTTACAATGATAATGTTGATTCTCAATTTGGTATACGTTTATTTATAAACTGGAAGGAAGGAAGCTTAGGGTTTTACCTCCCGTCGACAGCTTGGTCATTAGAGACGGAGCTAACGCTCGGAGGTTTTGAGTAAGGATGGGGAAGGAAATCGGTCGAGCCCTTTGAAAGGAACCATCCCGGCATTTGCCTGGGAGTAATTTAGGGAAATCACGGAAAACCTAAATTTGGATGGCTGTAAGTGGATTTGAACCACCATCCTCCCGAATGCGAGTCCACTGCTATAGCCACCTCGCTCGGTCATTTTGACAATGATTTGCAGTAGCAAGACATGAGTTGTAGCAGGAGAAGCGTCAAGGGCTGGCGGTCGCGTGACGTCAGTGTAGGCGGTGTGCAGGTGCCGGCAGAGGGCGGGAGCCTCCTAATTGGCGGCGCGCTGCTCCCCCCACCCCTGTGTCAGAGGCCACCCCTCTGCCCCCCCCCCCCCTCACGGCACGCAGCTCTGGCTCAGAGTGGCGTCCTCACCCCCTCACCTTCACTTGTTTATCGCCCTCTAACGGCACCCCACGCCGTGCAGCCAGCGGCGCAAATGAACAGCGTGTATAGCACTGCAGATAAGTACGCCAACAGCGCAGGAGACGCGTGCGCCACCACAAAGATGGCCTACTGTGCACACTGGCAAGTTATACAGTGAAAAAAAGGCGTTAAATTCTTCAGGTATTAATAATCGAGAAGGAGAAGGTGGTAATACGGGCTACCACTTTATTTTTAAACCATAAATTCCGAAATTGTTACTGAAAACCTCAAAAAATAATCTTTATGGTACTATAAAAGAGCCAAGCATATTTTTTTAGTTTAAATGACTATGCATCTTTAATATGAAAACATTTTTACAAAATTCTCATTAAATGAAAATGTGATAATGTGGGCTACTCTATAAAAAATAAAAATGTTAATATTATGTCAAAAATGTTCAAATGTTTGTTAAGCTTAAGGGACTTAACTACGGGGTCATCAGTCCCCTTATGAACTACTTATGAACTACCTACAACTAACGACGGCACAAATATCCATGCCCGAGGGGGGATTCGAACCCCCGACCGTAGTGGCCGTGCAGACTGTGACTGAAGCGCCTCAGTCCCCTCGGCCACCGCGGCCGGCTAAAATTATTTCCTGTACATTTTACGAAGTAATTAGAAAATAACCAACTCTTAATACCAGGACGCGTTTATCATAAGTTGTTCATTTAGGGTCGGCAGAAATGTAATGTAGCGTTCTGTTTCGCAGCCAGCACACATTAGGGGGTACTATCCTTGGAATATGACCGCTCACAAAAAAGGCAGGTAGCATCTTCGTCTGCAGGCTTTTCAACGTCAATCACTTGGCTGTAGAACTGACTGCAGTAGAACTGACTGTTGACTGCTCTATCGATCGCTTCGCTCAACTCTCGCATGATGATAGCAGTGGACGATCAATTTTCGCTCCTTATTTCTTGTTTCTTTGTTTTGTCAACACCTCGTTCACATTTGATCATATTACCACCCTCGCTATACTTTCACCACCCTCGCCATATTTGAAAGTAAAGTCACTATCCATTATAAACAACGTTAAATTAACCAGCTTCGGGACCATTAGAGAGCTAAAAACATATATATTATGTAATAAGTGGTTTGTATGTTAACGGTTAACTACATATTAGCAGTACGTCTAATATAATAGTAAGTTCGTACCTTTCGAAGTTTTGGAATGAGAAAAATCACAAACAAGCTCACCACTAGCGTACAAAATAAAAGACTGCGTCAGCGTCCTCTGTGGTGCTTACTCGAACTAGCTAGTGATATTTACCGAGGTAGCCGATGGACTGCGCAGGCTTGTTAGTCAAATGTTAACGTAGCCCATACTGCAACCGTAGCCCATAATACCACTTTCGCCTCTACTGCTACGATGATAACTGTAAAATTGTAAACAGAGGATATGTGATTTCGAGGACACAATATATTTACGGATTTAATCAGTAGATCCGCATTGAGGCTTAACCAGTCACAGTGGTATCAGGCTCACAGATACTCCACTCCTCGCAGATAGATGCGCTTCGCAACGTGTAAGGTCAACAGACATCCGCAGAATTCGTGTCACAAATTGCATACAGCGTACAGAGTTGGACACTACACAAGTGGTGGAATACGCGAGAGGAAGTTCAGTTGGACTTAAAGAAGCCGGTCGGGGTAAGAGGTGGATCGCTCAGCGCACGACCGGAGTTACCATTACTGTCGTTCGGAGGCAGAAGTAATCGTGGAGCATTAACAAGAGGATCCCAGAAAGGGAGCTCTGCACACCGGCGAGACCGCCCGGAATCTCACTGGCTGCAGTAGAGGCACGGGCTTTGGCGACGGCCAGCAAAGGCTTTTGATTCTGTAAATCGTGGGATTCTTCTAGATAAGCTTAAGTATTGTGGTATGTATGGGACAGTGCACAAATGGTTTAAGTCACACTGGAAGAGTGCAGAAAGTTGAAATAAGCAATTCACACGATATAGAAGAAAGAATTAATTCCTCTAATTGGGGAGCTGTCAAAAATGAGGTCCCACAAGGTTCGGTCTTGGGTCCTTTGCTGTTCTTAATATATATTAATGGCTTGCCATTCTACATTCACGAAGATGCTAAGCTAGTTATTTTTGCTGATGATACAAATATGACTATCACGCCTGACAAACAGGAATTAACTAATGAAATAGTAAATGATATATTTCAGAAAATTATTTAGACTTGAACACCGTTTGGTAGAGCACCACGAAATTTGTCAGCTGTGTGTAATGTTTCCAAATAAAGGGAGCCGTGAACAGACGGAGGGCACAGGACAAGAGTGCCGGAGAAGGGGCAGCGTGATGGCAAAGGAAGTGGGGTGGAGGGGGAGGAAAAGGTGGAGGGATCAACTGGGCGCTGGGGTAAATTAAGAGGCCAGGCCAGGGGTTCACAGGTGCAGTCAGGAAGGAAGGGGAGGAGGGCAGCGAGTGTCTCCAGGTCCCAGCAGCTGCGAAGGATTGCCGGCTACGATCAAGAACGAACCGAAACAATGGGTGCAAAAGCATATGTCTGCAAAAGAAAAATGGTTAAGGCCACTACAAGCCCGAAGGGGAATACCCGGGTTCGATTACCGGCCCGGCACTTATCGCCATTGTTTCATTTCAGTGCATTAATGCAGCTACTGTCATCCGACTGGGGGGAAATTTTCACAGTTTGTCTTCAAAGCGGGATAAACATCTGTGCCTACACGAGATTTCGTACGGTGCACGGCGGAGGGTGCCTTATTCTAGACGACCAACGGCGTTTGACAGAGCGCCACGAAATTTGTCAGCTGTCTGTAATGTTTCCAAATAAATGGGGAGCGGCCGTGAACAGACGGAGGGGACAGGAGAATAGTGCCGGAGAAGGGGCAGCGTAATGTCGGAGGATATGGGGTGGATGGGTGAAGAAACGGGGGAGGGCAGCAAGAGGGGGAGGAAAAGGGGAGGGGGAGGCAGGTGGAGGGATCAACCGGGTGCTGGGGTAAATGAGCAGGCCAGGCCGGGGGTGCAGCTGGCGCAATCAGGGAGGAAAGGAGTGGGCGGAAGGATCGAGGGGAGGGTTGGGTATTCAGCAGTTGCGAAGGATTGTCTGGTGCGCTACTAATAATGAGTGAACATCGGAAACTGAAGCCTGCCACCTTGTGACCCACGTACTGTTCTGATGCTGTGGTGGAAAGCAGACACTATGTAGCAACGTTCCACGAGACATTGTTTTGTGCCGGTTAATGTTGAAATATTGATTTACAGGAACATACACGAACTCGCCATGTACAATGCCACAACTGGCGGTCGACGATCACGTCGGCGTTGGAAAGGAAAACACTGCAGTAACGAGGCCTGCGAACGATTGCTTAGATTTCTGGAAAAGGAGCTTTGTTGTTATTTTCTGCTGCTGGCACAATACGTTCGTAATTTTTCATTTGTCCATTTCCAATAGCTACGTCTAGAGGGGAAGAGGAAAAGACAGACGGAAGGAGCGTGTGGACAGAGAGAGGAGGAAGAAAGAGCTGGAAGGCAGAAGGAACAAGGAAGATGTCAGGAGCAGGAAGAGACGAATGAAGCAGCGGAGACGGACAGAGAGGGGAAGACGGGAGAAAACGACTGTTTCCCTCAGCGGCAACTGTCGCACACTCGCGTAAACAGTGTGGTGTTTATGCTTGAGGATAAAATGGACAAACAAAAAGGTCAGTCAGTCCCCTGGATTTACAATAAATAATAATCGTGTGAGGAAACGTCGTTTTTGTAACATACGTTTGATTCCACGTAACGGAGACTGATGTATTTTTCTAGTTGAGTGTACGTTCAAAATTTTCAATTTTTGCTTACTTTCGCATTAATGTCATGTCAGACTGAGTCACAGTGAAGCCGGCCAAGGTTGAGGCGGTGAAGCGGGGGGCCGTTTCGAAAGTAATCCAACTTGTCGGCGAAAAGACGTCGCAGTTGTTTTGAAAGTACACCCTTTACTAGAGTAGGTCTACTCCTTCTGTACCCTGTGAAACTGTCCAACATAGTCTCTATAACAAGTGATACGTTTCAGCCATCTTTGAATCCAACACTGGAATCCCGCCGCTCGGCTGCGACTCCCGCCTCGTAGCCTGCGTCCCCAGAGACCGACCGCCCTCCACTAGAGACCGACCGCCCTCCACTAGAGACCGACCGCCCTCCACTAGAGACCGACCGCCCTCCACTAGAGACCGACCGCCCTCCACTAGAGACCGACCGCCCTCCACTAGAGACCGACCGCCCTCCACTAGAGACCGACCGCCCTCCACTAGAGACCGACCGCCCTCCACTAGAGACCGACCGCCCTCCACTAGAGACCGACCGCCCTCCACTAGAGACCTACCGCCCTCCACTAGAGACCGACCGCCCTCCACTGGGCCCAACGAGCGCCAGCAGGGCGGCGCTCAGCCTCACTTACAGGAGTGCGTCTTCTCACGACGAATTTCGGTCGATTTCAATAATTTCAAATTATCGTCAAGTCTATTCATCATTACGACTTCACGATGCTTCTTCAGTGTTCTAATGAATCTTTCGCTGTTCACAGTACATTCATGTTCCACGAAATCAACTAGAATAACTCTCTTGTGATCCCAGAAAACTGTCGCAATGAGTTTCTTTGCTGATCGATTGCATTTGAACATTCAAGTCTGGGACAAGGGGTTTGATGACATCTCTTCCGCTGACTCAGTTTCGGAGTCATGAGCGTTTATCCGTGTGACCAGATAAGAGCGTGTCTACTCCAGCTTCACACGCTACCAGCAGCTCGTAGCACACTTCCATCCTTCTGTCCTTCAAATCGTGTGTCGGTACCTACTGTACACGCACTTTCCGACACCCAAAGTGTTTCGCCATCTCATGCTCAGCATGTGGCCAGAGTGCAGTTGTCCAGCAACCTCAGGAATTGTGATTCGACTGTCCGCATGAAACACTTCACCCAGTTGAAATGTTTGTAAAGCTATTGGACCAAACTGTTATGGTCACTAGTCTCTAGACTTTCAAACTTTTCACTCTCAGCGAATGTATGACATTAACTGGGAAATGTGTCAAGTTGAAACTGTGTATGTAGCCGGGATTCGAATCCGGGTCTGCTACTTTGTAAGCAGTTGGGCTGGCCACTACTCCGCGCGTGCAATTTTACGCTGCCCACTATTACTCAAACTCGTCGTTTATTTTTTTCACTGATTCCCGTCAAAGTAAGGACCTAGTAGTGCCTTCGCACAGAAGGAAGGATCATTGCCTACATCGGCATATATATAAGTTATATAAATGAAGCGTCTGTTTTTTCGAACGTGGACTTATACTTACAACCTATTTAAAGTAACTTTACACTGAAGACAAAAATAGACCCATGCCCGAGGGAGGACTCGTACCTCCGGCGAGAGCGACCTCTGGGTCCGCAGCACGACGCCTCAGACCACGCGGCAGCCCCACGCGGCAGTTCACGCAGTCGCCCGCGGTCGCCAGCCTCCCAGTGTCTGCAGAGGTCATGCTGGCTCCCCCTCCACACGTCTCTGTGTGTTGCTCTCGTCAGTCGTGCTGTCCCTGTAGACATTTTTCAGCGTCCCACGGATGTCAGCAAAGTCGCAACCTTCCTATATCAGGCTGGAAGAAAGCACCAGCAGCTCTACAAAAAGCATTTGTCGAATTGCGCAACCGGTTCCGGTGTTGCAATTACGCCATCTTCAGGTGCCCGTTGTACAACTGTCAGTATTAGCACATTTGAAGGAGGCAGCCTTTAACACCGGTAGCCGTAAATTCCAAATGTGCTAATACTGATCCAAATTGTCGACAGCTTTAAACACAACTGCTCGCGTTGGACGGCTTCTTGCGCAGCGCGGCATCTTCGACAGCGTTGATGCTCTCTGCGGCGGCGCAGAGACTAAGTGCGGCACAGCAGCGAACCTCCGGACGCGTGTTGAAGTTCACCTAGCAGCACGCGTCTCGCTGGTTCGTCTCGTAAACAGCCGAGTCAACACTCAGGTAATTACGCCACTTGGCGCCTGTTGCCTGGGCGGGCAGCATACACAGCCAGGCGCATTCAATATACATGCAAATACATCGTCATAATGCATCTGCAGAAGATGTTGCAGAAGTGTCTTGTGACACTGATTGTAGATAATAGTGTCAGTCGAGAGCCGCTGTCTTGTACATCTAGAACCATTGGCTCAAGGATGCAACAGTTCGATATAGATTGTTATTATTTGTGGGGGGTTTCGAACTGGGGGTTCTTTGTTCTCATTGAGATGATGTATTTGCATGTATATTGAATGCGCCTGGCAGTGTACGCTCCCCTCATAGGCAACACGCGCCAAGTGGCGTGGTTACCCGAGTGTTGACTCGGCTGTTTACGAGCTGTTACCGCCCGACCTCGGCTACATAAAGACGCAGCAGCGGGTCGCGTGCTGCTAGAACAGCCACAGCGCGCTACTGTGCCGCACTTCGTCTCTGCGCCGCCGCCGAGAGCATCGTCGCTGTCGAACGTGCCGCGCTGCAGAAGAAGTGCCGTTGTGTTTAAAGCTGTCGACAATTTGGATCTCACCAGGGAAACTAATATTGGTGCCCAAGCAATATTGATTGGAAAATCTGTGTTTCGAGGATGTGTTGTGAACTTTGCTATATTTCCTAAAGGTCCGAAGCCGCAACCCGACAACTGCTGGTTAACTTTCGCTGTGCTGCGTTGTAACGGAGCTACAGTGAAAGCATTGCAAATACAACAGATATAATTGCATATCACTGCATATCACGTGTCAGTTTCCAACATGAGAAGTAATTGAGGAAAACGAGTATTGACGAAGAGCTGCTCTCCCAGCTACACACGTCAGTACGTACACGAGCCAGGCCAGCCGCCGCATCCCTTCGCTGCTGCTGCCCTCGACTCCTCACTTGACACGGCGCGGCAGTCGGAGGTGAGGAGGGCGGCAGCGGCGTTTGGTTTGGCGGCCGCTGGCAACAGGGGGCAGCGTGCGTGTCTCGGGGCGGCACTCGCCGTAATGAGCCGCCCCCGCCGCCCCCGCCGCCACCTGTTGTTCACACTCGGGCGCGCCCGCCCGCCTGTTGTGGGCCGTATCGACCGCCCATGCTCGCTGCTCGCTGCCTGCTTCCTGCTATCTCCACTGTCTGCGTCTCACCTCAGACATCGCGTACGTGCAGGTAGTCGCGGAAAGGAGGGCAAAAGATCGCACCTGACTGCTAGTGGGCACTCAGTTAAATCAACGGTAATCCTGGAAACTCGTGCCTAGGTAGCTTTCTAACCCGGGTCTCCTGCTTTGATTAGATTACTTTCGGTCATGGAATGCCACGCCCCATTGTTTAGTAAAACTGCATACACTACGCTTGTCCGACCTTTTTTGCACTATTGCAGCACAGTGTGGGATCCTTATCTGGTGAGTTTGACGGTGGACATCGAAAGAGTCCAAAGAAGGGCAGCTCGTTTCGTATTATCACGATACAGGGGAGACAGCGTTACGGTAATGATGCAGTATCTGGGATGGGAATCATTACAACAACGGCGCTTATCGCTGCGGCGTGGGCTACTTACGAACCTCCAATTGCCAAAATTCTCCTCCGAATACAAAAATATATATTGTTGACTCCCACTTACATAGATATAAATGACCATCAGTATAAAATACGAGAAATCAGAGCTCGAACGGAGAGATTCAGGTGTTCTTTCTTCCCGCGCGCTATTCGAGAATAGAATGGGAGATAAAATAGTGTAATGGTGGTTCGATGAACCGTCTGCCAGGCACTTAAATGTGTTTTGCAGAGTATCCCATGTAGATGTAGATGTAAAATAAAGGCATTGTTGTGTAACAGCGAAGCTAACGGATGTATATTGTGAAATGAGACGCTGTAAATACCACAGGAATTTTACATTTTAGACAGCAGAACAGCTAACGACGAAGTAGGAAACAGTTGAAACACAGCTGAAGAAGCGTATTCGTGGAAACTGAATACGTGTATTACTAGCAGTGCCGGATTAAGCCCTGTGTAGGTCCCTAGGCAATTCAAATCTTGGGGCTCCATTCCAAATTCATCCCTTAATAATTAGTAATTTTCAACGAAACAACAACAATATATTGGTAATAATAATATTGAAGTAATCAGTAACAATAGTAATAATAATAAAATTGTGGTATGCCACAACCGAAGCACTCGTTTCAAGTAATTAACATGTTCAGCCATCATGTAAGACAGCCAATTACGAGCTACAATAAGCTCAAATTTGGATATAAGAATTATAATAGCAAAGTGAAATGAGACATTTTCGTGCGACATATAAATGTATTCATTCAACAAAACTAACAGTTACCAATAGATCTATGTACGTTGATTAATAGAACAATATTACAGAAATTATTTAACGAAACTATTGCAATTCATAATAATTAAGAAAGCATTAAACATTTACTTTCCTCAATTTTTTCCCAGCAGAATCTTTCAAAATATCTTTAAACTGTTTATCCTGCATTTCTGTGGCCATAATGGTAAGTGTGTTTAAACGTTTTTGGGACATTGAAGACCTATGACTTTTTTTGTTTTTTTTTTTTTTTTTTTTTTTTACGTTTTAGTTTTTAAAAGCTTCACTCGCCCGTTACATTCGTAATCATGAGACATCTGTAAATTTTTAACGGAGTCATAACATTTGGGAACGTTGATTGCACCATATTTTCAAAAACGGGTATGTACGATGGCGATGTTGGAACTGCTTGGTCAGCTGTAAAATCTTATGGTTGTGACGTGATGAATTTTAAATTAATCACTTTGTCCACCAATTCCTCTCCGATGTCCGCAGAGTAAATGTCTTTAAATCTCTGCACAGCTTTTCTAATTTCATCCTTGAGTGGGAACTCAACAAGGAATCCAAAATGACAATGAAATTTATTATACGCTTTTATACGGCGAGAAAGCTCTCTACATAATTTATCCAATATTGGTAGGTAAGTAGACTAAGAAGGGCACCAAGTGACCGTCTTTTACTCCTCAAACTCTTCAGAACAATCAGGATCAATTTCCTATCATATATAGTTTCTTTCACTCGCTTGCAAACAAACAACGAAAAGGCAACTGATTATTAGACATTGACGGGAGCGGCGCCCCCACCCTGGTGGCGGCGCTGCGCCCTTCGCTGGCCACCCCGCCTCCCCCTCGACCCCGAGCGCCTTCCTACCCCTCCCCCACACCCCTCCTGCAGTGGCAACAGCGGCGACTGCCTGTGACAAAGTCGGCCAGCGAGTGATTTTAATCGGACTGTACTCAGCACGCACTAACTGAATATTGTCCAACATGTTTATTGTACACAAGAAACCTGTGAGACACGTATAGCGATAACGATAGGAAGAATACTGCGAGTCAAAATAGTTGTAGCAGCTGCGGTGATTAATCCCTTTCAGGAATGCGAATAAATAGGGGTATCCAGGTAGTCGCAGTAAGGAAGAAAACCTGATGTGAAGAAATCCTACAAAAGTGGCACGTGAGCTGAAGAGCTACTTACATTAGCAGAAACGGAAATACTGTGTTGTGAGGAACTCTGAATAAATACTAAAAAGGTTTCTCGCAATCACCATTTACCGAGTAACGGGAAGTGATTTCCAATTATGTGTTACATCGAATCGTATTTCTCATCAGAGTATATTTTCATAAGTGATGGAAAAACCAATTCCATTAATTCATTAAGATTTCATTCAGTCATCCACAGAATATTTCGGTAAGCAAGTGGATTCCCTGAAGCTCGTTCTCTGAAACGAGACGCAGAAACATTCTCTTTTTCCCTTTCCACTGATCCAGGGGTGAAGCCCTTCTCATTATTTTTATAGCTTTGTACCCCACTCACCGGTCGACGAACACAACCCCGCAGTCTCCCCGTCTCGATTCGCTGTTTCCTGTCACGAACTACACAGTACGTAGTAACTGGCGGAAAGACACGGAGTGAAACATAACTGCTATCTGCCGTCCCCCCACGAAGTGTCGTAGGGCCCTGCTGCTCCTCGTCTTTACGAACGATTTAGGAGAGAAAGTCAGCAGCTCTCTTAGAGTGTTAGTGATGTCACCAGAAGATCAAACGTAGCTGCAAAATCATTCGGATAAGTTTCCCGCATGGTGCAACAATTGGGAATTGACCCAAAAGAATGAAAAGTGTGACGTTATCTATATGAACACAAAAGGAAATCCGTCGAACTTCATTTACACGACAAATCAAACAAATCTGAAGGTCGTAAATTCAACTAAATACCTAGGAATTACAATTACGAACAACTTAAATTGGAAAAAGATAGAAAATATTGGAGGGAAAGTGAAGCAAAGGCTACGTTCCATTCGCAGTAGATGCAACAGTTAGGAACTGACTACGCTACACTCGTCTATCCTACTTTGGAGTACTACTGTTGCTCATTGTGGGACACACACCAGATGGAACTGACGGACCATTTACAGAAAGTTCAGAGAAGGGCAGCTCGGTTTGTATTATCGCGATATAGAGAAGAGAGAATCACACAAGTGGTGCACGAGTTTTGGTGGAAATCATTAAAAGAAAGGCGTCATTCAATGCGGAGAGATTAATTTGTGAAATTTGTGTCACCAGGTTCATCTTCCGGATATGAATGTATTTTATTAGCACCCACCTACACAGGGAGACACGATCATAGTAAGGATAGGGCAGACTCGACCTGGTGAATTTAGTAATCTGTTCCGCTCTGGAAAATAAAAAAAAAATTTAAAAAAAAAAGCTAAGACGGCGGAGAATTGACTCCTGGAGGCAGGAATGGGAGAGACTAAGAATGAAACATGTCGATGCCAGCCGCGGCGCGGTTCACGTCTCGACAGGACACGGCGCTTATCCTACGCACTTACACCGCGTCAGACTTGCAGAAACACCATACTCCCCAACACGTTGTCCTATTCTGCGGGACCTACAATCAGCTCAGAGACACATCACCAGCACCAGAACAACAAATACACGGGGATCGGATGAGGAGTTCCAGTTACGCGGCCTGCTCCTTCATCGGATGCCAACAGCGCCATCTCTGGCCGTGCGGCCATTCCTAAAGTGCCGAGTGTGCGGGTCGCAGCACGGGCGTGTAGACGCTAGCTTCGCCACCGTCCCGATGTCAGCCAGGACACGGTACGGCGCCCACACACGTGCGTCGAGGCGCGTTCAACCCGTTCCGAGCACACACCGTAATCGTGGCTGCTCGCTGCAGCGCGTCTCGGTATGACTGAGAGAATGGCCTGTAGTGTGGAAGCCGTCCCTCACCGGTCATGTGTTCTTTCGACACATTTTGTCCCTTAGCCTCGGCTCGATCAGTCGCTAGAGTCTTTGGCCTTTGGAAAATACGAGGCGCGTCCAGAAAGTAAGTTCCGTTTCAATTTATCTCCTCTGCAACGCTGCGATTGCAGTTCCGCACATGCGCTGTAGACGATGTGTATCAAGGAGAAGAACGTGCGCCACTTGGAGATCGCTGTCAGTTACGTACGCTTTGTTGTGCTTGTTTGAAATGTCGGCGTTGATTGAAAATTCCGCCGCCTGTGAAATCATGTCGGTGATTCTGTTTCTGAATGCGAGGAAAGTGAACCCAAGTGAAATTTATCGGCAAATTTGCAATGTTTATGAACAAAATGCGATGAGTGATTCGTTGGTCAGAAGATGGATCCGACAGTTCAATGGCAGGCACACAGGGATTTGGCTGGGACGTGTTTGACCATCCTCCGTACAGCCGTGACCTCGCGCCTAGCGAGTTTCATCTGTTCTTACATCTCAAGTCTTCCCTTGGCGGTCATCACTTCACCAATGACGACGAGCTGAAAGAAACTGTTTCCAACTGGTTGAAGACACAGCGGCAGATTTCTATGAAGAAGGTATGCAAAACCTCGTGCCACGCTATGACAAATGCCTGCAAAATTTCGACAGTTATGTGGTAAAGTAGTTTAAGAGTTGTTGAATTTTGTGCAATAAAAATTTCTTCTGTATCTGTGTACAATTTCATTTTATTACCAAACGGAACTCACTTTCTGGACGCGCCTCGTATAACGTTGCATGCGCGCCGCCTGGAACAACCGTATGACTACAGGGGACTTTAAGCAGACTGCCAGAAGACGTATTTTTGTGTCGTAGGAAAAGTAGTGTTTAGTGGTGCGAATCAGGGTCAGTTTGGCGAGAATCTAGTTTATAATGTTTTGGATATCTGGTGACAAGCTAGTTGTTGCTCGTAATATTTGAAAAGCTTACACAAAGCCAAACAGTGTTTGTGTGAAAGAATTAAAAGAAGGTTGAAGACAAATACACAGTATAGCTTGTGGTTAAGAATTATAATAATGTACTACCCTTTTTTATATTCCTAAAGTTGCTTACGAAGCCAACTAATCTCAAATCTATCATGAGAGAGTAAAGCATTATATTTTCTTATCGAGTATATAACATTATAACTATTTAAGAGCCGCGGTGGAGTAGCCGAACGGTCTAAAGCGTCTCGCTGCGGAGCGCGCGGTTGCTCGCCGTAGGGGTTCGAGTCCTCCCTGGGGCATGTGTGTGTGTGTGTGTGTTGTCCTTAGGTTAGTTTACCAAGGTTTAAGTAGTTTGTAAGCTACGGACTGATGACCACGCAGTTTGGTCCGATAGATCTACAAACATTAAAAAACTATTTGAGAGTCACGTCTTGGCGCCCGAGAAGAATTTGAAGGTAAAAAAGTCTGTCGCCTAGGTTAGCGCTGACAAAGTATTGACATTTTCCGTTTTCAGTTATCTTTCAAATTCGAAATGACGGACAAAAGTAATGAGATGACGTAAAAGTGTAGTACAGAAACGTTTATGACAAACTTGGTGCTGATTGCAGTAATTAATGTAAACTTAAACCTGTTGTAACCCTATCAGGGTTCTGAGGTCGACAGTGGCAGATTTCAGCTTGAACAAAACGTTTACCGATTTCTGTCCGCGCTTTCCCATCTGGGGTCGGCCATCCTGATCTCGGTTTTCCGTGATTTCCGAAGTTCAGTCCAGGCAAATTCTGGCACGGTTCCCTGTAAAAGGCCACGGACTCCTTCTTCCTTTCTCGTTGCCGCATTTAATTAAGTACGAGCGAGTATGTGGCCAAATGGGGAAAGAGCCCGAAACCAATAAAAGAAAACACTTACCCATTTGAACTATGGCGTCGAGGTAAGGCACAGGGCGTATTAACTTGTCAGATAGGTATGACGGCCAAAACACGCCACCGTGTTCTCATGAAATGCTGTCGATTAGAATTACACTCATCATATAATTTATACCAGTACAATCTTACAATCTCTTTATTAAGCCACACATGTAAAATAACGGTATTTGAATACAAATCGTTTTGAGTGTTGTTAGTGTTTTTGCACATAAACTCGGCAATGAACAGTCTAGCCGCTTCAGGTTTCTATTTAGACAGTAATTTGCACCAAAGCTTACGACGGAATAATTATCTGTACATATATAAATGAATGTTTGTCTGTATGTCCTCTATGTGTTCATAAACCATTCATTCGATTGCAATGAAACTTTGGTTAACTGTTCACCGTACGCCCACAAAATTCGTGACCCACTAACAAAAGATCACGACACATAGCTCAGGAGATATGACGTCATAAATAATGAGAGTTCACCGCGTGAGAATGCCCACATTTATCCGTCAATTATTGAAAAATGGGAGTAGATAGGGACCTGCAACAAAGTTTGCATGTAATTTCAGGAGGTTATGAAGCGTTTCGTAACTGACCCCGCCCTCCCCGCTCCACATACACACAAACACACACACACACACACACACACACACACACACACACACACACACACATACAATGATGAAACAACAGTTTCGCTGTAGATGCCGTAAAACTATCGCATCAGGCATGACCTTGTAAACAAAGTAGTTGCAAGAAACTGCCACATAATGCGACGAGATTTTATTCATACACTGTATGAGAATGACAGTACTTAGCGACTTACAACCAACTTCAAACATAATTTCAAACCTTTATTGAACTTTTCCTCGCTGATAAGCATAGCAAAATTATGGAAGAATAAAAGTTTCTCGCTTACTATATTCCCGCTGTTCGTGGACTAAAACTACGGCATTCGGTATGACGTTACAGTTTGTAATTTCTACACTACAAATTGTAGCCGTAGGACATTTTACACACAATATACACACATATATCTGAATGTACCTTCGAAATTACATCACAGTAAAATACGTAGTTCATGAGATATGACGAAATAAACAGTAATGTTCCTAGAAAGCCGCCCTAAGAGGCACCAAGTTTTAATCTATTACTTCTTTACCACTAATTATATTCGCGACAGATTTTACAGATATACAGCACTTATACAAATACATACCTGAAAAATTATTCAATTTTACAACGTACAACTCAATAAATATGAGAACGTGCGAATTTTATATGCCATTTGTATTTTGATTGCTATCTTTTTTTGTTGGGATACTGCTCGTATAATTTTATATATTATGCAAGGCAGCGTTTTTTGATAATTATTCTCCGATGAATATAACATGTTTTTAGAAAAAAGGAGACAGCGAGAGAGAAGGGATAGGAGAAGTACTAACTCAAGGCAGGAATAAATAAATAAATAAACATCCGGGCAACGCCGGTTTTTAGCTAGTATTATACATTATACAATAATAAAATGTTACTTCTCCACCTTTTTCTGTGTGTTTTCATTCAAACTAGGGGGTTCAAGTGCACCCCGTTGCACCCCGCTCCCGGCACCAATGTAACCCTGTAGACAGAGTGTTGGAGAAAACTGTCTGCGTCTAGGGGGCTGAGTTGTGGGGAGCTGGAGGCTGAGGTGCTAAGCCCGCGAGGCCAGCACAGCGTCAGGCGCCGACGCGTAATGCGAAGGAATGCTGGCGGTACTGCGCAAACTGCGTCTATAGTCACTGCTTACGTGACACTTCCTCCAGCAAGGCAGGCAGGATATTAACAAGAAACCGATTATACCGAGCCCCATTTAATACGTGAGATAATATGTACGGCCCAGCTAACCTAGCACCAAGTATGCCTGCCCTTACGTTGATGGAGACTCTTTTGTGTCCCAGCCTCGTCGCCACTTTTGTGTCCCAGCCTCTTCGCCGCTTTTGTGTCTCGTTTCCGTCGTAGGTGTCGGTGGCCGAGTGGAATGAGACCGACACAGGAATAAAGATAGCACGCTGGAGCAGGTACGGAGGGGAGCAGCCAGAAACTAGTAACACTAGAGTAAATTAGAACGGGATATATATTGCACAGAATTTATACAATACTTAACTTTTACATAGTACTGCAGAAGGCTGATACATAGTTGAGCTAGAAGCCTGCCTAGTGCCTGTCCGATAGCCAAGTCTTCACTGGTGCCTATCGGATTCCGAAGTCTTTACTGGTTCCTAACTCAGTCCCAAGTGAACGATGTCGTTCAGTGGTGGCCACGAGCGGAGTTTTAACAGAGGGCGCTCATGGCTGACGTCGTAAGAACGCCGCGCCGTGCGTGCATGGCGGCGCGCGGCGAAAATAGGTGGCGCACCCCTCCCCCCCCCCCCCCAAACCGGCGCGCCGTCGTGGCGTAGGGCTGAGGGCCACGGCGACGGCACTGGGAGGAGGGTCTGGGCGGGGGCGTTACTGGTGGGACGGGCGTCGTAGCTGAGGCTGGGATCGAGACGCCGTCCGCGCCCCGGCATCCGCCTTGCGATCCACCAGGAAACCCGCCGAAACCTGGGGAAGGGCGCACACCTCCGCCTAGATGGAGCAGGTCATCTTCTTCTGAGGTGCGTGGCCCAAGCTGGGGGGGCCTGCACGGTCCCGGAGTCCCTCTCGGTGACGCTGTCATCTGCGGCGGCGACAGCGGCGGCGACGACTGCGTCGGATGTGCGTCGACGTCCATAGGGATCTCGTAGTCCGGGGACGAACGATGTGGCTGAGCTCCCTGGCGGTGAACTGGGTCTGGAATCAAGAAACCGGAGACAGGATCGCGCGGCCTGTGCAGGCGCAATTGGTTTGCGTGGCGCCGCAGCTCCGACCCTGTGGAAGAACGTACAGCATACATATTGCGACCGAGCACGCGCTGAACGGTGCCCGGCGTCCATCTTGTCTTGTTGCCAGCAAACACCTTGTACAGCACCGGCGTGGAAACCTGAAACGCGTAGCTCCATACGAATCGACTCGGTGCGTGGGAGGCTGCAGCAGGTGAAGGAGAGTGCGGTGACGGCGGCCGTGTAGCAGCTCGGCAGGAGACGGGCCGTCACGTGGCATGCACCGATACGTAGACAGGAAAATTTGAAGAGCTTGCTGCCTAGAGTGCTGACCTTTCATCTTTTCCATGTGAGACTTGAATGTTCGAACGAAACGTTCTGCTTCACCATTGGACTGAGGGTGAAAAGGTGCGGTGGTGATATGCTGAATGCCATTCACACGACAAAACTGTTGAAATTCCGCACTAACAAACTGAGGTCCATTGTCACTGACAATTGTTTAGGCAAACCTTCGATGCAAAACACTGACGTTAAGGCACTGATTGTACTAGACGCTGTCGTTGGATTCGTGGCAATCACGAAAGGAAACTTGCTGAAAGCGTCTACAACAATTAACCAGCGCGTATTCCAGAAAGGTCCGGCAAAGTCAATATGTAAACGTTGCCATGGTCCCTTGGGGCGTGGCCAGACTGAGAAACGTTGCGGAGGAGCCGCCTGATGCTCCGCACAAACAGTACACTGTGACGTCATGCTCTCTATCTGAGCGTCCATACCAACCCAGGTACAATGACGTCTGGCCAGTTGCTTTGTCCTAACCATACCCCAATGTCCTTGATGCAGGAGGCGTAACACTTCACGTTGCAGGGAACGAGGAACAATCACTCCTGTTTGGTCGTTGTCAGTAACGAACAACAGAACACCCTGACTTAAAGACAATGCATGACGTTGTGCAAAATAACGTCGAACCAGAGGCCGTTGAATGTCTTTGGCTCTGGCAGGCCACCCTGAGCGAACAAAACGTGCTACCACACTTAAGTCTGCATCCGCAGTTGTTTCCTGTGCAATCCGACAAGAGTTCAAAGGGAAATCTGCGACAGCGGTAGCATCTCTGGAGTCTATCTGACAACATGCCATTTCCGAAGAATCAAACGACACATCCTGGCCAACCGGAAGTCGGGAAAGTGTGTCCGCGGTGGCGTGTTTAGTGGTAGGTCGGTACAAAATCTCATACTGAAATTAGACAGTATCAAGGATCATCTCTGAAGCTTTTGTGCCGTGCGTGGCGGAATCGGCTTTGTGGGTGAGAACAACTACGTGAGAGGCTTGTGTTCTCTCAACAAATAGAATTTTCTGCCATAGAGATAATGGTGAATCTTTGTGACGCCGTAAATGATTGCTAAAGCCTCCTTTTCTATCTGACTGTAATTCTGTTGCGTCGGCGTCAGTAGCTTGGATGCAAAGGCAATAGGACGATCGTGACATCCAATACGATGCGACAAAACGGCACCCACACCGTACGATGAGGCATCAACTGCTAACACTACAGGCTTCTGTGGGTCAAAGGGAATCAAACATGCATCACTGAGTAGTGCACACTTTAATTTGTCAAAAGCAACTTGGCAATCTTTGGACCATACAAAAGGAACATTCTTCCTACGTAAGTGATGCAGTGGAGCTGCAATCTGAGAGGCATTGGGAATAAATCTGAAATAGTAGTTAAGCTTTCCCATTACTGCTTGCAATTCATGCACATTCTTAGGAGGAGGCAAGTCTTTGATTGCTCTAAGATGTGACTGTAAGGGATGAATTCCTTGGGCGTTAATCATACGGCCTAGGTACTCTATTTCAGTCTGAAAAAACGAACACTTTGCTTTGTTACAACGTAGACCTGCTGCAGTCAATACTTTGAAAATGCACTCCAGGTTTCCTAAATGTTCTTCAACTGTACGTCCGGATACCACAATATCATCTAAATAGTTCGAGCAACACGGTACAGAAACTGTCAGCTGTTCCAAAAAGCGCTGAAAAATAGCGGGGGTGGAAGAACTGCCAAAGGGTAGGCGTTGAAATTGAAAAAGCCTGATGTGAGTATTAATGACGAAAAACTTTTTTGATTCGTCATCAAGTGGAATCTGTAAGTATACCTCTGCTAAATCAATCTTAGAAAAGAAACGAGACTGTCCTAATTTGTCCATTAGTTCGTCAGGTCTGGGCAGGGGATAAGTGTCTACAATTGTTTGACTGTTCATTGTTGATTTAAAGTCCGCACAGAGACGAAGTTTTCCCGACGGCTTGGGTATAATTACTAAAGGCGAGGCCCACTGACTCGCAGAAACAGGAGAAATCACCCCACTATCTTGCCAACGTTTTAGTTCTTCGGCAACTGTATCACGCAATGCGAAAGGCACTGGTCTAGCTTTACGAAATTTTGGAACTGCAGATTCTTTTAAAGTTACATGTGCCACGAAGTCTTTTGCACAACCTAGTTCCGGCGAAAACAAGTCACTATATTTTTCACACAATGCAATGAGTTTGTCCTGAGGCACTACTGACGAAGTTTGAAGTACATCTCTTTGAACTGATAATCCAAACAAGTCAAATGCATCTAGTCCAAAAATGTTCTGTGTAGATTTTGCCTGAAGAACAACAAAAGCAACTGTTTTCGTTACACCTTGAAAAGAGGCAGGCAGGCTACACGTTCCAAGCACGGGAATATTTTGACCAGTATATGCTGTTAGCTCTTGTTGACAAGGCGATAATTTTGGCAAACCCAGCAGTTCATAAGTGTCTTTATTCATTAATGTGACAGCGGAACCAGTATCAAGCTGAAATTGCACAGTCTTATTTGCTAGGCAGAGATTCACAAAAAGTTTGTGCTTCTGGCGCACGACAGGTGCGCGAATGTGGGCAACATCTGCTACAGCTTGTTTGATGCGCTTGCGCATGCGCGGGCTGCGTAGTGAAGGAAGCGGCGCAGACTCGGCACACAGATTAATATTACTGTCACTAGATGGCACTACCGCCGGATCGGCGTCCGCGAGGCTACTACAGAGTCACTAACTACTGCACTACACTCTTGAGCAGCTACTTGATGTCTACTGTTACTAGCTACACAGTACTGGGCACTTTTACAATAAGAAGTTGCAGAAGGCACTAGGTTCACTACAGGATTGCACTGTACATTGTCACTTTGCTTGTCCCGAACCCTTTTCCGTTGCACAGATGTACGCGCTCGTCGCCGCTTGCGGCGTGGCTCAATACATAGTTTTGCAATAGGTGCAGAAGAATTTCCTTGCAATTGAGAACCAAGTAAAGCACTGTTCAATTCCACAGCGTCTATGACATTGACTGTATGCAATGCTCTCGCACTTTGCGAAGCACTGTTTCTAACGTTACTGTTCTTTGAGTTTTTAATTTGCATACACACAGACTGTACATCTCCCGATTTGCCACATTGATAACAGGTTGCGTTGCGACTAGGGCAATGAGCAGGCTTGTGGCGCACACTGGGGGCAAGATTTACGTACATTTTTCTGAAATGAGCGTTGGCGCCCGTTATTCAAATTACTGTTTCTAACACGACGGGGCGACCTTTGCGTCGCACTATTACACTGGCTACTGTTCACTGTCTGTTCAGCAGGGCCGGTAGAATTAGAAGAATCACTAGTGCTATACCGAAAATCGTGACTACGAAAGCGTCCGTTGCGGCGCACTGAATTAACACTGTGGCTTTGCATTTCTACATCTGCTAAGTCAAAAGTATCATGCGCTTCTATAAGCTGCAGTACACTGTCTAATGAAGGGTCTGACTGTTTTAGAATTGCTGCCCTAATTCTGGGGTCCTGAATGTTCTGCGTAATCGCATCCCTTAACATCACGTCACTATACGAAAGTCCACAAGAGCAAGTAAATTTACATTTGCGTGTTAAGCCCTTCAATTCCGTAATCCACTCTTGGTGTGACTGCTGCGGTAATTTTTTAAGTCTGAAAAATCGGTACCGTGCCGCAGCTACGAGAACTTTTCTCTCATAATGAGCATTTAGTGCCTCTACTATTTGTTCAAAGTCTACATCACGAGAAGATGCGTTGGGGAATAGTTTCTGCAATAACACGAAAGTTGGAGTTCCTACAGTCGATAAGAAAAGGTTCTTCACTCTGTGACCTGTAATTTGATGAGCCGCGACGAGTTCTTGAAACTGTGCGAAATAGTCGCTCCATTCTTCCTCACATTCGTTGTACTGGCGAAACGTAGGAAGCGTTGCGGCGGCAGGTGTGGGCTGCTGAAGCGGCGGCTGTTGTTGTTGGTTAGCTGCATGCGCTGTCAGCTGGGCCACCGCTTGCAGTAGTTGCGTAATTTGCGCCGTCTGTAACTGAATAATTTCCATTAAGATTGGGTTCGGGGTAGTGGCCATGCTGACCGATTAGGCGCCGCGTATACAAGTAACTTATAACAAAACACAAATGCAATATGAAAGGAAGGCTCGCTCTGCAACAAAAAAGTCCACAAAACACGTAACTGAATATATTCCCCCATAAATCTTATAACAAGGGTGGGTGGGCGGGAGTAATTTCTGCGTGCTCCGACTGCTGCTGTCTGGCTGCTGCAAGCGGGCTTGTCCACGGTTCTTCTATCACTCCTCGTCGCCACTTTTGTGTCCCAGCCTCGTGACCACTTTTGTGTCCCAGCCTCGTCGCCGCTTTTGTGTCTCGTTTCCGTCGTAGGTGTCGGTGGCCGAGTGGAATGAGACCGACACAGGAATAAAGATAGCACGCTGGAGCAGGTACGGAGGGGAGCAGCCAGAAACTAGAAACACTAGAGTAAATTAGAACGAGATATATATTGCGCAGAATTTATACAATACTTAACTTTTACATAGTACTGCAGAAGGCTGATACATAGTTGAGCTAGAAGCCTGCCTAGTGCCTGTCCGATAGCCAAGTCTTCACTGGTGCCTATCTGATTCCGAAGTGTTATCTGGTTCCTATCTCAGTTCCAAGTGAACGATGTCGTTCAGTGGTGGCCACGAGCGGAGTTGTAACAGAGGGCGCTCGTGGCTGACGTCGTAAGAACGCCGCGCCGTGCGTGCATGGCGGCGCGCGGCGAAAGTACGTGGCGCGCACTTTGGACTTGTGCGACACTACAGACTCGATGTCGATGCCCTCTTTCTACAGCTTCGTGAGGGCTTTCATCTGCCCGGGCGCGCTCATTATGAAAGTTCTCAACACCATCTCGTGTGAAATGAAGTCTTGGACAAGAACAGCGGCTCCAGGGCATCCCTCTGCAAGAGCCAGCGGCAGAACAGCGCTCTTCTGTGCCACGAGCCAGACGCGCTGAACATGGAACGGGCAGAGTGCATCTACATCTACATCTACATCTACATAGATACTCTGCAAATCACATTTAAGTGCATGGCAGAGGGTTCATTGACCACTTTCATAACTTTTGTCTGCCGTTCCATTCTCTAATACTACGCGGGAGGAAAGAACACGTAAACCCTTCCGTTTTCGATCTGATTTCGGTTATTTTATTGGAATGGGCATGTTTCCCTAAGTAGGTAGGTGCTAGTAAAATATTTTCACATTCAGAACTAAAAGTCGGTGATTGAAAATTTGCAAACAGATCACGCCGCAATGAATAACGTGCTTCTTTTATTAATTTCCACCCCAATTCATGCAACATTTCCGTGAAGCTTTTGCCCCCGTGACGTGATAAAACAAAACGAGCTGCCCTTCTCTGAACCTTCTCAATGTCTTCCGTCAGTCCCACCTGGCGAGGGTCACACAACGGGCAACAGTACTCCAGGAGAGGACGCACAAGTGTGATGTAGGCAGTCTCTTTGGTGGAGCTGGTGCATCTTCGAAGCATTCTGCCAATGAAACGTAATCTTTGGTTCGCCTTCCCCATAATATTTTCTATGTGTTCTCTCCAGTCAAAGTTGTTCGTAATTGTAACCCCTAGGTATTTGGTAGAATTTACGACCTCAAGGTTTGACTGGTTTATCGCGTAATTGAAGTTCAGCGGATTTCTTTTAGTGGTCATGTGTATTACTTGACACTTTTCTTTATTTAGTGTCAATTGCCAATTTTCGCACCATGCAGAAATTTTGTCTAAATCGCTTTGCAGTTGATTTTGATCCTCTGTTGACTTCACTAACCGATAAACGACAGCATCATCCGCGAACGGTCTAAGGGAGTTATTCAAATTGTCTTCTAAATCGTTTATAAACACGAGGAAGAGTACGGGACCTATAACGCTTCCCTGGGGGTCGTCAGATATCACTGCTGTTTTACTCGATGACTTACCGTCAATTACAACGAACTGTGTTCTTTCTGATAGGAAATCGTGAATCCAATCGCACAATTGGGGAGATATTCTATAATCTGTATATCTCTGAGTAGTCAAAACGACATGGAGGTCCGTACACGCCATTCGCCCACCACCATTCTGTGGTGATGTTTCTTGCACATAAGCAGGCTTGTCCCAAGCTCCACGTTCGCGGCAGAGGAGGGAATGACGATTGTCCCGCTGAACACAAAATCTTGACTCACCTGTGAAGAGGCCCGGCGCCATTCGTTATGACTCCAGAGCAGACTACCTGTTGGTATGGCACGGCTTCCGCTGCAGCCGACCGCCGCCCCCCGGCTGCAGTGTGTTCGGCACACGCCCCTCCTGCTGCGGTGTGCGGACGGACCGAGACCTTCCACCGTCCACATTGTTGGGTGCTGGAGAACCCGTGTCCCGAGGATGCTGGAAAAGCCGGCTGCACAGTTTAGTCGATGGCTTTTGGCGATCTGGAAACCTTTCCGCGTAGAGCACACGCACTCACAGGCTACGAGACTCATATCGGCCATCTCACGTCTGGAACAGTATGCTTCCATTGCTAGAGCGTGGACGAGAAAAGATAAGATTTTCTAAATACGTGATATTATAAATATCGCAATAACGGTAAATACAGCAATGAAGCGATACGTACCCGGCGTTAAGATGAATGTACTGCAGAAGAACACACACTAAGAAGAGTGAAAATACGGCACAGTAGGCCACCACACAACGGCGAGTAAGTAACGCGATGCTGCGACAGACGTTTACAGTAGAGTACTACCGTGTAGGCGGCAGTGGCGAACCTTGTTGACGGATCGTACAGGCAACGACGCGTCTCTGCCGTAAAGTGCGGTATTTGTTTTCTAAGTGTTTACCTTGTCTGCCACAGACGTGGACGTTCACAACCGAACGATTTGAGGCACTATGAACAAGTCTTCAGAGCTCAGAAAGTATGCCTCACCAGACCTAGGTCTACTGTACTTTTATTCTTCTTTCGTTGGGTACTACCACGTCTTAAATTACCAGGAGATCAAAAAGTCAGTATAGCTTTGAAAACTTAATAAATCAGGGAATAATGCAGATAGAGAGGTAAAAATTTGCTTGGAATGACATGGGGTTCTACTAGAAAAAAATCCTACACGCGTGAAGATCTCTTGCGCGCGTCGTTTGGTGATGATCGTGTGCTCAGCCGCCATTTTCGCCATCCTTGGCCTCCCAGGTCCCCAGACCTCAGTCCGTGCGATTATTGGCTCTTGGGTTACCTGAAGTCGCAAATGTATAGTGATCGACCGACATCTCTAGGAATGCTGAAAGACAAAAAAAATTTCAAATGTTTGTATAGCTTATGGGACTTAACTGCGGAGTCATCAGTCCTTAAACTTACGAACTATCTTATACTAAAGACAACACAAACATCCATGCCCGAGGGGCGGTCGAACCATCGACGGGAAACGACCTGGCGCATCGGTGCATGGCGCCTCAACGCGCTCGGCCAATCCTCCGCGGCGGGGAATGCGTAGTGATACGGGAACCGGTGCGCCGCGGCAGCCAGAGGCGTGTGCAGGGCACACGGCCGTGACGTCAGCCGGCATTGTCCCCCTACTGGTACCGGCGCTGCTGTTGGAGCGGCCGTTGTCTGCGCTGCGCCCGCCTCGCGGCTGTGGAGGCGCGCCACCTGCTGCCACGACGCTCTCTTGTTCTGCCCCCAGACAACAGCAGGTAGTCGGCCGGCGAGTACCTCAGTGGCTGACACACATTACGGCAGCTCTCAGTTTCTCTTTCCGTAGCTTTTTTTTTTTTTTTTTTTTTTTTTTCCTTTTCATTGTTGTGTCACTCTAAGGCAGCGCTTCTGAAACCTTTTGAGTCGCGGAGCGCCGTTAAAAAGGGCATCTAAAGGCGGAGCATCATCCCTTTCCCCCACCTTCTAAAATTCCTCGAACATATCCGCATTCTACACACACCCCACAAAATAGAATCTCGTCACCCACTGGTCTGTCCTACCCTCCAGAACCCTGGGCCTCTGCTATCCCTTTACCAGCATGTTCCTCCCTCTCTCCACCTCCATACTATGCACATTCTATCCGAGGGTAACTTCCATCAGCTTCCTCTCCCGGATGACGTCCTCCGACCTGATATATACCCCTCCTGTCAACCTTAGCCTTCCTTGTAGATTAGTGCCACGCCCCCCTCCACCCGTCCTCTTCCCTTCCTCCGCTTGCCCCCCCCCCCCACTCCCTTGGAGTCCTTCCCTCCCATCCCATCCCCACTCCACCCCCTTCCCCTCCTTTTCTGCCCACCGCACTTTCCTTCCCCTCCCCTCCCCTCTCCCCCCCTCTCCATTGCGGGGCCTGCTCACTGATTTTAATTCTGTGTCAGTGATTTCCAATGTGCAGTCACTTAGTGCTTCCAGTGCACGTGTGTTTCTAAAACTTCAGCAACCGCCGCACAGGCAGAACATAGTGTTTCCATGTGTTTTTAATTGTGTCTCTTCGTCATCGCTCCGTTTCTTCCACATGAAAGTTTTATCCACCGTGGTTGTTTTAAGTTCTGCGTATGTACATTTTGTCATTCTGTTTCACGGTAATTTATCTCACTGTGTCCATTTTAAATTCTTCATATTTGTCACCTGTTTTTATTATTTTAAATCTTGTGTTACCATGTTTGTATGCGCTCAGCTGAAGAGTAACATGTTAGCTGCTGCCAGCCTGCGCCTTTTGGGGGTTTTAAAATACGGTAAAGAGAAACAGAAAAAAAGTGCAGCATTACAATTTACGTCGCAAAAAAATTTTCAAATGTTTGTAAATCGGACTCAACTCATAGGTTATTAGTCCGTAGCTTACAAACTATGTAAACTAATCTAAGGACACCACACACACCCATGCCCGAAAGGGGACTCGAACCCCTGACGGCGATCGGCCGCGCGCACCGCAACTCGGGGCTCCAGTGCGCGCGGCTAATCAGCCGCGGCTTTTACGTCGCACATATATACTGTATGTGGTAAACTATGTGACAGTACTATTGGCGAAGCAAGGTGATTGCACAATTGTAGCACACAGACGTTAAAATTAATCACTGTAAATGTTTATTTTACCCACAATTTCACATTACACAGAATTTCAAGCACATAAAAAAAATAGTTACAAAACGTTTGACAATAAATTCAACAGAACAAGTATAGTAAATGCACAATTTTTTACATACGCAGATAAATAGGTATTTAAAGACATACTTACAACCTTTCCGTGTTTTAGGAAAAACATGGATGTCAATGAGAAGGATGAGACTGTTTTAATTTGGTTAAATCTAACTAGTATTTAAAAAGAAATTAAAGGAATTTCTGAATGGCAACTCCTCCTATAATGTACATGAATTTTTAGATAAAACTTTAAAAAAATTTAATAAACATTTTCAAAAAATGTAATAAAAAAACCTTAAAATATTGATTGTCAATTGACACGTTCCACATCATCACGAAATGTCGTATATATGATCTATGGAACAAGCATTAATCTAAACTAATCAGAATGAGCCTATATCTGGTTGAATATTGGACAGTTGCAACCGAATATGTTGCTCTACATGGAGATGGGATCTGTATTTTCTTTTCGTTAAAACATATGCAGAAAATCCCGATTCGCATAAATATATGATTGAGAAACGCAGAAGAATAAGTTTAGCTATATTTTAAACTCCACTTTAGCGTAAAACAAAATTCCGAGACTGATTGCTTATTTTGAAATTTTTCGCTTATCTCGGCATCTGATGTCAAATCATGCATGCATTCATACTTCTGCTACGTCAAAGACACTGAACTTTTTAATACAGAATACGGATGTACAACCCAAACATATTCTATAGTGTTTTCGTGCTACGTGTCTGGAAAATAGGAGTTCAAGGAATCAAGCAAACTCAACAGGTGAACTTGGAACTCATATGCTCAGGAATATCTAATTCGAATTCATCTCTGAAGACGTTTGTCATTGTAAAACTATCCAGGCTTTTATTTTTCAGTGATTCTGCCCAAGACTTTAGCTACTTTTTAAATCCTTCGACATTAGCATTTAGCATCAAAAATAGGCACTGCTTTTCCCTGGATGGACAGTCATAAACCATTAAGTTCTGTAAAAATATCGGCTAAATACGCCGACTTCATTAGCCAACGATCGTCGCACAACTACTTTCCCAACAAAGCGAAATCATTTTCAGTCAAGAAGACTCTCACTTTATACCTCAGTTGAAAGAGGCGCATTAAACTTTACCACGGGAGAGCCACTTTCTGTGTGAAGCACTAAAAATTATACAGACGACCCACATATATGAGAGCAGAGACGGTAAGTCGCAAGTCCCTCAGAAAAACTATTCGACCGCCGCGGCGGAGTGGCCGAGCGCATCGAGGCGCTATGCTGCGATGCGCGAGGTCGCTCCCCGTCGTGGGTTCGAATCCCTCCTGGGGCACAGATGTGTTGTGCTGCCTTTAATATAAGGTAGTTCGTAAGTAGTCTGTAGTTTACGGACTGACTAGCTTAAACCCGCTCCTGTGTTGGTTGATTATGATAGATAAGCTATTGATTGGAGAAGCCTGTGCACTTACCCTTTATCAGGAAAGTAAGTAGAGTAGATCAAATCACACGTAAAAATGCACTCGTTTCAAAGAATCAAATCACGAAATTCAACAATAATGATTGTAATAACATCACAGATCGATCACTTGATGTAATGCGCGAAACGTCAAATCGATTTTTTTAAAGATATGTATTAAAAGAAATTTATTTTACTGCTTTATTTATTTATTCTTATATTTCCTTATTCGTATACCTATACTTACAGAGAAAGAGCTGAAGACATTGTAGCACGCGTAGACCAAAGATATGGTGTGTGGCATCACGTTTCACTGTATGTAACCCCCTTGCTATAGAGTCGCAAACGTCATCGCTGGCGTTCAGTCCGCATGTTTTTATAATTTGACTAGTTTCAACCAGCATATCTTCCACAGCTATCGGCATGGAACTGCTATGGTGTACAACGGGAGACGACAACTACTCGCAGACCATTGGTTTGCGTTCTGTAGTTTTCGCTGCAGAGCTAAATATTAACACACACACAGACGTAGAATTTTATATACACCGATAACTTTCCATCCCGATATAATCCACCCTTTTATCATTATCAATCCTGAAGCAACAATGTAAGCAATAAAACAATTTTCAAAGAGTAAGTATAATTTTCAAAGAGTAATTATTGTTCCGCATTTCGCGTTATATTCTTTAAATTACTAAATACCTATGAGATCGCTTTAAAACGTGCCTAAAACCTTCCTCAGGTATAAATTAGTAACTGTACAAATATTTAAGTGTCTGTGTGTTGTCGTTCGGACGTGATAAGCGTACACCGAACAGACATTAACATTTATAGATATAGATAGTCCCGCAGTTAAGACCCATAAGCTTGACAAACATTTGAACATTTGAAAGTACTCGATCGATTTAGTTCAAAATGTTAATCGACACTGTGATTACCATTTCGTAGAGCTATGGGAAATCTCTGAAAGTTATTCAGTATTTTGTTTGTAATTTCCAGAGGACACACACACACACACGTAAATGGGCTGTGTCTAGACTGAGGAGGCACAGAGGCGCAGAGGCACAGAGGCACAGGTGGCTGATGCCGCGTCTCGAGGCAGCTGACGCCGCCACCCGCCACCTCGGCAGGTGTCCTCAGACTGCGGCCGTGGCGCCTGGTGGCGGCAGAGGCGCTCCCTCTCGTTATTCTCCACCGACTCGCACACTCCCCTCACTCCCCTCACTCCGTGCTTTCGTGACGTTGTGCCCGTACCCCGCACACGCCGTACACCTCCATCACCTCCGTACAATTCGAAACGAGACCCGTCGCAACAGGCAACAGATTTCCAGTCATCAGGAGTCAAATCTCCGCCCAGGCGAAGCGTAAAGCCTTGTGTCTGGCAATCAGTAAGGCTGCAAGACAGGGCCTTCCGCTCCGAAAGCCGGTTTCGTCGAATGACTCCTTTTGAATTTTCACTGCACTGTTTTTAAAGAAAACGCCTTTTGCTACTGCAAATGAAGGGTTTTTATTTCTACAGGGTGTTACAAAAAGGTACGGCCAAACTTTCAGGAAACATTCCTCACATATTCAAATGTTTGTTAACCTTATGGGACTTAACCAAGGGGGTTATCAGTCCCTAAATTTACAAACTACTTATCAACTACATTATACTAAGGACGGCACAAATATCCATGTCCGAGGGGGGATTCGAAACCCCGACCGTAGTGGCCGTGCAGACCGTGACTGGAGCGCCTCAGTCCCCTCGGCCACCGCGGCCGGCAAACATTCCTCACAAACAAAGAAAGAAAATATGTTATGTGGACACGTGTTAACAAACGCTTAATTTCCATGTTAGAGCTCATTTCATTACTTCTCTTCAAATCACATTAATCATGGAATGAAAACACACAGCAACAGAACGTACCAGCGTGACGTCAAATACTTTGTTACAGGAAATGTTCGAAATGTCCTCCGTTAGCGAGGATGCATGCATCCACCCTCCGTCACATGGAATCCCTGATGCGCTGATGCAGCCCTGGAGAATGGCGTATTGCATCACAACCGTCCACAATACGAGCACGAAGAATCTCTACATTTGGTACCATGGTTGCGTAGACAAGAGCGTTCAAATGCCCCCGTAAATGAAAGTCAAGAGGGTTGAGGTCAGGAGAGCGTGGAACCCATGGAATTGGTCCGCCTCTACCAATCCATCGGTCACCGAATCTGTTGTTGAGGAGCTCCATCGTGCATGAACCACATGTTGTGTCGTACTTGTAAAGGCACATGTTCTAGCAGCAGAGGTAGAGTATCCCGCATGAAATCAGGATAACGTGCTCCAGTGAGCGTAGGTGGAAGAACATGAGAAATACTAAAATGAGCTCTAACATGGAAATTAACAGTTTCCGGACACATGTCCACATAACATATTTCCTTTCTTTGTGTGTGAAGAATGTTTCCTGAAAGTTTGGCCGTACCTTTTTGTAACACCCTGTATAATTCTAATTCACCCATACGTGTTTCGCCTCTGTCACAAGACATCATCACTGGGTGTCCTGAAATATTTACATGTTTCTCTTTACGCATAAAGGTTAGGTCATTTTACATATGTACAAAACATTTCGTTTCCGATTCAAAACAATCCGTTGTTTGCTATAAAACGGTGCAATTAGAGCACTTGCTACTCCATATCACTCTCTTTCAGGAAAACCAGGTCAAAAGGTTGCAATGTTTTCTGAAAAACTTCGCATTTTTCTGGTTCCACTGTCATCTGCTACTATACTGCGTCCACTGTAGTTTGTTTTTTAGTGTTGCCAACTTCGTCAGCTTATTTGAATTCAACTGTTTTATTGAAAGTGTGTTCGACGCATCTTTGTGTCTGTGTGTGTTTTAATTGTTGTCAACTCTCTCTCTCTCTCTCTCTCTCTCTCTCTCTCTCTCTCTCTCTCTCTCTCTCTCTGTGTGTGTGTGTGTGTGTGTGTGTGTGTGTGTGTGTGTGAGAGAGAGAGAGAGAGAGAGAGAGAGAGAGAGAGAATCTTTGTGTGTGTAGCCTCGGTTGAGTAGCCGAGCGGTCTAAAGCGTCTCGCTGCGGAGCGCGCGGTTGCTTGCCATGGAGGTTCGAGTCCTCCCTGGGGCATGAGTGTGTGTGTTGTCCTTAGGTTAGTTTACCTAGGTTTAAGTAGTTTGTAAGCTACGGACTGATGACCAAGTTTCGTCCGACAGAATTACAAACATTTGTGTTTATTGGCGGGGGGGGGGGGGGGAGGAGTGAGGAGAGGAAAGGAGGGGAAGCGAAAGGAAATGGATGACAGGGAGGAAAGAAGGGAGACAGACTGCATTAGCTCGGGGCTCCGTGGTCGACACGCACGCACTCACGAAAGAACCGTGAGCCCCTGTGGCGTTAGTCGTACGCGACACGATTCCACAGTGTACCTGTTAATTCAACTATTGCGGAAATGTTAGCTGAAATGCAAATCGTGTTCAAGTAGTGTATGTTAAAGCGTCTTATCGTATCAGGAGATGACAGCAGACCCGTACGGAAAGTTTTGGCGTGAGGTGAGGTGAGGCGAGGTGGCGGCGTCGGGCTTCAGTCTGCGAGGCGCGTTCGCCATCCAGCAAAGGCCCTCTGGCTGTTCAGCGCACCTTTTCCTAGAAGACTCGCGCGCCTGCTAACGCACTGCCATGTTCTCTTCCTAGGCGACGCTTCTTACGGAGAACCGCAGTTACGGTTTACCATCGCACGATGAAGATACGCTTACGGAATCAGAATTTGCATTGACGTTGAGCGTAGAGACAGAGAGGAACAGTTTGAAAAAGAGAGGCGTAAAGGAGGAGTTGAGGACGCAAGGAGAGGAAAGACAAGGGGATTTGTATGCAACTGTGGTACCGCAGCGCAGCTCCGGGACAGGCTGTTGCCAGCGCCGCGCGGCCACTGTTCGTCACTGTTCGACTGTCGTCGCCAGAAGCTCTGTTCCTGACTTCACAGACGTCACTGTAAAGCAATGGGTCGAAGCAGGTGGTGTTTCTGTTAATCTCGTAAACTTGGTTTCGCGTGTTGTACAGGGAGTCTCACGAGAGACGCCTGGCAGAGGTCCGCTCCGCCTGCCGGTCGCCGCTCTGCTTGTCGTGTTCTGGTCTTGACACTTGGCGACAGCGTTGAGTCCGGCCCTACTGGCGTCCGGTAGAAGCACCGCGCTCTTGTGTTCTGTACTGGGGACACAGTGTTCGGGAGGTTTTCTTTTCTTTTCTTTAAGAACAATCGACGTTGGCGCTCAGAAAATCCACATGAGCTACATCAACAACCTCTTCATGACGTGAAAACTAGAGTATGGTGTGCAATTAGTGAGAGGCGATTAATTTGGCCAATCTTTTTTCGCGAAAAAATAAATTCTGACAGGCATGCGAACAATATCCTGCATCCACTTTTTAAATAACTTTCACCCAATGAAAATCTGTACGGTTATTTCATGCAGGAAAATGCAAGACCACACTATGCCGATGCTTCTATGGCAGTAATACGAAGTGTTTTTCATGAAAGGACAATTGACTGGTCATCTCGTTCTCCAGATCTAAATCCCTGTGACTTTTATCTTTGCGGAATGTTAAAAGACAAGGTGCATCCAAGCAATCCCCATACACTGGAAGAGTTGGAAGATAGGATTTTACTAGTCATTTCCCAGATTTCAGCAGCCGAAATTCGTCGAGTGTTAGCAAATGTGTTCAAGAGATGTCAGGCCGCTCTTTCCATAGAGGGACATCATTCTGAACATCAACTGTAAATAAAGGTAAGCTTAGGTCACTCAGACGGCAATGTTTTTTAGACTTTAACTCAGTGTATGCGCCCGCGGCACAATAGATTCCGAGAATCGGGCGCTGCCGTGGCCGGCGTATGCGGTGGCGGCGGGCGGGAGCCGTACCGCGCGGTCCGCGGACGCCTGGCAGGCGTTTTTCATGGGACTCGCTGTATATTAGCCTCATCGTAACTACATCTGCGAATTAGGTGTTACGAATGGATGCGACATGTGAATTCAACATTGATGCCTCGGCATACTGTTCTCAGTTAAGAGCCTCCCCCTCGCACTCAAGCGGCCGCCTACGACGCTCACCCCTCTGAGGTTACCCCTGAGGCCGCGTCGCGAGACGCGCGCAGCAGGAGGCACTAGTTCAGTCGATTGCTCAAGAAACGCACGCTCTCGCGTCTTTGACAGAACGCCTCTCTTTGCGGCGCCTGCCACTAGTTTTTGATAGTCGGACCTCTATGCCTACTAGGCAGACGTCTTACCGTTAGACCAGCACAACTCTGACGATTAAGGCGCCTCGAAATAGTCAGAGCACGATTTCCGTCCTCGTCACAAACCTTAATTCAGCCTGTGTTCCGCATAGTATTGCCACTTATCTTTATCTTTATCTTTAATTAGCTGAAAACCCAGCGCAGCCCTGTTATTTATTTATTTATTCCTGCCGTTTTTCAGGTATGTATTAATATGTATAAGGGCTGTATGTCTGTAAAATCTGTAGGGAGCAGAAATAGTACTAAAGAAATAAGATTAAAACTTGGTGCGTGATGGGGCGGTTTTCCATGAACGTTACTGTTTATGTGCTCCTATCTCATGAACTACGTGTCGTACTGTGATACAATTTAGAAGGTAAACACAACTATATCCGTGTATACTGTCTGTAAAATTTCCTGCGGCTGCAATTTATAGTGTACAAATTATAAATTGTAAAGTCATACCGAATGCCGTAGTTTTACTCCAGAAACAGCGGAAAAGTAGTAAGCGTGAAACCTTTTTCCTTTCATCATTTTACTATGGTTGCCAGCGAGAAAAAGGTTAATAAAGGGTTGAAATTATGTTTAAAGTTTGTTGCAAGTCGGTAAGTACTGTCATTCTCATACAGTGTATTTCGAAAGTCTCGCCGCTTTATATGGCATTTTTTGAGATTTCTATTAGTTATGACGTAATATCTTTTGAACCATGTGCCGTATGTGATTCTTCACCATGCAGCAATTGTTACCTCAAAGTAACGACTGTCTGTACCAAATTTGGTTGAAATCGGTCCAATGGTTTAGGAGAAAATGAGCAGCATTGTCGCAAAATGCAGCAGTTTTCCGCGCATCTCATTGTTTATGACGTCATATCTCGTGAACTATACATCGTATGTGATTCTTACACTTACGGCGACCGTCCTCATGGATTGAAGCTTACGTGTACAAAATTTCATAAAGATTGCACAAAACTATAGATTTGTATGCAACACGTTCACACATACGGACAATGCTTTATATATTAGACTAGCTGAAAACACGGAGTTGCCCGGGTATTTATTTATTTATTCCTGCCATTTTTCGAGTGTATATTCATTTGTATAAGGGCTGTATGTAAACTCTCTTGGAAATACAATTAGTAGTAAAGAAGAAATAGATTAAAACTTGGTGCGTGATGTGGCGGTTTTCCATGAACGTTATTGTTTATGTGCACGTATCTCATGAACTACGTCTCGTACTGTCATACAATTCAGAAGGTACACTCAAGTATATGCGTCTATACTGTCTATAAAATTTCCTGCGACTACAGTTTGTAGTGTGTGAATTATAAATTGTAACGTCATCCGAATGCCGTAGTTTACTCCATAAACAGCGGAAAAGTAGTTAGCGAGAAACTTTTTTCCTTTCATCATTTTGCTATGGGTGTAAGTGAGAAAAAGTTTAATAGAGGTTTGAAATTATATTTAAAGTTTGTTGCAAGTCGTTAAGTACTCTTATTCTCATATAGCGTATTTATAAAGTCTCGACGCATTATGTGGCAGTTTTCTGCGATTCCTATTGTTTACGACGTTATATCTCCTGAACCATGTGTCGTATGTGGTTTGTACTCGTACAGAAATTGTTATCTCACGTAAGGAATATGTGTACCAAATTTGGTTGAAATCGGTCCAGTGGTTTAGGATAAATTGAGCAGCATTGTCGCTAAATGCAGCAGTTTTAGACATATTTCATTGTTTATGACGTTATACCTCGTGAACTATATATCGTATGTGATTCTTACACTTACGGCGACCGTACTCATGGATTGAATCTTTCGTGTACATAATTTCATAAAGGTTGGAACAAAACTGTAGATTTGTATGCAACACGTACAAATATACGGACACTGCTTTATATATTAGATGTCTTTGACATGTTAAACATGATAAACAGTGTCAGGGTTTGTTAACATGATTTTAGAACGATAAATATTCGCAGACTGTTACAATTTCCGACGTTATGTGGGAGGTGACATGTACATATTCTGAAAACCGGGTGCCCTCCGCACTCTGCCCGGACGCTTCTGATAGGTGGCGGCGCGCAGCATTCCCGGCCTGACGTCACTTACCAGCAGGGTCGTGTGCAGTCTGTCTGCTGGCGGTCTTCACGTGACGAAATGATGGTCAGGACGACACGAGTGGAGAAGATCTCAGGCCGGACCGGGAATCGAACCCGGGCCCCTGCGAGGCAATCTGCCGCGCTGTCCACCGAACTGCGGAGGCGGGCACGCCCGGAGTAGCTCTATCGTCTGAAGACTCGTCTCCGTCGAGGATGGCTCGGCGCGTACTGTTAGCTGGAAACGCCTCCACTCGGTGACGCGGTCGGTGCGACATTCCGCACGCTCGCACTTTATCGTGCGGCATTGCGAGGCAGTGTCGCACGCGTTGTGCAGCCAGGAAACACGGCATCTAGCTGGGATACTACATTTACTGCTCTCTGGATGTAACATCCCAACACGTGAAAACGCGATCGTCACCGTTCTGTCTACACTGTGTCACTCCGTTTGCCTCGTTAGAGGGTGCGGAGTGACAGCTGACCAGCGATAGTCTCGAGCTGCACGCCGGGTCCAGTTATCACTGTAATCTGAAATTAAATTATGGTCGAAAGTCAGAAGGGCGTGTTGCGCGGGCGCAAGATTAATGCATATTCAGGAGCAGTGTAATACTTCTCGGCTTAATGCTGACAGGCCACTTAGGGCAGCGCCGGCTTGTTATGAAGAGAGATTGGGCCGCATCTCGGGGGAGCGTAATTATCTGGAGGCGGTTTTATCGAGCGCCTGCCCGCCTGGCCGGGACGCGGCGGCGGCGGACACAATATTTCAATTACGGCCGCCAGATAAGATTCATTAGCCGGCGAGCGCGGCTATTAGTTCTGCCGGCAAGCAGCCAGCAGGCGCCAGCACGCTGCCCGGCGCGCGCGCGCGCCTCGCGGGTTGCCTACCGCTGGGCGCCACTCTGACCGCGAGGCGCTCGCCCAGTTTTACCGAATAATTTCCCATCTTTCTTGCCTCGAAACATTTACTTGAAAACACTAGCTAGGGAATTATGCGACTAGTAGAAATTCAGAAAGCAAAAAAAAATGTATTACGTAGGTAAAAAATTACATTATTAAGCGTCATTTCGACATTGGCTCTCCATGACTGTACCGTATAGGTTAGGGGTAAAAGTTAAGCAGTCAACAATCCTAAGATAGGTTTGAACACCACAGTGCTTCACTAGGCATGGTCCCGACCTTCTAACTGACTTATAGGGAAACCTAAAGCTTAACGTGGGTTCCCGACCACGGTGCTACTCGGTATTTTTTACATGAGCAATACTGCCAGAGGTGAAAGAAGTGGAAACTGACAGATAAAAATCCTAGGACTTGGTGGGGATCGAACCGGCGACCTTTGGATTTGTGGTCTGGCACTCTACCACTGTGCAACCTAGGTGCACTAGGATAGGGGTATATAACAATAATAATAATAACCCGTCTTTAGTCACAATATTTCCTTTTATTATTATTATTATTATTATTATTATTATTCGAGGCTTTTTGGAGCTATAACTCCATTTCGAGGACTTCATTACTGTATTTTTCTGTTACATCTGCTTCAGTTTTTCCCCTAACGGTAGGGATCTTATAATAAACATATAATGAAGTATTGTGAAGTGTTACCTGCATTTGTCGAGATGAAATTATCTCCTGCATAGGTGAAATAACTACCGCATTTGCACACATTTTAGCAACTGGCATGTTTATGCCGATACTGTACTCGTCAAATTCATTACGTTAAAGTTATGGAGTATTGAAGCGATAGCTACAGACATTTATTTTGATTAACAAAGTAGGTTAACAAACTAACAAAATAAAATAAACAACATTTTTAAGATGACAGTTTAAGAGTTTTGTTTACATTAGGCATATTCGACTTAATCATTGACAAACTTATCATCATACAAGATAATTCGAAAAATGAACTGTGTGTATTACCAAGTGTTTCAGTGGTTTGACGGAATTGTTGAAAGATTGTTATATTATTTCTATAAACAACACAAAAATTAACACACGGCAAAATGACTTCAGAGAGTGGGGTGCGATTTAGGAGATGTAGAGAGAGAGAGAGAGAGAGAGAGAGAGAGAGAGAGAGAGAAATATGGTGTATTTTTGCATGAGGTAGCAATTAAGGGACATACTTGTGTTGTTTACTTTTTGTGTGGCTTCTGTATGAAGAGACAATCTTCATTAAATACAGTAAGTAATCTGTTGTATTCGCTGTCGGTCTGTTCATTCAGCACGTCAGTGGGTCGGATGACTTGTTGTTTGTGTGTTTCTAGTGCCTTTAATATATTACGTACGGCAGATTGTTAGGTCTTTGTAAACAATTTACGGTGCCTTGTAAAAGATGTGTATCTACCGGTATTTATTTTCAATTAAAACAATTTATTATCAATTAACACAAAAGAACTGGAGCCGGCCGCGGTGGCCGAGCGCTCTGCGGCGCGCAAGTCACACTCTGCACGGCCACTACGGTCGGGGGTTCGAATCCCCCCTCGGGCATGGATATTTGTGCCGTCCTTAGTATTAGCTAGTTCATAAGTAGTTTGTAAGTTTAGGGACTGATGATCCCGTGAGCTATACAAACATTTGAACATTTGAAAGAACTGGATTCATATCACGGTTTCATTACGCCTTCAACGGAGAGCAGCAATGCACTGATTCATTGTTTATTTTCTGTCACTATTCTGCGGCCTCTCTGTCGTCACTTTCGTCACTATTTTCAGGATCAGATAACACGTCATCTTCTTCATTTTCACTATTCCACAACGTGTCGTCCTCTAAACCATCAATGTCACAAGATACTCCAGTTCTTTTTAAACTCTTCTTAACAATACCGACACTTATTTTCTCTCACGCGTGGATTTGTCCACTCGCTTCCATAACTCGCCTCCCGCAGCCAGCTGATGAGATCACGCCGCCATCCATTGTGGATACAGGCGTCAGAGATCTTCCCTGAAAGGTCTCTTGACACTGACAAGTAAAATTTGAAGAATGGACCTTAAATATCCAGGAATTATCACAAGATGGGACTACATCCATTTCATTTTCTCCTTTCCAGCTTCCACGAGGTCACCCCAGAAATTGTCTGGTCGTCTTCCCAGACATTCTCCTAGCAATCCATCATCAAATCTGCTGTCCCGCAGCCCTTTTCTCGAACTCTCCAGTGAATTCCGTGAGGGGCAGCCTCCTATGCAATGTCTTCCATTTGAATATGGCCTACGGAGGAAGTTTTTTGTCGTCTGCTGTAACGCACAACATCACTGTGCATCTCAGTTTCCCCGCTCCAGTCGTTTTCACATGGACACTTTTTGAGCCAATTGGAGCAATGGTTGTGTCACGTGACATATAAAAAAACACTGGAATCTGGTCAGTGTTACCAATCTGGAAGAACAAATAGGCATATTGCTGACGCACTTGTGTTACGTAACGATAATTATGTATTATGTAACGTTCGATTACGTTATCTGTGTAGTCTCGAGGTACTCGCTGGTACAAATATATTTCATTCGTAGATTGAATTCTGGCGTCTTATAAAACGGATCACCCAACCAATGCTTGCTTTAAAATCCTTTCTGTCAATATTCACCATGTCAACTGTCTCACAAACTTTTTTTTCTGAATCATTTCATAAGAGACAGCGCAGTCACCATTCCGAAGTTCATTGACGCAAACAATCACACCATCATTAGTTTCGGGATATTTTCCTGTTTTAGGTGCACGGAAAGATTTGGAGCTTGCCTTTACAGCCACGAGTTTGTATTTTTGTCTCTGCCAGTACCGCACTGAATTATTGGGGTCGACGGAGAAATGTCTTTCTGCGGCTTTCACTCCGTTTGTATCGGCGTAACATAAAACATTTAATTTAAATTTTTCCGTGTAGTTTAAATATTTGAGCATTATGAGGACTTGTAGCAAACTGACCCAGAAGTATGTCTGCAACCGAACGTTTCAAATTTGCGGTATATTGTCACAATGGGAATTATCGCAGCAGTACCACTGTGACCATTGTTGTCCATTGTCAAGGCCGCTGCAGTAAGAACGAAAAAGGAGAGCAAATTATGAGTGATATTATTAAAATATTTTTTTAATTATGAAAATTCGTAGGAAAAGGGAATATGCGAGACGGGAGATGCGTTAAAATACGATAAACGACGATTTGTTGTCAAGAAGAGACCTTTGCTGATACATCAAACGCCGCATACAAATCATCAGTCAAACAGTGTGCTTCAACCTTCAGTACATACAGAACAACAATCCTACTGATACTTTCAAAACAAACTGTATTTTGTGTCACCGTCTGGCAGCAATAACCCAAAACAGGCTGTATAATGTTTACATTGCATATAAAGGTCTATTTAGTAGCAATGTGGGAGTCTTTGCTGCAACTAAAAGTGTCGTCGTATGTAAATTTCCTAACACTTGAACGAAGCGGTGGAAATATTTAGTCGGCCGCGGTGGCCGAGGGGACTGAGGCGCTCCAGTCACGGTCTGCACGGCCACTATGGTCAGGTGTTCGAATCTCCCCCACGGGCATGAATATTTGTGCCGTCCTTAGTCTTAGTTAGTTCATAAGTAGTTTGTAAGCTTAAGTCCCATAAGTACTACAAACATTAGAACTTTTTTTTTTAATATTTACGCGCTGTCCAGTACTTCTGAACGTGAACATCAGTCGTCGAAAAATTAGGGGATCAGGTTCTAGAGTACTGACACATCCGCAGAATGAACTAAAGTGGTTCGACATCTTTCAGTCGGTTCTACGGAGTCGTAACAACAACATTACGGCAACCGAGCTAGTAGTAATAAGAGAAAGCTGCTAAAGAGGGCGTTGGTGTTCACTCGTGTCCACGAATTACACGAGCAGTTGGGTTCAGATAGTGTAGTGGGAGGTACTGAACTGCCACAACAGTGTGACGATGAACTATAACACGGAGACACACTGGAAGATCACCACTCAATTTTATTTTAAAACAATTATCATGACCTTTCACCCACATACAAGCACCCTCTTGCTCATTAATTTTTTGATGATTCCTCGTCCTCAAAGTAAAAGGCATGCTAGAGGTGAAATAAGACTTCCCAACGTCACGGTTGCGCACTTCAGCATCTTGAAACGTACGAAAAGCAATCACATCTCTGTCATTAAAACTCTCCAATCCAGAAACTGCCTTAACAGTACTACCATTGTACCGTACTATAGCAACAGTTATCCATCTATTGCCATGACTAGGTGCATCTTTCTGAGTAATTGTGAAGTTCTAAACACCTCCACAAAAAGCAGACGGTCCCTGAAGAAAAACTTGTCCTCCAAGACCTGATGACTAATTTACACATCATCAATTCCCTTGAAGACAGAAAGGCGCGAACGCCTGAATCTCCTCTTATAACGGGGGATGCTCTCTGTGTAGTCTTCGATGCAGCTGTATATTGATTTGTTCGAAGAAGTGTATAATTTTTAGACCATTCTCAGAATTATCAGAGGTTTCAATTTCATTATTTTCATTTAAGGAAGTATTAGTGGTTACCCTTGTGGTATAAATACGAATGAGACATGGTCTTGAATTTGATTGTGATACAACAGATACTTTTGAGATATCAGGACCATTTACTATTGAAGTTAGGTTTAAACGTGGTACGAGTATACTGTTTAGGTTGTTAAGGAAAGTTTTGTTGAAGAGGATTATTCTTCATTTTTCAATTGTTTATAATGAATGTTGATAATGTTGTTGATCGTTTGGCCCACGGTGGAGTAGCCGAGCGGTCTAAAGCGTCTCGCTGTGGAGCGCGTGGTTGCTCGCCGTGGAGGTTCGAGTCCTCCCTGGGGCATGGGTGTGTGTGTTGTCCTTAGGTTAGTTTACCTAGGTTTAAGTAGTTTGTAAGCTACAGACTGATGACCACGCAGTTTGGTCCGATAGAATTACAAACATTTGAACATTTATTTGATCGTTTGGAGGTTAAGAGGTTGGTTAGAGAAAATGTACCTGATGAAGTTTTCAGGCCTTGTAGATGGTCTGACGTTGCTGACCTTGTGTACTGTCATCCTAATTTACTTCATCCTAAAGGCCACACTGGAAGGTTGGGGCAGATGAGGGAGAGCTGCCTACAGTCTCCTGAAGAGTAGTTTGCAGGACCTGGACGCGATTCCAGACAACGTTAAGAGAAAGGAAGGCCAAGGCCGTCCACGGGTAGCACCAGTAAGAGACAACCGTTTTCTTCCTCTTACTGCCCGTCAAGATCGGAGGCTGAACGCACCTCGGCCGCAACGCACCGTCCAGGCAGCGACGGCAACGCAAACAGTCCGGAATGCGGCCTCTGCGCGAGAAAGGCTGCAGAGTGTCACCCACTAGAACCGTGATACCGTAACCAATGGCACACGATTCTGTTCACAGATGACTCAAAATTTTGTGTTCAGCCGGACAATGGGCGTTTCCTCATCTGAAAATCAAATGTTCCTAAATCTGTGGGACTTGCTTGCTTATTATTATTTCCGGTGTAGAGAAGCAGCTGAGAGAGCTAAATACGAAAAAGTCTGCTGGTCCGGATGGAATACCAGTTCGGTTTTACAAAGACTATTCTGCGGCGTTGGCCCCCTACTTAGCTTGCACTTATCGTGAATCTTTAATTGAGCGCAAAGTTCCTAGTCATTGTAAAATAGCGCAGATGACTCCCGTTTATAAGAAAGGAAAGAGAACGGACCCACACAATTACAGGCCAATATCGTTGATATCAGTTTCCTGTAGAAATTTGGAGCATATTCTCAGTTCGAATATAGTATATTTCCTTGAGACGGAAAAGCTTCTTTTTACGAACCAGCACGGAATTAGGTACAACAGGGCAACAGGCGGATTGTGCTTTTCTCGACTTCTAAAAGGCGTTCGACGCGGTGCCATACTGACGACTGCTAACGAAGATACGAGGTTATGGAATAGGTTCACAGATTTGTGACTGGCTGGAAGACTACCTAAGTAATAGAACGCAGTACGTTGTTCTCGACGGCGAGTGTTCATCAGAGACGAGTGTATCGTTAGGCGTGCCCCAGGGGAGTGTGATAGAACCGCTATTATTTTTTATCTATATAAATGATCTGATGGACAGACTAACTTGTAATTTGCGCCCTTTTGCTGATGATTCTGTGGTGTATAGGAGGGTGTCGTCTTTAACTGACTGTAATAGCATACAGGATGACTTAGACATAATTTCTGGTTGGTGCGAAGAATGGCAGCTAGCTCTCAATGTAGAAAAATGTAAGGTGATGCGCATGACTAGGCAAAACAATCCCATAATGGTCGAATACAGCATTATTAGTGAGCTTCTTGATGCTGTGGCGTCGTTCAAATATCTAGGCGTAACACTGCAGTGCGATATGAAATGGAACGAACATGTAAGGACAGTTGTGAGTAAGGCGGACAGCCGACTTCGGTTTATTCCGAGAATTTTGGGAAGATGTACTTCATCTGTAAAGGAGACCATGTATAAAACGCTTGTGCGACCACGTCTTGAGTATTGTTCAAGTATTTGGGACACGCAGCAGATCAGTTTAAAGGAAGACATAGAAGCAGTTCAGAGGCGAGCAGCTAGGTTTGTTACTGGTAGGTTTGACGAGTGCGCGAGTGTCACGGAAATGCTCCGGCAACTCATTTGCGGATCGCTGGAGGAAACACGACGGTCTTTTCATGAATTTCTGTTGAGGAAATTTAGAGGGTCGCAATTTGAAGCTGAGTGTAGTACGATCTTGCTGCCGCCTACTTACTTTTCGCGCGGTTATTACAAAGACAAGATAAGAGAAATTAGGGCTCGTACAGAGGCATATAGGCATTTTTTCCTCGTTCTAGTTGGAAGTGGAATAGGAAAGGAAATGCCTAGTAGTGGTACAATGAACCCTCCGCCACGCATCTTACGGTGAATTGCGGAGTACGTATGTAGATATGTAGTAGGTAGGTAGATAGCTGACAAACTACCTAAACTAAGTTAAAGTAATCTAAGGACAACAACACTTGCACCCATGCCTGAGGGGGAACTCGAACCACCGACGGCGAAGAGCCGCGCGCTCCGCAGCACGGCGCCTCAGTGCGCCAGCTATTCCGTCGTGGCTCACGTGTAGAGAACGGAAAACTCGCGACGATCCTACTTGTGTGCAGGAAACGTCATCTTGCCCCTAGGGGGCTCACGTCTCTTTCGTGAGTACGTGCGTGGCGAGCACGGGGCCCCGAGCTAATGCAGTCTTCCCTCCTTCGCTACTTACCGGACGGCATTCCCTTTCCTCTCCCCTGGTAGCTATAGCAGTTCAGCGCAGGTGTGACGTCAGCGCAGTCTCACTAGGAAGGAGAGCTGACCGTGTGACGAGGGGAAGTAAAAGGCAGCGATTTAGGAAACGCAGCGAACACATTCGGTGTGGAGAATACGGCAAGGTCTACGATACCAAGTTTTAAAACACACTGTTTAATTAAACAATAGACACAAATTACAGCCAACTGTATATCCTCTCTATACTGTCATAACATTATAAGGTAGGTGCAACTTAATGTGAGGATAACACGTTTATAAAGTAAACAGCATGGAAATAATATAATTATCTCTTCAATTTAGAGCAAAGCTGCGCAGTACAATTAAATAAACATTTTCCGACAACTTCCATTTTGTATTTATATGGTTAGTTTTTCAGTTTTGGGACATATTTTTAATCGAATACTGCATGTTAGGTTGTGATTTGACAAGGCGTTTCGGTACTGGAACTTTGTTTATTTCATAATAGAAAACAACTGTTCACACACATATGACGAACCTAACATACACAATATCCGTGAAGGAAGGACATAAAAGTTCGGAAATCTCTTTTGGGGAACATTCTATAAAAAGCCTTCGTTGTATTTATATTTGTCTTTCAATAAATCGTCACACTGTAAATTTCACAGTTCCATTCTAGACCTGGTAAGAACATTGTTAACATCAACTGAAAACGGTGTTGCAGAGAGCTGAAGACAGTATGTCTACATTTTCAAACCTGGACTCAAAGTGGTTACGAAGAGATTCCAAAATGTTCACATATTCTTCAGAGAGAGTATGATCAGGAACACGCAGCATTTTCAGCGCCTTTGGAAACGTCCAACCCAGTGGTTCCCTCGAGGAGAATCAAATCTGAAAATTCCTCTGTTATATTCAGCTTATGACAGACACCCCGAATAAAAACTGCTAACTTTGCCATATCCGATATGTCCTTACTCTCACTGACAGTTGAAAAATACTGTACAAAGTTACGAGTGTACCAGCCAGTTCTTCTTGCACATATGGAGCCATCTCCTGAATACGTCGCATGACAGTATTCGGGGACAAACTCCCTTTTTCAAAATCTTCTAGCAAAAGTGCACACATTTTCTTCAGCGGCCATCACCATCCCTTCTTTTGCAAAGTGACCCTCAGTAAATGGTTTCTTTCTCGGCTATTCTGTAGCTCAGCCGGACAGACGCTTCGCTACTCTAACAGTCGTCCACATCAGCACGTTCCTGTAATGCGGATATTAAGGCGTCTCGTTCTTCTCCTCCATATTTTCCATACTTATTTGCCTGCAAGGGGAAAAATGACGCTGTAAATTACGTTTTTTCAACACTGCGTACTTCTGTGTCATACACCAGACGCTTTGCACCTGCGCTGCACAAAAAGAACCAGATTTTCGGACACAGACTGCTCCGCTTTGCTTGTACTCGCCACGTTAATTGTCGCTATTGCAGACTGGCCCTCCAGCTCCGCACTTGCGGCCCCCTTCATCGGGGCAACATTGCGCACACGGCTCTCACCTGACGTCACGCGGCCTGACAGGCTCGCACGCCAATCCGCCTGAGGTTGGGTTCCTTTGCCCTAGACCGACCCAACGCCAGCTATCGCCGTGTGGCAATGCTGAGCGAATGGTGCGGGCAGCATTCAGTAACGGTCGCTTGCAGGCCTCTGCGTCGTTCAGAATGGCGCTCTGAGTACTCGCAGGTACAGAGACCAGACCCTTCGGCCTTCTGCTGTGCCCTGGCAGATGGTGCCATAGCAGACGGGTTCCCCCTGCTAGTGGACGGTGACGCTCGCTCCCCTACAGCTGCACTGGCGGACGACACGCCTGAAGCTGAGGGAACTGAACCGACGGAGAGGTCAGCTGGTTCACCGAACGTAAACCCGACTGAGAATGACTGGGATGCACTCGGCAGACACTTCGCAGCCAGACCAGCACCTACCATAACGGTTGCAGTGCAGAATGTTGCACTCGTTGGAGAATGGCCAAGTATCCCTCAATAGCTGATTGACAACATCATACTGCTCATGCCACACAGGTGTGTCTCTGTACTGAGCGTCCGAGGTGACCGAACACCATATTAGAAGGCAACGGTAATGACTTTTTCACTATTGTAGTGTCCCCATGGTGCCTTGCTCTAAGTAGACGCCACGTAAGCCTGAAGTAAAGAGTCGCAACGGCAAATGTCGTACAGTATAAAACACAACTCTAACTTCATATATTGTTTGTATGTCCTCTATTTGCTCATAAACCATTCATTCGATTGAAATGAAAGTTTCGTGAACTGTTCACCGTACGCCCACGAAGATTCCTGACCCAAAAACAAAACAGCACGACACATAGCTCAGGAGATAATACTTCATAAGTAATGAGAGGCTACTGCATGAGAATACCCAGATTTATGCGTCAATTATTGGAAAATGGGAGTAGTTAGGGACCTGCAGCTAAGTTTGCATGTAATTTCGGAAGCGTTTTCTAACTGACTCCTCCCCCGCGAAAAAAAAAAGTCTTGAATCGAAAAGAAGTCTATCGCTCACAACAGTTTCGCTGTAGATGCCGTAAACTGTCACATCAGGCATGACCTTGTGTCAAATAAAGTTAGCATTACAGAGATGCGTTTTACTATTTATTTTTGTCTGCAAGTCTCCCTTAATTCTCTTGCATCCAAAGTTAAGCAATCTGTTTTCTTAATTTCTCTCTATATAACAGCGAAAGGACACTCACTCACTTACTGACTGAACACGAAATCTCGATACCTACTTCATCTGAAGCTGAAATTTCACAGGACTGTAGTTTATACGTGGAACATCAGCTAATAAAGTATTTTATAATAGGTGCATGGCGGAGCATACGTCTCTTACAGACTCTCCAAATCTACACTTTCATTCCGATCTTCACGAAATTACGCACGCTTGACCTTCAAAACAAGACGGTCACCGTCTACCTTCAGTTTCATACGGTGCATGGGGAAGGGTACTTTCCAATATAAAAATGGATCCCTAAATACTTTTATCGCGCCATTTCTTGAGAACTGCTCGACCGATTTCACAGATCCTTTTTTTGTTGTTTTCGTTATTTTCAGAACAAAGGTTTCATGAAATAAACTGAAATATTTAAGAACAACGTGCCGAGAGAGGGAAAAGGTGGAAACGATCAGAGAGATGGGAGGCAAAGAGGTGAATGCAGAGGGGGGGGAAGGGATGTGGACTGCGAGAGTGCAGGACAAATAAACACCCGGGCAACGCCGCGTTTACAGCTAGTACCACACACTACCATATGTATGTTGCGTATGATATGTCACCTTCTCCGCTAACTGTCCTGAGCAGTGTTGTAGCACAGCGGGAACAGGCAGACGTCAATAGCCACCTCACTGTAGAACTTCTGGAACTTTTAGATTTCAGATCAACTAAGGTGAGGACCATTTCTCGTGAAGGTGCAGTTTTCTTTAACGCATTCGCGTGAAAGAATATAGAAAGCCGGCCGCGGTGGCCGAGGTGACTAAGGCGCTCCAGTCAACGTCTGCACAGCCACTACGGTCGGGGATTCGAATCCCCCCTCGGGCATGGATATTTGTGCCCTCCTAGTTCGTAAGTAGTTTGTAAGTTTAGACTGATGACCCCGTAGTTAAGTCCCATAGACTCTACAAACATTTGAACATTTGAATTTGAATATAGAAAGTGTCACATATCGCAATCTGTGAACTTTATGATGAGGAAATGGTTGTGTATCGAAGTTAGTAAGAGGGACGCCTTTTATTGAATTCGTAATAATGTTGTTATATGCGGTGTAATGATACCATTATTCCAAGAAAAACATAAAAGTTAGTATATATTTAAAATCTCACAAAATATCGTTATTTCAATAAAATCTCTCTAAGCTATATTAGTGAAACGGTGCCTCGTGATTATTCACAAACACACACACACACACACACACACACACACACTTACATGGTGAGGCACTTAAAACTATTTTTCGGAATATTTGGAAAAATACAAATCGGATTTACGAAAGTTGCAATAACCGTTTTCACTTCCAAGAGGGACATCCGGTAACATAAGTCCCCGCACCGAGCCGCGGAGGAGTGGCCGAGCGCATTGAGGCGCTGTGCTCCGATGCGAATGACCGTTCCCCGTAAAGGTTCGAATCCCCCCTCGGCCATGGATGTTTGTGTCGTATTTAGTATAAGCTAGTTCATAAGTAGTTTGTAAGTTTAGGGACTGATGACCCAGCAGTAGAGTCCTTTCAGCTTGACAAACATTTGAACATTTCCCCGCACCGACCGCGGGGACACGGGAGGGGGTGGCTCTTTAGGGACCCTCAGTTTTTATTGCAGTTTACGAGTCTCCACGAAACTTTCCTATGATTTTTATTTTTCGTTCCCTGATAGATGGGATTGTAATCGGCAAGAAGAAAAATGTGTTGCACGTTGTTGAAAGACGGCAATATCTCAAACAAATACACGTCAGATCAGGTATATTTTTGATAATACCATAGTGTGACACGTCCCACACTATAATGGCGCACAACTGTTGTCACATTCTTCATTCAACTTCAGTGAGTCAGACTGAACATCTCTACGCGATTATTTTGCCAGGTATTAATGGCTGCAGGACGACGTAGATGTCATTTCCCCGTACTTTGAAACTCATAGAAGTGTCGAAGAAGCTCGTCAGAGGTACGTTAATCTGTTCACTCACATGAATGTTCCTGCTGCAACGACTTTTGCAATATTGCCCATGCTTGCTGAAATTGAAAGTCTTAAACCTATGGAAAGTTATATGTCTATTGTTTTGAATTATTGCAGTTTTTAACAACTTTGAGCTCATTTTGTTTTGTTGCATATTACAGCGCTATCTTACACCAAACAAAAAATATGTTTTACTCAAAAGTTACTTTTTTTTATTTTTTATTTTTTTCCAAATCTTTATCAAAATGTCTAGACTGCTATTTGTATTCTCATCATTTGTTCATCAGTAAGTTTTAACATATCTCTCTCGGTATTGTAAACTTTATTCACTACCTGACATATATGGGTCCAATGCTCAATTCTTGACCATGCAATTTTAATATCAAATTTTCAAATGTTTGTTAAGCTTATGGGACTTAACTACGGGGTCATCAGTCCCTAAACTTACAAACTACTTACGAACTACCTTATACTAAAGACGGCACAAATATCCATGCCCGAGGGGTGATTCTAACCCCCGACCGTAGTGGCCGTGCAGACCCTGACTGGAGCGCCTCAGTTCCCGCGACCACCGTGGCCGGCGCAAATTTAATTATTTTTAAATGTCCTATTCTCAATTTTTGACCATGCGATTGTAATTATTTTTAAATATTAACTTCGTCTTAATTTATTCCGTTTTAGTGTCTAATATTTTCGTTTTATAATATTCGTTATTCCTGTTCCTCATTGCTTGACATATCCCACATCCACGAGGATCTGCTCAGTACGGATCTATGGTACGAACAACTAATGTAACCTAATATGGCACTTGGTTTTATTAGTAACTGTTTCCTTCGTTCAAATCTTTATCTATTTTTTTGTACACAGAACAAAAACAATTTGTGAAAATATGAATTTTCGTTTATTTGACGATGATCGTAAACAGTTTCAATTCGAGCATATTGCATTCGCCATACATTAATTCGTCTCTTGTTTTTTAACCGATATATCAGCATTTTCAGACGTTTAAGTCTGACGCTGCGCTCCACACGATGGCCGCCGCTCGTGGTCTCGGACGCCTCGGCGGCCTCTCCGGCCAGTGATGCCGCCGTCGATCAGCTGGTCCGCAGCTGCGACTTGCGACGCAGCTGCCACCTCCAACATAACTCAGCTCCATCGCTGACCCACTCAGCTCAATTTGCTAAACGTCTCGGATCGCCTGTGGACTTTGCTACATCTGATACATGTACGTCTGGTTTACGTGCCACGGCTGCGTGTCTTACTGACAAGCCGACTTGACTAGATGATTTCGATTTGGTTATAGACCTCCCAAGTTTCATACACCATTCCTTTCAAACTAGCGTCGGGAGGAACATGGGTCAAATCCACCGCCGGATACTCAGATTTAGCTTCTCCGCGACTTCCTGAAATCACTGCAGGCAAATTCCGCGATAAAATCCCAGAAAGAGCGCGGCCTCAGATCCCACTGCGGATGGCCTCTGGATGGTGTCCCTCCCTCTTCCAGACTCACTCGCTGACTGGCGTCGTGTCTACTGCACGACCGCGACTTCAGTCTCCCACTACATCTCCTCCTACATCTCAATCCAATGTCGGCCTGTGGTCCCACTTTCATGGAGCTCCACGCAAATGTCGTCATTCATTTTGAACAGTGTGTCCTAAAATGTGTGTGTGTGTGTGTGTGTGTGTTATTTTAGGAGCTCCATGAAAGTGGGACCACAGGCCGACATTGGATTGAGATGTAGGAGGAGATGTAGGAGGAAGTCGCGGTCGTGCAGTAGACACGACGCCAGTCAGCGAGTGAGTCTGGAAGAGGGAGGGAGGGAGACCATCTGGGGCCATCCGCAGTGGGATGTCAGGCCGCGCCCTTTCTGGGAATCTATCGCGTAATTTGCCTTCAGTGACTTCGGGAAGTCACGGAAAAGCTAAATCTGGATGTCCGGCGGTGGATTTGACCCATGTTCCTCCTGACGCTAGTTTGAAAGGAATGGTGTATGAAACTTGGGAGGTCTATAACCAAATAGAAAGCGTCTAGTCAAGTCGGCTTGTCAGTAAGACACGCAGCCGTGGCACGTAACCCAGACGTACATCTATCAGATGTAGCAAAGTATATCGTTGTTGTGGTCTTCAGCCCGCAGACTGGTTTGATGCAGCTCTCCACGCTACCCTGTCCTGCGCAAGCCTCTTCATCTGAGAATAAAGTTTGACAACCTACATCCTTCTGAATCTGCTTACTATATTCGTCCCCCGGTCACCCTCTACGATTTTTACCCCACACACTTCCTTCTAAAGCTAAGTTGACGATTCGTTAATGTCTCAGAATGTGTACCACCAATCTAGCCCTTCTCTTAGTCAGGATATGCCAGACACTCTTTTTCTCCCCAATTCAGTTAAGGAACTCCTCATTAGTTACCTGATCTACCCATCTAATTTTCATCATTCGTCTATAGCGCCACATTTCAAAAGCTTCTATCATCTTTTTGTCTCAACTTCTGAACGTCCACGTTTCACTCCCATACAATGCTACACACCAAACAAATACCTTCAGAAAAGACTTCCTAACATTTAAACTAATATTGGATGTCAACAAATTTCGCTTCTTAGAAACGCCTTTCTTCCCATATCCATTATGCATTTTATACCTTCTTTACTTTGGCCATCAGAAGTTATCTTGCTGCCTAAATAACAAAATTCATCTACTACTTTTATTGTCTCATTACCTAATCTAATTCCTTCAGCATCGCTTGATTCTCTGACATTACATTCCATTACCCTCGTTTTACTCTCGTTAATGTTCATCTTATAACTTCCTTTCATGACACTGTCCATTCCATTCAATTGCTCTGTGCTGCGAGGGTGCGCGCGGCCTGCAGCAGCAAAAGTCCGGCGGGCCGCCTCCAGTGCTGCCGTGGCCGCGGCTGGGTCCGGCTGTTGTGCGGATCGCTCCCACCTCCCACGCCGCCACTTGCCCGTAAAGTGGTAACAAAGCAGCTCTGAAAGCGAGCGCCGTCGAGACTGTTCTGAACGCCACACACTGAAAGCTTGCCCCAGGTCCGACTGAAACTTTATATTAGACAAGTACCAGCGATCGTCATATTTGAGCTTTTTGTAAAGACCGTGGATATACGTCAGAATATTGCGCTATACAACTGCCAATGTTCACTGAATACCTGCCCTATCAGACTACGTGCTAAAACCTCTAGCTTGATAAAAACTGTCACTCATCAGTAATTGTCTTGTTAGCTGCACAACGATCTCAATGCCGTGTTTGACCAATCCAACAGCATGTCAGAAAGAACGTATATCGTTTGCATCAGAGTCTTTTACTGAATTACACAAAACTGTTTTTTACATTTATTTTGGCAACAGCATCTGAACAATACTGGTCTGAACTTAGTCATTAGTAATTTAATTTAGCTGACTGTGCACATGGAAACGCTCGTTTTGCGATGCAATTAATTCCTTTGAAAATAGCAACTAATATGACTCTCATTAATACACTGTAAATTAATTTCCTTTATAGTGCTTGCCACGTGCAATGTACCACAATCACACACGTACGAAACAACGTAACATTAACCATTTTATGAAAATTCTATGAAACGGAAAATGAAATTCTACTCGCTACTAAAAAAAATACAATCTACGATTTGTGACATAATTTTTTTAACATCATTATTGAAATCTTCTTTTGCACACTCGTCTACCAATATCTGCAATGTCTCTACAATTCTGACAAAACTGACTAATATTATAAATACCTTTTAATATCCCACATCTGCAAGTTTCTTTCAAAACCAGAAAATTCTTGTTCATTCGTTATATATATGTTTAAAAAAAACCTATAGAAAGAGAATAACAACAGTCACCTACTAGGCATGATCCTGCTGGAAACGGTACGACATTGCCTTCCTATGACATTCAAATGTCTCATCCATCCGGAGAGTTATACGGGGATCTGCAGTTCAACGGCGCGTTTTTCCCATCGACCACATTACCAGACGCGGAAGACGTGATAATTAAGAAATAAAATCCGAGAACTGACCAGGAAATCGAACCCGCACATTTGGATTTTTTGTCTGCAATTTACTACTGATCCACTGAGGCTCGCAAACCGAATGGTGGCCATGTTCATGTAATCCGACACGAATTCAAACTTTTTAGAACAGAAACTACTTTCTTTTACCGCGCTGGACGTACTAACGTCTCGGGTTTCCATATATTCCGACACAAGATCTGTACAGAATAAGGTATTCGTGCTGTGTAACTGGTTTGGCGCAGTAACCAGGTACTTTGCCTTTGAATTTGAAGTTTGTTTAGTTGGATTAATGACATATTCCGAGTAAGCTTTTAATTTTACTTTATCCAATTTCTGCTGATAGTGTTCGTAATATCTTGTGAAATTGTATACACTCAGACGCAAAAGTCCGTTAATGACTGAATGTGAATTAAAGACACGGAATAATTTGGGCACAGAGGTTCAAATTATGACACGTGCTAGATATGATATGGGGTGTTGTTGATTCCGATAACGAGTCAACACACAGCGAACAGACGACGCTGCCCAGCACGTATTGAGTGACGCTACACGAGGGACGGAGATTTTCTTTTTCTATATAACGTTTATTAAAATGTTGAAAACACGAAAGTCAAGTTGAAGATGACATCAAAAATTTCTTCAGAATCACCAATTTGAGTGTTAAAAAGATGAAATGAAAAATCTTGATCCGTTGAGTGCACGTAGACCAAAACGAGCTGTGTAACTTAATTACACATAATTCTTCTTTGTGTTTTTCGCCTCCTTTCTCCGCAGTCGCAGTTGTACAACGAGTATAGGTTAGGCGGCCGTCTTATGTAGCTGTGAATTAGTCTACTTTAGACCAGGCGCGTTTCGCTTTATTCTAAAGCATCTTTAGTGGTCAACTGTACAGGAAATATTTTGTTTTACATTGTTTGATTAAATTCGATCCATAAACAGTTCTCATGCAATAGGATCATTTTGATTCTGCATAAAATTGACTACTAATATTACGTATTTTAATGTAGTCCTCATCATGTGTGTTTTGTAGCACATTGCCACTCGCTGTCACTGTTTATATTTACACTATTTACAATTACATTTTCTGATAAAAGTTTCTGAAAAATCGCCATATCTGTGGCCTGGCAGGATGTGTATGTCATTTGTTTTGTTTTTGTTTATCCTCTGTGTGTGTGTTGTTTGCTTACAAAGTTCTTTGGTTCGCACTGTGAGATGTGTTTTTGTTTCGTTTATGTCATAACAGTCGTCTGCTAGCAACTTTGTATGTGATGTTATTTACGTTTAAATCCTATTTATATCAGACGAGGTACCTATTTATTTAGCTGTCACTCTTTCATAAACAATTATTCGTCTAATAGGAATTGTACATTAAAATGAAACAAGCAGTGACAAATTCGACTTACCTGCAAGCAGTTGCATTGGCATGAACGTGCGAGCAAAGTCTCAAGGCCAAAGACAGCGACGTTGGGTATGGTCCTTAAACAGGTCGTCGATTTATGAGCAACCAGTGATCACAGTTGTCAACTCTTTCTCCTTTGTGGCCAAAGAAAAAGTATTTTCACCCTGTAGATAAAACAATAACCAAAAGTTACGGAATTTTCGAAAAATATAAATAGTTGTCACGAAGAGCCTTCAAGTCCGCTAGTGGTTCCCACTTACCTACAACTGTTCATTGTAAGTCTATAGAAGGAATCAGTCACTACTACTGTACCACCTTGGTCTCTGTGAGAGCCTAAAATTACGTCAGTGTGGCGGTGAAGCTGTTGTCGATACGAACGGAGTCCTTGCTGCCGGCCTGCTGGTAGGAAAAGACCGCCCTGCCGAGCTGTGCGGCCCAGTTTAGGTTGACCTGCAGTTTTGTGACTTTTTGCAAACATTTCGGACACAAATAATAAAAATTAAAAAAAACTGATGGCCGATACGATCACGACTCTACCACTGTGATAATATCTATGCATCCAACACGTAATATTCTTTCTGACCATATTTTAACAGGCAGTCAAAATTATTTGCTATCTGACGTATATACTATTTTTTCAACTTTTACTTCTTTAAACTATTATTTTAATATCTATCCCATATTTTCATTATCACTTAATTTGCTCATCTTAGGGAACGATTGTACTGTATAAATAAGATGGATGCCAAGATGGCAATTTTTACTTCATTTATTCAAGACGACTGATTTCGACATTCTGTGGCGTCATCATCTGGTCTCAGTGACAATAGACTGCTCATTGTAGTGCTCCACACAGAATCTGGGAGATGTACTGGATGATAGTTATATAGAAACTCATGTGCTGGTGGATAGTCAGATGGCTGGTCCAAATTAGAACAGTAAAATATGAAGAAAATAACAACCACCATAGTGCAAATGTCTGGTTGGTTTTATGGAGGTGCTCAACGTTTGGCGTTCGGTTATCAGTCACATGACATCCGTCGCCCGAAACGACTGAGATACCCAAGATGGAAAACAGCCTCTGTAACGAAACAACTGGTTAACAGTGAAACGATCAAAATTAAACAAAATAAACCAACGTCCAAAAACGACCGATCAAACCGAAGAACCAATGAAAAGGGAGAGAAAGAAAGGGGGCTCAAGAACTGAGCGTATTTCTCAACGAACACGAATAAACGACAGCAAAGCATCGATCTACCTGAAGAAAAAGACATATAAATAATTAAAAAATAAAAATAAAAACCCACCACTAGCAATTTTTTTCATCTTGTTTCCTAAAAGGTTATGGGACATAATTGTTAATTGACACAACTATGTACTGCATGATTCGCGCGTGTCCTGTTGATGTGCAGGGATGTGTAGTTCCTTTCTCTTTACCTAAGTACTAGAGATGAATTTGTTGTAAAAATAAAACTGGAAATAAAAAGGAAAGGTAACTCAACTCCTCTCCGTCAAGGTGAGGTAAAGTGAAACAAAGTATCTTCATAAGTAATTGAAGGAAAACAATCTAAGTGAAACAGTAATAGATAAATGGTGACAAATCTTGAATCTTAGATTTTGCTTTTCCCCTCGTTATTTGTAGCGCCGTGAAATAATTCGAAAATCTTTTCCGGTAGTTAGAACCCTTCTTCAAATGTTGTGGCTAAGTACAGTCTATAGCCTGAGTATGAGGCCTTGTCTTGTGTACTGGTGATACTTATATATCCTTATGGCCATACTTAGCGCACTATGCGGGTATTTGTGGCACAGCTGCATAGTGCGCCTTATCAGAAGTGCTCTTGCGTTTACATGAAACATAGGTGAGTCCAAGGCCTTCATTTCCTGGCGGAAGGGTGACATAGATCCCCACCTTGAAGATTTCTCCCCTCCAAACCTACGAACCTATTGCCGACATAATTTTCCTGGCAACACTGTCTACCACAGGTATTATCTGTCCAACGTACCATAGTTTCGAGAGGATTTTGGTGTTGATGAAGTGTACTCTCTGCACCAAGTCCTATTCACGGTCTTTGTTGTATTGTAGGTAGCCTCTCGCCATGGCCAGAAGGTCCTTCCAGTTGTCTGCCGTTGTTTTCAGAGGACAGCCGCTCAACTTCATCCCGAGCACCTTCACGGTATCGCACACTCGGTACGGGTAGTTGGCATCTGCGCGGTATCCACTGCCTATCAGCATGAGACGAGTTTTCCTGTAGTTTAGTGTAGAACCCGATGCTTGTTCATATTCAGCCATATTAGTGGTAACGTCTCGAAGGTCCTGCTCCGAGCGTAGAATGACACCCACATCTTCCGCAAATGCAACGCATTTTACTGTCGTAGAATAAAGGGTTAGACCCCGAAGCGTGTAATTAAGTATTCTGACCAAAGGCTAAATTGCTATAACATATAGGGACATAGACATAGCACACCCCTGTCGGACTGATCTTTGAATAGTGAACTGACCATTGACGATGATTTTAGAGCTGACATAAGCGTACATATTTTGAATTATCGTAATAAAAGGTACACCAAATCGGAGATGATTCATGATGTCGAACAGGTAGCGATGTGAAACCTTGTCAGAAGCCTTCTGTTGGTCTAAAGCTAAATTTGCTGCCTAAGGGCGTTAAGGCACTGAAGCAGATGATCCCCCTATAATCTGCTACACTCTCGAAGATAGTGCGTCCCGGTACTGCTGTTGTCTGGCTGTTGCGTATGATGTTTGCTAGAACATTTTTAATTCTAGCTGCTATAACACGGGCGAGAATCTTTTAATCAGAGTTCAGGAGGGAAATGGGTCGGAATTTGTTGATATGTTCATGTGGGTGTTCTTTTGTTCCCAGTACTATTACACTGTCGTTGAAGCCTGCTGGTAGTTGCTGACCCGCTTTGATTTCATTACACATGCTTACAAAACATCGCTCAATTAGATACCAAAACTGTTTGTGAAATTCTATTGGCAGTCCATCATACGCGAGCGATTTATTAGGCTGAGCCTTCCGCGGCGATGTCACACAGTAATGGTTCCTCGTCGGTCACTGCAAGTGTCATTGTAAGATAACTTTTCATTGTACGTACTGATTCGTCATCCGCTAGCTCTGCAGTGTACAGTCGCTGTTAATAGTTCGTTATATACTATATATTTATTTCAGTCTGAGTCGTCGCGAAACAACCGTCTTTTTTTTTTTATAAGACTGATATGTTTTTGTCTTGCACGACGCTACTCTCTCCCGAGGTGGAAGGGTGACGTATGTTCGTCGGAGGTGCAATTGTCAACGGATTTTAATTCCTTCCATTTGTTTCCGTTTTAGAAGGGATAATTTTGATTTAATCCTTTTAATTTGTATGAACTTCTCCGGTGTGACAGAATACAGTTCACGAAGGCATCGAAAGTAAAATTCAAAAGTTTCTTTGTGCAGTCGGTTCCTCTCATAACTATACGCCTTCAAAACGCTGAATAATTTAGGTTTTGCGCAGTGGCAGCACCACAGCATTACCGATGGGAACGTGTGTTGTCGGCGTAAACAGGTAGATAACATAGGACCAGAATCTCTTTGGATTTTCCGCCACACTGCTACAAAGAGTTTCTTTGTGAAAACTATGAAACGAATGTCGCACTGAAGGCTGCGCTAAATTTCGAGCTTCAGTAAAACTTCGGCAATCTTGGGGATTTTGCATTCGTCTAAATTTTCTGCAAAAGCTTTCTGTTCTATTTTGTGTGCCATGGGGTATAAGTTCAGTCTCTTATTAATTTATTCGGTAGGAATCCCTCCAGTGCTGTTGATACTATTTCTATGAATGTAAGCCACATATGCTCTTCACTTAAATAGATAATTTAGAAAAAAATGGAGTCTGTCTCCTAGGAAGATGTCAACTGAATTTTTACCTATTGTCGTTGTTGTTTTTTATTTTATATATCAGCCGCGGCGGAGTGGCCGAGCACATTGAGTCGCTATGCTCCGATGCGTGAGGCGGTTCCTCGTCGGGGGTTTGAATCCTCCCTCGGGCATGGATGTTTGTACAAATGTACAAATGTTTGTTAACCTTATGGGACTTAACTACGGGGTCATCAGTCCCTAAACTTACAAACTACTTATCAACTACCTAATACTAAGGACGCCACAAATAACCATGCCCGAGGGGGAAATAGAACCCCCGACCGTAGTGGCCGTGCGGACCGTGACTGGAGCGCCTCAGTTCCCTCGGCCACCGCGGCCGGCGCATGGATGTTTCTGCTGTCTTTAGTATAAGGTAGTTTAAGAGTAGTTTGTGAGTGTAGGGACTGATGACTCCGCAGTTAAGTCCCATAAGCTTAACAAACAACAACATATATATATAGATGTTTTGGTAAATATCTTTTTTATGGATTTGAGCTCGCTACAACTTTCTGTTCATTTATCCCTGTATCCGTCGTGATGCTCAGGAGTATTTGTGACTAAGAGCTCAAGTGTGATTTCGAAACCATTTAATTTGAATGGGCTCGTTGACTAATTATTCAACATAATTAAAAATGAAGCATTTAGAACAATTTCAGAAAATGTATCTGCCACCCTATCTGAAGATGTATTTTTGACAACTTACGGATGGTAGATTTAAGTCACTGCCAACTATAATTGTATGAGCAGTGTACCTACTTGTGACGAGACTCAAGTTTGCTATGAACTGTTCAGCGGCTGCATCATGAGAGTGCGGGGGTCGGTAAAGGGCGGTCAGTTATTAATTTTTTCCGGTTGTAGAGTATGACGTCTGCACATACTAACTCACAGGAACTATCGACTTTAGTTTCGCTTGTGAGCTAGTATGCATATTGCATTACGATTTCCTTAAGTTGTGCTTTTTGTTTCTTTTGTAGTGCAGATCATAGGAATTATGGCTTTTTGCTTAAAAAAACTAGGATGCTTCCTCTGCGAGTCAGTAGATACCAAAGGTAAACAATATAGAAGAACAGTGTACGTTACAAGCATAGCATTCTATAATCCTTCATTTCCTAATTTCAAATATTTTAAAATTGTATGTCGACTTTGGTTGACCTATTAAACATAGACGCTCTTATCTCCATTTTGTAAACGTATATTCTGTCACTATTTTGAACCAACAGTTCATTCACTAATGTTTGGCCGCAAGAGAGTAATTTATGGAGAGTATCGTTCTTCTTTCGTCTTTTTTTTCATGCAGTTGTAGCAATTAAAATATGTACAAATGCAGTGATCACACTTGAAGGATCAGTGAACATTCGAATTATCTCCATATCGTTCCTTTCGTCTTCCTTCCATGGCGATGGACTTTTTCTATCGCAAACAGTAAGTGTGCAAGAAAGCTACCGTACAGACGGAGGGAGAATGGATCCATATCTGTGGTTGGAAGAAGTAATTACACCGTGACATAGACAGCGGTACTGCTTTCGTTTCGGAATATTGAAAAGAAGCTGTGCATTTCGGCGAGATGTCGAAGAAAAAGATCTCTTCCATATCGGCTGTATCGAGTAAGTTACGGAGACGGAGGTTTGGAAGCAAACAGCAGGAGTACGGGGAAGGGCGTCCCTTGCCTGAGGGGTCGCTAATACGACTACCTGGCGAAGGGTCAGGCGTGGCAAAAGTCCGGCGTGGCAAAAGTCCGGCATTCCCCGGAAGGGGCAGAGATATTTATGAATCTAGCTCCATTAATGAGACTGTTGTAACAGTATAATTTATTTCTGGCAAAGGACGGTACAACAGGTAGATTAAGTGAACGGTACACTGTGGTGGCAAGTCACGTTATACAGCTAATGTTTACACACGAGGCTCAGGCGAGAGCTACACCTGACTGAGGCACGCGTCGCCCACCGCGTGCTCGCCCGGTCGTGGCGGCGCTGCAGGCCCTCAGAGGCGGCGGCCTCGGCCGTGGCGCGGCTTTCAGATGCCGCGGACGGACGGGACGCGGCTTGCAGTGGCGCGCTCCAGCAGAGGCACGATGTCGCTCTGCCATTCTCCAATCGCTCGACATCCGACACAATCACGCCTTCTGTGGTTAGGAGAACAGTTCTCGAACTAGTATCTGCGAGAAACAAAAAACACAGATACTAAGAAAGGAGAGTTGTAGATAGAATTTTGTCCTCTACAAAGTGGGTTAGACTGTTTTCATGTCAAATGAAAAAGTTTGTTTCCAATTACAACAACATTACAAACGGCTTTTTTGTGTTACTGACGTATTTTTGTTCGAAAAACCATTAAAACTGGGAGGTTCTGGTCTCTGGCGGCCAACTATTATGTCTGTAAAATTTGGTGCCGATCGGTTGAACGGTTCAACCTAAAAATGTGGCAACACTTTACGGACAGACAGACGACGGACAGACAGAACATTTGGAGATAAGAAAAACAGCTCTATGAATATCAAGGACACTGATGGAAAACCAGTTCTCAGCAAAGAAGGGAAAGCTGAAAGGTGGAAAGAGTATATAGAGGGGCTCTACAAAGGAAATGAACTTAGCGGAAATATTGTAGCTAGGGGAGAAGAAGTAGATGAGGAGGAAATAGGAGATACTATACTGAGAGATGAATTTGACAGAGCACTGAAAGACCTAATCCGAAACAAGGCCCCTGGAGTAGATGATATTCCCTCAGAGCTACTGAAGTCCCTGGGAGAATCAGCCATGACAAAATTGTTTCACCTGGTGTGTAAGATGTATGAGACAGGTGAAGTACCCTCAGACTTTAAGAAAAATGTTATAATCCCTATCCCTAAGAGAGCAGGTGCAGACAGGTGTTAAAACTACAGTACCATCAGTTTAATAAGTTCAAATGTTCAAATGTTTGTAGAACTTATGAGACTTAACTACGGGGTCATCAGTCCCTAAACTTACAAACTACTTATGAACTACTTACAACTAAGGACGGCGCAAATATCCATGCCCGAGGGGGGATTCGAACCCCCGACCGTAGTGGCCGTGCGGACCGTGACTGGAGCGCCTCAATCCCCTCGGTCACCGCGGCCGGCTGACTTTTGTTACTTGGGCAGTAAAATAACAAATGATGGTCGCAGTACAGAGGATATAAAATGCAGAATGGCAATGGGTAGAAAAACCTTCTTCAAAAAGAGAAATTTGTTAACATCGAATATTTATTTAAGCCTAAGGAAGTCTTTTCTGAAGGCATTTGTATTGAGTGTTGCCTTGTATGGGAGTGAGATATGGACTATAAGCAGTGCGGACAGGAAGAGGATTGAGGCTTTTGAAATGTGGTGCTACAGAAGAATGCTGAAGATTAGGTGGGTGGATCGCGTAACTAATGAGGAGGTACTGAACAGAATTGGGGAGAAAAGAAATTTCTGGCATACCTTGACTAAAAGAAGGGATAGATTGTTAGGACACATTCTTAGACATCAAGGAATTGTGAATTTAGCGTTGGAGGGAAGTGTGTGGGGTGAAAACCGCAGAGGAAGACCAAGAGATGGATACAGTAAACAGATTCAGACAGCTGTAGGTTATCGTTCTTATGTGGAGATGAAGAGACTTGCTCAGGATGGGTATTGTGGAGAGCTGCATCAAACCAGTCTCCGGACTGAAGACCACAACAACAACTCCATTTCTCGGCTACCCGTATTACGCGGCAGTCACCGTGCCCGAGGTGTGGCTGGGAGTGCCGAGCTGCGGCTTTGTCTGCCGGCCCTCAGCACACGCTCCGTCCGTCGTCGCCTCCGCCGGCCTCGCGCTGCCCACAAATAAACGAGCCGGCTGGCGCCCCGTCGCGCAGCAGGTAGAACTATATAGTTACTAGTCGCTGCGGCCCCCCGCTGTCCCAGCCGCTCTCTCGGCGGGAAGCACACGCCGCCCGCCACGCCTCCTGCCCTCCGCACGCACCTCACACCTCGCTGCGCCCGCATTGTCACGGCTCCATTACGCCGCCATTACAATAATGGAGTCGGGACGCGCGCGTCATCCGGTTATTAGCGCCCTCTGCCGGCCTAATTACGCCGCACCGCCGGTCGCGCGTAACGCGGGCGCCGCCGCCGCCGCCGCCGCCGCCGCTGCCATCTGTACACGCCCGCGGCAACTACGACGCCGGCCGGGCAGCGCGCATGCGCGTGCGCCAGTTGCGCGTCTGCGCATGCGCCGGCTGCGTGCCGGTTGCGCCACCGTCGCTCTGGTCACTCGCGGCGCGGCTGCCGACCCGCGAGGACGTTCACGTGGGTGCGTGCACACGACGCCGTTCTTAACTGCGGCCGCCGATATTCTCTGTAGTAGAGGTGGGAAACCTGAAACATCTGACGGTTTCGAAACTAATGAACCCGTACCACCTGTGGTTTCGAAAGACTGTTTCGAAACCGTGAAGCAATGAAATCTTCGTTCTAGGAGGGCAATATTTTTCACTATGTGGACAAGGGTACATACAAGAACCTGTCAACCATAGAGTACATATTTACTTCTTGGTCTGTACGAAACATGTAGATAAAGATTTTCTCCGGTGTTATAGATGTTGTCAACATAGTCACACGAGGCCGCCGGTATGGTAGGTAAAAGTTTACCCCGTTAGGAACTCACAAACTGCAATACGGTAGGCAATTACAGAGATGGATCATAAATGCTACTTTCTATACATACTAAATAAATTATAGGGAATAAAGGGCACACTAAATAATTAAAAATAATGCTATGGAATTACAAAAATAATAAAATAAGAGATAAGTTCACTACTTGTACGTCTTGACCGTTAAACCACCGCCGCAACTTTAGCATGACAGTCGAAAAATTATAACGACAATAGGTAACATCGTTTTCGCTCGTAAGAAACTAACTTTTTAACACGAGATTAAATATGTGATCTACCCTTGTTCGTAAAAAAAAATTTCATTTCAGGCTTCATGTTATATCTTATTTTAAAAAATGTAGTTTCACTCGTGTTTTTAATATGGTAGATAAACCTAGAATTTAAGTGGTTATTTCAATGCAAATAGTGAACGTTGTTTTATTGTTCTTTTACATTGATAAAGCAGACATTGTCATTTCGGAATACAGCAGTCTCTTGCAAACGAATCTTGATTTCAGTAATCATAAGCTGCATACTCACGAGTTCAGCTCTTCAGAAAAATGAAACACCACATTTCGATACCATTAGTCTGTTTCGCCTTTCTGCATTAGTAGTTTGAAACACCGGTGTTGCAAAACTGACACGAAACCGTGAAACCGACATCAAGAAACGGTTTCAGTGTATCGACAATCGACCGCGAATGTGATCCGAAACAGAACGGAATGAAACCGCATGGTTTCGAAACCGTGAAACATGCCGGTTTTGAAACACTGAAACTGTTGTGTGTATCGAAACCTGGTTTCGAAACCATGAAACCGTAGCCAACTCTACTCTGTAGTATCGGCCATCCTGCATAATGGATATTTAATAAAAGGTCTTTCGCTGCTCAGCTAGCACTCCCCTGATATCATATTCCTCCCTCTGTCCAGTTTCCTCTGCCGCCTTCCTCAGTCCCATCCCCTCCCCGCCGTGTCTATGAGCAACTACATAAATCTCGCAACTTCCATGGCGACCAGTGAAAAGATGTTCAAGTCTATTGGAAGGTACCCTCCGCTTGCGTAATATTAAAAAAATCTTCAACACGAGAACGTACAGGATCTCAATTCTTGAGCTACATTAAACAGAACGTAAGTCAGGTACTAACTTCGGCGTGCACATAGTTTATTCAACTTGAAAACCTCACAGGGTTATTGAAAAAGAAAGAACAGATTTCAAACATTTATATCTTCCAAAATACAAAAGAAAGAAACAGGATTCCAACGTTAATGGATTAACAAAACTTCATAATTTCAACAGCCCGAGCCGGCCGCGGTCTCCGAGCGTTCTGCGGCGCGTCAGTCACAGTCTGCCCGGTCACTACGATTAGGGATTCGAATCCCCCCTCCGACATGGACATTTGTGCAGTCCGTAGTATTAGCTAGTTCATAAGTAGTTTGCGTGCTCCTCCGTGGCACAGTGGTAGAGTGCCAGACTACAATTCGAAAGGTCGCGTGTTCGAACCCCGATAGCTCATAGGATTTTTATCTGTCATTTTCCACTTCTTTCATCTCTGCCAGTACTGCTCATGTGAAAAGTAGTACCGTGGTTCGGAACCCACGTTAAACTGTAGGTCCCCCTATAACTGGCTGGGTAGGTCGGAGGAAGACAACGGCATACCACCTCCAAACAGGACCATGCCTAGTAAAGCACTGTCGTGTTCAAACCAATCTTCGGATTGTTGACTGCTTTACCTTAAGTAGTTTGTAAGTTTAGGGACTGATGACTCCGTAGTTAAGTCTCATAAGCTCTACAAACATTTCAACATTTCAGCAGCCCGAGTAGAAGTTCCAATCACGGCCGCATTGGCGCTGTCGTTTGTTGTTGGTTGTGTGTAGTGAAATGGCAGGTAATTCCTTTTGTGTGCTGCAAATGGTAAAACTGGAGTCCATTGACGGAGTTGAGCTAGCATTTCGCCGCCAATTTAATATACAACCGCCGCGTCGTAAGCAAATTTACGAGTGGCATCAAAAATTCGTAGAAGTTGGTTGCCTCATGGAAATTAAGCGTTTACAGACACATGTCCACATAACATATTTTCTTTCTTTGTGTGCGACGAATGTTACCCGAAAGTTTGGCCGTATCTTTTTATAACACCCTGTAATATCAAAATAAAGATTCTATGGCAAATTATCATGTAACATGGAGGTTGGAGTAGAGGCTGAACAGTTGCCTTCCGTATTCAAGATACAAGGTCAAAATAACGTGCATAATTTTAAAAAATATCAGAAATAAAATAAATATTATATTTGCCAAAAAACTGAAATGCTCAAAGTTAAGCCCGATGCTTGTTGTGAATTGACAATAAATAATCTACTAATAACATCTAGCGATTATTCAAGCAATCTCTAGCAATTTTAGAATCATTAAAACAAGGTTGCATACCTCTACCAAGCCTTTCAGTCTAAAATAAACACCTTGTGTTTGATACAGCACCACAACAGGAGTGGCACGTGTTCAGATCCGGAGAACATGGCGACCTGTCGATGCCCACGCTAGTGGCCTGCGGACACCCACAGCAGAAGTGCTGCCGAGAGCGCCAGGCTCCCTCCTCGTCCGTCTGGTACGAACTACATGTTGTCGAAATCGGGCCACTTTGGACATTGAGAATGAAATCATCTTGCAACACCTTCAGATAGCGTTCCGTGGTGGAATGCGGCACCGATTATTCTGCGGTTGGACACTGAACGCCGTACAGTCACCCACTGAGGGTGAAGACTCTTCCCGATCGCGACTCCCAAACGAGCCAATGTTGTTGACTGACGAACCGATCCAAATGGCGGTGGGCCTCGCCACTGCACCAGACCTGCATGCGCACGCTAGTTCCCACCGTGCCACCCGTGCAGTTCCAACGTCCTAAAGCCAGCCGTTCACAAATTATGGCATCTTTATTTCGTGTAAAACTGTTCAAATGTTTGTAAATCTATGGGACTTAACTGCTTACAAACTACTTAAACGCTTCTTTATTAGTCCCTAGCTTACAAACTACTTAAACTAAGTTAAACTAACCTAACGACAACACATACACCCATCCCCGAGGGAGGACTCGAACCTCCGTCGGCGAACGGCCGCGCGGCGCTTAGTGCGGGTATTCCGCGGCGGCTTTATTTCGGGTAGTCCAATGTTTGTCACCCTGTACATGCACGCTGGCCGGTCACAACGTCTGCAGCTCTGCTCAGAGTACCCTCGCCACGCGCCGGCTGTGCCGGCCGCGGTGGCCGAGGGGACTGAGGCACTGCAGTCACGGTCTGCACGGCCACTACGGTCGGCGGTTCGAATCCCCCCTCGGACATGGATATTTGTGCCGTCCTAGTTCGTAAGTAGTTCATAAGTAGTTTGTAAGTTTAGGGACTGATGACCCCGTCGTTAAGTCCCATAGACTTTACAAACAGACTGATGACCATTGTAGTTTTAGTCCCCCTTAAACAACCCAACAACCCTTTACAAACATTTGAACATTTGATTTTCGCCGGCTGTACACCTCATAGGACTGACTGTACGTGCGTTCCTCACCTCCTGCTGAACTACGGGACCGACTCCGACGAAACGTGGCACACAAGTTCCTTACTATCATGCAACAATCTCTGTCGGGGTAAGAACTACCTAGACACATACGTCAGGAGATTTGATGTCATAGTCAGTGGCATTCGTCATAAACGTCCGAATCGTGCAATAATATTATACATCTGCTACTAAACTAATCGAGTGATTTCAACCAAATTTTGTACAAATGTTCTTTAAGCTCAGGAATCAATTGCAATTGAGGCACCTTCAATACATAGTGTGATGTTTCTTGTTTTTTTTTTTTTTTTTTTTTTTTTTTTTTGAGGGGTATTATTGCATGATTGACCTTGTAGTCCCTCTTCAATCTTGCAACATCACATATATATATATATATATATATATATATATATATATATATATATATATATATATATATAAAATCTCTTCTTGTGTAGTCCGGTTAAATTTTTAGTTGAGGTCCTGGTTAACCAGTGCTTTTATTATTCACTCTTCCAATAGTAATCAAGGCCATTACATTTAGTCACACGTAATGAAATTATGTTGAGAAGTTGTTACACCAGAAGATAAATTGCAACTATTGAAATAAGAACTCTTCACAGTGCTTTTCTTATAAACACATCAGGGTTTTATTTGACCCATAACTACAGAATATTTGAGTCCAGCATCTGGCTTACACCACGGTACATCCAGATGTCTTACAACTTTTTAACAAGTTAGCTCAGTCAGAACCAATCAACCACTATAACAACTGAATGACAATTCCATGATGCTTTAATTATTCTGAGGTTCATCAAAATTTTATTAAAGAAATAAAATGTCTCTTTGGAACCTCTTATGACAAAATCCTGTAAAAGATAACTTAGGACGGTAATAGTCCACAAAAACCTCCTACAACATATAAAAAATAATTCATTTCGACATCTTGTCCATCCAAGGTGAGCTTGTAGTGTTTGAGACACTACAATAGTTCATACCATATCACGTCATAAACAATGAAAACTCCCCCATCTTACTGCGCGTTAACTATTTGAGAATTTGAACACTTAGCTACTTCCAATAAATCCCAACAAAAGGAAAAAAAGTTTATCGCTTACTACTTTTCCGATGTTAATGATGTATATCTATGACATATGGCATGACGTTAAAGTTATTATTTGTACACTGTAAACAGTATTCGCAAGACACTTCACTACCCTTCAGTACGCATACATGTCGCTGAATTTTCCTTACATGTTATAGCCCAGTTCGACCGTTGTTCATGAGATATAAAGTCATAAACAATTTGGTTCATGGAAAAACGGATCACCACGCACGAGATTTCGATTTATTACGTTTTTACTATTAGCACCATTCATGACTTATTTTGCAGACATACACAAACACCACTGAATGTACCTTCAAATTTACATCGAAGTACGACATAACTTCAGGATTTATGACGTCATAAACGATGAAATTTCCGAATGAAAATGAGTAACAAAACTTCCGAGACTTCATTCAACCACTATTTATTCATCGCACACAGTATCCGAGTATTACACTCCACAAATCTGGAAAATTATATTATTGTAGGACTCTTACTCAAGGATATGTGATGTCATAAACATTCAGCTGCATCACAACGAAACTTAAATGGGCAGACCGTAAGGTAGCAGCCCATGGAAATAAAGGAATGAACGAAGTGACCTAAAATAAGGAAGGAATAAATAAATACGACGTTTCCAGCTAAGCACCAGAAAACGAGCTGTGGTCCGCGTACAGAGATTCAGAACATCAGCTAAAACAAATAAAATAAATAAATAAGTAAATACTAACTACCGTGTGAAAGTGTGAAGTAGCTGCAGGTTTCTTGTTAGATCTGACTCCTAGCTGTTCGGTGATTGGAACGTCACAGGATATTTCTGGAATATTCTTGAATAATTAGATGACGGTTTCGTGCGGTCTTTTCTTTCTGAATTCTCAGCTTGATTAAGTATGTAGAACGGCGACGAGGGCGTCTTCTTTCTTAATACCATTATTATACACTGAAGAGAAATGCTAAACGTGAATTTATGTTTGACTCTATCTTTTATTGAATTTACTTTAACGCAATTGTTACAAATTAAATAATTGCGTTCCTGTCCAGGTAATCGTTCCCACGATGATAAATGGAAGACCCCTTCCCTGAGAAGGAGAATAAACAAAATACCGATAGTCTCAGAATAGTCATTTAATCTCTTTGTCAAACTCTCGCATATTTCAATCGTAGGACTGTCTTTGTTTGATGCTTTCGAAGCACTGTATTTTATCCATCCGTCGATGTGCAGAATTCCAATACACGCCACCCTCCGACAAACATCGTGCGAAATTTTACTTTCCTCTTCTTTCGAAGGCCAAATGAGCAAAAATTTCATCGAGATCAAAACATTCAAATGTTTGTAAACCTAAGGGGTTTTTGGAAACTCCTTGCAGTGAATGACGCTAAACCTCCGACGAGAGTGGCCGTGTGACCTGTGAGTGCCCATCGCCTCCCATTCCCGCCCGTACGAGCGTGGCGCCCACACAGTACCAAGTTCGGAGCGTCTGTGACGTTTGTGACGTGTGCCTGTGTTACCGCGTGACGACTCTGTATTTCCTTTGTGGCCGAACGCCAAGCGGTGCGTTTACGACCGTATTGTTTTATACGCCTGACGCGACTCGACTCGACTGACGTCTGTGCGGTGAACTGCAGACTATCCTCATTATGTCGTTAAAGTACTGTTCGTCATTTACTTGACAGTTTTCTGTGACGGTATGACGTTTACTATCCAGGAAAAGCGTTGTCCGCTAATTGTTGTTAGTTGAGCTCTAAGTATGATGTCAAATCAGCAGGCACAGAACAGTACTGGTAACGTTAGCTGGGCTTCATGCCACAAGTGGTCCACAAGAGCTAATACATGGAGCGTGAAGGATATAGAATTTCAAATTTTTATCCAGTTTAAGTATCAATTCCTTATTACTTGGTGTCCAGTGAGTTTACTTTCAGCTAAAAGTTCAACCAGTTTCAGATTGACACAGTTTACTTTTCTCGTATACGCAGCCGCCTGACGCTTGGCTGTTGTTCCACCTGGTGGAAGACCCTCAGCACAGCCCCCCTCAGTTCCCAGCGTGTCGCGCAGTTTCAGACCCTGCTGGCCTTCAGGAGACACAGACAAGCCGCGCTCCGACGCTGCAGGCACCGCGCGGGTATCAGGCCAGCAGCCACTCCTGGTACCACTGGTTCCTATCCATTGTACGTGGGTCGTCATTATGTGCGCGCTCATCAGTGTACTGAATGCGACTGGTGCATTTTACTAATAACTGTACAATATATTTCTGGGCGCCAAATATGTTAACATGTTGTTCTGTCTTAGATTATTAACTTGTCTACCAACAGCCGTGAAGTTTTTGTGTTGTTTTATTTAATGACGTGGAACACTATAAGTTAATACCATCTTCAGCCTCTATCAGTGGCGGATACAGAATTTTTTTCTGGGGGGGGGGGGGAGGGGGAGAGGCACAAGGCTCAGAAGGGTGATCATGTCTTTAAAGCATTCACACACCCATTTATATATATATATATATACAGGGTGATAAAAAAAGTCAGTATAAAATTGAAAACTTAATAAATCACGGAACAATGTAGATAAAGAGATAAAAATTCACACAATTTCTTGCAATGACATGGGCTTTTACTAGGAAAAAACAAACAAACAAACAGTCCGCCAGATGGCGCGTGATTCTGGTTCTGTAACTGCTGCCATGACGGGTGGGAGGTACGCCGATATGTTACAGAATCGCATCATTCCCAGCCTGGCTGATAAACGCCTGCTGGAACGTACGATTTTTATGCAGGATGGCGCTCCATCCCTTATTGCTAGACGTGTGAAAGATATCTTGCGCGCGTCGTTTGGTGATGTTCGTGTGCTCAGCCGCCACTTTCGTCATGCTTGGCCTCCCAGGTCCCCAGACCTCAGTCCGTGCCATAATTGGCTTTGGGGTTACGTGAAGTCGCAAGTGTATCGTGATCGACCGACATCTCTAGGGATGCTGAAAAACAACATCCGACGCCAATGCCTCACCATAACTCCGGACATGCTTTACAGTGCTGTTTACAACATTATTCCTCGACTGCAGCTATTATTGAGGAGTGATGGTGAACATATTGAGGCATTTGTCTTAATTTGTTACGCTAATTATTGTTTTCTGAACTTTTTTTTCTAATAAGACCCCATGTCATTCCAACCATGTGTGTCAATTTTTACTTCTCTATCTACATTATTCTGTGATTTATTAACTTTTCAAATTTATACTCACTTTTTGATCATCCGGTATACATATATTAGAAATAAATTTTATTACACTCATTATCACATATAACTGACATAGGAAACACCCAAAATATAGTCCAAAACCACACTAGATTCTTAGATAAAGCTTTTTAATATGCTTCCATCTAACTATTAGTACTATTAATGTACTATTACTTTCGGTGCTTTATGATGTCATTTTCAAGTGCCCATGATTACAAAAATATTACAATTATTAAACCATGTTAAATAGTGAGAAGTTTTTAATTTATCACACATAATAAATCAATAAAATAAAAAATAAGTAAATATAGCCAGAGAATTCCCTGTGAAAGCACTGTGTTCAGCTGTGAGCACATTTGTTTCATCCTTTATCATCGTAAAGCATGGAAATCTTGCCCACACCTGAACACATGGTATTCAGGCTCTGAATGTAATTCGATTTGTAACTGTTTCTCAGCTTGGCCAGATAGGTATATGCGAATGCTTATACAGACAAAGCCATGCGAAATTGGCATTAGTTTCTCAGCGTATTTACAACTTTCGAATAATTGGACGAAAAGAGTGAATAAGACTGACCACTTGAAGGCTCAAACAACTGTACAATGCAGTCGACAAATAAATTTTGTACAATGATGCCCACAGAATCACTATGTTAAATGTGCCAAATGAATTAACAAAACCTGTTGTATATGGTCCATAAATTGAAAAGAAAAAACAATTAAAATGTTTGTAATCCTAAGGAAAGAATCTGCTAAGGTCTCGGTCCTTAGTCTTACAATGTACTTTAACTCGTTCTAAGTACAACACGCACACCCATTCCCGACGGAGGACTCGAACCTCTGGCGGGAGCGGCAGAGTACTCCGCGACGTTGCGCCCCAGATCACACGGCCATTTCCGCGCGGCGCACGTGGTTTGTCATTTCGATGAATGTAGAGTTCCATACTGCCGATACTCTTTTTTTTTTAATTCTGTGGTACGTTTTTAAACTTTTCACTGTTTAATGTGGTTGAATCATTGTAATATTTTTGTAATCATAGGCTCCATAGGCTCTTGAGAATGACGCCATAGTGCGCCGAAACTAGTAGTGCATTGGTAGTTAGATGGCAGTGTATTAATTCGACAAGTGAAGACGATTTTTCCCGGTGATGCCAGGAGCAGAAAACATCAGTACTAGTTCCAGGACATTCATTTATTTCGTAGCGCTGTCATCGTTACGCAGCCCTAGACGCGGAATATTGCTGCACACATTGCTATGGGTACCGTTTCCAACACTGCGACGCTGCCTTCCGCTCACTGCTCCCCGCCTCTTGCCGCTGCCAACAGCCAGCGCACGAATCGTCAACTTACCGTGGACAAACAGTACTGTATCCGGAGTAGCTGTTTCATCACCAAACAATGCACCGAACAACAATCAAACAGCCACTAAACATGTCGCGCTAAGTTTGATATTCATTCAAAACCGAAAATCAGACTTCCTGTTTAGCGTTGTACTGATTCATTCTTCTTCGTGCTTTGTAAGGTTACTACGCAAAAAGTGATGAGTTTTAAAGAAAGCTTCCCCGATCAATAAAATTACACTTGACGATGTTTCTAGAAGAATTTCTACCAGCACGAAAGTCCTTTGTATCGGATGCACGGAAAAATGCCAATGAAATTTCTAATTTACTCAAATAACTGGAAAATCGAAACGTATGGCTTCAAATGTAACTGTTTTATAATGCGTGGCACTACTATTTCTTAGTGTCCAGTAAAAGAATCCAGAGTGATAAACTGATTACCGAAAACACCTGAATGCGCCAGCCTGAACGCAGCTCTAGAAATTCACGAGGTTTTTTCACATAGTTAAATCCTTCAACTTTATTTACGGATGAATATACAATAGCTTATTTATCTCCCAAGCAATCACGAAACAATAAACGACCTGTATTTAGTTTTATCGATATGCCCGTGCTTCTCAACGGTTGTTTAAGAAGGGCCTGTGCTATTATGAAATTCCAAAAACACCGAAACACTTTCTTTTTTAATTGGCCAACAGGCCATATATTAGTTTCCGTAGCTGTAGCATCAAAATCGTCCCAATAGTAACGTATTTTCAAAAAGAATGTGTGATCCTCTATTTGACCTACTTAGTTGTTGAATTTCCATAAACACCGAAACACGTATTTTTTAAATTCTGACCAAGAGTCCATATCGGAATTTCCAACGAAGTATCAAATTGTAATTTTGCGTTCAAAATTGGCTTAGTAGTAATGTATTTTGAAAACCACGTTTCATCTCCTATTTCACCCCCTAAATGATTAATTTTCTGAAAATACAGAAACACGTATCTTTTAAATTCTGACCAAGAAAACTTATACCAATTCATGTGGTTGTAGCTTGAAAATGGCCTTAATAGCAAAAGATTTTCCAAATACATCCCGTCTCCAATTTAACCCCATTGATGGTTGAATTTCCAAAAATACCGAAACAAGTATTTTTTAAATTCTAACGAACAATTCAAATACCAGTTTTTGCAGCTCTAGCTACAAAATTGTCTTGACAACAATATGTTTTCTAAAAGAAGTTTTGATCCCCTATTTTACCCCTTAGTTGTTGAATTTCCAAAAATACCGAAACTCTTGTCTCTTTCATCCTGGTCAAGAGTCCAAGTTTCGTAGTTATAGCTTGAAATTTGAGCTGAAAACAACATATTTTTGACAATCAATTTTTCTACCCAGTATTTCATCCCCTTCCTGGTCGAATTTCCAAAAATACCGAAACACGTATCTTTTAAATCCGAACCCCGAATCCATATACGAAAATTTGTAGTTCTAACTTCAAAATTGCCTAAATAGCAACAAATTTTATAAAAACATACCCTCTGCAATTTAATCCCCTTTATGGTTGAATTTGCCAAAAACACCGCAACACATATTTTTTTAATTCTAACCAACAACACAAATATTAATTTTTGCAGCTCTAGCTTCAAAATTGTCTTAATGACAACGTAATTTAAAAAAAATCATCCCCTGTTTTACCCTCTTACTTGTTGATTTCCAAAAATACTGAAACTCGTAGTTTTTCATTTTTATTTATGTACTTATTTATTTTTTATAATCCTGACCAAGATAATATACCCGAAGTTTCATAGTCGTAGCTTAAAATTTCAGTTAACGGCAATATATTTTTGAAAATACCCCCTTATTGGTTGAATTTCAAAAAAAAAAAAAAAATTAAAAATGCCGAAATATGTGTCTTTTAAGATCTAACCCTGAATTAAAATCCGAAATTTTGTAGTTCTAGCTTCAAAATTGCCTAAATAGCAACGTATTTTCAAAAACACTTTTCATCCCCTATGTCACACGGTTACTGACGGAATATCGAAAAATCGCTTCTTAAATGACGCCTACAGAGTAAGATTAACACCGTCTACAAATTTCAAGTTTCTATCTTCAGTGGTTTGGGCTAAGCGATGATGTTCAAATGTTTGTATAGCTTATGGACTTAACTACGGGGTCATCAGACCCTAAACTTACAAACTACTTATGAACTACTTACGAACTAGGACGGCACAAATATCCATGCCCGAGGGGGATTCGAACCCCCGACCGTAGTGGCCGTGCAGACCGTGACTGGAGCGCCTCAGTCCCCTCGGCCACCGCGGCCGGCGGCGATGATGAATCAGACAGTCAGTCAGTCAGTCGGTCGGGACATTGCATTGCCTTTTATATATAGAGAGAACACTAGCTGCACCGGCAGACGTTGTACTGCCCTTTTTTTTTCCTCCAAAACAACACTACAGTGATTTTTTTATGGTAATAGGTCTTTCCCGACTGACTTTGTTAAGTCAAAGGTCATTCATTGGCCGTTCGCAGTAATAAAACAAATTTCAGAGTGATCACTTTATTTATAGATTTGTGTCTCCATAAAAAAACAAAAATTACTTACAAGTATGTGTCCATTTTGTACATTGCAAGACTTTAGTAGCGGTAGTAGTAGTAATAATGTGGTATTTTTAGTGTAATGCTTTGTGGTACACGATATTTTTTGTTCGATTGCCTGGCACGTAAAAAATTAAAGCGAGAACAGGCAATACACAATTGTCCACGAGAGAAGCATGCGTTTTCCAGATTGGCGCCGCAAACACTCAACGAGTGACTCTGTGATTTATTTATGGTCATAGCGAAAGCAGGTCGCACTGGGAATTGTAGTCGTTTAAATTCAAACGGTACGTCAGTTGGTGCCATTGGGATGCGGGGTATCAACACACATTTTTTCCTTTAGAAGGGTTGCTTCGACCACACTGTTCAGTAATTTTTTCACTGCTAGCCGTGTGCCGTTACAAAGTCACGTTGGTTCATATTTCGTAACATAATGGGTATGGAATATATGCCGTAATCCCTTCTCTTCTTCCCTCCCTCCCTCCTCTATTTCGCCATCTCCTATTCCCCTGTCTTTTTCCATCACCTTCTCACCACTCCCTCTTACCCCACACCATATCCATCTCCTGCCCCCTCCTTTCTGCGTCTATATCATTCCCCCTTTTTAAATCCATATCATTCTCCCATTCTTATCTTCTCCTCTCCCTTTCTCTGATCTTATTTATTGTTATTGCAATCGGGACCTTGATTCGGAATAGAAGCCAAAATGGATGGGTAAATCAATTGCAAACGGGTTATTGACAACATTGTTCATTGTTCCGAAGCCAACTAATGCATCCGGTGCGTAATCGACTACTGGATCGTATGTGAACGCCAAACATTCAGTTCTAATCGTCCCATGTTGCAATCTGTTTTGTCGACGATCCAAATTATTTTGTGCGTAAACTGCAACAGAGCGAGTCGAACTCGACGGTACCCAGAGTCATAACGGTTCGCGCTTCAGAATTTATTTCTCGATTTCCCTCCAACCGCGTGTACGAACTTCGTCGGTCTCATAGACTCTACGATCACGTAGGAGGATTGCGTTGCGCGTACGCCGACCGATATTACGACGCCGCAATGGAGGCATTGTTGTAAAAAATAAACCACGATCTGTGCTCAATTTGTAACGCTCAAAAATACCAAGAACTGGCATTAATTCTTTGCAACGCTCAACACCATGGAGGTAAGAATAATACTGAGGGGATTCTAAAGAAACAACGTTTCATGTTAAATCTGACTACCTGTTTTAAGTTCGAGTGCATATCACCAACTCTTCTTAATCGAGCCTCCTTGGCGTATTGTTTGCTCCCTTATAGTGTATTTGATCGCTAGGCGAGCAGCGAATGAATAAGCTGATTGTTGGAGAATCTAGAAAATGATCCGAGCCGGAAGTGTAATTTCATTTTTTCCCCAGATTCTGATATTTTGAGGCAGATTTTCCAAAAATTTTCTTTCATACAAACGTTTTCCCGAGAATTACGAACAGAACAAAGAAAAGATCAGCCAAATCGGTGAAGCCATTCTCGAGTTTTACGCTTAGCAACACATTTGACGATTCATTTAGATGTATAGGACCGAGAAGCAATATAATACGCACAACACAAAAAGTCAATTTACGTTAATTACATGGATTTAGCCTTTTTAAACTCAAGAGTTACATGGTGTCTGTATGTAAAAGTTAATTATTCTTATGCTGAGATAATATACTTTTGTTTCTTATGCCATAAAGGTTGAAGAATCAATATTAAATTCAGCCATCAAAATATTTCTGTTTTGACCTTCCTCCATTCGTTCGGTGATTTTCGGCCGGCCGCGGTGGCCGAGGGGATTGAGGCGCTCCAGTCACGGTCTGCACGGCCACTACAGTCGGGAGTTCGAATCCCCCCTCAGGCATGGATATTTGTGCCGTCCTTAGCGTTAGGTAGTTCATAAGTAGTTTGTAAGTTTAGTGACTGATGTCCCCGTACTTAAGTCCCATAAGCTACACAAACATTTGAACATTTTGATGATTTTCAGTTTCTGGTTGATGGTCAGAGCTGCGTGCCTACACTTCACTCCTGATCAGCTTGGGTTTCGAAAACATTGTCACTGCTTAAATGTTAATAAAATACTTCCGCAGAGCACTGTGATATGACAGTCACCACTGATAAATCGCGAAAAATGCTGGCAATGCAAACAACGAAAGGAATCTCGGTACAACGCAGTACCAGCTGAGATCCGCTGAGTAACGTCTGAATGCTTCCTATTAGTATTATTATCGGAACAATGGCGTCTGCTTCATTGACGATCGCTGGAGGAGCATTGTTGTGACCGGCCAAGCACCGGATCGCTCCACGTGAACAGTCGGTCGGTGACGTCAGCAGTAGCGGCAGCATCAGAGGAAAAACAAATGCCTCTGGGTCGTGTTGCCGGCCCATCGGGCGTTCCGGACTATTGGATGCCGAACTGTCGGACTTGTACTGTAATATAATGAGGGCTAATGAAGGCTACAATAAAAGGGAGCTACTGAAATAAAATGTAAACTCCGTCCGACATACCTCAGGGCGCCCACTGGGTACTGACCGACCGCCGTGTCATCCTCTGCCCGCAGGCGTCACTGGAGGGGGGCGTGGCCTGTCACTGCCGGCCGTTACGTCAGTCTTGGTGACCGGAGCCGCTGATTCTCCATCAAGTTGGTCCTCAGTCGGCCTCACAAGGGCTTAGTGCACCCCGCTTGTCAACAGCACTCGGCATTACCGGACGGTAACCCATGCAAGTGCTAGCCAAGCCCGAAAGTGCTTAACTTCGGTGATCTAACGGGAACCGTTGGCATATATATAAATATATAGGTATACTGGTATAATGAGTAGGTGAAGCTAACGATAAAGTACATTATTTAGGGCAGTAAATAGTATTTAATTAAACGTCCGTGCCGCGGTGGAGTAGCCGAGCGGTGTAAAAGGCGCCTCGCTGCGGAGCGCGCGGTTGCTCGCCGTCGGAGGTTCGAGTCCTCCCTGGGGCATATATATGTGTGTGTGTGTGTGTGTGTTGTCCATAGGTTAGTTTACCTTAGTTTAAGTAGTTTGTAAGCTACGGACTGATGACCACGTAGTTTGGTCCGATAGATTTACAAACATTTGAACATTTATACGTCCGTGATTAAAGAACGTCAATAGCAGAAGATAGACATGTAATCTAAGAATAAGAAACCCTCTGATATCATTTTTAATAATATTTTGACACACATATACAACTGCCTGACATATTTTAGGACACAAACAGTCTGAATATATGTTACTGATTGCATACGATCAACACTATTGCTTCTAGGAGCAATATCTTTGAGATGCTTTGATTCTTCTGTTATTTATGAATATTATTTTATTTCAATAGCCCCCTGTTATTGTGCCATTCATTAGGCCTGATTATATTACTTCAATGCTGATTTTTGGCTTATTTGTACTTCTTGTTCTTTATATTTTGACTCTCATATCTAGAGCATGATGATATGGATACATTTCTGATATGTAACTTTATTTGTATGGGACCCGAAGGTGCTATAACGTGTTACTGAAACCTGTAGTTAAAGTAAAACAAGATAAAAACTATAATTTTGTTGGTGGATAAGTTACTAATTTGCAACTGAAACTGTAGCAGCGCCATGGAACTAGGTCGATTTCTCGCTTAGTCTGTTTCGCACAGTAGTAGTAATTTGGACAGTGTGTGATGTTTCGGCAGAGCTTACCGCGAATGCCTCCGTTCTGTTCTCGTGTGCCCGCAGACTCGCTGCAGGAGCACGACATCCTGCAGGCCATCAAGATCCCGTTCCAGGACCAGAAGACGCAGTTCTTCGACAACGGGCTGGACGGCTTCCCCGCGTTCGGGCTGCGCCCCGGCTCGGAGATCAAGTCGCCGTACCGGCTGTTCATGCCCGAGAAGCTGTACGCCGAGTTCTCGATCGTGGCCACGGTGCGGCCCAACGCGCGCGACGGCGGATTCCTCTTCGCCGTCGTCAACCCGCTCGACACCGTCGTCCAGCTCGGCGTGCAGGTGAGCGCGCGCGTCTCTGTTACAAAGAGTAAGGCAACGGCACCACAAGTATGTACATTTCAATATTTAGAGTTTACTATTACCTATGTGTACAGCACTTGATCTTTATCCTACGGATGATAGGAAAATTATACAACCCATCACAGGGCTGCATAAATAAAATGGGTTGGAAGCGTTGTCAGGATGGATGGCGGAGCGGTGACGGCTTGTGGGCACCCTAGGAAAGGGTGGCTGACTGGCAAATAAAAGATTCAAGTTAATATTTGGTATATTCTTAAGTACGGAATACATGGCGGGACTCGCCCTGGGGTAGGATGCAAAGAATGAGTGCCAGTCTAACTTAGCGGATTAGATAATGGAAAAGGTTACGGTAATGGTTACGGTTCACACAGTCGGTGGCTGATACCGAACAGCCGCTAGGCGGGAGCGGACGGCATGCGGCCGTTAGCCCCGCACTGACGCTGAGCCTCTGGAGTGCGTCTGTTCTGTACGAGAACTCATACTGAAGAGAGTCAAGGAACTGATTGTCACACTTCTCAGTCATCCAGCAGTGGCACACGTCATCAAACGTGGGTGTCTGCTATTGGCTCCACGGTAGCATGGAAACGTCAGTAGTTTCAGCACGGACGCCAGAAAGGTGGCGTGATTTTAGAATCAGCATTCAATACTGGTTCTGGCCGGCTCTGTCCTGCAAGGTGGACAGGCTTGGTCACGTTGTCAAGGCGTATGTCGCAGTGGAAGAACACTTGTAAAACTTAGGCCAAGTTTTGAAATAAATTTTTGAATTACTTCCCTAACTATTTTAGACTGGCTGCTCATCCTGTACATATGGGCCTACTAATCAAATCCTGAGCAAGTTAGACCTATTCAACTATTTATCGTGAAACTATATGTAGACTAACTATAAAATCCGTGCTAAGTGCCAAAATGAACGTTCTGAGTAAAGCGCAAAAAACCTCCTACAATGATCACTTTGTCTTTATGTGCAACATTTTTCGCCTTAATTTGTGTCTACCGTTAATCTTTGAAGACTTATTACAGTTGAATTGACCATTCATTTTTATCTTTATGAAAAAAAAATGTTTTCCTGATAAAAAATAAGAATAGGGCTATGTGCCATACTCTCTACTGTAAAAACTGGGCTATGTGCCATACCCTCTACTGTAAAATCCGGGCTATGTCCAAAATTCGAGTAAATGGAAAGCTGTGTTGGACTTTGTGGTCTGGATGAAGGTCAACAAAGGCGTCATACATCCTCTGATAATTCAAATCTTGGCTTAAACACATACTTGAAGTTTTGGCCCTTGAGTAATGACTTTTCTCTTGGGGGAAAATTGCTATACGTTCAACTATACGCTGTGCATCATCACCTGTGTACTTCCTCTCTTTCGTTTTATTTCCCCTACGTTCAACGTACGTAACGTCGCCACGCTTTTTCTATTTAATCAATGCTTCAAACCTACGCTTTGTGACGCCATGGATTTCCACAAATGTTTGCTTGCACACTTGTTTATGATCTCCTTTGCCATCAGGAATGGTATAAAATACACTTGCCTGCCTTCTACTTGCTGTCGAATCTGTGTATGACCCATGTCCCCTACGTTCAATACTTATGTTTCACATTAGATACGAATTTTGCTTGACGTTATCTCCTAGTTCATATAACTGATTGAAGATGTTTAGCCAGCCGCGGTGGCCGAGGAGTGGCCGGCCGCGGTGGCCGAGGGGACTGAGGCGCTCCAGTCACGGTCTGCACGGCCACTACGGTCGGGGGTTAGAATCCCCCCTCGGGCATGGATATTTGTGTCGTCCTTAGTTTATAAGTAGTTTGTAAGTGAAAAAAAAAAGAACAAAAAAGAAAAAGGGGACTGAGACGCTCCAGTCACGGTCTGCATGGTCACTACGGTCGGGGGGTTCGAATCCCCCCCTCGGGCATGGATATTTGTGCCGTCTTTAGTATAAGGTAGTTCATAAGTAGTTTGTAAGTTTAGGGACTCATGACCCCGTAGTTAAGTCCCATAAGCTATACAAGCATTTGAAACATTTTGAAACACATTTGAAGATGTTTAGTTTTTCTTTGAAGACAATGCTTCTGCATAGATATGGGCATCGGCATGAAACCTACATAAAAGAAGGCCATTAGAAGCGTAAACACTGCGTCTAATAACCTGTTTTTCACTACTTTGCACTCAGAACAAAAACGCATATACAAACAACAACGACATTAAAAGCCGAAGGAATACAACTTTGAGCTATTAATAAACAACAACCTAAGTCTATGATGTTATCTTTAAACCGCACCAGGTGGAGGTTGTTTATCAGGCACTGTCACGGTCCGGGTGTTCTTGTAGGACGTCCCTGTTTTTTCTTGCATTGAGAAACTCTCCCTTAACCACTTTTACGGCGCTTATTCACCACTTCCATTGCATAAAAAGCAAAAAATGAATAGTTACTGATTTCTGTACGATGGAACCTCAACTCAAACAGTAATAACAAAGGTGACGTGCAGCTCTGACCATCTGGCAGGTAGTCCAGATTTTACTTCACAACATGTGGCACATAGATCGTCCGGCATTCTTGTGAGAAACATTAGAACTACTTCCACATCTAATAACAGGTAACCCGCTTTTTACTGAGTTGTGTTAAGCACAGCCCTCATTTTCCCAATAAAATAAAATTTTTCATTTTTGGCACTTACCACGGATTTTACTTTCAGTCTACATATGTCCACAAAGACACTCTACTGTTGCGAAAACTTGACCCTTAAAAAGAGAGACGAGAAGGGAATAAAGGCTTCTGAAATGGAAGTCCTCAGACGTATGTCTGGATATACTTTCATAGGTACCAAGAGAAATGATGACACCCGAGCGGAATATGAATAACACGATAAAACAATGTCAGCTGAGATGGAAAGAACACACAGTCACATGCTAGATGGTAGAACTACTAAAGCTGTAAAGCAATATAAGCCAACAGGCAAAATATCTTTAGGAAGTCCGATTATGAGATGGCTTGACCAGTTTTGAACGAGACGTAACAACTATAAGGCCCAGTTCATGTTGCAGATATTGTTGTTGTTATGGTCTTCAGTCCGGAGACTGGTTTGATGCAGCTCTCCAACCTATTCTATCCTGAGGAAACCTTTTCATCTCCTCATAAGAACGGCAACCCACATCCACTTGAATCTGCTTAGTATACGCGTCCCTTGGTCTCCCTCTGCAATTTTTACCCCACACACTTCCCTCCAATGCTAAATTTACGATTCCTCGACGTCTAAGAATGTGTCCTACCAAACGATCCCTTCTTTTAGTCAGGGTATGCCAAAAATTCCTTTTCTCACCAATTCTGTTCAGTACCTCTTCATTAGTTATGCGATCTACCCACCTAATCTTCAGAATTCTTCTGTAACACCACATTTCAAAAGCCTCTATTCTCTTCCTGTCCGCACTGTTTATTGTCCATGTTTCACTCCCGCACAAGGCAACACACCACACAAATGCCTTCAGAAAAGACTTCCTTACACTTAAATTAATATTCGATGTTAGCAAATTTCTCTTTTTCAAAAATGCTTTTCTTCCCATTGCCATTCTGTACTGCGACCATCGCATCTTATTTTACTACCCAAGTAACAAAACTCATCCACCACCTTCATTGTTTCGTTACCAAATCTAATTCCTTCAGCATCACCTGAATTCCTAAGACCGCGTTCCATTATACTGTACAGAATTGGTGAGAAATGGAATTTCTGGCATACCCTGACTAAAAGAAGGGATCACTTGGTAGGACACATTCTTAGACATCGAGGAATTGTAAATTTAGCATTGGAGGGAAGTGTTTGGGGTAAAAATCGCAGAGGGAGACCAAGAGACGCGTATAGTAAGCAGATTTAATGGATGTAGGTTGTCGTTCTTATGAGGAGATGAAAAGGCTTGCTCAGGATAGAGTAGGGTGGATAGCTGCATCAAACCAGTATCCGGACTGATGACCATAACAACAACAACTCCCCCGAGGTCGACTTCTACCAGCTTTTCCATTCTCCTGTAGATAATTCGTGTTAAAATTTAGCAACCATGACTTATCAAACTGAAGGTTCTGAAATTTTCACACCTGTCTGCGCCTGATTTCTTTGGAATGGGGATTATTACATTACAAGTCTGAGGGTATTTCGCCTGTCTCATACATCCTACCCACCAGCTCAAATACTTTTGTCATGGCTGGCTCTCCCAGAGACTTCAGTAGCTCTGAGGGTATGTCATCTACTCCTGTGGCCTTCTTCCGACCTAGGTCTTTCAGGGCTCTGTCAAATTCATCTCTCAGTATAATATCTCACATTTCATCTTGATCTACTTCCTCTTCCCTTCCTACAACATCGTCTCTAAGTTAATTTCCTTTGTAGAGCTGCTCTATGTACTTTTTCCACCTTTCAGCTTTCCCTTCTTTGCTGAGAACTCGTTTCCCATCTGAGTTCTTGATATTCGTAGAGTTGCTTTTCTTGTCCCCAAATGTCTCTTTTAATTTCCTGTATCTACTTCTCCCCTTCGTATACATTCTTCTACAGATTTGCATTTGGCTTCTAGCCACTCCTGCTTAGCCATTTTGCACTTCCTTCAATCTCATTTTTTAGTCGTCTGTACCCCATTTTGCCTGTTTCATTTACTGCATTTTTATATTTTCGCGTTTCATCAATTAAAGCCGGCCGCGGTGGCCGAGGAGACTGAGGCGCTCCAGTCACGGTCTGCACGGCCACTACGGTCGGGGGTTCGAATCCCACCTCGGGCATCGATATTTGTGCCGTCCTAGTTCATAAGTAGTTCGTAAGTTTAGGGACTGATGACTCCGTAGTTAAGTCCCATAAGCTTAACAAACATTTGAACATTTTTTTCATCAATTAAATTTAGTATTTCCTGTGATATCAAGGATTTTTTGTAGGTCTTTTCTTTCGACCTATTTTATCCTCTGCTGCCTTCACTATTTCATCTCTCAATGCTACCCATTCCTCTTCTACTGTTTTATTTCCCCCTGTTTCTGCCAATTGTTGCCAAAATCTCCCTCTGAAATTCTCCAGTTCCTTCAATTTATCTAAGTCCCATCTCCTTATTTTCCTACCTTTCTGCAGTTTTCTCAGTTTCAGCCTACAGTTCATGACTATGGTGAGAGTCTATATCTGCCCCTGGGTATGGCTTACAGTTTATAACCTGATTCCGGAATCTATGTTTTACCACTATAAAATCTATCTGACACCTTCCGGTGTCTCCTGTCTCTTCCACGTATACAACCTACTTTTATGATTCTTAAACCACGTGTTTGTTACTAGTAAATCATGTTCCGTGTAAGATTCTACCAGGCGACTTCCTCTTTCATTCCTTTTGCCCAGTCCATATTCACCTACTATTTTTCCTTCTCTTCCTTGTCCTACTACCGAATTCCAGTCTCCCATCACAATTAAGTTTTCCTCTCCCTTAACTGTCTGAATAACTTCCTTTAGGTCCTCATATATTTCTTCGATCTCCTCATCATCGGCAGAGCTAGTTGGCATAAAAACCTGTACTACTGTTGTCGGTGTTGGCTTCGTATCTATCTTGAATACGATAATGCGATCACTGTGCTACTCATAATAGTTTACCCGCATTCATATTTTCTTATTCATTATTAGTCCTACTCCTGTGGTACCCCCAACTGATTTTGTATTTATAATCCTGTACTCAGATGATGATGATGATGATGATGATGATGATGCATTTGTAGAGAAGTCTTTAAGCAGCAGTTATGCAGTGAATGAAAAATAGTCTTTAGCCGTCAGCTGTACCATCGGATCTTGAATCGACCGGTTTCGGATGTTGTAAGCAGGAATAAACGCACAACACCGCCGTTGTGGAGCTGTGAGGCGCTGTGTGTCGCTGCTTGTAGCTGCCGTGTCGCGTCGCTTTATGTCGCGCGCTGCCGCTCGCTTTTGTCGCTCACGCAGGACACGGCCTTACTGCGCTCGGCTAATCCGCCGCGGCAGTTCCCACGTGCTGCATGTAACTCTCGCGATATATCACGTTTCATTCAACTCGCTCAAACGCGCAAACTACTTACTGTGTAAATGTGGAACTAGAACCATTGTATTATGCAAAATGTATTTTTGAATAAAAGTATAAAAATAATCAATTTTTATTTTTCGAATTATTTCACAAGCAAAAATATTTAAATTCTGTTATACTATTTTTAATTTCCAATGTAGCTGTAATTCACAAATTTTAATTGTCAAAACTACTAAGGACTTACAATAAAATTATCACTCCTCTTTCTTCTTTCACAATATAACCAAATCACATAAAAATGGTATAGTGACAAATAAGCAATGTGCCATCATTTTATGTTTTTTTATCAGTTGGTGAGTTGTGAGTTGGTGAGTCACGCCTAACTTACAGGCACTTTTGTCCCTCTCCCCCCCCCCCCTTCCCACACTGCCACTGCTTCCCTCTGTACTGTTATCCTTTACACCGGATTCTTCCCAGACCTGTAGGAGACCTTCTGTATCCCCATGTTCACAAAACCTGGTCAGCCACTCACCGATGCATTCCTTCAGCCTCAGCTCGGCATTCGGCGAGGTTCTGGAAACGATTCTTTCCCACAGTGTCCACCGACATCTCAATCGACACCAGCTTCTTCCCCTCTCCCAATGTGGTTTCTGGCCATCCTTCTCTGTCAATGATCAGCTTCTCTTGTGTGAAGATGTACTCCCGTAGCACCACCATCTTTGTCTCTCTTGAAATCAAGAAATCTTACGATTGAGTATGGCATTAGTAGATATCTTTTTTGTTGGTACAACAGCAAAATTGAAGATGGCAGCTGGGAAAAAGCCACCCCCTTCCGCCGCCTCTGGGGAAAACCCCGACGCCGCCTCCAGTGCCGCCGCCAGACTGGCGGCACCTCCGACAGGTCCAGACGTGTCCACCCCCACCAGACGGACGCCACCTCCCCCCACCACCGCCACCTCCCTCACCCAGCAGACGCCCAATTGCCCGACCTCCACCTCCAATTAATTTAATTAAATTTACATCTAAATTTAATTCTAACAACCTACGTCTTTATCAGTAACAACGGCAACTGCCTCCACAAGTAACCACTTGTGTGAGCGCACACCCCGCCCCGACCCCCGCTACCGACCACCACCTATATCCCACCAACAGCCCTAAAGAATTACGCACCCGCGCGATTCGGTCTGGGACTCGAACCCCTGCCCTCCCAAATATATATAATTTTTTTACGAAAGATAGGTCACTTGTGCCAGTGCCGCCACCACCCCCGCCCCCAGACCGTCTACAACCACTCCCTATTATTTTATGCATTAACAATTAGAACATTACATATGAAATCTACATATCAATTTAACCGTAACTTAAGAGCAGCCGCCGTCGACAGGTACACCTCCGGTGATTTTCCATAATAGTCGTACTTAGTATGCAGAGAAATATTCTTTCCTAATAACTGCATACTAAGTACGACTATTATGGAAAATCACCGGAGGTGTACCTGTCGGCGGCGGCTGCCCTTAAGTTACGGTTAAATTGATAAGCAAATTTCATATGTAATGTTCTATTTGTTAATGCATAAAATAATAGGGAGTGGTGGTGGACGGTCTGGGGGCTGGGGTGGTGGCGGTACTCGCACAAATGTCCTCTCTTTCGGAAAAAAAATAAAAATAAAAAAAAAATTGGGAGGGCGGGGGTTCGAGTCCCGGACAGAGTCGCGTGGGGGCGTAATTCTTAGGGCTGTCTGTGGGATGGAGGTGGTGTCAGTAGCGGGGGTCGGGGCGGGGTGTATGCTCACACAAGTGGTTACTTGTGGAGGCGGTTGCCCTTGTTACTGATAAAAACATAGGTTGTTACAATTAAATTGATATGCAAATTTATTTTAATTAATTGGAGGCAGAGGTTGGGCAATTGGGCGTCTGCTGGGGGCGGAGGGGTGGTGGGTGGGGGACGGTAGCGTGGTTGAGGGTGGTGGCGGTGGTGGGGGAGGTGGCATCAGTTTGGTGAGGGTGGGCATGTGTGAACCTGGCGGAGGGGCCACCAGTCTGACCGCGGCATGGCGTCGCGGTTTTCCCCAGAGGCAGTGGAGGCGGATGGGTTTCTCCCGGCCACCATCTTGAATTTTGCCATCATACCAACAAAAGATATCTACTGGCATTCCCATCTCCTTTGCAAGCTCTGTACCTTTGCTCTTCCTATTCATTATGTCTGCTTCATCACATCCTTTCTCACTCTGTACCCATTTTTGTCAACAATTCCAAATCCCATTTGTTCTACCACTGTGCTGGGCCCCCTAGAGCTCTGTCCTTTGTTCCTGCCTCTGCCTCTTCGACAGACGTGCAGCAGCCCTAGCCTCCTGTCCACCTCCTGCAATAAACTGAAGACACCTCCTTTCTAGCTCTCACCTCCACCGTCAGTCCCTCCCAACACATGCTCCGTTCCCACCTCTCCAAATTTTCCACCTGGTGCAGCCAGTTGTCCTTACTGTCAACCACACCAAATCTCAGGGAATCATCATAGGTCACACCACCTGCTCTTTCCATCACTGACACCTTTATCTTACTCTCCATGACGGTCCCATCACTCAAACAAAAACCCTTAAACACCTAGGCCTCACCCTAGACCACTCCATATCATGAAAACCTGAGCTTCAAATGGTCCGCCAGAAAGCCCTCTCCCGCCTCAACCTTCTTGAGCTCCTTTCTGTCTGGACACGGGGACTCGACCGTTCCACGTGCTCCATGTCACGTCGCTTCAGCCTCCTGACGCCGGCGGTGTTCTGCTCCTCCCGCAGATCTCGGCGGCGGGCGCGTCGCAGTCGAACGTGTCGCTGGTGTACACGGACGCGTCGCTGCACTTCGTGTCGCAGACGGCGGCGTCGTTCGCCGTGCCGGCGCTGTGGGGGCGCTGGTGGCGCCTGGCGCTGCGCGTCGCCGCCGACAACGTGACGCTCTTCCTCAACTGCCGCGAGCACGAGACGCGGCCCGCGCGCCGGCAGCCCCTGGAGCTCGTCTTCGACTCGGCGTCCACGCTGTACGTGGGCCAGGCGGGCCCGCTCATCAAGGGCGCCTTCGACGTGAGTGCGCCGTGCTGTAGCGCAAGTGCAGCTAGCTAGCCGCCGCCGCCGATGAACCTGTTGCGCCCGCTCTCAGCCGTCTGGTACTTGGGTTCTGAATGCCGACTGGAAAAAGGAAGAATGTCCTCTCACCACTGCTTTGAGAAAACTAAGGAAAACTTGTTAATCCTTGAAATATTGTTCCAACAGTTTTATGATCAATTACAAAGTTGTAGAACTAAATTATCTCCTCTAAATGACGAGTCGTTCCAACTCCTTCGATAAATATTTTTGAAGCAGGCCTCTTTGGAAGATGGTGGATATTCATCCTTTTTCCAGTAAACTATTCAGTTGCAGTCCCTGTTTCGCAGCGCCTTTATATACCTGGCTTACAGAAATGTCTAGAGATTGCAGATGGGACTTAGTAGATACTCTTTTAAATAGGAATCTACGTCTGGAAATGTCATTGCACTTATTTCCATAGTGCGAAACAAAGCTCTTATCCTGTAAGCTTTTTGCCTCCTACACTTCTGGAGCAAGACTAAATCAACCAAAACATATCCAGTAACACGGCTTTGAGAGCTAGGAATATTCGACCGTGGAGGAGACATGTTCGCAATGTGGAAGACGAGCACGTGCTCACAAGTCACACATTTTAGATTTCAACCATACCACACATTTCTTCTCCTGTCGGTCCCTAGTATCTCCTCCAGAAACAGGGAAAGTAAAGAGCTTGCAGGAAGAGAAATTTGTTTCACGGTGTCAGAGTAGAACAGGCGGTGTTACCGTCATCGTATAACATTTCCTGCAACACGTAATCACGTAAAACTTGAGCTACTAAGTCCCTTCTGAAATCACTGCAAATGCATTGCAGCATTAGTGTGAACACACCCTGTATATTACAGTGCTGCAAATGATAAACGCTTTGTCGCATCTGCACAAAAGTTTAATTTCATTCTCAACCTTTACATCTATCGCCTCGGTATTTCGCTTGCACCAGGGCGTAGATAACGGACAGGAAGGGGTACGGAACAGGGTGTTAAACACAACCCCCTTCCCCCCACCATGAAGCTTTATATATTGGTTAGAAAGGAAACACCCACCAGTTGCAGCTTTATTATATTTTATGTTAGTTAATTTTATTTATTTACTTATTTTCGCTGACAGTGGCCACTGTGTTGCAATGCTAAACGTTGAAACGGTTGACAGGTCAGCTGCAGATACTTTGACATTGATCCGGATGAACACCTTGAGAACAGAACCACCCCTCTGCCCCCTTCTCCCAGCAGAAGATAATTCAGCCCTTCCACCCACTGGTGGACTAAGGGGGGGGGGATGGAGGAGCGGAACGCCCTGGGCGTCTCTTCGTAGGGGGCCTCCAAATCCATCGAAAGCACTTTGTTTTTGGAGCGCCTTTGGCCTCCCCTGCTGGGGCCTCCAAATCTCGAATGCAATTTTTTTCGACTGTCTCGTGACTCTCGTCTTGGAGAAGCCTCCAGATGTCAAAAGCTACTTCTTTTTATAGTAATACTTGTACTGGGTGTCTCACGAAAGACGCCTGCCAGGCGTCCGCGGATCGCGTGGTACGGCTCCCGGCCGCCGCCACCGCATCCGCCGGCCACGGCTGTGCCCGATTCTCGGACTCTATTGTGCTGTGGGCGCATTCACTGAGTTAACATTGCTATCTGAGTAACCTAAGCTTACCTTTACTTACAGTAGATATTCAAAATGATGTCCCTCTATGGAAATAGCGGCCTGACATCTCTTGAACACATTTGCTAACACTCGACGAATTTCGGCTGCCGAAATCTGCGAAATGTGTACTGTGATTTATTCGACGCCGAATTGGATATTAATTAAGACTCCCTGCTGCAAGCAAACGCCGCATAACGACCTGTCGCTGTAATCTCCTCATACTGGAACTGACTCTTACATCTGTCTGAACGCCTCACTCTCCACACTTCTTGCCTGTGACACGCAAGAACAGCGCAAGAGGCGAGGAATATCATCTACCAGCAGTAATTTATTTCTGGTGGCTGTTATTCGGATCCGGAAAGGCTACATTTGCGGCATACGTAAATGTGAGACTCTGATTCCCGAAAAGTAAGGATTTGTCCTGTTATCTACCGGTATGAATATGCCACAATATTGCTTCCAGTATTTTGGCGTTGTTGACATAAATGCTAAGCCCAAAAAGTTCCTCGTTCTAAACTAAGTTTCCCGCATTAACTGTAGGATTTTCAATGGACATAATATATTGTATTGTATCACCCCGACACGGCAGAACACTCTTAAACCAGGTGCAGGCTTCATACCAATCGTTACTGCAGCGTCGCCTGTAATTTCTTACCACTGAACGGCATTCAGCTGGTTCGTTATGAAAGACGTCATCCAAAGTGGACTCTTCTAGCACAGTTTTAAACTTGCAACCATACATAAAACAGATTACATTCAATAAATACGTCAGTTTGATATTTAAATTTATGATTGCCTCAGCCCCCTCGCCTTCAATGTTTGGAGGAAGGGAGGGAGAGGACGGAACGTGATCTCAGAGATGGAAATGTCCCACTCTTAAGACAGATCTGTTGAAAAATCATAAAACTTAAAAAGCAAGTAATGTATATGTATTTTAACATACTAAGCAGATGATTCTCATTTGTCTTATTAAACACCAAATATTTCCTTCTCGAAATAAAATAAATGGAGAAGAATAAAATTATCAGATAGCAATATGAAGATTTAGAAAAGACGCACTCTGATTCACTCAGATTTGAAGATGTTACACTGGGAAAGGAGATTTTGGGAAGCGAATGATGGACTTTCGTACCGTGGCTGCAAAAACTAGTCCGGTTAACAATCACTCTGATGATGAGGGCTGGCTAGACGTTTTTCTATTTATGAGGGAGTGTTGGTAGGAATGTGTCCGCCAGATCTTCCTGGCGTTCTGCCTGACTAGTGTTGCATGGACGTGTGCAGGCACCGTGCATTTCCCTGTCCTGTCTACACTGTGGTCCACAGGGTTGGAACACTTGCACAGTGAGACTCGCACGGAGCGACACTTGCCCGGAGCCCGGGCCTCACTGCGGGCTAAGAGGCTTTGCTTTCTCCGGGTACAGTAGCGGCACACTGACGAGTTGAGCGCTTCACCACAGCCGCTCATACCAGCCAGCTGGCGCTCACACCACCGCAGGCTCAATTTATTTCTAAGAGTGTTGTGGTAACGAAAACTGGCAATTCAATACAACGTAATGACAACTGACGATGAAATTCACAATCTCTTTAATATATCGATAATACGAAGCCGGCCGCGGTGGCCGAGGGGACTGAGGCGCTCCAGTCACGGTTTGCACGGCCACTACGGTCGGGGGTTCGGATCCCCCCTCGGGCCTGGATATTTGTGCCGTCCTTAGTATAAGGTAGTTGATAAGTAGTTTGTAAGTTTAGGGACTGATGACCCCGTAGTTAAGTCCCATAAGCTTTACAAACATTTCAACATTTTGATAATATGAAGATCACGTGGCAGCCATTTACGAAGGTTGGTAGCTCTTTACGACTGTTTCAGCCGTATTGCTGTTTTAGAACGAAATTTAAACTGACAAATATATATATCACTAGTATTGCATTTAAAGATTAAACATAAAAGCACTGTATGCCAATGAATATGACTTATTTTTATTTTCACTAAAGACACAATAATTCCACTTTTACAGTAACGCTAATTTGAAGTCTGCCAGTAAGCTCCTGTGGGTAGATTTCGTTCTCGTCTTTGCGTAAAAAAGCAGCATGTAGTTGCAAGCCTAAAAATTGATATAATCGTAGCTCCAAATTTTCATTGACGAAACATAAGTCTACGAGACTAATTTTGCTATAAAACTAATTGCGCAAACATTACGCTGTAGGTATATAGGTTCAAGCTGTAGACACGTTTCCACAGACAACGTAACACGAAAATCAGTAAAACTGCATAACCCTTTGCTAGCTGAAGAGCAGTACACTAACTTGCTCTGACTACATATTAATTAGTTTCAAATCTACATCTCCATGGGATATTCTGCAAATCACATTTAAGTGCCTGGCAGAGGGTTCATCGAACCACCTTCACACTATTTATCTCCCATTCCACTTTGAACAGCGAGCAGGAAGAAAGAACACCTGAATCTCTTCTTTCGAGTTCTGATTTCTCGTACTTTATTCTGATGATCTTTTCTGCCTATGTAAGTGGGAGTCAACAATAAATTTTCGCATGCGGAGGAGTATGTTGACGATTGGAGTTTCGTAAGTAGCCCACGCCACAGCGATAAAAGCCGTTGTTGTAATGATTCCCATTCCAGATCCTGTATCATTTCCGTAACGCTGTCTCCCCTGTATTGTTACAATACAAAACGAGCTGCCCTTCTTTGGATTCTTTAGATGTCCTCCATCAAACCCATATAATAAGGATCCCACACTAGGCAGCAATACTCCACCTCAAAAAAGGATGGACAGGCAGAAATGTGCTCAGACATGACGACATTATTCAGTCATGCACCTTAAAAGCATTTTATTTAGAACACTAAGCAGAGAATAAACATACTAGGCATCCTGCACAAATATCTTTATCTGTCTAACCTGGCCGTCATGCTACTTTCATTGCTTTAAAAACAGCTCCTGTCCATGTAACCGGGAGATTTGGAAGGCGAGTATTTAAAACAAAATGTAAATTTATAGCAAGTGGTGTCACTTAAGGTCAACGGCCCCGTGAAATTGTTAAAAGTAATAGTGGCAACCAATACCCATCTGATTATGAGAAATAAAATAAAATAGTGGAATCTCATGTGTAAATGAATAATTGGAGCTGTCCTATTTCAAACTCAGCGATGGAATTGGGCACAACGGTGCTCATCAAATAATTAACTCCCCCTATCCAAAAAGTATCAACTAACTAAATTAATAAGTGGGTCTTGAAGTGAGAGTGCATTTTATTGATACTAAAGCAACTTGAATGTTAATTACCATTAAAGAATAACCTTTAATGTTTAATTGTTATGTGAGGCAACCCTAAATGTATGAATGTATTTAATGACAGAAAGCAAAAATAGTGGCACCTCTCAGACTCCACCATAAAGCTTCAATTAAAAGAAAAGATCAGACTATTAGTAGTGGGGCAATAGCGGTATCAGCACCAGTGAGATTGGTCCGCCTTTTTATCATCATCAACACCACTAGCCGCAGCTGGCCGCAGTGGCCGAGTGGTGTCTGGCGTGGCAGTCACGGTCTGCACGGCCACCACGGTCGGGGTTGGAATCCCACCTTGGGCAGGTATATTTGTGCCGTCCTTGTTATTAGCTAGTTATAAGTAGTTTGTAAGCTTAGGGACTGATGAACCCCATAGTTAAGTCCCATGAGCTAAGCAAACATTTGAACTGGCCGCCATCTTGGATGACGTCATTCCCCTGGAAATTTGAATTTTCAATTTTCATTGAATGTTAATGGCCCTTTCCAAATATATGTTTTGGCAGGGTAATCCTCCTCCCCCAGCCGCCTTCGCCCCTCTGCGCATACTTCACCGACGTCCACAAATGCCATCATCCACTGCCAGACTGGCGCCACCTCCGACATGACCGGACTTGTCCAGCCCCACCAGACTGATGTCTGACGCCCACCTCCAGCCAACGATTACTTTTATTAAATTTACATACCAAATTAATTTTGAGCAACTTAACCCCCACTGTCCGCCCCCACACCCTCCGCCCCAGCCGACAAGTAGGCTTCTGATTACTTTGCATAATAGTCGTACTTGGTACGTATTTATTATGTATCGGCGTACACCAACATTGGAAAAAAATTGAAATTTTTTAACCCCAATAACATTTTTTCAGTAACAGTATTTCTCTCGGAAGTAATGTTTAACAACAGTTGTTTATAAACAATTACCAATGATGCCAAGGACATATGTTTTCTGATGTGACATTTCGTAACTTATTTAAACTATCATTTTACATGGAAACAATTTATTTAATCAACTGTAAACGAGTGCAAGTACAATCGGCAAAACTCTTCTGCCCTCGCTCTAGTGTGACTGAAACTAGACCGGCCAGTTTCCCAACTACAGCGCGCACGCTCCCAGCCTGGCAGGTCATAGCGTCCACCCTCTGCTTACCTACAGCCAGAAATCGCGAGGAACGCGTGTATGCAGTACGGCCAGCTGCCCTTCACAAGACTCGGCTAGGAACCCAAATCTCCGCAAGTACGAATATTTACCCATGAAGGAGGCGATCAGTATATCAAGCTTTTTGTTTTTCGTGCAACTAAAGATGAGCAAATAAACATTGTAGAGAGCGAAATCATTTATTTTATGTAAGGAAGTAACCTCTGTATATATTTTTTACACACATACAGCGCGAGCTACCAGCCGTAACCCCCGATAAATGTTTTGCATATCAAATTAATTTCAACCGTCCGCTTGCGCCCCTGCCCTCGCCATTGCCGCAGCCGTCACAGACACTCCTGAAGATTGTCGTCCCAGCACCCCCGAAACTAATTTTACAGGATCGAATTATTCAGCACTTTGGACAATACAATTAGCGGGAAAAACACGAGAGATTAATGAAAAATTTGATCCTGCCAGCCGCCAGGCCATCGACCATCCATCAAAATTCAAAAAGATTCAAATGTTTGTATAGCTTATGGGGCTTAACTACGGCGTCATCAGTCCCTAAACTTAGAAACTACTTATGAACTAGCTAACACTAAGGACGGCACAAATATACATGCCCGAGGGGGGATTCGAACCCCCGATCGTAGTGGCCGTGCAGCCCATGACTGGCGCGCCACAGTCCCTCGCCCACCGCGGCCGGCACAAAAAAATGAGTCAGTAATTCGGATCTCATGTTCCATACTTGTGAAACAGTACACCGTGTATATGAAGTACATCGATGAAACAAACATGCCGAAATATCTATATGAACCTGATAGAACAAACAAATGATGGTGGCTTGGAATTTTTGTCATTTGCTGTATGTCTGTACATCATCGAGAATGTGCAAGACTCGAAATGTGCCGGCCGTGGTGGCTGAGGGGACTGAGGCGCTCCAGTCACGGTCTACACGGCCACTACGGTCGGGGGTTCGAATCCCCCCTTGGGCATGTATGTTTGTGCCGTACTTAGTCTTAGTTACTTCATAAGTAGTTTGTAAGTTTAGGGACTGATGACCCTGTAAAGTCCCATAAGCTATACAAACATTTGAACATTTGCATCGAAATGTAAACAAATTCAAAAAGACGTTGCTACAAGAACTGAGAGAAACCAAGACTAAACACAACAAATACAAGTAATATCATGTCATTGTGCACACTGCAGCACAAAAGCTGAACCTTACAGAACAAAATGGCACTTTTAACGATGTAATGTGTGATTGTGCCTGTAGAAAGTCCGAAATTGCTTTAAAAATACTTCTAGAAATCGTAGATGGTTCAAGACCTTTCTCAGTTTCGCAGTGATACAACCTTCAGTAAAGAATTATATGTTATTAAAATTTATCTTAATCATCACTTATGAGAGTAATAAAAGTGACATTTTTTAAAACTTGTTAGAAGTGTAGTTATTTTTGGCAGGGTCGCTGTGAGTAGAGCGCCGCCTTTACCCTGGTTCCGGCAGCTGTTCTGTTGCGCTGCCCCCCCCCCCCCCCCCCCCCTTCCTGCAGCCCCTGACCGCACAATGCCGCTGATGGATGGCCCGCCCGCCCCATTATACAGGCGGACCGCGCTATTCGCCGCGCGGCCCCCACACTGTACACTGTATACTGCACTGTGTAGTGTACACCGGCTGACCTGCGGCGCGCTTCCGGCGCCTCGGCCTCACACGCTGTGTTCTCCGGCAAGTGGCGGCGCCTCCCGCATACACTTAGCAGTCCCTCTGTCTCCTGACACACACCACAGGCCTACGTCCCGCCAGTGAGTACCACTCACACCTGCAAGACAGCGAAAGTTCCGGGTGATTAAAAAGTCAGTATAATAATGATTTTGCAGCCAAGGTAGCATTTTTCATTTATTATGTTACCGGTTTCGGCGTGCTCGGCGCCATCTTCAGACCTGTCGTATTTTACATAACTTCACAACATTTTTTACATACTAAAAGAGTACATACAGGTTGAGGCGTCACCAAACATAAAATTTCTAGTCACAAAGCGAGGTACTTCAAAGTCTAAGTTCAATATTAATTGAAGTCCAGTATAACACTAACTGTTAGGCGGGAAAATGTTGTGAAATTATGTAAAATACGACAGGTCTGAAGATGGCGTCGAGCACGCCGAAACCGGTAACATAATAAATGAAAAATGCGATCTTGGCTGCAAAATCATTATTAAACAATTACAGATCGCCCATCGAACAATCAGTTCCTTATATAAGTCAGTGTAAATTTGAAATCACGGAATAATGCAAATACAGAGGTAAAAATTGACACACATGCTTGGAATAACATGGGGTTTTATTAGAACAAAAAAAAGTTAAAAAACTGTCTGACAGATGGCAATTCATTTGATCAGAATAGCAGTAATTAGCATAACAATTTAAGACCAAGCAAAGATGATGTTCTTTACAGGAAATGCTCAATATGTTCACCATCATTCCTCAACAATAGCTGTAGTCGAGGAATAATGTTGTCAACAGCAAAAAATGTTCAAATGTTTGTACAACTTATGGGACTTAACTAGGGGGTCATCAGTCCCTAAGCTTACAAACTACTTATGAACTAGCTAAGACTAAAGACGGCACAAATATCCATGCCCGAGGGGAGATTCGAACCCCCGACCGGAGTGGCGGTACTGACCGTGACTGAAGCGCCTCAGTCACCTCGGCCACCGCGGCCGGCTGTCAACAGCACTGTAAAACATGTCCGGAGTTATGGTGAGGCATTGGCGTCGGATGTTGTCCTTCAGCATCCATAGAGATGTCGGTCGATCACGATGCACGTCCGGCTTCACGTAACCCCATAGCCAATAATCGCACGGACTGAGGTCTTCAGACCTGGTAGACCAAGTATGACGAACGTGGCGGCTGAGCACACGATCATCACCAAACGACGCGCGCAACTAATCTTTCACGCGTCTTGCAATATGGGGTGGAGCGCCATCTTGCATAAAAATCGTACGTTCCAGCAGGTGTTTATCAGGCAGGCTGGGGATGATGCGATTCTGTAAGATATCGGCGTACTTCTCACCCATCACGGTAGCAGTCACTGACGTTTTGCTGTCCCGCGCCATCTGTCGGACAATTTTTGAAGAGACTTGCTCCTGGATAGAGTAGGATGGAGAGCTGCGTCAAACCAGCCTCTGGACTGATGACCACAATAACGAGAACAACAACAGAACAACAGCTGAAAACCCGGCGTCGCCCAGGTAGGCCTACTCATTTATTTCAGTGTTATGTTTCTCTCTTTCCTACTCTATCTCTGCATCTCCTCCCACTTTTCTCTCTATCCATCTCCTCATCAAAGGAAGGGGCTGATGGTTTTGATTTCCTCTGGTCGCCGGCTTTTGTGTGTGCTGTCAGTGACACAACCTGATGTGTACAGCAGAGCCCTGGTCTTGTACACGGCACCGTCCACGCGACTCGAAGCCATCATTCTCGTTTACGTACATTCACATTTTACTACCCCATTTATCGTTGCGCAAAAGTATGCATCCAACGACTGATTCTGCCGTCTGCGAGTAGCGAATGCAAAAGTTACCACCTGAAAACGTGAACAGGTGTGAACTTACAGAGAAATTAAACCTTAAATGCAGTTTCTGTTTCATGGAAGTAACAACAGAAAGTATATTTAAGATATAATTGCGTATGCGGTTACTCTTTTATGTTTTCAGGTAATAGTTGCAAATTTGCCGCCAGGCCCTCACAGAATAGATGGACTGTGTACTGTGTGTGCCGTGAACGGCCCAGCAGTGACGTCCCGGCGCGGCAGAGCGCGCTAACGCGATTTATAGCAGGGGGTGGGTGGGGAGGGGGCGGCGCCTAATTGCCTGGGCGTCGTCGTCGGCGTCGGCGGCCTTTTGACGGCGCGGCGCGCTGCGGTCAGGCGCACAATTGCGTTACGCAGTTGCGGCCGCACGCCGCGCCCAAGGCGAGAGCGAGCGACGGTCTGCCGTCTACAGCTAGACACCTAGACAGCGCGCGAGCCGCTAGCACAGCAGCCGAGTAGCAGGCGGTCAGCAACAGCGCCCAGTCCTCTCCCTCTGCGGTCCTCTGGTCAGTCCTGTGAAGTTGGCACCCCTTTTTTGGAAAATGTACATTTTTTTCAGAGTTCTACACAGATATGCAATAGTTCTGGAGTTCTCTATACAAAATTTAAATAGTTCTGCAAAATTCCGCCGAAAAAATACGAAAAATTACCGCAAAATTTAATTTTTTCAAAATAATTTTTTGCCTAATTATACAAACATAGTTCTGATCACAGTTCTAAATACCGCTCAAAGAGTTCTACAGGAAATCCTAATGACATTTTTCTGTGCAGATTATACTTTATGAGATAATTACGATAATGGAGTATCCATTCACATGCTACTGTGGAATTTGCACCAGTTTTTTTTTTTTTTTTTTTCAAAAAATTAGCCTTTTTTCCATAGTTCTAGGGACATGTGCAATAGTTCTTGTTTACGATAAGCAGTAATCACTCAGACGTAAAAACAACAAATTGAATGTGCAGCGGATAGAATATCTGTCAAGACCAAAGAAAAATGTATATTTCTCGAATAAGGGGCACAAATAAGACAGCTTATCAGATATTCAAAATTGTGAACATAACTTTTTTTCTGGCAATTACATAGAAATATTCACATGAACTCTAAAACTATAGTATATGTACACAGAACCCCAAAAAACAATGTGTATTTCTCTAAAAAAAAAATGGTGCCAATTTACAGTAACGTGAAAATGAATATCCACATTACTGCATTTATCTGATAAAGTATAATCTGCACAGAAAAATGTTATTAGGATTTCCTGTAGAACTCTTTGAGAGCTATTTAGAACTGTGATCAGACCTATGTTTGTGCTAATAGGCAAATAATTAAAAAATTTAAAAAAATCAAGTTTGTGGTAAGTTTTACTATTTTTTCGGCGAAATTCTGCAGAACTATTTAAATTTTGTACAGAGAACTCCAGAACTATTGCATATCTGCCTAGAACTCTGAAAAAAATTCACATTTTTGAGAAAAGGGGTGCCAACTTCACAGTAGCGAGTAAATGGATTCCCCATTATTGCAATTATCTCATGAAGTATAATCTGCACAGAAAAATGTCATTCGGATTTCCTGTAGAACTCTTTGAGAGCTATTTAGAACTGTTATCAGAACTATGTTTGTATAATTAGGCAAAAAATTATTTTGAAAATACTAACTTTTACGGTAATTTTTCGTATTTTTTCGGCGGAATTTTGCAGAACTATTTAAATTTTGTACAGAGAACTCCAGAACTATTGCATATCTGTCTAGAACTCTGAAAAAAATGTACATTTTCCAAAAAATGGGTGCCAACTTCACAGGACTCCTCTGGTGCAGTGTGTGCTGGCGGCGGCGGACAGCTCCGAGCACCGGTCTCCTTCCCTCCGTGGAATAGGCTACGATTTCAGTTCCAGAAGCGTGTGCGTAGTACTCATCCTCATCAGCCAGTTCAACCACCTACTCGAGGTAGAAGTGTAACGTAGAACCCCAGTAGCTTCTTCTATTTCTTTCGTTTCTGAGCTTTCCGTTGCCAGTTGAACCCATCTGTCTCGTGACCTTCCTCTAGCTCTTTTTGGATTAATCGGGCTCCAGTCTAGAACCTGTTTCGGTCATGTGCCATCTGCTGTCGGATCACCACGACCAGCCCGCTGCAGCGCGGTGGACTGCCCGAGCGCTATAAGGCGCCTCGCTGTGGAGCGTGAGGTGGCTCCCCGTCCACGTTCCGAGACCTAAACTGGGCACGGGTGTGTGTCTCGTTCTTAGGGTAAGTTAGCTTAAGTAGTTTGTAAGCCTAGGGACTGGTAACCTCAGTAGTTAAATCCCATCACATTCCCGACTTTGATAAAGGTCGCATTGTAGCCTATCGAGATTGCTACTCGCGTTGATCGAGAGTCAATGAGTGTTAGCAGAACATGGAATCGGTGGGTTCAGGAGGGCAATACGGAACGCCGTGCTCCATCCCAACGGCCTCGTATCACAAGCAGTCGAGATAATAGGCGTCTTATCCGCACGGTTATAACGCATCGTGCAGCCACGTCTCGATCCCCGATTCAACAGATGGGGACGTTTGCAAGACAACAACCATCTGCACGAACAGTTTGACTACGTTTGCAGCAGCATAGACTATCAGCTCGGACATCATTGCTACGGTTACCCTTGACGCTGCATCACAGACAGGAGCGCCTGCGATGGTGTACGCATCGACAAACCTGGATGCACGAATGGCAAAACGCCATGTTTTCGGATGAATCCAGCTTCTGTTTACAGCATCATAATGGTCGCATCCTTGTTTAGCGACATCGCGGTGAACGCACATTGGAAGCGTGTAGTTGTAATCGCCATACTGGCGTCTCACCCGGCGTGATGGTGTGGGGTGAAATTGGTTACACGTCTGTCACCTCTTGTTCGCATCGACGGCACTTTGAAAGGTGACCGGTTACATTTCAGATGTGTTACGACCCGTGGCTCTATCCTTCATTCGATCCCTGCGAAACCCTACATTTCAGAAGGATAATGCACGACCGCATGCTGCAGGTCCTGTACGTGCCTTTCTGGATATGTAAAATGTTCGACTGCTGCCCTGGCCAGCTCATTCTCCAGATCTCTCACCAATATAAAACGTCTGGTCAATGGTGATCGAGCAACTGGCTCGTCACAATACGCCAGTCACTACTCTTGATGAACTGTGGTATCGTGTTGAAGCTGCATGGTCATTTCTACCAGTACACGCCATCCAAGCTTTGTTCGACTCACTGCCCAGGCGAATCAAGGTCGTTATTACGGCCAGAGGTGGCTGTTCTGGGTACTGATTTCTCAGGTTCTATGCACCCAAATTGCGTGAAAATGTAATCGCATGTCAGTTCTATTATATTTCAATGAAAACCAGTTCATCATCTGCATTTCTTATTGTGCAGCAATTTTAATGGCCAGTAGTGGATTTAGCATTTTCGATGCTGAAAGAGCGCAATATGCAGTTGGTGCAACTGAGGAGATAGTTGAACGAAATTATTTGGCAATAATTTAACGTCTCATCTCTGACACAAGTCGATATTCTAATAGAAAAACTATATATTGCATCACGTAATTAATAAATAATATTTACCATTCTACTGAGTAAGTAAAAACTATGATAAGGCCTAATATTATCTTTTTATGTGTTTTATATACATTTATGCAGTGATAACAGCTATTTTATACGTGACGCTAGAAAATGAGCAAAGCTAGAAACTGGTAGCGCAATCAATAAAAAATATATTAATTGCAATTCTGGTACCCGCTCGGTTAGCCTTGTGGTCTAACGCACCACTTTCCGAGACGGGAGGTATACCGGCTGATTAACGAAGGGGGTCGGATTGCCGGCCATCCTGGATGTGGTTTTTAGGCAGTTTTCCGTACCCTCTAGGTGAATACCAGGCTGGTTCCCAAGTCCCGGCTCAGTTACGCTATTCGCAAACATTTCGTAACACTTTACACTTTCACACATATAACACTATACGCAGACACTTGGGGTACACATTTCCTCCCGAGAGGGCGTGGGTTTAGATTTATACTTGTTCTATAGATCACATGTACGGCATTCGTAATGATGTGAAACATGTTAGTTTAGAAAATCGTGTCTTTACGTGACAATAGTTTAAAGATTTTGTAACGTTCATATAATTTATTTAAAGTGTAGAAGGAGTTGCCGTTCAGAAATTGCTTTAATTTCTTTTAAAATACCAGTTGGCTGTCAGATTTTTTATGCTACTTGGTAAGTGAACGATGACTTTTGTGGCAGCATAATTCACCCCTTTCTGTGCCAAAGTTAGATTTAAATTTGAATAGTGAATATCACCGTTTCTGCTAGTGTTGTAGCTATGCACAGTGCTACTACTTTTGAATTGGGTCGGATTGTTAATAACAAATTTCATGAGTAAATATATATACTGTGAAGCTACAGTGAAGATCTCTATATCATTAAATAAATGTCTGCAGGATGATCTTTAGTGGGCTCCAGTAATTATTCTGATTACACGCTTTTGTGCAATGAATACGTTTTTACTAAATGTTTAATTGCCCCAGAATATGATTTCATATGGAAGCAGTGAATGAAAATAGGCTTTGTAAGTTAATTCACTGAGACGTATATTACCAAATTTTGCAATGACCCTGATAGTGTAAGTAGCTGAACTCAAACGTTTCAGCAGATCTTCAATGTTCTTCTTCAAATTCAATCCCTCGTCAATGCAAACACCTAAAAATTTTGAATTTATGTTCAAAGTCTAAATTTATTAAAGCTGTCATGCCAATTACTGTATGATACTGAACGGGTTTCATCAAAGTTTAATGAAATTCCATTTGTAAGGAACTAGTTAATAATTTTTTGAAAGATATCACTTACAATTTCATCCGTTAATTCCTGTTTGTCAGGCGTGATAGGTATAGTTGTATCATCAGCAAAAGGAACTAGCTTAGCTTCTTAGTGAATATAGAATGGTAAGTGATTAATATATGTTAACACAAGAAGGGCATCCGGTCACCCCGTAAATATTAACACACGCGAAATTCGGATTCAGCGTGTCTGGGAAGACGGCCAAAGAGAAAGAAAAAAGGAATCGCAGCTCTGGTGTTCATTGAATTACAATGCATTTGATGCAATTAGTAGCTGCGCTAAGCACAAGAGGGAAATATTAGAAAATTAAAACAGCCCTAGCACACCTGCAGATGCGGTAGGGGGTAGGCGAAGGAGTACGGGGGTGGCACGCCAGCCAGCCAATGGCGCCCGGTGACAACAGCTGAGCCGCGCCAGAGTAGCCGTGCGCACTAAGGCGCCCAGCTGCGGCGCGCGCCGCCGTCGCCGTCGGGGGTTCGAGTCCTCCCTCGGGCATGGGTGTTTGTGTTGTCCTTACTTTGAGTTGGTGTCAGCAGTTTGATATCGTAAGGACTGATGATCACTGCAGTTGAGTCCCTTTGAGTCCCTTACATTTAGAAACGTTTGACATTCAGCAGCCGCTGGCAGTTTGGGACTGGCAGTGGCTGAGGGACGCTCGCCCACATCCAGCACAACTCGTGCCAAGCGGATTCGACAACCCCTCCCCTTCCACCTGCATTTTGCTCCGGTACTGATCATAAATTCGTATGCCGCGAAATTAGTGGCGGAATAAACTCGACGACGACGCAGACGCAGCCGCCACCACGCCTCGGGGTCGGCTCCCCTCCCCTCCGCGCGCGGCGCTCCGCTGCGGCACGGCTGCGGCCCGCGACGACAGCGCCCGTCCACCGGCGCGGCCGCCGCCCTCATTAATCAGCCGGGCTGGCGCAGTTGGCCCCACATCAAAGCCACACAGATATTTCTGTGCGGCAGCCGACAGCCCAGACCGCGCGCTGATGTGACGGCCGAGGACCTGCCAATCAGCTGCGAGCTCGCAGGCCTGCGAGCTGCCCCGTCAACGTGACACAGTCTTTAATGAGAGCAACTTAGAAGATGCGGGCTGCGTCTTATACGTCGCAAGATGGCTCGCCTGTTAACGTAATCGCAAATATATAACCTTATTTATATCGTTACAGGACTAAAATGAGAACACAGTTACTCAGTGTTTTTCAACCCTTCTGAACCTACGATGCCCGGCGACCAACCCCTCCCCCTCCAAGGCCGGTAATAAAAGTATGTCAGTGATTCCAAGACAAAGTACTTGATTGTCTTTTCTTGGATATATCTAACACCTGCGTAGCCATTTACGTCAGATGAAAGATACAGTGGTGGAAGCGAAAAAAAACCCTTGATGGCTACAAGTATTTCATGTTTGGTTTTACTGTGATGAATAATAAATTGCAATGTGTAATATAAGGCAACGTGTTGTCATGTGCGAATATGAAACAATCAAAAGTAATGCATCACTACTTAATATTTCAAAGATACTCATAAACTTTGGATGTCTTCGAAAGGATACCGAAAATCCTCAACCAACATCAAACTACTACAATCAAATAAGAAAATGGTATCGTTATTTGGTTCAAAATGTTCAAATGTTTGTTAAGCTTATGGGACTTAACTAAGGGTTAATCAGTCCCTAAACTTATAAACAACTTATCAACTACCTTATACTAAAGACGGCACAAATATCCATGCCCGAGGGGGGATTCGAACCCCCGACTGTAGTTGTTATTTGGTAATTAAAAATAATATGCACAGAAAATTCGTTATCGGCTGCAAACTACTATGATCCAGAACTAAAAAGATTTTGTTAGGTATTTATTAAAAATAATATTAGTTAGTGATTATTTAGTTTTTGACATAACAATATTGGAACATGTGAGAAAGTCATACGAGAAGATTGTGTAGCCGCAGAGGAGTAGCCGAACGGTCTAAGGCGCCTCGACGCGAAGCGCCCGGAGGTTCGAGTCCTCCCTGGGGCATATGTGTGTGTGTGTGTGTGTGTGTGTGTGTGTGTGTGTGTGTGTGTCTTGTCCTTAGGTTGGTTTACCTTATTTTAAGTAGTCTGTAAGCTACGGACTGATGACCACGCAATTAGGTCCGATAGATTTACGAACATTAGAACTTAAAAATAAATAAATAAATAAAACAAGAAAAAAAGTTTTAAAAAAAGTATTGCGGCCACTGTCGCTGTAACAGTGCTGCGCGAACGCTGTAAACTCTCTTAATTAACAAGTCATAATGAGGTGCAAAAACGGCTTCATTTTTTTCGCGTTTCGGCCGGCCCATCATCAAAACTCAAAAGTGCCATAGGTACATATTATACCTGTGAGCTCTTCATGTCTGATAAAGAGCCGACCAAACATATCACAGCAAAGCCCATTTCCCACCTACGGGTGACTTGTAAATGAAGCTACTTGTCACTTGCGAGTAGCCTTGCTGCCGTAGTAGCTCGTCGTCACGAAATGCAGACTTGCTGTGGAACACGCTGCTGCTGCAGCCTACTGCGACCGCGGTACCGCTTGTGCAAAGCTTTGCCACCCTCCAGAGTCCAGGGTGTGAATCACTGCAGTATCAGATCTGAAAAGTGCTCAGTGGTAAACCGGAGAACTGTGCCACTAAAGCGTTTCCTGTGGCGAAATGAGGAAACCACAGTTGAGTATTGCATGCAAGTTCCTTCCAGTTCGTTGCGTTTGATTGCCTCATTTCCTGGCTAATTTCCTTCTTGTTAGTTTCAGGTATTCTGGATCAATTCTGAATGTTTTGTTCATTTGTGGTTTTTTCCTGTTAGGTTGAAATTCTATCTTTATTTTCAGTAGATGGTGATCTGATTCAAAAAATCCCTTTCTTGTTCGAACGTTAAGTATTTATTTCGTATTCTTGTTAGATATAGCCTTTCTTTTCATTTATTTATTTATTTTCTTCACTGACAAGTTGCAATCTGATTGGCTCTCATAACAGTTGAGCTAGAAATTGGAGCTAAAGCTGAACGCACAGGAAATATTGTTTTGGGTGGAAGTGTCACTACTGTCTTCTTCATGTAATCAACATCTAACTTAGTTGCACTTTAGGTTACTGACCACTGACAGTGCGCAATATTTGCACGAGTCATCTAGTCTACTGTTGAAAATAGTGATCCGATTATACTTTTAGTTGCATTAAGAGCCTTACGTTTGGTTTGATTTATAATGTAATCGAAATGTAACGAATTATTTTATTAATCATCTGAATGACCTGACACTTGGCATTACTTAAATTGCAGTTATTGTTTATGTTTTAGTGTACTGATCATGCAATGAAGGCTTTCGCGACCAGATGCCATAGCTGCTGGTAGCTCTTCTGGGTTATAAGGCAGTGGTCCATAAAACTTTGCAGTTTTTCCTAACGTTTAGTCCAGAGCTGCGCCGGACATCTTCATACTTCCGCTAAGTCATGTTGACTCGGGAAGACTCAGCGGAAGTATGAAGATGTCCGGCGCAGCTCTGGACTAAACGTTAGGAAAAACTGCAAAGTTCTATGGACCACGGCCTTATAACCCGGAAGAGCTACCAGCGGTTGTAGTCTACTGTTTTCTCATGAACTGTGTTCAGACGACGACACTAGAGAGGGCGAGGTGTACAGAAAGCAGAGCGCCCGGGCAGCGAGAGGCGGCCGACGAACCGACCGAATCCGTAGCAGCCTACACACGTTCCGACCAACTGCACGCACCGACCTTACCGCCTCCCTGTTCTGGTGACTGGTGGTCGAACTGTTGTTGTTTTCGCGTGTTCGCTGTGCAGACAGCAGACGATCGCAGGCAGGAAGTTGGTCGGGTAGCGCTACACACGGTACAATTCGTCGTGTGCAGTGGTAACGGGGGAGGTCTGATATCGGACGACCAGGCCCGACCGACCACCCGACAAGCAAAGTTGGTCGGGAAACGACTCGACACGTCCAATTTATCGGACCGCCGGTAAATTGGGCCCTAGTAATCGGAACGCTGTAGGGGCGTCAAGGCTTCGCCAGCCCCTGCTGCCAGACGCCACGCCTTGCCGCCCCCTGCGCCACAAATAGGGCGGCAATCAGCGCGCCACCAGACACCACCCCACCCACCTACCCCCACCACTCGCCGCTCCCGCGAGCTGCTGCCGACCACGACACGTCTGCCCACAGTTAGACAGCCTGCATAGGGAGGGAGTGGCCAACCGGCCGGTGTCCGCCATGTTTTTACCAGACTGCAAGTGGGACGGGCGTTTACGTAGCGTCCCAGGTAGAAATGCAGCCGCTAAATGACTGAAGTAAGCCATCACTCCCACGCATTCTTCTAGCTTACTAATCAGTACGTGGTTAAGGAAATGCCATTCGTCTATGTTCATACAAGCCTAATAAATGTGTGCCGGCCGCGGTGGCCGAGGGGACTGAGGCGCTTCAGTCACGGTCTGCACGGTCACTACGGTCGGGGGTTCAAATCCCCCCTCGGGCATGGATATTTGTGCCGTCCTAGTTCGTAAGTAGTTCATAAGTAGTTTGTAAGTTTAGGGACTGATGACCCCGTAGTTAAGTCCCATAGACTATACAAACATTTGAACATATTTTGAATAAATTTGTAAGCAAATAAGTCTCGTGAAACAGTTTCCATGACTGTCGAATGGTAATACCATATTTTACGATGTTCTGGTAATTTCCACAGTTGGAAGTCGCTTAATAAGAAAGACAGATACTCCATGTAATGTATCTCTGTTCCAGAATTTTCTGTCTGAATGTCCATCGCCGAAATTAGTACAATATTATCGCTTTTCGCCCCGATACAATGCATTTTAAGTGTGCTGTCGATCTTATAACATTTTACTACACCGGAAAATACCAAAAACGTCATTCTGTAGATACTTTTAGGGACAGAGTATCACACAAAATCGGAAAAATACCGATACTATCTCTAGTTAAGCAGCAGAAACAGATTCAAAATCGGTATCTGAATATCTATAATACTCCCGCCCCCTCTATTTCTCACGTCACATCCCGTAACCAATTGTAAGATTGTGAATAGCGAACAATACACAGCCAAGGGGGAGGTTCCGTAGCAGTGTTAAAACATGCCTTGTACTACGACGTGTCAAAAACCACAACCACGAACTAACGAAAGGCTAGAAAATACTGTTTTAAAAAAATTTACCGCTTATCGGTTTCAATCTCGCATCCTTCACATTATGAATTCAGTACGCAACCACTACACCACACGGGAATTTCAGTGGCAGTAGTTCTATTACTAACTTTCATCAATGCGTTTTTTGCATTATAAGCCGCCTTTACGGTCAATTTTCACGGCCCACTTTTCCCGCATTTCCTCATTCCTTGCGAACACAGGCACCATATAACAATCTTTACTTCGGTTTTTACAGCCTACAGAGGAAGAGGAACAACGTGCCATTTCTCTTGATTGCGGTTAATGAATATGTCAAACACATTATTAATTATACTCAGTAAATCACTTCAGACCAACATATAATCTTAAAAATTGCCGCGAAGTTCTAAGGTTATCGTCAACGACCAACTAACAACTTAATTTACGTAAATAGAACCGACAAAAGACGTGGAAAAGTGGAGCAGTGCTACCATAATAGAACCTGTACGTAAATGTACAGTGAAATCGCTGTCAGAAGCTTTTAAGACACACCACAGTACAGAAACGCACACTGTAGCTATTCACACACATGTAAAGCCCGCCAAATCTGGTAAAAACATGGCGTCCTGGCCTGTCAGCCAATCACTAGCAGTCTGACGCGTGGCCAATCTCTCCCTATACAGGCTCTCTACTCACAGTGAGAGGCCAACCCGAAGTCTGAAGCAGGCTGACGAGCGAACTGACAAAATTTTCAGACTGTCTTATACGAGCAATGACGAGTTTACACTGGACAAAATCATTACTTTTTACGTCACGATTTTACGACGTGTGAAATAATGTAATAGGATATTTACAACACCGACCCTAGTTAAGGCTTTAACCTTACACCAAATTGTCAAATTGCCAACGTTTTGGATCACTTTTTATGGCATCCTGTATGAGAAATAGTCATATCATTCTATAAAATACAAAAGAGAAAATTCTTAAAAGAATTTGTAAAGGCCGCGCGCGAAAAGAGCCGTAAGATCTAAGGCGCCTTGCCACGGATTGCGCGGCCGCTTCCTGTCGGAGATTCAACTTCCCATCGGACTTTAACTTAGTTTTCACGTCTCAGCACCGATGATCCAGCAGTTCGCTCCCCCAGATTTACAAACACTTCACACTTTTTATTTATTTATTTTTTTGGTAAGGCTGAAACACCAGATTCGGCCAAGTTTTTCTTGTGTAGAAATTGCTTGCCGCACATTTGTGTCTGCTTTGTCGATCCTTCCGGCTATCAGAGGCAGTTAATTAAGAAAAATTGCTGTACAGCCATTCGAAGGATTTTGTAAGATGCCTAAACCGGCTACGCCTATTACTTTTCATACTTTCTTTTAGGGGCTTGATTTTCAACGTGATTTGCATTATTTTATTTCATATCTTGTCCTTTCTTGTCTTGCCAATAATCCCTCAATAAAAGCGAATTTCTGTTGCTTGTATTCCACTCAAATCTTTATTTCTCCAAGTCCAACATTGTGATCCATTAGTTAAAACTGGCAGATAACATGATTTGTACATTTCGAATTATGTCCGATACACAATAAAAAAAATTCGAATAATTACGATTAGCTATACCTCCCTTTTCCGGTTGCAAGATATTTTTATTCCTTTAGCAATTATATTAACTAATTTCTTGGGAAATAGTTTTCAAATACCCGAATAAATAGATCATGAATAAGTTGTATTTTGAATTTGCATCAGGTTCCTTATAAACCTCATCCCAGTCTAACTGCTGGAGACTTTCTTTGAAATTTCTTGTTGTTAAATCATTAATTGAGCGCAGAACTCTGGAGGACTGTTTCGAATTACTGAACAGAGCTATGTCATACACTGTTACTAGCTTTGCACCATGATAAGAAAGACCATTCTCAACAGGACAAGCATTTACCTTGTTAAACTTATCTTGGTCTATAAAAAGTTGTCTATCAATGTGCTGCTGTCCTTCACTACCAGAGTAGGAAAATCAGTAACGGATGTCAGATTGAAGGAGCCAAATAAGACTTCCAGTTCGTTCTTCCTATCACATTCTTTCAGTGAATCAACGGTGAAATTACCACAAATAATAATTTGGCTCCCCCTACCTGACAGATAGCACAACAAAGCATTAAAGTTTTCCAGAAATAACTGGTAGTTTCCTGAAGAGCAACCTATACACTGCTGCGATTATAAAAGAGTTTAAGCTGACAGGCGCGTGCTTCAAATTGTTGCTCGACACAAAGCTTTTTTGTTCCAGAATTGTTTACACATTGATAGCTTTTGACACATATGGCAATTCCTCCTCTTACCTTATTATCTCTACTTACACATGCGGCTAGTTTATATCCACTGACATTCACGTTTTCCATGCCAGTGACAATGTGAAGCTCAGACAGACGTAGTATATCTATTACATTATCAGTTTCTATATCATATAAGCAAACCAGAAGCTCAGCTACCTTTGGTGTTGGTCACGGCTTATCTGACCGGGCGACCGGGAATACGAGGTGCAGCCAACACCTCCCACGGATGATAATCGTGTCGAGATTGCTGTCGTGCATCTTAGTGGTCACAAAAAGTGATCGCCGCACTGTGCGGATGCAGGAAGAATTTCCTGCTGTTGGGACAGACGTACACATTTCTATATATTAACTAGCTTAATTGCCGCCGCTTCGCACGCGTAGGCTGGATGGTCTGTATTGGTTGTTTCTACTTCTAAATATAAATTTTCATATATTTAGCGTTAAAAGTGCTTTCCAAACCAAATATTTTGATACAACTTTCCATCTCGTTTTGTACCATTGATGACAGAGTTCGAAACATCCTGAAACATATTTTTTTTTTTTAATCTAACCAAGGTTCCAAATCCAAATTTTCGCATTTCTACCTTCAAAATAGTCTTAGTAGCACCCTTAAAATATTCTCCCTTATTTCACCCGCTTAGTGGTTGAATCTCCAAAAATATCGAAACACGTGTTATTAAAATTCCAATCAAAAATCTAAATCCGAAGTTTTGTATTTCTTGCTTCAAAATTGTCTGAATAGCAACGTATTTTCAAAAGCCGTTCATCCCCTATTATACCCTATTAGGGATGGTAATATCGAAAAATCTCTGATGCCTATAGTATAAGATAAACAACCTCTACAAATTTCAAGTTTCTATCATCTGTAGATTCACTTTTCAGCGCCGTTTTCTGACTTTTAGAAACGAATCGAGAACGCGAAATTTCTTTCCAACGGTTTGGCACCTTTCTCGGTAGTTTCACTTTTCAAACTGGAATATGCACTTATTTTTCTTTATTGTAGGCTTGTTGCAGGAAAATAACGGAAGAATGTACATCACGTTTCGCTCTATATAACCTATTTTTGCTGTTATAGGGTCATATGTCATCGCTGGTCTTCAGTCCGAATTTTCTATAAGCTGACGACTTTCAACCACTATATCTTCCACCCTATTATAGCTATCGACACGGAACTGCTACGGTGGGCAACGAGAGACTTTGTACTGAAACAACACAGTGTAGTTAATGCTCAGTTAATGTATGTCTGTGTTTCCCAGTCTGTTATCTTTGAGTCTTTTATTTTTGAGCATCTGTTGATGGTCGTATTGCTCCACATTTTACGGATTTTTGTTCGCCACACACCGCGACCAAAACAACATAGTGCACACAGCGAACCTAAAGGCTACTCTCATGCGTAACTGCCATTGGTCTGCAGTGAATACGTTTGGCTACCAAGTGAAGTATACGGACACACGTCCCACGTTCCATTTTCATATATGTATATAGACTTTTTTTGTTGCGGTCAGCTAACTTGGCATGTCAGACCCTGGGCGCCGTTCTCTCGCTTCTTCTGTGTTGCGCCGTCTGGAAGAAGAGGCGACTGAGCATTGGGACGAGCCCAGACAACACTGCGCGACTTCCGCAGCTGCCGGCTGGTGATGTGACGTCACCACAGCGGAGACTTCGTGGGCGAGTGCGCTAATCCAATCGCGGGCGTTTAGCGAAGGGGCGTGGCAGCATCTGCAGTGGAAGGGGGAGGGAGGGGGAGGCTGCTGTTAATGGGATTCCCCAGACGCGGGTCTATAGGGGGGGGGGGGGGACGTACCTGCTGCAGGCGGCGGTCTGTCTGCGAGTTAGCGGCTGTCTACCTGCTGACGTCACAAGTCAGCCGACAGCAGAAGGCGGCAGGGAACAGTGCTGAGCGAATGTGGGTGTCGGTCGCACCGTGCTCCTGGAAACAGTAGCGGAACTGCTGAAACAACTCACACACTGCCAACATCTGCTGATGGGACGTTCAAAGTTTCATCACTGTCCGGTATACCGGGTGATCAAAAAGTCAGTATAAAATCTAAACTTAATACATCACGGAATAATGTAGATAGACAGGTAAACAATGACGCACATGCTTGGAATGACATGGGGTTTTATTAGAACAAAAAAAAAATTTCAAAAAAAGATCTCTTGCGCGCGTCGTTTGGTGATGATCGTGTGCTCAGGCGCCACTTTCGTCATGCTTGGTCTCCCAGGTCCCCAGGCCTCAGTCCGTGCGATTATTGGCTCTGGGGTTACCTGAAGTCGCAAGTGTATCGTGATCGACCGACATGTCTAGGGATGCTGAAAGACAACATCCGACGCCAATGCCTCACCATAACTCTGGTCATGCTTTACACTGCTGTTCACAACATTATTCCTCGACTACAGCTATTGTTGAGGAATGATGGTGAACATATTGAACATTTCCTGTAAAGAACATCATCTTTGCTTTGTCTTAATTTGTTATGCTAATTATTGCTTTTCTGATCAGATGAAGCGACATGTCGGACTTTTTTGAACTTTATTTATTTACTTATTTTTCTAATAAAACCCGATGTCTTTCCAAGCTTGGGTGTCAATTTTTACCTCCCTATCTACATTATTCCGTGATTTATTAGGTTTTCAAATTTGTGCTAACTTTTTGATCACCGGTAGTTTGGAAATGTCATCTATGCTGATCCGCAGCTCGCCTACTCACCACCTCCCGGCTGTCACGTGAGTCGCAACTGGTCGCAGTTTTTGCAAGCCGTGGAGTCCTAAACAACGTCTATGCTTTGCGATCTGCTGAAGATAACGGTCACTTCGTACGTTGCCCAGGTCACTCCAGTATTCGAGAAAGGCAATAGGAGTGATCCCCAAAATTACAGGCCCATCTCATTGACGTCGATTTGCAGTAGGGTTTTGGAACATATACTTTGTGCGAACATTATGAACCACCTCAAAGAGAACGACCTACTAACCAATAGTCAACACGGATTCATAAAGCATCGCTCTTGAGAAACACAGTTTGCCCTTCATTCACATGAAGTGATAAGTGCCATCGACAAGGGATCTCAAATCGATTCCATATTTCTGGATTTCCGGAAGGCTTTCCACACTGCACCTCAAAAGCGCCTTCTAATGAAATTGCGTGCTTATGGAATATCGCCTCAGTTGTATGATTGGATTCGTGATTTCCTATCAGAAAGGACACAGTTCGTAGTAATTGACGGTAAGTAATCGAGTAAAACAGAAGTGATGTCTGGCGTTCCCCAGGGAAGTGTTATAGGTCCCCTACTCTTCCTTGTGTTTATAAACGATTTAGGAGACAATCCGAATAGCTCCCTTAGACTGATCGCGGATGATGCTGTCGTTTATCGGTTAGTGAAGTCAACAGAGGATCAAAAGCAACTGCAAAGTGATTTAGACAAAATTTCTACAGGGTGCGAAAATTGACAAAATAATGAAAAGTGTGAAGACGCGGTGGAGTAGCCTCGCGGTCGGCGACTTGTTGCGAAACGCGCGGTTTTCGCCGTCGGAGGTTGGAGTCCTCCCTGGAGCATGGATGTATGTGTTTTCCTTAGTTTAAGTAGTTTGTAATCTACGGACTGATGACCACGCAGTTTGGTCCGATAGATTTACAAACATTTGAACATTTTGGAAAAGTGTGAAGTAATACACATGACCACTAAAACAAATTCACTGAACTTCAAATGCACGATAAATGACTCAAACATTAGGTCGTAAATTCTATCAAATACCTAGGAGTTACAATTAGTAAGAACTTAGACTGGAGAGAATACATAGAAAATATTGTGGGGAAGGCGAACCAAAGTTCACGTTTCTTTAGCAGAACGCTTCGAAGCTGCAACAGCTACAGCAAAGAGACTACCTGCATCACACTTGTGCGCCCTCTCCTGGAGTACTGTTGCCCAGTGTGGGACCCTCACCAGGTGGGACTGCCGGAAGACATTGAGAAGGTTCAGAGAATGGCATCTCGTTTTGTTTTATCACGTTATAGGGGGGAAAGCGTCACGGAAATGTTGTACGATTTGAGGTGGAAATCATTAAAAGAACGACGTTATTCGTTTCGGCGAGATCTGTTACCAAAATTTCAACCACAGACTTTTAGTTCTGAAGGTGAAAATATTTTGCTAGTACCCGCTTACATAGGGAGACATAACCAACCCAATAAAATACGAAAAATCAGATGGAAAACGGAACGATTTAGGTCTTCTTTCCTCCCGCGCGCTATTAGGGTTGGGTTGGGTTGTTTGGTTGGGATAGGGGGACTAAACTCCTCCGGTGGGGAGGGGAAGAATGAGGGCAGGAAAGGAGGGGAGGGGGAAAGGAAATGCAGTCCGGGAAGTAAGGAAGGAAGGAAGACTGCATTAGCTCGGGGCCCCGTGCTCGCCACGCACGTACTCACGAAAGAACCGTGGGGGCGCTCTTACAGAATGGAACGGTACAGAAAGGATATGAAAGTGGTTAATGAACCCTCTGCCAGGCACATAAGTGTGATTTGCAGAGTTTCTATGTGGATGCAGATGGTGGGCTGCAGATTGGAGACTGCAGTGGCAGTCACCTGGCGCATCACCGGGGGACTGCTGCGTGAAGAATCCAACACGAGAAGAGCTGCGCGCCGCGTGTCACTGCTAGCTACACCGATGGATGAAACTTGCAGTACAGAGGGTACATCGTCGGAGTTCGCACTGAAACGAACAGAAGGGACATTTTTATTCATAGGAAGTAATTGAGCGCCACAAATTTTAATGATTGCCGTAGAGAATACGAAATGCGGAACATCGTTGTTAGTGTGGCATGCAGTCGACACCGACGGTCTGTCGTGTAACCGCACTGTTACTTTGTGTCTGAATCGACTCTCATCGAGGGATGTTTACGGTCGTCGCGGAGTGAAGCGAAACTGTGTTGTTTAGACGTGGGAGGGGTGCAGAGCTGCAGGTAGTGTGGAGGACTTGCTCTGGCCACCTCAGACGCTGACGATGGCAACACGCGGCTCTCAGCTCGGAGGAATGGTGGGAACAACGCCACCTTGCTGGATGCCGGCGTGTGTGCAGCCACGACTCCAGCTGCAGCTGAGGGGCTGCGTGGCGCGCGACTGGACAACGTACAGCGCGGTACATACTGGCCCAGCAGCCTGCCGAATCTACTGTTCAGAAGTGGCAACTGTTATTCACAGATAACACTGGCTCGTGCCTTCAACCCTACAACCGTCGGAGACTTTGTTTAGAAGATAAATCAATCAAAACTGAAGGCCGTAATTTCCACAAAATACCTGGGAATTACTGTTACCTCAGACTTAAACTGGAATGATCACGTAGATAATGTCGTGGGAAAGGCGAACCAATGACTGCGTTTTATTGGCAGAACCCTTAAAAGACGAAAAAGAACTACTGAAGTAACTGCATACACTCCGCTTGTCCGTCTTTTTTCGGAGTGTTGCTGCCCAGTGTGGGATCCTTATCAGGTGGGTTTGACGGAGGACATCGAAAGAGTCCAAAGAAGGGAAGCTCGTTTCGTACTGTCACAATACAGCGTTACGGAAATGATACAGGATCTGGGATGGGAATCATTACATCACGGTACTTATCGTTGCGATCTGGCATAGGAATCATTACAACAACGATACTTATCGTTGCGGCGTGCGCTACTTACTAAACTCCAATCGACAACATTCTTCTCGGAATGCGGAAATATATTGCTGACTCCCACTTACATAGGTATAAATGATCATCAGAATAAAATACGAGAAATCAGAGCTCGAACGGAGAGATTCAGGTGTTCTTTCTTCCCGTTTCTATTGGAGAATGGAATGGGACATAAATAGTATAATGGTGGATCGATGAACTCTGCCAGGCACTTAAATGTGATTTGCCGAGTGTCCGATGTAGATGTAGATGTGTAGATGATTTCATAAAATCGGCAAGTAAATGTAATTAAATTTTGATTAATTATCAAAGGAATTAGTGTCATTAAGCAAAATTTAGGCTCTACCTGACATCTTCACTAAATATCACACACTTTTACCTTTCTTACAATCTCCTTTCGGAGAACTGTACACACGAGACAGCTAAAAGTAATTCCGCCTATGTGCAATTCGTGCGACGTGCCAGTAATTTGTACACGTCTCGTTGTAATTTTGATTAGCGATTTTCGATATTAATGTGATAATTAGGTGCTGTACTTCATATTTCTCTGATTATACTGCTACTTGAAGAATTGTAAAATTACGTAAAATACACTTTGAAAAATGTTTTGCTTTCATAAACTAAAAATTATCTGTCAGGTAAGATAGATTTTGCCGGTGGCAAGAATTGTTGAACTCAGATACTACTGTGTGTACTGAATACCTAAACATTAATTTTGAGATCAATATTTTTTAAATAAATTTTTATCATTGAATATTGTTTCGTCAAAGTAGGTGATCATGAAAGTCGTAACTGAAGTAATTATTATTCGTTAACCGAATTTGGAAACAATGGCGTCTGCCATACAATGTTCAGATACAACTAATCTAATGAAATTCACAGTCAATATTTAAGCTTTCTATAATGTTTTCACTTCGAAATATTATTCTCAAACCTAAGATCAGTCTGTCCAATTAGTATCAATTAGCTTCGTTACTCAAGTCAAGAATTCATTATAGAAACAATGACATAACATGTCATTTTGTATTTTTGCAAATCAAAGTCTGTGAACCCTTTTACAAAATACATCAGCTGCAAAATTTGAGATACATATAAAGTTACAAGTTATCAGGAAGTGTAGCGATGTTCATTATCTTTACATAGGTTTTACAGTAGTGTTTTACAATAAATCCTCTCCAATAAGTTTTCCGCATTCATGGGGGATACGTGCTCAAAATGTTCAAATGTTTGTTAAGCTTATGGGACTTAACTACGGGGTCATCAGTCCCTAAACTTACAAACTACTTATAAACTACCTTATACTAAGGACGGCACAAATATCCATGCCCGAGGGGGGATTCGAACCCCCGACCGTAGTGGCCGTGCAGACCGTGACTGGAGCGCCTCAGTCCCCTCGGCCACCGCGGCCGGCGGATACATGCTCCTGCTCCACATTCCGCATTTCGTTGGCAGTACGGTTTCTCATATCGCGTATTCGTTCCGCTTGACCGCTAGCCTTCACGACAACGTCATCCCGTTCCGCACGATACGACGGAAATGTTTTTCAAATGTTCAGATGATTGTAAATCTATCTGACCAAACTGCGTTGTCATCTGTCCGGAGCTTACAAACTACTTAAACCTAGGTAAACTAACCTAAGGACAACACACACACACACACACACACACACACACACCATGCCTCAGGGAGGACTCGAACCTCCGACGGCGAGGAAACACGCGCTCCGCAGCGAGGCGCCTTGGACCGGGAAATGTTTTTGCGTACGACATTCTGCACGAACGGATCGAACACTATGTTGAATCAGAGACTTTGTTTCACTTTAATAACTTGTTTTAGAAAATACTTAATTTGAAAGGAACTTGAGCATTTCGCGGGCCGCGAAACATGAGTGCGACGGTCTGGCTGAAGCAGTCATAAGTAGTTGCCGATGTCCTGTTTCTCACTACTAAACATTTTACATGATCAAATAAAGTAACATAAACATACATGGTAAGCAATAAATACACTGATAAAAGAAAAGTAATACAAACAAAATCATGTACTTCATACGGAACATGTAGTAGTTGTGGTGTTCAGTCCGGAGACTGGTTTGATGCAGCTCTCCACAATACCCTATCCTGAGCAAGCCTCTTCATCTCCACATAAGAACGGCAACCTACATCTGTCTGAATCTGCTTACTGTATCCATCTCTTGGTCTTCCTCTGCGGTTTTTAACCCACACACTTCCCTCCAACGCTAAATTCACAATTCCTTGATGTCTAAGAATGTGCCCTACCAATCTATACCTTGTTTTAGTCAAGGTATGCCAAAAATTCATTTTCTCACCAATTCAGGTTCAGAATCTCTTCATTAGTTACACGATCCACCCACCTAATCTTCAGCATTCTTCTGTACCACCGCATTTCGAAAGCCTCAATCCTCTTCCTGTCCGCACTGTTTATCGTCCATGTTTCACTCCCATACAAGGTCCCATACAAATGCTTTCAGAAAGGACTTCCTTAGGCTTAAATCAATATTCGATGTTAACAAAATTCTCTTTTTCAAGAACGCTTTTCTACCCATTGCCATTCTGCATTTTATATCCTCTGTACTGCGACCATCATTTGTTATTTTACTGCCCAAGTAACAAAACTCATCTACCTCCTTTATTGCTTCGTTACCTAATCTAATTCCTTCAGCATCACCTGATTTTCTTAGACTTCACTCGATTACCCTAGTTTTGCTCTTGTTAATGTTCATCTTATATGCACCTTTCAGCACACTGTCCATTCCGTTCAACTGCTCTTCCAGGTCCTTTGCCGTCTCTGCCAGAATTACTATGTCGTCGGCAAAACGTAATGTTTTTAATTCTTCCCCCTGAACTTTAATTCCTTCACCAAATTTCTCCTTGCTTTCCTTTATAGCTTGCTCAATGTACAAATTGAATAACATTGGAGAAAGGCTACAACCCTGTCTTACTCCCTTTCCAACCACTGCATCCCTTTCATGCCCTTCAACTCTGCCAATCGCTGTCTGGTTTTTGTACAAGTTGTAAATAACCTTACGCTCCCTATATTTTACTCCTGCTTGCTTCAGAACTTGAAAGAGTTTATTCCAATCAACATTGTCAAAAGCCTTCTCCAAATCTACAAAAGCTAGAAATGTAGGTTTGCCTTTTCTTAATCTATCTTCTAGGATAAGGCGTAAAGTGAGTATTGCCTCCCGAGTTCCCACATTTCTCCTGAACCCAAACTGATCTTCCCCGAGGTCGGCTTCTACCAGCTTTTCCATCCTTCTGTATATAATTCGCGTTAATATTTTGCAGCCATGACTTATTAAACTGATGGTTCTGTAGTTTTCACACCTGTCTGCACGTGCTTTCTTTGGAATGGGGATTATAACATTTTTCTTAAAGTCTGAGGGTACTTCGCCTGTATCATACGTCTTACACACCAGGTGAAACAGGTTTGTCATGGCTGGTTCTCCCAGAGACTTCAGTAGCTCTGAGGCAATATCATCTACTCCATGGGCCATATTTCAACTTAGGTCTTTCAGGGCTCTGTCAAATTCATCCCTCAGTATAGTATCTCCTATTTCATCCTCATCTACTTCTTCTCACCTTTTTACAATACTGCCGCTAAGTTCATTTCCTCATAGAGCCTCTCTATATACTATTTCCATCTTTCAGCTTTCCCTTCTTTGCTGAGAACTGGTTTCCCATCAGAGTCCTTGATATTCATAGAGCTGTTTTTCTTATCTCTGTTTTATTTTCCTGTAGGCTGTATCTATTTTTCCCCTATTTATACATTCTTCTACATCCTTGCATTTGCTTTCTAGCCACTGCTGCTTAGCCATTTTGCACTTCCTGTCAATCTCATTTCTTAGTCGTCTGTACTCCATTTTGCCTGTTTCATTTACTGCATTTTTATATTTTCTCCTTTCAACGATTAAATTTTGTATAACAAATAACGGTAACATTTGGTGTTTATATGAAGTACATACACGTAGGCGAGATTGATCACCTGAGAAATTGAGATTTTTAAAGCAATACAAACGCTACTCAGACATTTCATTTATTAATCTATATAAATAAAAATGAATTGCTGTTCGGCAGTCTCGCTAAAACTCGTGAACGACTAAACCGATTTGGCTAATTTTAGTCTTGAAATATTCGTATAAGTCCAGGAAAAAATATGGAAAAGTTGACCCGAAAAAGAGGAAAATCGGTAAAAGCTGAAACAGCTTTTTCCCGTGAGCTATCAATACCATTCGTCCAATTGCGATAAAATGTTGTACATTTCATGTTGAAAGCTAGAGGAAGGTTCGGAGCAAATAAAAACTTGTAAAAGTCGCCCAGAAAATGATAAAATTTAAGAATAACCGAAAGCGATTTTATTTCTTTGAATGAAAATCAATTGTCACATGGTTGTAAGAGCATCACTCGAGTACGATTTGACAGGACAACGTTTGTATGAAATAAAGTGTTTGGAAAATCTACCGGAAAATAGAAAAATTTGAGAAAAACTGAAAGTGCATTTTTCAATGTGTTTTGGATTGAATTCGGCACTATAATTGAGTATTCGCACGACGGAGAGGGATAATTCGTTATTTGTTTTGTTCATTATGGTCTTGGGAAAGTTTTCAGTAAATAATATAAAAAAATAGGGACACTTACGAAGGAAAGTCCAAAATTCGAACCAAGTTCCTTTTTCAATGTGTTTCAAAATGTACTCGACACTATAAGTTGAGAACCTTTCAATCGACTGCGATAAAATTTTAATTATTTGACTTGCAACGAAGGATGAACGTTCTTATGAACTAAAAATTTGGGATAGTTACCCGGAAGATTTGAAAATTGGCGAGAAACTGAAAGAGCTTTTTTCAATAGGATATCAATATCATTCATCTGATTGCGATAAAGTTTGCATATTTGACGTTCAAAGCAATAGTAACGTTCTTATGAAATAATCATTTGGAAAAGTATCCCAGAAAATTGAAACCTTCAGAAAAAATAGAAAGAGATTTTTCTAAAAAATATCAGTACCATTCATCCGATTACCAAAAAGTTTTTACATATTTTATCACCGTTTAAACGTTCCCTCAACTTCCACGAATGAGACACGAACATTATCCTTGACATGTGTGCGTGATTTGCCCACTCTTTCCGCCAACTATCGAGTCGATACTTGGACTATCTGATGATGCTTTTACAAAGCTACTGGATGTAAAGTAATATGGTTAATCTACACCTACATCTACATGGGATACTCTGCAAATCCAAGTGCCTGGCAGAGGGTTCATCGAACCACCGTTATACTATTTATCTCCCATGCAATTTTCGAATAGCGCGCGGGAAGAAAGAACACCTGAATCTCTCCGTTCGATCTCTGATTTATCGTATTTTATTCTGATGATGATTTCTACGTATGTAAGTGGGAGTCAACAATATAATTTCGCATTCGGAGGAGAATGTTGGCGATTGGAGTTTCGTAAGTAGCCCACGCCTCAGGGATGATTCCCATCCCAGATCCTGTAACGCTGTCTCCCATGTATCGTGACAATACGAAACGAGCTGCCCTTCTTTGGACTCTTTCGATGTCCTCCGTCAAACCCACCTGATAAGGATCTGACACTGGGAAGCAAAACTCCAAAAAAGGACGGACAAATGCAGTTTCTTTAGTAGTCCTGTTGCATCTTTTAAGGGTTCTACGAATAAAACGCAATCTCTGGTTTGCCTTTCCGACGACATTATGTAAGTGATGATTCCACTTTAAGTATGAAGTAATAGTAATTCTCAGGTATCGTGTGGAATTTACGGCCTTTACTTTTGATTGATTTATGTTGTACACAAAGTTTAATTTATATCTTTTCATACTGTCGTGGAGCACTTCACTCTTCTCATTATTTAGAGTCAATTGCCAATTTTTACACCATAGTGATATCTTATTTAGATCGTTCTGCAGTTGTTTTTGATCTTCAGATGATTTTACTAGACGGTAAATGACGCCGTCGTCTGCAAACAACCTAAGAGAGCTACTTAGATTTTCTCCCAAATCGTTTATGTAAATAAGGAACGGCAGAGGGCCTCCAACACTACCCTGTGGAACGCCGGATATCACATCTGTTTTATTCGATGCCTTACTATCGATTACTGCAAACTGTGTTCTGTCTGGCAGGAAATCCGCTATCCAGTCGCAAATTTGGAGCGATATACCATACCCACGCAGTTTATTTTAAGAAGTGAGTGATACGAAGTTCAGCGGGTCATGTGGTAAGTAAATAAACTGTTGCAGCACATTCGCTTGACAGGCGTTCCGTGTGACAGCTTCCAGTGTGGAAGCAAGAGACCCGTGCGCATACGTTTGATTACGAGGGCGGCGTCGCAGCCGCCCCTCGACCCCGTCGCTGCGTCCGCCGACCGCCGGCGCCGCGCCGCCAATAGCCGTGGCGGTCTCGCCGTGTAATTGCCGGCATCCGTCAGCCGTCGGTCGCGACCGCCGCGCTTAATTGTCTGCGACCGCGCGACAGCGTCTGGACCGCCACCGCCTCGGCCCCAGCAGCAGCAGCCGCCATCCGTCAAGTGGCCGCCGGCAGTCCGCGCACTGCCGCAGCCGCAGCCGCAGCCGCAGCCGCACAGTGGTCGGGGTCGAGCACCCTGCCCAGGCCGCGGCGCCACACGCGTGAAAACTGCGACGTTTTAGGCGACTGCGCGACACCCAGCTTATACGCCGCTCTCCTGATTCCTAATATCGCCATTGCAAGATTTTGTCTGTTATAATTCGGTCACCAATCCTTGAAATTGTATATTATAGGTTGGTGGTACCTACTTTGACCACTGTAAATTTAAGGGACGCACTACTTTCAATTATCAGTCCAGCACTTCTGCCCTTTTAACATAGACACTCAAATTTGGTATAAGAATGTAACCGTTTGCAATGGCATTTTCAAAGCCCTGTGAACATAAAACGATGTGTCGACGGCAGGGGAAAGAAAATCGTCAAAAAAGTGGATTTTGGAAAAAAATGTGTCACTCCCTTTAAACAAATAATTATTTATTTATAGTGTGGCCCGATGTGGAAGAAGAATTCTCACGTTTTCTACAGCATCTGAATTTTATCGGCGAGAATATCCGATATTTTATTTACAACGGAACTAGAGAAAGACCTCTCCTTACCCTTTGTGGATACCTCAGCAGGAACATGGGCGGGTCACCTGGGCATTCTCCTTAGCGGAAGCCCACACATGCGGTCACCTGTCTGCAGGCGTCGAGCCGCCACCTGCCGGCACCCTCCGGTCGTTTGTGCGTACCCTGGCAGCCTCGCTAAGGAGTCACAGCATCTGCAGTCCGCGATCAAAGACAATGCGTATTCTCCTCGTGACGTTATCACAGCCTTAAGAAGGAAGAAACGTAACCACCCATACGACCAGGAGGACGAGGACGCGTGCAGGTCCAGGGCGTACCTTCCGTACGTCGGCAACTTCTCGTCGACATTAGACGGTATCATAAGAAGCCATCAAGTCAGAGTAATATTCCGACCACGTGAGAAGATCAGTGCTCTCCTCCGTTCACTCAGGGACGATTTGGAAATGCGGAAAGCCGGAACCCACACAACACCCTGCGAGTGAGGTCGGACGACGCGCGCATTGTATCAAACGTGAACGCCACACCCGTCTCTCGCAGACCAGTAAATCGACTGTCGTCGAGCGATGTATTTCCACAGGACACTCCGTGTACTATTCGACCACAGAAATCTGGGTCACTACGAGATCCTTCTGGGATTCATTGCTTAAAGAACCTGTATTAATACGTTTGGCACAAAATCCTGTTAATCGTGAAGGCGGGTTTCAGGTGGAGAAGACTTGGGACCCACTCATCTCTTTAATATCTTCAGACAGAAAACCTTTTATTTATAATGACACGTCTAGCGATAGTTAAAAGTTTTTATCATTTTACGTCTCTGGGCCCGTTCCGACAGAGGACGGACATTCACCTTTGCATATGCGTCTGCGCACCACACTTAGATCTGCAACCGCAGAGGCGCGAAATTCGACAGAATGCACTCATGTGTTGGTCACTTTTGCGCACGTATCTCCGCGCCGACTCTCGCTATAAAAACGCCAACATGACTGTCAATCTCCACCGTCCACATCGCCGACTCCCGTCTCTTATATCCTGGTGCCAGCGTGCCGCAAGTTTCCGTCCTTTCTCATCTCCTACATACCTCCAATATGTCCAAGCCTGCCCCCCGCCCCCATACACCTCTTCCAATATGCTGGTAACACCGCTTTTCCTGCCTTAGCTCCCACCATTGCCCATTTCAACTGTCTTCTCCAAGAACACCTTGACCTCTTCACCAACTGGTGACTCTTATCCATAAATCCTGCCAAAACCCACGTGATCATTGTAGGCCGTACCACTCCCTCCTTCTGTTTCCGTGATTTCTGTCTCACCCTCCATCACCACCCCACCTGCCTCACCCCTAACCTTACCATAAATCACAACCTATCCTGGAGTCCCTAGCTCTGCACCACTCAAGAAAAAGCCTGTCCCCACCTTAGCCTCCTCAAACTCCTTGTTGGCTGAACCTGGCGCCTTAACCCTTCCACCATCCTCTATACCTACAAATCCCTCATCCACTCCATCCTCTGCATCTCCCATCCTGCCGGGATCTCCCCCCCCCCCCCCAATCCTTCTACAGGTCCCTGGAGATCCTGAAACACCACACCCTCCACCTAGTCTTCAGTATCCCCTCCCACCCCCGAACCCCAAGTGGCTCTCCTACGACCTCATCGCCTTCCCCCTACCTAGTCCACTTCATTGAACACCTTTGCTGCCGTTTCCTTTACCATAAACGGGATCCCCTCGCCCTATTGTCCCACCTCTCCTCACTGACCCCTGTCCATTGCCGCGCCATCACCACTGTCCCCCCACCAATCCCAATCGTCACCTGTCCTCCCTCCTTATCATTTGTCGAGGCAATGTCCGCATCCTTCCTCTCCCTGAAAATGCCCTCCGCCCAGATATCTACACTTGGCACCCTGTTTCCTTTCCCCCTCTGGTATTGCCTTTTCCGAACGGAACCACTACATTCTACTAGTAGCTGACGAGTTTTTCTTTATTTTGACAGAAAAATGACTGGTTATGGGAGAAGTAGAGAGGGTACAAAATGTAGACTGAGACGTAGAGGAGGTACAGAAATAGATGGTAATGGCGAAGAAAGAGTTTGTCAGCGGGAGAGAAACCGCGGACACCTCCAGCCGCTGGCTGCGGCCGCTCGCCCACTCCTGATCACATCACATCAGGCAGCATCGAGTAAAATCTGCCACCCACGCTGCTTCTGCTGGGTGATCATTCCGTTTCATGTCCTTACAAACCGCCACACCCAGAAATGGGCAGATTCCAGTTCTGTGATCAGGGGCGAACAAATAATTACACTCCTGGCCATTAAAATTGGTACATCACGAATATGACGTGCTACAGATGAGAAATTTAGCCGACAGGAAGAAGATGCTGTGATATGCAAATGATTAGCATTTCAGAACATTCACACAAGGTTGGCGCCGGTGGTGACGCCTGCAACGTGCTACCATGAGGAAAGTTTCCAACCGATTTCTCGTACACAAACAGCAGTTGACCGGCGTTGCCTGATGAAACGTTGATGTGATGTATCGCGTAAGGAGGAGAAGTGATTACCATCACTATTTCGATTTTGATAAAGGTCGTATTGTAGCCTATCGCGAGTGCGGTTTATCGTATCGCGACATTGCTGCTCGCGTTGGTCCCGATCCAATGACTGTTAACAGAATATGGAATCGGTGTGTTCAGGAGGGCAATACGGGACGCCGTGCTAGATCCCAACGGCCTCATTTTACTAGCAGTCGAGATGATAGGCATCTTAACCGCATGGCTGTAACGGATCGTGCAGCCACGTCTCGATCCCTGAGTCAACATATGGGGACGTTTTCAAGACAACAACCATCTGCACGAACAGTTCGATGACGTTTGCAGCAGCATGGACTATCAGCTCGGAGACGATGGCTGCGGTTACCCTTGTCGCTGCATCACAAACAGGAGCGCCTGCGATAGTGTACACAACGACGAACCTGGGTGCACGAATGGCAAAACATAATTGTTTCGGATCAGTCCCGGTTCTATTTAGAACATCATGATGGTCGCATCCGTGTTTGGTGACATCGAGGTGAACGCACATTGGAAGCGTGTATTCGTCATCGGCATACTGGCGTATCACCCGGCGTGATGGTATGGGGTGCCATTGGTTACACGTCTCGGTCACCTCTTGTTCACATCGACGACACTTTGAACAGTGGCCGTTACAGTTCAGACGACCCGTGGCTCCGCCCTTCATTCGATCCCTGCGAAATCTTACATCTGAGCAGGATAATGCACGACCGCATGTTGCAAGTCCTGTATGGGCCTTTGTGGATACGAAAAATGTTCGACTGCTGTCCTGACCAGCACATTCTCCAGATCTTTCATCAACTGAAAACATCTGGTCAATGGTGGAAGAGCAACTGACTCGTCCGAATACGCCAGTCACTACTCTTGACGAATTGTGGTATTATGTTGAAGCTGCATGGGCATCTGTACCTGTACACGACATCCAAGGTCTGTTTGACTCAATGCTTGGTGTAGGTATTTTAATGGCCAGTAGTGTAATTTATTCTTCAGGGGTATTTCAGTTCTTCAGCACAAGAAGTTTATTCAGATGAGATCAGCTCAGCTCTTCGGGAGAGGGGGCAGGGAGCTGGACCCGTGCGCTCCCCCCCCCCCTTACCTCCCTCTGCCTCGTTGTCTACGGCCCTGTAATCTAGACACAGAATACTAAGCACTTTCGTTTTGTGATGTGCTCAGTTTTACATTTGGGTACATCAACAACAGTAAGTCAATCTTTGCACCGCTTTGAAAACTTCTGAAAACAATGTGCAGGTTTTTGGAGGCAGTATTACAAGAAACTGCATCATCACGAAGGTGTATGAGTCCATTAGAAATATTTCTGTTTTCTAGATCGAATCACACAGAAGATGAACTCAACAGGCGTAATTTATGAAATTTATAGGAGATTTACACCTGTTGGTTCCCTTGCCCTACGAGCTGTTAACATCGTTCAAAACGCAATTTATATAAATATGGACAGCAAGGGTCCGAACGACTGACTTACAACGATCACACCTGAGCTTACTCGTGTGATTTGCAGACTTTCACGTTCGAGGTAACAGACGGCGATCGACTCCACAAAAGTATGCTCTTCCAGTGAATGTTGTTCTTCAAAGGACAGTACGGTACCTGCCTGATTTTCACGTTGTGAAGCGAGTGACGTTTTGTGTGACGTATCCGGCTTCTCCAGAGCCAGGCACACAGGACATAGTTTATGCGTAGGCCGCAGGTTTCTCAGGCGTCGCGATCTGCCTCACGCCAGACGTTCACTTCTTTTGCTATTTTCTTGAGTGAAATCAAACAAGTGTCGATGCAAGGAAGTGGCTGATGCGTAATTGGCGGCAAGACTTTATGAGGGCGACGTAACAAGGTGAGTACGTCATGAAGCCCTGGCGGCTCGGCGTCCTCCGGCAGTCGTCCTGACGTAGGAGCAGCGGCCCGCCCTTCGCCCCCTGCCGCTCATCATTAACTGCGCCACCCCCAACCACCATCCCTCCCCTCTGTCTGCTAGGGGCGGCCGACGGCGGCGACGCGGCGTCGGCTGTCTTACTTTGCTGCTCCTGCCTGACTTAACGACGTCTTCGCTGGCAGGTGGAACTCGCAGGCCCCGTTCAATTACGCGTTGTCATCGTTACGTAAATTACAACGTTCATTCCTTTTGCGCAACTGTGCTCCTTATGGGAACAAATTTCCACTCTCAAGTATTCTGGGGATTGTTAGTTACGAGACAGATACCTTAATTTCGTAATTAGTATTATATGAAATTTATTACAGACAGCTGAATGCTTGGAGAAGTGCAATCATTCAAAACTGATAGTGTCCAGGCATCTGAAGTGAGTGAAAGCATCAAAGTTTCGTTAACAGAGCACGATAATTCCCAAGTCTCAGTACGTGAACCAGTCTTGAGGCACTGCGTATCACTATACACAAGTGACGTCACAAAGGACGACGCGATGAAATCTGGACAGCAGGAAACACTCTGCCCAAAAGGCCAGAGTTACCTTTCCTGCTGCTCGGGCACGTTTTCAAGGAAACGACAGTGCTCGTTTTCCAGGTGCAACAAGACTGAAGTTGTGGATCACCTCTGGGTACTTAAAACGTCACACATCCAGATCACTGGCGCTTTGTATAAAACGCATCGCGCTGCTGACAACAAGATGCATTTTCGTATGTCTTTCAACATTTGTGTGGCAAGTTTCATCGGGAAGCACGACTCTTCTTTGGAAAGCGCTGTTCCCCCTTTTTAATTTTAGTATATCTATGGAATCAATGATGAAAAGCGAGGCCGCGCAGGAGGAACCGAGCGGTCTGGAGCGCCAAGTTACAGACCGCGCGTTCTCCCGTGTCGGAGGTTCGAATCCCCCTCGGGCATGGATGTGTGTATTGACCTTAGGTTAGTTTAACTCAATTTAAGTAGTTTGTAAGACTAGGGACTGACGACCAACAAATATTTCAATATTAAAAAAAAGTGAGATGACTAAATATCTTTCCAAAATATGTATTGCTGTTTCGAGTTATATACTGGAATAACTTGAATGACATAGTTTATAAAGTAGCTCTTATTTCCACATTACTTTAGTATTTACAGTCTAACTAAAGGTTTTCTGTTCAAAATGTTCAAATGTTTGTTAAGCTTATGGGACTTAACTACGGGGTCATCAGTCCTTAAACTTACACACTACTTATCAACTAGCTAATCCTAAGGACGGCACAAATATCCATGCCCGAGGGGGGATTCGAATCCCCGACCGTAGTGGCCGTGCAGACCGTGACTGGAGCGCCTCAGTCTCCTCGGCCAACGCGGCCGGCAAGGTTTTCTGTCGAAGCGTACTAAATTTCACGTTGTATGGTTGTCTGGATCTTGAGTTATAAGGGAACAAATGCGTCTTATATGCATGGAGATGTATAGAGATTGCAATGGAAGTCTGTAAGTAAAGAACTCTCCCCCAGGCACCGGTCGAAATTTTATGTAGACAGTAGCCTTCATCTTGTTTTCAAGGGCAAGTATACAAAATTTCATCAAGATCTGAGCAAAACTGTGGATTTCGGCGAAATCCATAAGTACCGTCCACCATGCACTGAACGAAATTTTATGTAGACAGTGCCTCCTCTTGTTTTGAAGGTCAATTGTGCAAAATTTTACCCTAAAAATTGACTATCTGAAACCCAAACGGGGCCTTAAAATTTCTTGAACATCTATAATCATTAGAAATGTCTGTCATTTGTAATTTTGTAAGTAGAATAACAGGATACGAACTGTAGAAAAGATTATGCAACTTATATGTCAGCCACAAAAATTAGTTAGCATCCGTTAAAACCAACACGCAGTCTGTTGAAACGAACCCTTTTTGAAGCTTCATAAGTGCTGCACACTTAAGTGGTCGGGAAAACATTGGGGACTACTGTATAGCGGCGAAAAAATATAACAAATGTTTGAAATTATGTTTAAAGTTTATTGCAAGTCGCTAAGCACTCTCATTCTCATATACTGTATGAATAAAGTCTCGTCGCAGTATGTGGCAGATTTTTTATGATTCCTATTCTTTATGACGTCATAACTCCTGAACCATGTGCTGTATGTGATTCTTAACCCTGCAGGAAATGTTACCTCACGGTAAGGAATTTGTGTGCCAAATTTGGTTGAAATCGGTCCAGAGGTTTACGAGGAAATGTGCATCATTGTCGCGTGCTGTGGCAGTTTTTCTCGCATCTCATTGTTTATGACGTCATATGTCGTGAACCGAGGCCAACGAGAAAGACAGGCCGCGGCGCGCACGTCATATCACGTCATCAAGTGAGGCCTGAGCCGGCGCGATGGCTACGAGTACGAGACAGTGGGCTGTCCCCAAGCGGCCGGCCAATCCGCTAGCGATCGCGCCGGTTCAGGGCTCACTGGATCACGTGATATGACGTGCGCGCCGCGGCCTGTCTCTCTGGTTGGCCTCGTCATCAACTGTGTCTCGTACTATGACAAAATTTCGAACGCACGTTCAGTGGTATGAGTGTGTACTGTCCATGACAGTTATCGGCCGCGGTGGAGTAGCCGAGCGGTCTAAAGCGTCTCGCTGCGGAGCGCGCGGTTGCTCGCCGTGGAGGTTAGAGTATCTCCCTGGGGCATGGGTGTGAGTGTGTCCTTAGGTTAGTTTACCTAGTTTAAGTAGTTTGTAAGCTACGGACTGATGACCACGCAGTTTGGTCCGATAGATTTACAAACATTTGAACATTTATCGCGAATCCAATTAATAGTGTACGAGTAATAAATTGTAACGTCATGCCAAATGCCGTTATTTTACTAAACGAAAGCCGGAAAAGAAGTGAGCGACAAACTTTTTTCCTTTCATCATCTTGCTGGGGTTGTTATCGAGAAAAAGTTTCCTAAAGGTTTGAAATTGTGTTTAAAGTTTGTTGCAAGTCGCTAATTGCTCTCCTTCTCAAATCGTACACTGTTAAAGTCACACTATAACGTGCCGCAAGACGGGGACGTTTTTGTTGTTTATGCCGTCATATCGCAAAACCTTTTCTTAGCTGACGTCTTCTACCTATAAACTATATTCTTACCAAATTTCAGCGTCATAGGTGAAGTAGTTTTCGAGATTTCGTGTGTAGTTCGTGAATGAGTGTCCTTTCGCTTATACGAGGTACGTCCAGAAAGTAAGTTCCTTTTGGTTATATAAAACAAACGTGTACAGATACAGAAAAAATATTTATTGTACAAAAATCTACAAATGTTAATCTACTTTTCTACATAGCTGCCGGAATTTTGTAGTCACTTGTCATAGTGTGGCACAAGTTTCTGTATACCTTCTTCATAGAAGGTTGCCGCCTGTGTATTCAGCCATGTGGTAGCATGTTCTTTCAGCTCCTCATCGTTGAAGTGTTGACAGGACAAATTTTAGGGATAAGAAGAGGATTTCCATCAAAAGGTGGTGTTTGTTTCCACGATAGTGCCCGACCTCATGTGGCGAATGTGACCAGACAACTCTTACGGGAATTTCACTGGAACGTGTTTGATCATCATCCGTACAGCCCGGGCCTCGCTCCTAGCCACTTTCACCTCTTGTTACACCTAAAAATCTGTCCTTGGTGGTCAACATTTCAACGATGATGACGAGCTGAAAGAACATGCTACCACCTGGATGAATACACAGGCGTCAACCTTCTATGAAGAAGGCACACAGAAACTTGTGCCACACTATGACAAGTCCCTACAAACTTTCGGCAGCTATGTAGAAAAGTAGTTTAACAGTTGTAGATTTTTGTACCATAAATATTTTGTCTGTATCTGTACACGTTTGTTTTATATAACCAAACGGAACTTACTTTCTGGACGTACCTCGTATATAGTTCTCACAGGTGCGGACCACAAGCGCCGGAACATACGTTGTTAGAGGTGGCTGGCAGCGCCGCGGGCAGCGCGCAATCTGCGGCAGCACAGTGAGTGTGTGTGAGGTGCCTCGGCACCTGGTCTGGCCGCCTGCCTGCTTATTGCGGCCACCTCCCACCTCCCAGCGGCCGGCCTGTTAGCCGTGATGAGCTCCGGCCGCCTCACCCCTGCCGCTTCACCCGCAGGTGGCGGCTTCTCCTCTACCTCTCCCGACCGCACTGCGGCTCGCTGTCCCTCCTGCGTGCTGCACACCTCGTCTGTCACGTGTGCCGAAAACGTAGCCGGATTGCTCAACATTGCCAACCACATAGTCAACGAGGATAGTAGATTTCAACTAGGCCTAGCCAGGAGTTCGGCAGTATAAATTCTGAAATTGCAGAACGAGCACGCTTACACACGACACACACCCCTCGACCGCCGAGCACCAGTTTCCCTCTCTACCGCAGCATTATGCGGGGTCAGTGGAGGCTGAAGACCAGTGGTGCAGAGCCGCAGCCAGAAGCGACCTCATGCTGACGGCAAGTTCAGCCACTGAAAAAAATTGTTCAAATGTTTGTATATCTTATGGGACTTAAATACAGGGTCATCAGTCCCTAAACTTACAAACTGCTTATGAACTAGCTAATACTAAGGACGGCACAAATATCCATGCCCGAGGGGAGATTCGAACCCCCGACCGTAGTGGCCGTGCAGACCGTGACTGGAGCGCCTCAGTTCCCTCGGCCACCGCAGCTGGCCCAGCCGCCCAGCAGCTCAAAGACCAATCAATCCGGCTGAATGACCGGGGGGCCATCGCACACCCATTGACATATTTACGAATAAACTTTTGTTTCTTAATAATAAGTCGTTGCTCTAGTAATATTTTAAAACAATGACTCCTCTGTACAAATGGCAATTTATATACTTGAAATATGTTATTTATCATCTTTTATTGGAACTTCACGGAGCGTTTTCTGAGGAACAGTCGAGTTGTTTCGTAGCACTGTTTAGAAAGGAGGACGAGACATACCCGATTGTGTTGTTACTGCTGGTGTTGGTGCCGAGTCTGAAGTCAGCTGTGAGTGACACAGCAGTCTTGACCCTTTAACCGCTCCAGCCTCCGCACATCCACTCTGCCCGCTACCATCACAACAAATTTATTAATGGCTGAGATGTGTTAGTGAAACGAACCTCAGCTCTGTAAACTTGTGTTGCTCAGTTCTTTGCATCCAGTCACTCGTAATGACTTTCCACATGACGTTCGCGGCACGCTTTTGCGACAACACACCTCTTGTCTGCATTGTTCACTCCAGAGTATCGAATTAACAAAATGCACCATGGCCTTCAAATTTAAATCTGATAATGATGTTTCACTCTGACAGCATTTTCGTGCTGCAGCCAGTCTTCTGCATATGTTTAGTTTGCATGCAATGTTCATTAGCTATTTTGATGTCCAGTAGAACAACTCGTATAAAAACTAATCTTTCGGTACTAGCAATATGTTATGTTAGATACGGACTGAAGTTACTAAAAAAAGAAACGTTCAGTCATTACGTTTTCAATATATTGTTCTTAGAGTGCCACTACATTGTAAGAAACGCAGTGACCGAGCTGTCTCCGGCGCTCCAGTGACAGTCATCACGGCCACAGCGGTCGGGCGTTCGAATTCCCCCTCGGGCATGGATGTTTGTGTCATCTTTAGTATAAGGTAGTTCATAAGTAGTTTGTAAGCTTAACAAACATTTGAACATTATTTACATTTACATTGTAAGAAAAAGTTAAGTTATCGAATTCACGCTGTCGATACAAAAGTATGTGGTAAATTTTTTGTTGCACACGGTCAGTGTCTAAATGGGTCGTTTAAATGTTATATCTTCAAGTACACATTTGCCCAACAAAAGTATTAACGAAACACTCTTAAAAAGCTAAAAAGAAGTACCTTAGTCATCGACCATCCGAGAAACTATGATATGCCCATCCAGAACTACGAAGCCCTTTGTGCTGCTCTGTTTTACCTATATCAGATAATTATGCATGCAACGTACACCACTCCATTACTCCAGCAATAACGTCCCTTGTTGCAGAAGTTGGGTGGTGTTGCGCTCGCGTTGAACTGCAGTTTACGGTAGACGCCGCTAGGAGCCGGTATTACGTCGGCTCATCCTCCAGGTCGCGGCTTTGCCTGCCGGCACCGCTGCAGGGCGCTTCCTGTGAGGCGTGACGCCTGAGGAGGTGCACTCACTGGCGGCGCCAAACTCACGGCCTGCTTCTTGCTTACTGTTTTCTCCCCCTGACCTGGGGCACCGCCGCCCTTATGTGAAAGTACTCATTAAGCTACGGTGTTCTTTAAATGGGATACTGATATATAACGTTGACGGAATACGCCACAATTTGATATGAATCATCCACTCTTAAATAGATGGAACCAAGGGCGGATTCAGGGGGTGGAAGGAGAGGCACAGGGGCACGTACCCCCCTCCCTCCCGAAGTTGGCCCGACGAAAAATGAGAGAGAGATAAAGAGATAGCGACAGAGAAAGGTAGGGGGGAGAGGGGGGGCGAGGAAGCGAGGGAGGGAAAGAATAGCACCATTAGAATAATTAAACTTTTACTAGTGGGCAACATGTAACTGTGAGTGTAAAAATGCAAAATCCCGGCAATTAACATAACGTAATTTGACTTTTTGTGTTATGCTTCCATAATTTAATAACGCTTCTTGCGGTTCTTTGTGAATAATTGACGATAAAAATAAATAAAAATTGAAACTTCCTGGCAGATTAAAATTGTGTGCCAGAACCGGAACTGGAACCTATGACCTTTGCCTTTCGCGGGCAAGCACTCTACCGACTTTTTTTTTTTCTTTTTTTTCAATGGGTACTTCTGTTAATTGCGGACTGATCGTATTTGTTCGTTGATGTTCGAAGTGTTCTTGGCTCAGCTTTTTTTTATTACAGAGGGCGTTGAGCACCCTGACCGGGCGCGTTGAGCCAGAACCGACTGAGCTATCCCTACACGACTTACGATGCCGTGTCACAACTTTACCTCCGCCAGTATCTCGCCTCCTACTTTCCAAACTTCACAGAAGCTCTCCTGCCTAAGGGATGTTTCCGTGTGAGAGGGCATCGAGTGAGCTGCAGCCAAAGTGGCGACACTGTAGCACCAAACTCCAACTGGTGAGTAATTTCTGTCGGTCTATGGTTCGGGGAGGATGAGACTGGACAGTTTTGAAATGTGGTGGTCCGGTCAGCGACCGGGTCAAAGGAAAGACTCAAATGTTTGTAAATCTTTGACACTTAACTTCTTTGTTTATCAGTCCCTGTCTCACAAAGTACTTAAAACAACCTAAGGACAACACACACACACACCGACGGGCTGTGGCGGAGTAGCCAAGCGCATCGAGGCGCTATGCTACGATGAGCGAGACCGCTCCCTGTTGGGGGTTCGAATCCTCCCTCCGGCACGAATATTTGTGCCGTTTTTAGTATAAAATAGTTCATAAGCAGTTTGTAAGTTTAGGGACTGATGACCTCACAATTAAGTCCCTTAAGCTCTACAAACATTTGAACATTTGAACGTGTCCGGTGGACTCAAACGTCCGACAGCGAGCAACCGTGGACTCTGCAGCAAGGCGCCTTAGAACGCTCGGTCACTCCACTGCGGCCAGACGTAGGAGCTGTACAGTCAGCAGGTGGACACGGATGCATGTGGCTATTATTATTCAGAGATGAAGAGGCTCGCACAGGACAGGGTAGCGTAGTTAGCTGTATCAAACCAGTGCCCAGGATAAACATTTCAACACGGACACTTAGAGAAAGAGGATGTGGGCCAGGAGCAGTGGTGGGTGTGGAGCAGTTGGCCTCCCACGCGGCGGGCGGTTGTTGTTGTTGTTGTTTGAGAGGTGGGCGGCGCGGCGGTGTTTTCTCCCAGGAAGGAGATGGCCGTGGGCCGGGCAGATGGGGCTAGCGGAGGGCGAGGAGGAGGAGGGGACGAGTCGTAATTTCCTCTGAGCAGCGCGGCGCGAGTGGCCGCGCGCGCCGGAAGCGGCCAGGAGGGCTGAGAGAGAGAGAGAGAGAGAGAGAGAGAGAGAGAGAGAGAGAGAGAGAGAGGCCCTCCCCCGCCGCTGGCGCTGGCGCTAAGGGGTGAGGCGGCGGCCCCACCCCCTGCAGGCGACCTGCAGCCGTCACGTGGGGCGCGCTGTACCAGGCAGTAGGATGTTTACTCTTCTCTTCTAAAAATGGATTCATTAACAATTCGTCACAAATTATTGAAAAATAATTCTTTAAAAAGGAAACAGTTCCAATCTACTGACAGGTCCTAACATAAAACTTTTAAAACTGTGTGCCGGAACCGGGACTCGAACCTGGGACCTTTGTCTGACGCGGCAAGCGCTCTACGACTGAGCTATCCCGACACGACTCACGGCGGCGCCCCACAACTTCCATTCTGCCAGTACCTCGCCTTCTACTTTCCAAACTTCACAGAAGTTCTCCTGCGAACTTTGCAGGATTAGCGCACCTGGGAGAAAGGATGTGATGGAGACGTGGCTTACCCACAGCGTAAGGGATGTTTCCAGAATGAGGAGTGCTAGTCTTGAAAGGTTCACAGGAGAGCTTCTGTGAAGTTTGGCTAGTAAGAGGTCAGGTACTGGCGGAAGTACAGATGGGATGACAAGCGGTGGAGCGTAGCTTAGTTGGTAGAGCTCTTGCCCGTCAAACACAAAGGTCACAGTTTCGAATTTGGTTCCTGGCACAGAATTTTATCATCCAGGAAGTTTCATATCAGCGCACACTCCGCTGCAGAGTGAAAGTTTCATTAATAAAACTATTATTTCGTAAAATCGTTCATCTTGAAACGTTAAATAATAGACGTTCACTTTTGAAGTAATAAAAAAAAAAAAAAATAAAGGACGGAATTTGATACCTTTCTTTACTGAGTCAAGTAGACGGAAATATTAATTATGAAATACACTTCCATTTTTTTAACGCGAATCTATTTCACTTACATGTTTAATAAGTGGTCGGGCCCCGCACGCCAGGAGGTGCCACGACCGGCTGCTGGGTCGCGAATCAGCTGTCTGCTTATCATAAAATTAAGTGTGAAAAATATTTTGCGCACTAGACTGATATTTTCATATTGGATCATATACCACTTCGCTGCCTTCTTAAAGAAAACAACGTTTTCCAAACTCATTATATTTTGTCAGAAGATAGCTAAGGTGCAACTTATTTTCCCTACTTTTTTTTCTTTTTTTGTCTCTTGTAGACTTTCCGGCATGGCCACAAATCTTTCTTCTAAGATTATTTGTACGACTTTTTTGTTTGAGTTGCCCCGTAACAGTAGAGTAAAACTTCATAAATTTATAACAAAGTGTCATCAAAGGAAAAATCATGCTCTGAGAATTAAATATCTCGTAACACAGATTTTGCATGCCTGCAGGCCTTTTATAGCATTAAATTATGTTATTCTCATATATGTCAGGAGACTAGTTTTTTTCTATTAAGTGTATAATTGGCCGACAGTTTAAGTTAGCGCTTTGCTATGAATTGCGCAGCCGCTTCCCGTCGGAGGTTCGAGTCCTCGCTCGGGCATGGGCGTGCGTGTGTGTTGATCTTAGAGTAAGTTAGTTTACTTACTTTTGAGTAGTTTGTAAGTCTAGAGACCGATGACGTCAGTAGCTTGTTCCCCCAGGTTTAGAGTCATCTGAATACCAGGAGCCGGCTGCAGTGGCCGAGCGGTCCGCGGCGCGCCAGTCACAGTCTGCACGGCCGCTACGGTCGGGGCATCGAATCCCCTCCCCCCTTTTAAAAATTTTCATTGGAATAAACTCTTTCAAGTTCTGAAGCAAGCAGGTTGAAAACTCGATTTTGGTATATACCTTTACGTTTTCATGAGCCACGCTTACGGTTTCTATATTGTTATATAGCATGATTAATCAGTTATTCAAGATACTCTCTAAAATACGGTTCATATGTTGGCCGCAGGATGAAGAACATGTAACTAGCTGGAGCAGAATGTAATAACCCTACTGATTGAGAATAGAGGATAAAGGATAAAATACAATAACGAGGAAAAAAGACTATGAAAGGACCGGTCGGTTTCAACGTCTGTGGTGGGAGAAGTGACAAACCTTCGAAGAAACAAACTTAAGTGCCACCTCTATCGCATAAGAGTGTACTTGAAAAGATTAGTACTATTGAGAGATGCAAACACGAAAATATACTCTGATGATTCATTTTCCTGCAACTTATGCTGCACTAAAATTTCTTTCGGTTGGTGCTTGTCTATAGATGATCTATAAGTCCCATTTCATGCACACTGCAGACATTTGTCTCCTGTCTGGTATGCTCGTTAAATGTTGACGACACTTCAGGATTGCGTCTGATGTTACGCCGCTTTAGGCCACGCGTTTTGATACAACTTGCACTTTGTGTTTTCCACCGACAGTGTTTCTTTCCTGTGTGTTTTGACTGTTATTGACAATGGGAAAGAACATCTAGTTGAAATATACCGCGTTCTGGAACAATAGCTGGAAACTGATGTAGATTTTGTGTGAAAGAAAAAATGTTTCAAATGTTTGTAAAGCTTATGGGACTTAACTACGGGGTTATCAGTCCCTAAACTCACAAACTACTTATGAACTACTTGCAAACTAGGACGGCACAAATATCCATGCCCGAGGGGGGATTCGAACCCCCGACCGTAGTGGCAGTGCTGACCGTGACTGAAGCGCCTCAGTTTGTGTGAAAGGTCTTTATGGTGAAGAGTCATGCTCATACAGTTACAACGTGGAAACGAATGAACAGGTAAAGTAATGGAAGTCGTCATAGTCACCCAATTTATATTAGTCACATCGAACGTAAGAACACAATGCTTTTTTGTGTGTCAAGGGTTATTTTCATTAACATTTTATTGTCCCAGGTGAAACTTTAACCAAACCTTTTAGTTGGAACTTTTAACACTGTTAGCCTAAGAAGTAGCAGTTGCTGGTAGAGCAGATAGCCGCTCTTGCGCCAGGGGACACACACAGCCACCAGGGTCGGAAGCTGGCACGGCTGCGGCGTCCCGCGAACGTGGCTCCGTGCCATAAATGAAGAGGGGCGTGAGCGGACAGCGTTTTGACAGCGCTGAACAAGGCCAGGAAAATACGACGGACGAGCTGTCAGCAGTTTGTGGAGATGACTTCAAAAGACGTTTCTAACAGTGGAAGCACCGGCGGGATGGAGACGATGGAGAGTATTCTGAAGGAAATAAGGTTGTTCTCTAAACAGTTGGATTATACCGGGTGATCAAAAAGTCAGTATAAATTAGCAAACTTTATAAATCACGGAATAACGTAAAAATTGACACACACATGCTTGGAATGACATGGGGTTTTATTAGAACTACATCTCTCGGTATCGGGCGTTTCGAGGAATTGCGCGATTCTGGTTTTGTAACGGGTGGGAAGTACGCCGACAAGTTAGAAAATCGCATCATTCCCAGCCTGACTGATAAACTCGTGATGGGACGTACGATTTTTATGCAGGATGGCGCTCCACTGCACATTGCTAGACGCGTGAAGAATGTCTTGTGTGCGTCGTTTGGTGATGATCGAGTGTTCAGCTGCCACTTTCGTCATGCTTGGCTTTCCAGGTCCCCAGACCTCAGTCCGTGCGATTATTAGCTTTGGGGTTACGTGAAGTCGCAAGTGTATCGTGACTGACCGACATGTCTAGGGATGCTGAAAGACAACATCCGACGCCAATGCCTCACCATAACTCCGGACATGCTTTATAGTGCTGTTCGCGACATTATTCCTCGACTACAGCTGTTTTTGAGGAATGATAGTGAACATATTGAGCATTTCCTGTAAAGAACATCGTCTTTACTTTGTCTCAATTTACGAGGTATGTCCACAAAGTAAGTTCCGTTTGGTTATATAAATCGAATGTATACAAATACAGAAAAAAATATTTATTGTACAAAAATATCCAACTATTAAACTACTTTTCTACATAGCTTCCGAAATTTTGTAGGCATTTGTCGTAGCATGGCAGAAGTCTTTGTATGCTTTCTTCGTAGAAGATTGCCGCCTGTGTATTCAACCATTTGGTAACATGTTCTTTCAGCTCGTCATCATCGCTGAAGTGTTGACGATCATGGACAGGTTTAGGTGTAAGAAGAAAGTCGCTAGGAGCCAGACTGAACGTCGCAGTGAAATTACCGTAAGAGTTGTTTGGTCACATTAGCCTTGTGAGGTCAGGCGGCAACATGAAGGGAAGAAGAAGACTCCTTTCATCTCTTCTTACACCTAAAATCTGTCGTTGGTGGTCAACACTTCAACGATGATGAGCTGAAAGAACGTGTTTGCCACGTGGTTGAATACACAGCCGGCAACCTTCTATGAAGAAGGCACACAAAACCTTGTGTCATGCTATGACAAGTGCCTACAAAATTTCGGAAGTTATGTAGAAAAGTAGTTGAACAGTTGTAGATTTTTATACAATAAATATTTTTTCTATATCTGTACACGTTTGGTTTATATAAACAAACGAAACTTACTTTGTGCACATGCCTCGTATTATGCTAATTATTGCTTTTGTGATGAGATGAAGCGTCATCTGTCGGACATTTTTAAACTTTTTTTTGGTTCTAATAAAACCCCACGTCATTGCAAGCATGTGTGTCAACTTTTACCTGTGTATCTACATTATTCCGCGATTTATTAAGTATTCAAGTTTATACTGACTTTTTGTCTCATTTAAGAAATAATTGCGGTTTTTTGTGTGTGCCCCGTAATACACCGGCCCCCTGGTAGTCCGCGCTGCCGCTGCGGGCCTCAGATTAAAACGCAGTGACCTGGCGATGAACAGAGCGGCCGGCTCCTGATCAGGGGGCGTGGCCACCGCCCAATAGCCGGCAGCGCGCAATGGCCGGAGGGACGGCTGCAGTCGGCAACTTCTGCCACCTACTGCCAAAACAAACACTCCAATGTCGCAGGTGTGTTGAAAATAAAAAGAACCTCAGAACGGAACACGCGAACTCGACTACTTCTACCTGCTGCCGAAGGGTGTTAGCAGGGGGGGGGGGTGTATTCGTGCGGCCGCCGGTCTGGGAAGTGGCGTCAAATGGGCAGCTGCGCGTGCTTTCCTGCAGGGTGTGCACTGCTGTTTCTCACATTCGCTTGTTGTGCGTAGTTCGCGTCGTTATACTACTTAATTTTTTATCGTCTTGTGAGTCGTTCACATTTGTTTCAGAGTAAAAAAAAAATGAAAAAAAAAATAAAAATAAATAAATAAATAAAGAAACAAGACGCACATTCCACAGTGTTGATGCTACATTAGGCATACAACCGAGAACGCTCTTTACCACCAGTTCCTTACATATTTACAAAACGAACGCGAAAAGTGAAAAGTTATCCGAAAGAGAAGACTCGATAAATACTGACGATGCAAGAATACGTTACGAACATTATCTTCCAATGGATTTCAAATGGGACATGCAAATTGCGTTATTGTGTTTCCCTACAAAAGAGTTGCTGAATTCAAATGTAATTCAATCTTACAAATTAACGACTTTCTATGCAAGAAAAAATAAAATACATAAAAATAAAAACTGCAGGTGTTCCTCCGTGTGCGCTTTAATTCCTCCAATTTTATCATCGCGATGTTTCCCCGAGGTATACGTAGGACGAAGTTGTTACTAACATAGTACCTCCATACTTATAAGATGCATTTGTTGTCGTCGGTCTGTTCTCTTATAACTCAACATCCAGAAAACCAAATAACGTGACCTTTGGTACACGTACACAAAATTACATGGGGAAGGTTCTTAAACAGGCTTCGTTCCATTTTTTGGAAAACCAAGCGCAAAATTTGAGAAAAAGTGAAAGTTCTATTATATTGGTCGCGTCTTTTAAGAAACGTACGCTCTGCGAACTTCCGCAGAAGCCGTAAGTGCCACAGAACGCTTTCTTGCAGCGTCTGCCGTTTGCCGGCAGGAGGCGCGCTGCTGCCCGTCGCGCCACCCTACCCCCTCCGCCTCTCCTCGATGAACCCCAAAAGGCGCGCAGCCCACAGCGACGACCCACCCGCGAGTGCTGGGCGCAGGGGTGCTCGTGAGCCGCCTCCTGCGCTGCTGGATCCGCTTCCTGACCATCCTCGCGACGAACCTGAGTCTGGCGTCCGTCTGCCTTATCCACTGTTCATTCCATCTCTCACTGAAGTCATTAACCTCTGAGTAACAAGTCACCTTACAGCTGTTTCCGGCGTTTACGTGACTACAGAATGACAGGGCGGCCAGCGCGGACTGCTCGCGGCGTCCACGCACAGTGGCCGGCGCTCTGCCGAGTGCGGCGCAGGCCGGCGTGTGCTCAGGAACGCGAGTATTAGATATGCATCCATTTCCAAAATATGATCGGCCCAGAACGAAGAAAAAACGTGGCAGACAACTCCGACATTTTGTCTGCATCTCCGAACAAAAATGTGTTATTAGATAAACTGTCCAAGTCAGACTGAACCAAGAAGACGCAAAATGCAAATAAAGAGAAAAAGATAAACTCTGAGCCTAACCTGGATTTGTCCATTTCATCAACTTAGCAACGACCAACTCCAAATCCATGATGAGTCTCTGCTAGGAGCCTATCGTAGGAGACTGGATAAACACTGACAACTGCTCGAAAGGGTGGCATTAAGAATGCTCGGGTTACTAAGGTCATGGCAGTTTTGTGTGTGTGTGTGTGTATGTGTGTGTGTGTGTGAGAGAGAGAGAGAGAGAGAGAGAAAGAGAGAGAGAGAGAGAGAGAGAGAGAGAGAGAGAGAGAGAGAGAGAGAGAGAGATTTAGACCACATCTTGCGGGCTAACGCGGCTAACAGTACGAATGAAAAGACTTTTACATTTATTAATATTTACGGTTTGTGATATATAGTTCACAGTTGTAGCTGATATAAATTGTTAATGAATAAACTGGTAATAATTTTCATCAACATTGAAACACTTTTCGCCGGCCGCGGTGGCCGAGGGGACTGAAGCGCTCCAGTCACGGTCTACACGGCCACTACGGTGGGGGGTTCGAATCCCCCCTCCGGCATGGATATTTGTGCCGTCGTTAGTATTAGATAGTTCATAAGTAGTTTGTAAGATTAGGGACTGATGACCCCGTAGTTAAGTCCCATAGACTCTACAAACATTTGAACATTTTTGAAACACTTTTCAGTACACTGGAAGAAATGAAGGTAGACAACAAGACTAGAAAACTAATCCAGAAAACATTAACAAATACAAAATTAAAAGTGAAGTTCATCGGGGAGATCTCGTAACCATTCGACATGAAGACAGTAGTGAGACAGGGAGATGGCCTGTTACTCATTTTATTTAACCCAGTTTTAGAGAAAGTAATCAGAACATGGAAAAAAGGAGTCAATGGGGTAAAGATGGGAAAACACAAAAATAAAACCATCAACGTAAAATGGCTGGCTTTTGCCGATGATATAGCTATCATAACGAATAATAGAAAAGAAGTCAAAGAAGCCCTAGACACATTACATGAAATGGCAGCTAAAACAGGACTACAAATTTCGTACATGTTCACGAAATCCACTGACAGACACCCATTGGTAACAAATTATGGAGAGATTGCACAACTAGAATGTTTCAAATAGCTAGGAAGATTATACAGAAAACAGGACTAAATTCGACAGCCAATGAAGAAATCGTTGCAAAGCTACAAAAAGCCTACAAACTTACGTGGAACCATTACAATAAAAGAAGTATCTCTGTTAATGCCAAATTAAGACATTACAAAACAGTAGTCTTACCAGAAGCCTTGTATGCTGAAGAAACAACAGTAATCAGAGGAAGAACGGAAATCAAGGAAATGGAAAAGCAAGAGAGGAAAATTCTAAGGAAGATCTATGGGCCAGATCAGAGACAGGGGTCTCGACAAAAACACCAACAAAAGAATTGTAACAAACAGACAGAGACAATTACAGACAACATCAGAAAAAGAAGAGTAAATTCTATGGCCACGCTTATAGGATGAATGAAAATAGGCTGATCAAGAAGATTTTTAACATTCTGATGAGTAATACGATAAAAAGGCAAAGGAAAGTATGGAAGACCTCAAGAACTAAATATCTCTGCACAAGAAATAATAAACAGAGAAAAATACAGAGAAAAAATCAGGAAACAGAAATTCGAAGAAACACCAAAAGAGAAGAAACCAGGAAAGAAGTGCACAGAAGGGAGGAAGAAGAAACACAGTGAATATATGAGAGGTTTTTGGGAAGAGAAAAGAAAGAGACACAAAAAGTGCCATGAAAATTGATTGTGTTTAAACGCCTTCCTAAATGGGGAATTAATAATGATAATAATAATAATAATTGGTGTAGCAAAAGCTCGTTTTAAGCTCCTTATCAACTACATACAAGGGCTTAAACACTAAGTGCGTGCTTTTTTCCGAGGTGTCCAACAGAGGGACCCGACAGCGCGTGTGGTGTGGCGGCCAGCGCGTATTCATCCACTGCTCTCTGCATCACCTGTGTATGTGTAAGCAAAACAAGAAAGTCACACAAAAGTTTTGTTGCTAAATTAATGCTTGCCATCAGTTTCGGTATTTTCTCTCAATAACGTGTAATTTCCATTTTATCGACGTACACTGAAACAAGTCCACTGAATGTGCGGTCGTGTTCCATTTTGAGTAATACATTACTCTTAAGTGTTTCTCCGCCATTAATATTGTCTATTTGTATGTCAATTATTTTATTCCTTTATTAATCATCAGTGTCCCAAGTCTATATATCTTTCCACCCCTTTCCACCCGTGTGATTGAACATGTGTGTTCGTATGAATGTGGAAGGTTATTTTAATACTGACTGACTCCCGCAGAATGCCTTACAGTCGCCGCCTCGCGCTTTAGGCCTCGTTTACTTTAGTTAGGAACGCATGGCTTCGTATGTCTGCACTGGCGTCTGCTGGGTGGCCAGAGACAAGGCAAGGTGGCGAGGTGGCCGTGTTCTTAGTGTGGTGCCAACCTAATCTTGGACGAAAGAGGTGACAGGAGACCTCTCTGGAGCTCTAGTAGTGGGTATTATCTTGTCCCGGTAGCGAGGTTTGGTAGGCAGTAGGCTCTGAACGCGCTCTGGTCGCTTTTAGCGCGCCCTACATCCGGTGTGTGGAGGGGAAGGCCTTGCGCGTGGCCTGATGTTTCACTCTTGCTGCAACCGCCGAAGTGAGTGTATCGTCGAATCGTGCTGAGGGGATGGCTTGCTGTTAGAACTTCACTTTTCTTTGTCATCAGGCAGTCTTGGTTTATCAGTGATAGTTTTCTTCAGTAATTCTTACACCATGTGAGGCCAACGGTTTCTTAATTTAGACAACTTGGGTAATTCAGTGCAAATTTAGTACTCGTACTTTCATTCCAGTGATGATTTTGTGCCCAGTTTTTCTCAAGTTAGAATACACGTGTGTGGCCTTCAACCTTTGTGTAAACTTAGTATGTTTCAATTTCCTTGCTATTTTTTACTAACGTTTTTTGCATCATGCTAAATTTTTCTCCGATTTTCTGGTTTTATTCCGTCTTTCCTGTCTTGGCATGACCGATTGCACAATGTACTTTCATAATGGTCATTACTATGGCCTTCAGCCATGCTGTTACTGATACCAGCTTTCTTCAATATGAATTGTCACGTGTGGTTTACTTGCTTATTCTAAATTAACTTGTTTTCATAAATTGTATGTAATGCACCATGGTCATACTACATGTTGTACTTAGGCATAGTATGCCAGTGCCTCCCTGCACACAAGTTCGTTTGGTGCATAGTTTGATTTTGTTTGTGCTCAAAGACACCCACCATATCGCCAAAATGCTATGGTTCGTTTCGCCGCTGCTAAGAAGAGTTGCTGCATGTGTAATGTGTTGTAAGCATTATGCATGTGTATGTGAGTGAATGTATATGCTTTCCATAATCCACTGTGTATTTGCAAATTTCCCCCACGTTACTTCCATATTCATAAATGACAGAAACAATTTTATACAAGGCAGTAACTCTATGATTTAATTCACTTCTGTACAAGGTGTGTTCTTTATTGTCCTTAATTTGCTCTCCTCAGATTCATTTGATTGTTCATTTTATTGAATATATAATGATTTAATGTATCAAACCTCTGGTTTATAATTTCATGCTCCCCATCTAATGTTTAATTATCTATTCATTTTTCAACATTAATTTTGTGTTTGTTAAAATGTTGGGTGCTCCTTAAGGAGTGAGCAGTTAGATAAATTTCCGTTGCGCAAGTACTGTGGCCACTCGCAAGGTAATGTGGAACCTGCAGAAAGAATTTCTTTTTTATGTTTTCAGTATAAAAATGGTCTCTTCACAACTGAACTTAAGAAATGGTACAGCTTGGTTTTGCCATTATTGGAAAAATGTTCTGCATTTCCTGTGAACTACTATTGCTGACAATTTCAGTTCTTGTAAAGCATTTGGGTATTATCACGATATGCAAAGTCTACTTGTCGAATGAGATTTTGCATTAGTAAATCACACTTCAGGTATCTGGACTGTCAGTGTTTATCGACGCTTGTACTGTGAAGTGAGAGTGAACAACGCGAGAGCCACGCAGAGCTTTTACCTGGACAGCTGGGCTCGCACAGTGGCTCGCCTCAGCCTACTGGTGGCTGGACAGTGCACAGTGGACAGCCGCGCTCACCTCGCGACCTGTTGCGCTGCCGACTGCCGACTGCCGACTGCGGCGCCTCATCTGTTAACCAGATCCAGTCGGCCGGCGGCGTCGCTGTTTATTCGCGGGCTTAGGGCGCCCCTGTCGACCGTCAGGCTGATCGACTGCAGGCAGTAAAACACGGCACGCCGGCCGCCGGACCGGCGCTCGTAAAGCAGGGGGCGCAGGACAACACAGGGGGAGGGGCTGCTGTACACCGCCTGCACCAGCGTACAGCCAGTGAGGCCGGCAGCAGTCGCGGTTGCGTGTAGGAACGGAGCTGGGCCGATAAATGCGTAGTTCTTCAAGTGACGCTCGCCTCAATTACACTGACATTTGAAACCCTTAGCACAGGAAAAAAAAAAATTAGCAAATTTTTCACGTAGACAGGTGAATACTGAAGGAATGCAACAGTGTTGTCAGCAAGTACAGTATGGATTGTGTTTGTATAAAAATAATAATTGAAACAATTACTTTTATATGAAATAAGAATTGTGACATGAAAAAGTTAGTCGTGTGCCACTTTTTTTGTTTTGTGGTAAGGAAATTTTCGTCAGCGATAAAGTTGTAGGTAATAAAATGAAATTTTTATTTAAACAACTTTTTTGTAGCTCCCCTGGTTTTCTCACAAATTTGGATACAATAGAGCGGTGGAACTTTTAAAAATCTACTCGTTACTTTCAGCGAGCTTGCCCACTTGCGAGCACAGATTCTGTTGCCCACTCACCTTGTACTTTTCTGACCAATATTGATAAACAAATGATAATATTGATAAACAAATGTAATTTGGGATACAATTTTCGGTATCCAATAATTATGACTTACCACTTGCGGCGGTGGAGTAGCTGAGCTGTCTAACGCGCCTCGCTGCGGAGCGCGCGGTTGCTCGCCGTCGGAGGTTCGAGTCCTCCTTGGGGTATGGGTGTGTGTCTTGTCCTTAGGTTAGTTTAATTTAGTTTAAGTAGTTTGTAAGTTACGGACTGATGACCACGCAGTTTGGTCCGATAGATTCACAAACGTTTAAACATTTTTTTTAACTTAACATTTTTTTTATATTTTATTATTAACTAGCTGAGCTGCTCCGGCTTTACATGAGTAATCTTTAAACTACTCTAACTTGAGAACTGCATAACGTATCGTGATGCGATTTCTTTCAATTTCTTTGGTATAATCCTGTGTTTAACGTAGGCTATATTAAATGACAATACGAAAATGATAAATAATTGAAGTAAGAGTAATAACGTAAAATGGTTTAACACTTCCACACTTTCGTGACCTTTCTAGCGTAAACTATGAGACCTGCGACCAAGTACATTGTAAAGAATTATAGAACTCACGACTATTAAAAGAAAAACTAGGTCCCGGTGCAATGCATGAAAGAACGATGTCATCCTCTTTCGAGGCAACACGTGGGCAGTGCATACTTGTAAATTCCACTCTGCCGGCCGCGGTGGCCGAGGGGACTGAGGCGCTCCAGTCACGGTCAGCACGGCCACTACGGTCGGGGGTTCGAATCCCCCCTCGGGCATGGATATTTGTGCCGTCCTAGTTCGTAAGTAGTTCATAAGTAGTTTGTAAGTTTAGGGACTGATGACCCCGTAGTTAAGTCCCATAAGCTTAACAAACATTTGAACATTTGAATCCCCCCTCGGGCATGGATATTTGTGCCGTCCTAGTTCGTAAGTAGTTCATAAGTAGTTTGTAAGTTTAGGGACTGATGACCCCGTAGTTAAGTCTCATAAGGTATACAAACATTTGAACAAACAAAATTGCACTCTGCAGTTGCGTGGTTACTGTACTCTGTACGTGGAAGGAAGTAAACTGCGAGTGAAGCTCGGACTGCTGATGCGCAGTGATTACTTGTCGCGGTTTTCCCCGCAGCCGCCCCCACAGGCCGCTGCCAGACGGAGCCGGGGTTTGTTACGTAGGGGACACCAACATCCCCCCCCCACCCACACTTACGCTACCTCTTCCTCATTACTCGGCGCGAGGGTGGAACTGGCAGCAGCGGAGCAGTTATGACTATGATTATTATTATTGTTATTATCGCTTTAATATCCTGTAAATCGTTGTAAACAGTACACTAGTAATGCGAAACATCTAAAATGGGAAATTGTACTGCACGTTTTATCATAACAGCCAACCAATCTTTAAATATGCAGTCCAATATATATATGTTTGTTTGTCGTTTGTTCATATTTTATGCATTGCTATACCGTTGACGTGATTACAATGAACGTTGTCAACATATTGCTTATCACTTTAGAGAAGGTTATAGGCATAATTATATCACTGGACGACACACAGTTCTGCAGATATGACATCATGAACAGTGGTATGCGTGAAAATTGCCGCACTCTGAATGTCGTTTAAACTTATTACTTCTTTTCTACTTGATCTATACGCAACATATTTTGGGAAAATTACCCTATGAATGTACCCACAAAAGTATTTCATTGTACGACTTATAGTTAAGCAGAAGTTACGTCAAAAACACTGCGTGAAACCGCCGCATCACGTTTGTATTTTATGCGCGTCGTACCGTTCACCCAAAGTCTCTGTAGCTTTCCGCAATTGTTCTGTAAAGGAAGAGAAAACACACTTTCTACGTAAAATTTTGTAAGGTGCGTGGCAGACGGTGTCTTACCTACGTAATTAGAAATAAAACTATCGCTGTATTTCGATCTTGATGAAATTATGACAAACTTTGAAACAAAAGTAACATCATCGTCTACCTACGATTCCATACGGTGCACGGTGGAGCGTACTTATCAATAAACTTAAACAACACTGTACTAATCAACATGAAAGTTAACACAGTTAAATAATTCTTAACATTCACAACTTAATATGATTGAAGATGATGTTCTGATGCATACAAAATGGTATGATTCGTTTTTTATCTAGCAATTAGTCAGTATCGCTGTCGAAGTTTTCAGAGTCAGAAACCACATCGGAATTTTCCATGGGCGATCGTGGTGTAATTGGAATTGCAGGGACAGTAACAGCTTTATTGCCTCCTTTGACTAACTTTTCACACGTGTTTGTGGCAGTTTTCTGATACTGGACATGTATGGATCCGAAGTCACCAGAAGCCTCTTTAAAACGTCTGCTATTGTTTTAGCAGGTGAACATTTTCTGGACAAGTCTTCCCGATATCCTCACCGCGCCGCGCGCTGCATTGACCATGTTCTGCTACGAAATGCCGGCCGCAAGGGCACCTGTAAATATTCATCAGACAAGAGAGATAGCAGATTTTACCAGCTGATTCTTGTCAATTCCATCTGATAATTAATCAGTCTGAAGTCTGAGAGTTGAAATTCCGCGGTATATGCTACTTTTGCTCTAGATGAAAATTCAATTTCGGCAAAGCATGGTCGTTTTCCACAGCAATCGGAAAAAATATAAATAGGGCAATCATGAAATTTATAGCGATTTAGTGTACGAACATTTTGTACATACCTGTAGAAACCGTTTCTATCTTGTAAAAGTGAAATTCTTCACTTGACTACCAAACTATTCACTCACAAATGCAGGGTAAATTTGCCTCGCTTTCACCTGCGGGAGTCTGGACAGAACGTCTGCTCCCCTGCAGCTCTGCTTCTGCAGTCCTACTGCAGGCCGAGGTGCGACCGACATCTCACCGCGTCCTGCCCCGTCATTATTACAGAGATTCCTTAGAACTCAAAGGAGAGTCCCTCTTAGGAAGGCGACGTTCTCTACGAGAAAGACTGCTGAGGAACTTTCCAGGCCATGCACTGAAAGCCGAGTGCAAAACGATTGTATTGCCGGCAACTTAAAACTCGCTTCAAGATTACAAATATAAAATAAGAGACATCAGGCGCACAGACAGTCAGGTACCCTCCTGTGTGGACGTGGGTGCAGATCCTCACCGTCTGGAGTGAAACTCAGTCAACGTCTGCCGGGGCAATTCTGAAACTTGGCAACTGCAGCGTCGCCAGGAGGCGGGGCTCTTTAGAAACAACGCGAAACGATCGGATATTCGATGTGAATTTTGAATGAAGCAATACATTCACAATTCTATCGTGTTTCGGAGCTTTTGTGGCGCTATATATTGGAGCAGCTATCAAAAGTATAATTGAGAAATCTCTCTTTTTCCATTTGGAAAGGATATTGAGAAATAACAAAATATTGTCAGGAATAACAAATGTTCATTTTGGTGGTTAAGTATACCTTGAGGTATGCAAAAAAATCATTACCATTTCATTGAATTTGAAACCTCGGCTCCTAATGACACTCGCAAAAGGTTAGCCACTGCTCTGCCATGCTACTGCTGTATTTTTTATTTATTATTTTATTTTATTTTTCTGTTCCATAGGACCCAATTGAGGAGTGAGACTCCAAGGTGATGGAACAAGTCAATACATTAATTGTTACACAAGAATGGTACTAGAAAAATTTTAAGTAGTCCTTTGCACATGACAATCTTAAGACAAAGTGAAAAGAATCAATAAAGAAAAAAATGAATTAGCTTAATTGTTTAACTTTTCTAGGAGTTCCTCGACACAGTAAAAGGAGTGAGTCATGAGGTAACTCTTCAATTTAGATTTGAAAGCGTGTGGATTAGTGCTAAGATTCTTTAGTTCTTGTGGCAGCCCATTGAAAATGGATGCCGCAGAATACTGTACACCTTTCTGTACAAGTGTCAATGTGGTGTGATGCAAATGTAGATTCTAGGTCTCTCTAGTATTCACCGAGTGAAAGTTACTGACTCTTAGGAATAAGCTGATATTATTAACAATAAACGACATTAAAGAAAAAAACGTATTGTGACGCCAGAGTCAAAATTCCCAGACTACTGAAAAGGGGTCGACATGACGTTCGCGAACTTACACCAGATATTGCTCGAACTGCCCGTTTTTGAGCCAGAAATATCCTTTTTTCATCAGGCGAGTTACCAAAAAAAACAATGCCGTACGTCATAAGTGAGTGAAAGTAAGCTTAATAGACTACTTTTCGTGTTGAAAAATCACTTATTTCAGATATTTTTCTAATGGTAAATATAGCAGAATTTAGTTTTGGAACAAGATCCTGAACATGGGCTTTCCATGACAGCTTACTGTCTATATGAACACCTAGAAATTTGAACTGTTCAGTCTCACTTATCATATGCCCATTACGTGTAATCAGAATGTCAGCTTTCGTCAAATTATGTGTTAGAAATTGTAAAAACTGAGTTTTACTGTGATTTAACATCAGCGTGTTTTCTACAAGCCATGAACTTATATCTTGAACTGCATCATTTGATACTGTGTCAATGTTACGAGCAACATCCTTCATTACCAAGCTGGTATCATCAGCAAACAAAAGTATTTTACAATCACCTGTTATACTCGAAGGCATATCATTTATATAAATAAGAAACAGCAGTGGTCCCAAAACAGACCCCCGGGGCACCCCATACTTAATTGTGCCCTATTGGCATTAAAAGTAATGTCTGAATGTTTTTGCCAGTTTCAATAGAAACTGCTTACTTTCGTACTCAAATTTCACAAAAATTGCAGGTATGTACCGAGATGTTTTGGCGGTTACCTACTAGTTTTGATGCGTGGGAATGGCCGCGTAATCTAAGGCGCTTTGCCACAGATTCTTCGGCCCCTCTCCGCCGGAGGTCGGAGGTCATTCTTTGAGCATTGGGTGTGTATGTACGTTGTTCTTAGCGTGAGTCAGTTTGTGTAGTTTAGGGACCGACGTCCTCAGCAATTTCGTCCTACAGCTTTACAAACATCTGAACCTATTTGTTAAAAAAAATGAATGCGTTTGTACTAATAAATACTATGTCCGTGTATAAATTGTTAGGAATCTGTTAAGACTAGCACCTCACTTTCTAAAATATGTACAGTTTGACGCCTGTCAAGTAAGTAACCAAAGCAAATCCTGTAGTTACACGCTAAGCGCAGAAACAAGGACAAGGTGGAAATGGCGTTTTAAGGAGATGTAGCGCCAACTGTCCCATAATGTGAAACTCGTGTTTAGTTTGCAATATATTGTAATGTCCGAAATCCGCTAAGAACACTCGGGCAACGTTAAAGCAAACATCGAGCCACACTTAGTCGTAATCAGTTCGTTTTGAACTTTAGCACAGCTTGCATTTAATCTCTCTCACATTACAGTAACATTTTTGTATTATGTAGCCTACTGTCATTAACAGAACAAGTGGTGTTCTTTAATGACGTTTTCATATTTACATTAGAAAATTCACAAAAATGTTTATTGAGTAGGATATGAGAAAGTTACAGCATTAGAAGTAGCAAGTTTTCCGTTTGGGTAGATTCTTCTGTTCCTCTTTCATGTTCTCTGTAGGTGAAGGAAGCAATAAAAAAGAGGTGGTCGCCGAATGGGCCTTACTAAGCCAGAAACGCCGATATTAAGAAACGTAGTAATTAGATTACACTACTAGTTTATTTGAATGATGCATCATTTCCTGTCGAACACGAAATGTAACTTCGTTAAATGTTTCCAGTTCAAAGTCTTCAGTGTTCAAATGTTCGTAAATCTATCGGACCAAACTGGGTGGTCATCAGTCCGTTCCTAACAAACTACTTAAACTAAGGTAAAGTAACCTAAGAACAACACACACACACACACACACACACGCACACACACACACACACATGCCCCAGTGAGGACTCGAACCTGCGACGGCGAACAACCGCGCGCTCTGCAGAGAGGCGCCTTAGACCGTTCGGCTACTGCACCGCGGCAGTTCAAATGTTTGTATAGTCTATGGGACTTAACTACTGGGTCATCAGTCCCTAAACTTACAAACTACTTATGAACTACTTACGAACTAGGACGGCACAAATATCCATGCCCGAGGGGGGATTCGAACCCCCGACCGTAGTGGCCGTGCAGACAGTGACTGGAGCGCCTCTGTCCCCTCGGCCACCGCGGCCGGCACCACGGCCGGCACCGCGGCAGTCTTCAGTTTAATTTAGCCACTGTGTTTATCTTACTTTCGTAAACTATGAGGTTTTGGTGTACTCGTTCTTTCTAGTGATGTGTCACTTTCATCGTTGCATATAATGGAATTTGCTAGCCTATATTGATACACGAGTTTTATAGTATTTTAGAGACTGATGGGATGGGAAAGTTCGACATCAGATGTTTGTAAACGTATGGTGATCAGTGCCCGTACTTACAAAGTACTGAAACTAATTTATACTACGGACAACACACCCAGCACTCGTACCCCCGACGACGAGTAGCCGTGCGTTTCCCAGCAAGGCGCCTTAGAGGGCTCGGCCAGTCCACCGCGGCAGGGTCACCCTTTAGACTTCCGGTTTTGAGAGAGTTGTGCTTCGGAACAATCCTTTGTTTTGAAATGAATACAACAAATACAATAATAATAAAGTGGCAAAAATTACTGATTTGGTAACTGTAAATATAAATATTTTACTATAAAGTGTTGATTATGACTCCAGTGCCTCCCCCTCCCTTAGATGCGCTCTTTACGAAGGTCAGCATTTCTCCGAGGTTGGTCAGGGCGGTCCCTGTCGGGATCGTATCTCGATTCTATAGTAAACGTTAAATTGAGTGATAAAAACAGTATAGACGGGTAGGTATGTTGCGATTTCGGTGGACGCGCAAACAGTGGGCAGGGTTGTCAGCAGCGCGCCGCAGCGGCGGCCACCTGCGCACCTGCCACTGCGCATGCGCGGCCGGCGCCGCCAGCCGCCACGCAGCGCGCGCCACGTGACGCTCAGTGACGCTCCGCGACGCAGCCCGCGCGTCCGACGCTCGCCTGACGCTCTGCGTCACCCTGCGTACTACCCCTCTCTCTCTCCAGCTCTGCAGACGCACGTGTTACTGACGGCGCGTGCGGCCGGCGAAGCGTCTAGCAGCAGCGGCTAGTCACTGCAGTAGTGCCCGTTACGTCTACTAACGCGACGGCGGCAATGCGCAGAACCACTAGCCCCGACAATCAGCGGAGCAGGTGTTAGGAGAAATTTTCAGATGACTGGAGGATCCGTTAGCAGTGTATAAAAATAGGCATTCGCAGGTGTGCGGTAGCCGTGTGCAGCCAAGACGTGCAAAATCGCTGCGAGGCAACTGGCGTATGCAGGATGCGTGAGCTCGTAAGGAGCAGATGGAATGACAGGCGCGTGTGCCGCGTCTACCGCCGGTCGCGCGCTGGTAGCAGCGGTCGGCTGCCCTCCGAAGACGCCGCCGCGTCTTTTGCAACCGAGGAAAGCATTAACTGCTGGAAACAAGGGGCCCAATGTTTGTACAGAGGCGAGAGCTGCGCCCAGCGAGCGGCACAATAAGCGCAAACACGACTGTCGAAGCGAAGTTGTCTGCTGCGCGCAGCGGCGGCGGAAGTTGCGTATAAAGGGGCGGCAGGCGCTGTGACGTCACACTGCCGGCTTATTATTTCCGGGGGTTCCGCCGCTTCGGGGTGCCGGCAGGCTCTGGCCGTTTGCCGGCCTTTGCCCCATCTGGCCGAGAGGGGAGGGGAGGGGCGGTAGCGAGCGAGAGAGGGAGAGAGAGACAGAGAAGGGAGGAGGGAGGGAGGCGCGGCGACCAGACGGCGGCTGTGGCTCCGCTTTAAAAAGAGGCGCCCGCCCGCCGCCCACTGTGCACAGCGACCGCGCCGCGCCGCGACCGTACCGTCAGCTATCAGCCGCCAGCCATGGCGATGGTCGTGTCGACGCGCTCCAAGCTGGTGTCGGCGGCGGTCGTGCTCGTGTTCGGCGTCGCGCTCGCGCTCATCATCGGCTCCGTGCTCGGATGGTTCGACGGCGACCGGCGCGCCGACTACCTGCCGCCCAACAGCGCCCTACAGCGGCGCAACCGGTCCGCCGCGCGCGCCGCACAGGTAGCCAGAGATATTGCAACACGCAGTGGTCCCACAGGTAGCCAGAGATATTGCAGCACGCAGCAGCCCCACAGGTAGCCAGAGATACTGCAGCAGGCAGCAGCCCCAAATGTAGCCAGAGATATTGCAGCACGCAGCAGCCCCACAGGTAGCCAGAGATATAGCAGCATGCAGCTGCCCTACAGGTAGCCAGAGATATTGCAACAGGTAGCAGCCCCACAGGCAGCCAGAGATACTGCACCAAACGGCAGTCCCGCAGGTAGACAGAGATACTGCAGCACGCAGCTGTCCCACTAGTAGTCAGAAAAAGGGTCTGTCTCGCGGCAGTATACACTTGGCTGTTCGGACGTTTAGCTGTCGGCAGTTTATGTCACGTCACCAATCAATTTCTTTCAAGATGTCTTCCTGTTTCATTCTGCTCCCCCACAGGTAGCCAGAGATAGGGTCTGCCTTGCGGCAGTACACACTTAGCTGTTCAGACATTTAGCTGTCGGCAGTTTGTCACGTGACCAGTCAATTTGTTTCAAAATGGCTTCCTGTTCCATTCAGCTCTTTTTTGCCACACTGAGTGCTCCGTTTTAACTTCATTACTGCTTATTTATTTCGTTGTTCATGTTTTCTATTATTTCGTTGTTGCTGTCTTTTGGTGAATGTGAGTGATTCGCAAAAACGTCCCAAAAGTGTGAGGATTGCAGTTCCGAATTCAATATGCGTTAGAACCTATACACTCGCTATAAAGTTCATTCATCAGAGAAATTTTGTGGTCAAAAAATGGAAAAGGAAGTGTCCATAATGTGGAATTGTATTATCAATATGCAGTTAATTAAACCGCCATCAAATAAAATCTTAACACACTATGCCCCATACGAGTAACGTCCTACCCTCTAATTGTGTGACGTCTATTTACTTGATATGAAACTGTACTGGACAACGAAATACTACCACTATTGTAGACAGCTTTGGTATAGTATTTGAATGAATAAAAGATGGTAAATAAAGTAATGGAATTTGCCATGTTTTTACTGCAGTGCATTGAGAACTAAATACGAAAAACTGTATGTAACGGAATTTCTGTGTAAAAACGAAGTAGTCTGATATTTTCAGTGTTTAACTGTCACGTTTGTTATGTCAAATACTTAACACGCATGCACACAACACACACACACACACACACACACACACACACACAGCAAAATTATTTATGTACGTCTGTAATTTACAACGATAACTAGAGATTATTTATAATCTAGCCTACAATATATAAGTATTAAGATATCCTGTATACCAGTTTTCCGTCATCTTGATGACGTCATGAGTCTAAGCTGACGGATGGTATCCCAGTCTTCAGTTATGCCCGATTGTGTATTCAGAAGATAAGTTGCTATACTTCATTAAGTTCAATAACTACATGTACGAATTTACATATTTTAGACATATCTGAAAAAAGTTAATGAAGTTAATCAAGGATATTGCCTGTTTTGGCCAAATGTGACAGTACGCAGCTTACACCTAAAATCGTGAATGTATTGACAGTCATCCATAGTGCAGCCTATGTTGAACAGTGACAGCTATTTTGAGTTGGCGAAGTCAACAAATGTGAATGTGAAATAAGTTGTGGTGGTAATCTGATCTGCAGTGTAGGACAGGGTCAACGTTTTCGCCACATTTATTTTGAAATGTTAATCGCATTTCATTGTAAGAATTAGAAGTTCCAGATAAACACAGGGAAACAAGAAAACAAACACGATTCTGTTGAGTATTTTTGCCATCCTTTGCACATGTAATATAAATTAAGAAAATTGCACAGCTCACATTAAACTGAATTCTTCAATAGTTTCAACAACAAATTCCGTTAGGAGCAGGACTGCAGCCAAATATTCTATCCATCTTGACTGCAGTCTTGTGTTTACATATGGGACAGCCCCGTGACGTAAATTTCCGGCAGCTAGACGTCCGAACAGCCAAGTGTGTACTGCCGCGAGACAGACCGCCAGAGATATTGCAGCAGGCGGCAGCCCCACAGGTATCCAGAGATGTTGCAGCAGGCGGCAACCCCTCAGGTGGCCGCCTAGGTGCACCGCCTCTGACAGCTGACAAACCGCGCAGAAGCGCCATCAACCATGCCCGTGACACGCCTGCGCACCTCAGTAAAGTCACGCGCGTCAGGCCACGCCCATTCTATATGCTCCTAGAGTGATACGATGGAAAACATACTTGACGCTCTTAGCCCGTTTTACACGATCGACTCCAAATGCGTTCGTCTTTCGTGCCTTCCTGTATGTCAGACGCCTTCTGCATCCCGCGGGTCTGTGATGTCAGTGATGTATCTAGGGCACCTCGATAATAGATGCAACTGTCATTTTTGTTCCTTCGCATAAAAGCAAGGCAGTAACACAGCACAATCAGTATGCTTTTACCATGGTGGCTGTGCAGCTTCAAATTGTTCTAATTGTTCAGAAAATGGTTTTGTTTCTCCATGTACCCTGAAGTAAGTCAAGTACTGATAGTAAAATGACATCATGAGAAATAGGCACCAAACTGCACGAAGTGGATTAAACCATTTGTAATTACACACGATTTCAACACATTGTAAACGAAAGGTTTCAACACTTGTTTTCTGGCGAAGGGTCCGACAGGACAACTTTTGTTACCGTCTTTTATTTATACATATATTGGCGATAATAAACAGTATCGATATATAGACTAAAACAATATTACTTTTAAATATACATACTGTTTTTACTTATCACAATGGCTCATACAGCTCATAATTTAAACCACGTTCGAAACTTCTTCTACATCACAGCTATGCTGTAGTTTACTGGCAAAGTGTCTTATTTCGATATTAAGCTCTTGTTATTCCGTTTAATTACTTAATTCCGTGCTTTTTCCATAAGTCGTAACTGAAAACCTTCTTAAACATCCACTTTTTTGTATGAACTTATTAAACCAATTTGAATGTATAGAGCAAATGCTTGGATACGATTGAATTTGACAGCAATACCAACTATTTCCAGTGATCCATTCCTCTCTCATTCATAAATGCTTTATTGCATCCCAGTCTCATAGCTTGTCCATTGGAAAAGCATTTTATATGGATTTTGAAAATTTCCCGTAAAAAAAGCACAGACCCGAGATTGTATTCTCATCACACAACACTCGAAAACGCAGAGTTACCGCGAAGCTATGGCATCCAATAAAATTGAGTTGTCCATTGCGACGAAACTGCTCCAGATACACACCCAGGTGGCCAAAGATTTTTCAAGCTGTACTGAAATAATTTATTATGACTGGATTAATTTTTTTATCCAAATCTGTATTTACTTCTTGATATGTGTATTAGAAGTGGAGCAAGCGATATTTCAAAGTGATGACAGCAGAGGAAGCCGCCTCTGAGAAGCTCGCGCTGTCGCCGCTTGGAACAAAAATGGCGGCGGAAGCTGCTGGTGCGGCAGGAGTTGACGCGCATGCGCATGTGCACGCCCGTCTGTACCCAGGAGTCCCAGATGTGCAGATTGTGCCGAGTGCGCAGTTGTGAATTTTCCATTTCGCTGCGCACTGCACATGCGCGGAAACCGAGAACTGTAGCGCCGTTGCCAACATCGGACGTGAACCTATTCTGATCGGGCTGTTCCCAACTGTATACATTCTGTCACATCATCATAAAATATGTTCTGTTTTTTCTTTTCTTGTCACATTGAAAAGGTTACACCAGGACCTACTATTTCTTCTAACCAGTGTTTTCCTTCAAGAGGACGAAGTAACTTAAACGAAAAATACTTCAGTTTTTCCCAAGATAACCTTGAAATCTGCATAAATAACGTAAATACACAAACGCGATTTAATGAAAATTAGTTCAACAGTACTCAAGTGTATCATGTAAGAGCGGCTTCACTGTACCTCTAAGGAAATTAGTGTTTATTTTTTTTAATGCCCTATCCTGAAGACAGACACAAATCAGGTAATTTTTATTCGTAATGGATGCAGCACAACACATTGACTGTTCCTTCATGGCATTGCCTCCTAACCTTGTTTAGACCCGAGACAATTTCATTTCTTCGTTGTAAGCAGGCACCACAACGACTCAGAAAAATAAATTGAGCCAATTTAATATTCAATTAAAAGTTATTTTAAAGTTTAATTTTAATATTTAACCGTAACTGTCAACATATTCGTTAGACTGATAAGTAGTATCTATTAACAGTGCTACTAAAATAGAGACTTTTGATGGAAAATGAAAGTCGGTTTGCATCAATGTGACATTAGGTTTATCTCTTATTTTAAACTTCGCAAATCAGAGAGCTGATACTATTGTTCAAAGTTACACGCATATTATCACTCGCTTTCAGTCGATTCCTAGATTTCTTTCGAAGCAGAAAATCCTTGTTCAACTAAAAGGCTCGTCGAGAAAATATTAAATTAGCCTAAGGTGATTTCCGGATTGTTTCGTGTGACGCCGCCTTTTTACAGCTAAACTGCCCAACATGATGATTCCAATACGATCTTACAGTTTCAATCATTTTGGAATACCATAAACGTCCACAACACTAGAAGAGAAATAAATATATTTAAAATGGTACTCATATTACCCACTTCTGTAAGGCCCAGTGGAGCTGTCAAGTAATCGTGGTCACACAGTAAGATTCACTGGCCGCACAACAAGGAATAACAGTTTTAAGTTTTATACCGTCAGCGAACCAAATATGAACTTCTGTAATTGGGTTCGCGAAAGACTGGTTATTTCCGCCTTACTTTTAGTAAACGTGTACTAGATAATCTCTACAAAACAGATGGTTTTATTCTAAAATGAATGGGAGAGAAACTAAAACAATTTTTATGTAAACGGACTGGCGACTGGATCCGTATCCCGATTTTCGTTACTGTGCCCCCTTCAAATTAAAGCAAGGTTAGGAGAAAGACGTTCTCTCAATTAGTTATTAACAATTGTAGACGCAGGGGATGAACTCAGGTCATTATTTGTTCGCTTTTTGTCGACTCTCTCGTCCTCTCTCCTCTGCGGTGTTTCGGTTTGCACTGCTGACACAACCGTCGACTTGTCAGGTGAAGCACTCACACATCCGCGTGTTATTGTTACGACAGTCGGAGGTTTCGTTGCGCGATGCCGAGGACATCATCAGAGTTGTGGATATGAAAACGTGGGCATCCCTCTCTAACGATTAGGTACACACACTGACTTTTTGTTTCTGTCGAATGACAGGCTGCACTGTCCTCCTTGTGCACTTGCTGCTAACTATCCACATTCCATTTTTTTTTTTTTTTTTTTTTTTTTTTTTTTTTTTTTTTTTGTGATCACGTCATAATATTATGACTGCAGTGCTTGTACGGCAGAGTGAAGCTTTCTTAAACAATAACGTCTGCCCCTGAGGGCGTTTGCTGCGTCCCCTGGCCTCGTCTTCCTTTTCTCGCTTTTCTCTCCTCGCCTCGTCGCCATCATTGTCTCCCTGCTCGGCCTCCGTTTCGCGGTCGCTCTTCGCTCTCTCTCCATCGACGGTCGCCGCTGTGGAGGCGCTCTGTCCCAGCTCTGTCTTTTTCGGAAAAAGCGAATGGAACGTGTTGGCAGCACTGGCGTACTTACGAAATGCAATAATCTTCAAGTGTGCTCTTTGTTCAGGAGAGTAGTATTACTAAGACAGGCAAAAGTAGTCAACAGCATGAGTGTTTAAAATCTTCACAAATTATCTGCTACCTCGTAACCCATTAATTCCCACGGTATGTTGTATCATACGTTACACACGTGTTTTTACTTTCTATTGTTACGAGTAGATGGAATGGTGTAGGTTGTCACAATTGTTTCCGTGTAGATGGCACTCCACAACGATGGTTGCTTTCAGTATCACAAAAATACCATTATTGTCCAGTGAGCCGTCTCATCTAAGTGATACTGTAAACATAGTGTGCCACAAATAAGAATTTTATTTTATATTGAAGCGGCTTGTATTGATGTGTTGGTATTAACACACAATAAAAACTGAGTATGGTGGTGTTTCTAACTTTAAAATCATTGTTTACTTTTATGTAATAGAATAATTGTTTCTCATGAAATGGAAAACTAGCACTTATTTCAAACCTTATTCATGAAACATTTCTTTTGCTACTTTTCGAGTAAAATAACAGATGCAGTTATCTACTCAGGTCGTTTTGTTAGATTCTTATGTAGTATATTTTATCGAAAGTTACGAATACTATTATAGTTTATACAATCCTTGTGATGAAGAAGAGATTCTAAAACAACATGACGAGAATTTTATTGATGATAGTATGTGCAGTAAAATAGATGGAGTTGGTGACCTGGATGTAATCCTCCTTTCACCATATAATGGAAATTATTCTTATTGTGATGAAGCTCCTAGTGACAATGAAAGCTATGTTAGTTTCAGTGGCATTCGTAAACGAGTTATTACGCAGCGAATGGAAATACAGGCCACTTCAGACGGAGACAGAAACGACTTTATTGTGCAGCCTCTGAAAAAAAAAGCAACAATGGAGGTAACAATATGCCAGAACTATCAGGGAATTACGAAACAATGCCACGAAAATAAATATCAATGGAACTGAAAACCATGAATGTTGGCAATCAAGTAGATTTCGCACATCAGATATCACAGCCTGTTCTTGTAGCTAAATTGAAGCAGTCACGTAAGATGCCTCCAGATATAAAACATAATTTTGCTCGAGTTCCGGCGATGTGTTTTACTATCTCTTAGACGTCTCCAATTTTCTCCTAATACCGATAATAACTGAATTGTAGGAAAAAAAAAAAAAAAAAAAAAAAAAAAAAAAAAAAAAAAAAAAAAAAAAAAGAGAGAGATAAAATAAAATAAAAAACCGTACTGTATCAGTTTACTGTAGATATACCATTGTTTTCTTGGCACATATAATGATATTGTTCTACTGACATTTCAATGTTAATCTCCATCATATGTGTTATTATAGGTGAAATAAAAAATTTAAAAATTTAAAAGAAAACAATGTTTTAGTGATTGATTCATGCTGCTACACGTAAAACGCCTACTTTGAATTACTTCCATCAAAATCAGAAACAAAACATAATTTTGAGTATCAATCGATTAACCAGTGTAGACGTTACAGTAAACCATTTAAACGTTGGGATGGAAGGGAGATTTACTATCGCTGAAGTATGAGATATTTACGTATTCCATTTTATGGTGAGGCAAAAGTGATGCGAAAGCAGCAGAACGAATTTACAGAGAACGTTTCCCACAACGAATACTTCCAGCTTGATCGATATTTGTTGCTCTTCGCCAAATGTCTGTCTATTATAGTGATTCTCTACTTTTACGCGATTATTTTGCAATTGGTGTTTAATCTTTGTATACAACGTGTCAGTACGTCTATATTGCATACAAAGCTACAGTTCCGTTCCAGTCTTGATGAAATGTTGCACACATGACCTTCAAACCAAGAGGAAGGTCGCCATGGGTGTAACACACAGTTCAGGAGGTATGGTGTCATAAACAATAGAATCCTCGAAAAACTGCGACAGTGTTGCACATCTCCTAAACCAATGGACAGGTTCCAAGCAAATTTGATTCACACGTACCTCGCCGTGAGGTGACAGTTCCTATAGGGGGTAAGAACCATCTACCAGACATTGTGTTCAGGAGGTATGACGTCATGAACGAAGAGCGGCATGACAATATGACACTCCGTCCACACACAAAAGGTTTTAATGCATAAAAAAAAGGACCACTTGCACTTCCCCAATATTCCACTGTACCAAGGACGGATTTAAGGGGGGGGGGGGATGAGGGCACGTGGCACCCCCTCCCAGACGACCCGACGAAAAACAAGAGAGAAGGGACGAAAGACAGAGAGAAGGGAGGAAAGAGGGAGAGACAGATGGTGAGGAAGAAAGGAAGAGAAAGAATCTTAGCATTAGAATATTTTTAACCTTTACTTACGGGCAGCATGTAATTGTGAGCTTAAAATGCAAAATCCCTGTAGTTAACATAATTTGACTTTTTGTGTTATGCTTCCATTTAAATGCTTCTTGCTCTTTTTTGTCAGTAATTTACGATAAAAATAAATAAAAGGTGTTTATCGTTTCGTGATTGCTTGGGAGATAAATGAGCTATTGTGTATGTTTCACTCATACGTAAATAAAGTTAAAGGATTTAACTATGAAAAGAAAACTGATAATTTCAAGGGCTGCTTTCAGGTTGGCGAATTCGGATGTTTTCGGTAAACGGTTTATCTGGTTCTTTTCCTAGACACGAATAAATGGTACTCCCACCCATTATAAACAGTTTTATTTGAAGATACACGTTTCGATTTTCCAGTTATTGGAGCAAATTAGAAATGTCAACGGCATTTTTCCACACATCAGATACAAAGTATTTTAATAGTAGCAGAAACACAATCAAGTGTAATTTTTAGAATTTAATTTTTACACTGCGGTGGAGTGTGCGCTGATATGTAATTTCCTGACAGATTAAAATTGTGTGCTGTACTCGGGAATCGAACCTGGGACCTGTGACTTTCGCGGGCAAGTTCTCTACCGTCTGAACTATCCTCACAACTTTACTTCTGCCTGTTCCTCACCTCCTACTTCCCAAACTTCACAGACGTCTTCCTGCGAACCTTGCAGGACTATCACTCCTGGAAGAAAGTATGTGGTGGAGACATGGCTTAGTCACAGCCTAAGGGGTGTTTGCAGAATGAGGAGTGCTAATGTTGAAAGGTTCACAGGACAACTTCTGTGAAGTTTGCAAAGTAGGAGGCGAGGTACTGGCAGAAGTAAAGTTCTGTGGTCGGGCCGTGAAGCGTGCCAGGATAGCTCAGATAGTAGAGTGCTGGCCAGCGAAATGCAAAGCTTCCCGTTTCGAATTCCGTTTCTGGCACACAATTTTAAAATGTTCAAATCTATCGGACCAAACTGCGTGGTCATCAGTCCGTAGCTTACAAACTACTTAAACCTAGGTAAACTAACCTAAGGACAACACACACAGCCATGCGCCAAGGAGGACTCGAACCTCCACGGCGAGCAACCGCGCGCTCCGCAGCGAGACGCCTTAGACCGCTGGGCTACTCCACCGCGGCCCACATTTTTAATCTGCCTGGAAGTTACAACTGTTAATTTTTTTAATCGCGAAAGCTTTCTTGAAAACGTATCTCGTTTTGCATTGGAACTTCACAAAGACTGAAGTAGAAAATGATCCAGTACAACGCAAACACAGAAAATCTGATTTTAGGTTTTGAGAGAATATCAAACTTAGCGCCACATACTCGTATTTACTGACTGTTTGTTTCCGACCCTGGGCTACCTTTTACGATACACTGTTTTTCCAATTTCTGCATTGTTTGATAATGACACAGCTACTCCGGATACAGTACTGTTTGTCCACGGTAAGTTGACGATTCGTGCGGTGGCTGTTGGCAGCGGCAGGAGGCGGGGAGCAGTGAGCGGAAGGCAGCGTCGCAGTGTTGGAAACGTTACCCGTAACAACGTGTGCAGCAATATATCGCGTCTAGGGCAGCGTGACATTGACAGCGCTGCGAAATAAATGAATGTCCTGTGACTAGTGCAGATGTTTTCAGCTCCTGGTATCACCAGGTAAAATCGTCTTCACTTGACAAATTAATATACTTCCATCTAATTACCAAAGCACTAGTAGTTTCGACGCACTATGGCGTCATTCTCAAGTTCCTATGATTAAAAAAATATTACAATGATTCAACCACACTAACAGTGAAAAGATAATAATTTATCAAGACATGTGCGCCACACGGGAATGACCTTATGATCTGGGGCGCAACTTCGTGTAGTACGCGGCCACCCCCTGCAGAGGTTCGAGTCCTCCCTCGGGAATGGGTGTGTGTGATATCCTTAGAATAATTTAAAGTAGATTGTAAGACTATGGACCGATGACCTTAGCAGGTCGATCCCTTCGGATTAGACATTTGAACAATTTTTGAAACAATGTGTCCTACGTTTATTTGGTTCATTTACGACTATATTGTACAATAGTCTGAATTTTCAAGTGGTCAGTCTTATTCAGTATTATAGTCCGACGGCCGCGGTGGCCGAGCCAGTCACGGTCGGCACGGCCGCTACGGTCAGGGGTTCGAATCCCCCCTCGGGCATAGATGTTTGTGCCGTCCTTGGCGTTAGCTAGTTCATAGGTAGTTTGTAAACTATACAAACATTTGAATATTTGAACATCTTATAGTCCAATTATTCCAAAGTTGTAAATATGTAGAGAAACCTATGCCAATTTCGCATGGCTTTCTCTGTCTAGTGATTCGCATATAACCACGTGGCGAAGCTCAGAATCAGTTACATACTGAACTAAATTCAGAGCCTGAATGCCCAGTGTTCAGCTGTTGGTAAGTATTTCATCCTTTATGATGATGAAGGATGAAACAAGTGTGCCCACAGCTGAACACAGAGCATTCACGCTCTCAAGTCTCTGTTTTTTTTTTTTTTTTTTTTTGTGGTAAATTTAGAAAATTTACAGTGCTTAATGTGATTGAATCATTGTAATACTTTTGTGATCATAGACATTTGAAAATGACGCCATTATGGGCAGAAACTAATAGTGCATTGGTAGTTAGATGGAAGTAAATTAAACAGTTTCTTTTCCTAAAAAGCTACTGTGACTCTGGAACATTTTGTGTGTTCCTATACGAGTTATATGTGACAATAACTGTAATAAAATTTGTTATATATATTCTGCAAATTACATTTAAGTGCCTGGCAGAGGGTTCATCGAACCACCATTATACTATTTATCTCCCATTCCATTCTCGAATAGCGCGGGAGAAGAAAAATATCTGAATTTCTCGTATTTTATTCTGATGATCATTTCTACCTATGTAAGTGGAAGTCAACAATACATATTTTCGTATTCGGAGGAGAATGTTGGCGATTAGAGATTCGTAAGTAGACCACGCAGCAGCGATAAGCGCCGTTGTTGTAATGATTCCCATCCCAGATCCTGTATCATTTCCGTAACGCTGTCTCTCCTGTATCGTGACAATACGAAACGAGCTGCCCTTCTTTAGACTCTTTCGATGTCCGCCGTCAAACCCACCTGATAAGGATCCCACACTGGGCTGCAATACTCCAAAAATGGACGGACAAGCGTAGTATACGCAGTATCTTTTGTAGTACTGTTGCGTGTTTTAAGCTGCCAATAAAATGCAGTCTTTGGTTCCCTTTCCCACGACATTATCTACGTGTTCTTTCCAATTTAATATATATATATATATATATATATATATATATATATATATATATATATATATATATATATATAGTGTATGTATTTTAAAATTAGTCTCAAAACGCCTTTACGGGCATATTCAACTTCCTCACTCAGCCTTGTCCATCCCCCCCCCCCCCCCACCCTCAGAACAAATTTTTGTATTCGGCACTGCATTGTACGCTCGTGGAGAATTATTCTGTGTAACTTTGCTCAGGAGAAATGAGGTCATAAGGATTGAGCTGCATCAAAAAAAAAAGAAAAAAAAAAAAAAAACCACAGGCCGAAATTCCCTCCAGACGCAGACGATGAACAGGGGGGAGGCGAACTAACGATGGGATGAAAAATCAGCCGAGCCGGGCAATGCCGGTCTGTATACGAGGGGTGTTCAAACGAAAAGTTACGAACGTCTTAACAACAAAACCGGTTGAAATGTGAATACGCCTCATAGTGCGACGTCTAGGGCCTCGAGGCATGCACCGTGACTTCCTCCTACAAGCTTTCAGGCTGTGCCTTCGGCAGGCGAGGTGATTCGGACCGTCTTTTGCCGTTCGAGGTCCGACACGTACCGAATTCCTGAAGCACGGAAAAACCTTTAACAGTGACGTGTATTGTGAGACACTCCGAAGCTCACGCAAGTCCATCAAGAGCAAGTGGCCTGGGCCGCTCGCGGAGGAGGTGGTTCTGCTCCGTGGTGAAGGCGCCTCCACCCGCCTCCAGGGCCGTGCAAAGTGTACTGGACAACTTGAAGTGGGAGCGGCTTGAGCGCCCGCCCTGCAGCCCGGACACGACTTCCATCTGTTTGCTCCGCTAAAGCAGCACCTCAAACGGCAGCGCTTGGGTGACCAACTGACACTCAGTAGAGGACTCGCTCTAGGCACAGGCACAGGAATTCTGGGAACAGGGAATCATCCGGCTTATTAAAAGTGGGATAGTTGTTCTCAGTCCTCTGCTAATTACTTTGGAATAAAGATTTCAAGCATACCTACAGTGTCGTTTCGTGCCTTTTCATTTGAACATTATATTATTATATAGTATATACTTACGACATACCATTTTCCTTGGTCACGCCTGAACTTGAAAACGTCTCGACCGGTTTGACTAATCTAACTTTATTTATTTATTTATTTATTTTATCAGTTTCTTGTTGTGTTCGTAATTCTCAGGACAAGATTTTTAAGTCATAAAATTTTTCGTATAGCTAGTGGACAATTTGAGAAAAATTTAATGTGCCTGTTTAAATGTGACCGTGTGTTTCTCGTGCGTACTGATCTGTACTTTTGTACCGGTTTTGATGAAATTTTGCGGACTTGACCGTCAAAACAAGAGAAAGCTCAATGTTCACATACAATTTCGAATGGTAAATGGGGGAGGGTATTTTACACCATAGTTCGAGGTGAGAGAGGTCGACAGCGTGCTTGGCACAGCGGTGAGAGGCGTGCCCACAGACGCGAGGTCTGCCGCTCGAGACTAGCCGCAGTAACAGCTGTGACTCCACCTGTCCGCTGAGTACCGGCATCATGCGTGTACTGGAAACGTTGCTACATAAATGCCACCATAGTTCCCTTGGTGAATCCATAACTCGAACATAGCTCTAATGATTGGCGGATATTTTCTTTCGTTGTATTCGTAATTCTCAGGACAAGGTTTGGCTATCAAAAAATTCAAAAAATTGAGAACATTGAAAGTGTATTTTTCAATGTGTCCGTGTGTTTCTATTGGATACAAATTTATAATCTTGTTCCGATATTGATGGTGCATGGCGGAGGTTACTTTACTTACGAACCTCGACAAAGTCCATAGTTAGCAGTATAAAAGCGGCGGCACAGCTCACTGAGAACCGCCCGTCGACGCTACTGTCATTGATGCCAGGTACCGTCACCACCTCGGCCACGTGCCCCACCGTCGATGTACCGTCACTCCCCCAACCCCTACATCCCAGCAGGCGCCCACTTGCCAGACCTCCGACCCAATTAGTTTAAGTAAATTAGTATTTCAATTTAATTGTCACAACCTATGTTATTATCAGTAACCAGGGCAACTGCCTCCACAAGTAAGCACTTGCGTGAGCACAGACAACACCCCTTCCCCGCTACCGCCCCCACCTTTACCCCGCCAACATCCCTACAGATTGGCGACCTCGGGCGAACCGGTCCGGGAATCGAACCCGCGCCCCGCCCCCGTATTATTTAAACGCAATTTATTACTTATCGACCTACACCAACATTGGAAAAACGGAGCCAATTATTGCGTACTTCGGACAGTACAATTACATAGAATAACAACGAACATGTACCTGAGAGTTTCCTATACAAATCACTACCGCCGCCCCCCAGTTATTTTTTAATACCTATTGCAACATCATATGTTTTAATTAGAACGTACGGAATCGAACCTTAAGTACAACTCCCAATATTGACACAGCATTAAGAAATTCGCTGTCATGCTACGGGTTTGGTACAGGCGACACGCGTGTTTAAAATAGTGCATGTTAAATAATAAATAGGATGTAACGGTAACGAACGCCACAAACTTCGGTATCAATCTTAAGTAATACACTGTCGATGTCCAGATAATTTAAAAACAATTCTAACCAGATTCGAACTTTAGGGACTACCCAAAAGAAAAGAATTGTTCTGTTTCGGAACTCGACCGACACCTTAGATTACAAGAAAAATAAATGTCTCTCTTCGTTTAGAGTATGTCTGCAACAGACGACGAACGTGTAAAAAATAGCGCGCCTTAGATAATAAACGGAATGTAATGGTAATGAACCGCACAAACTTATATGTCCAACACTCTTTCTGCAACACAACAACAGCAGCAGCAGAACACATATTGTTTGTAAAAAAAAAAAAAAAAAAAAAAAAAAAAAATCGACTGTACTGCTGGAAATAACGAAAATAGGCAAAGAAATCTAGTACATAGCCTACATAGAAACTAAACATTTCGATCACTGCAGCTTACGCTCACACGGTATTTTAACGAACATGGCGAAAACCGCTCTGTCACTCAAACGCCGTTATACCTGGAAGGAATGCGTCTAAATTTAGTTCTGCAAGCGATCTCATAAGACGTCCTGACGGGACTCAGACAGAAACACAACGCGCTCTCTCTTAGAAATCATACCAACTGCACTTCCTCGCCGCTCTTAAAATGATGAAGTTCCGAAATGTAATACTCTCTCTCTTTAGCGACCATGCCCTGTAAGGTTTCTTAATTCGAGGTATCGCTGTCCCCATTAGTAACTGACGAGCCGTCCAGACGTATGTCGGCCTAGATACAGCTCTTGTATAGGGCGCGAATCTTCGGTTACTCCTTCCATGCGCGGCGCCTGCTTGCGATTGGCTTTCGGTCGATCGCTGCCTTCTCCACGATCGTTCTCTTACGTCTGGCGTGTGGCGCTTACTTTACGCCACAATATATACGATGTAATTAGGTGTGTTACAGATGTTTATCGGGAGTATTTATTTGTTAGAAGCGGGGATACGATGATTGTTTGTGCTCGAGTGATTGTTAAATGTACAAGGTATATGGTGTAGTGACTGATAGACAACGTTTCAGAAATACCGTATGGTGGAGTATGAAGTGCAGAAAGATACATGATCAATCTATTAGACGTTCGAGAGGAATCCAACAACGACGCAGAGTTACCGAGATTGTTGCTTGCTAGTTACTTTAGAACTATAGTACAAAAGAGCTGTGATGGTTAGATACTTTTGCTGTAGTTCGGTCGTTGGGTTGGAGATGGTTATTGTAACATAGTGTCGCAGGCTAGCTGGACAGACTGTAAGTAAAAAGTGTTTGAAATTCTTTAAAATTTGAGATGTATTGTCTGTTTTCATTTGTGGATGATGTGTTGCGATAGAGCTCTAAAGAAGTCGATCTAGGATTATATTCTTGTGGTTGTAAAAACATTTTGCGCTGTGTGTTACGAAATATTGCCTGTTTGATCGTGTTTTAGTGGTGTTTAATTTACGGCTGATGTCATTTATGTTTGTGGTGGTAAATTATTTCTGATCTCAACTTATACATGTCTAGTAAATTCGACAAGTTCGTCATTGCAAGCCATGGAGACAAGTTGAGGCTACAATTTCTCCTACCTGGTGGCGGCGTTGTGAGAGCACTCGGAATACTGGAGAAACTCGCTAAGGACACACTGGATAACATCTCTAGAAAACCATTTGACTGTGCCTTTATAAAGTGGGTCGAGCCGATGTTAAACTAGGTGTTGTAATTGAGGAGCTCTCAGGTATGTGATATTCATCTCCAGGATTTGGGCGTCCCACACGATTTCGATGGAATTTTTTTAACAATCTGGGCATGTGCAAGTACTTAGTATCCAACCATGAGGCTGCATGGGAACCAACAATATGATGGGATGACTGGAATCGATTGACTTCAAATTGCCGAGTAAAAATATATATCATACATTTATTTGTCGAATCACGATTTCTGGTGTCAATAAAATTAGCAGTAGTCACCTTAACGATTTTATAATAAGCGTTTTGGGCCGGATGATATAATGTAAACTTACGGACTACCTCGGAAACGAGGATAGTCAATATTTACAAAGTGCAGCCCTATACAGTGTGTCGATCGCATCCATGTCACCTCGGCTATCAGTTCCTTACAGAGACTTGTTGTGTTCAATCATGTTTTGCAAGTTGTTCACTGGTTTAATAAGAACACCGAAAACTGACTAATGTGTCGATAGTCACTCTATGGGGTGCGATAGAAGCTTTTGCGATCAATACGTCGCACGTATGCAGTTGTATTGTAACAAAACAAAACATAAAAAAATAAAAGTGTATACATAACATGTTGGATGTGTGTTTATCTGACGCTCTTCTCGCAGTGTGTGCTCTCGTTTGCGTGACCTAAGGTGCAGTACTTTCGTCTTTAAGTTGCTCGTTTAAACGCTTTTGTTTCTGTAATACTATTCCCACCGAGGATAATAGCGCAGACGGCCTCGTTGATGAATGTTTTGGCCTCTGGAGGGTCTACTAAATTTCGTTGTGTTTAAGAAATGTCTACTATTAATATTAGGCTGGATCATCTATTATCATCCGTACTTCAGTATAGGACTACGAAATATGTGAGGTTTGTTGGCGTTAAATGTTATGACTATAAATTTTTCTTTAAACTATCAGGTGTTGCGGTGTGTAGGTTAGCATTCTAGGCATCTTCGTTTGCGGTAGACAGCTACTAGTAATTATCGATTTAAAAAATAAATCCTAGTTCGGTTTAGTGCAATTAAAAAAGAAATCAAAACAGAGAGGAGCTTGGAGTATGAATTTTATCTATATTTTGGGTAAAGTGCGGTTCGAATTTCTTCTACAGAACTGAAAAATCTCTGTTGCATTGGGCAGGTAACGTACTACCTCAGTTCCGTGGTTGCTGTATTGGCGAGTGTCATTTCGAATAAGGGTGCTGTTAGGTTAGTGCTTTTGAAATAAAAGATTTAGTGTAGACGGTCGGAAACGGTAAACTGCTCATATTAAATTATTTCACTCAGTTTTTTATTGTTACTTACCAAGGAAATACCGTTGTATAATAGAGTTTAAGAACAATTTTAAACGTCTTTAGAGTGGTATTTGACTTGTGTTAGATAAATGTTGTAAATAATCATTTGCAGTGTAACATGGTATGGTAGATAGATTCCCTTTGCTATGTTTAGATGGGTACACGCAAGAAGATGTGTACTGCTGTAGCAAGGAAATAAGAGGTAAAATGAAACTACTCGAATTCTCGGAAGGCGCAGAACCGGATATTATGTGGATTATAGGAAGACCGAAAACTTACCTGTCGAAATAGGGATACCTCGAATGAAGAAACCTTACAGGGCCAGGTCGCTAAAGAGAGAGAGTATTACATTTCGGAACTTGGTAATTTTAAGGGCGGCCAGAAAGTGCAGTTGGTATGTTTTCTAAGAGGGGCGGGTTGTGTTTCTGTCTGAGTCCCGTCAGGACGTCTTATGAGATCGCTTGCAGAACTAAATTTAGACGCATTCCTTCCAGGTATAACGGCGTTTGAGTGACAGAGCGGTTTTCGCCATGTTCGTTAAAATACCGTGTGAGCGTAAGCTGCAGTGATCGAAATGTTTAGTTTCTATGTAGGCTTTGTGCTAGATTTCTTTGCCTATTTTCGTTATTTCCAGCAGTACAGTCGATTTTTTTTTTTTTACAAACAATATGTGTTCTGCTGCTGCTGTTGTGTTGCAGAAAGAGTGTTGGACATATAAGTTTGTGCGGTTCATTACCATTACATTCCGTTTATTATCTAAGGCACGTTCGTCGTCTGTTGCAGACATACTCTAGCCGGCCGCGGTGGCCGAGGTGACTGAGGCGCTCCAGTCACGGTCAGCACGGCCCCTACGGTCGGGGGTTCGAATCCCCCCTCGGGCATGGATGTTTGTGCCGTCCTAGTTCGTAAGTAGTTCATAAGTAGCTTGTAAGTTTAGGGACTGATGACCCCGTAGTTAAGTCCCATAAGCTAAAAAAAAAAAAAAAAAAAAAAAAAAAAAAAAAAAAAAAGACATACTCTAAACTAAGAGAGACATTTATTTTGCTTGTAATCTAAAGTGTCGGTCGAGTTCCGAAACAGAACAATTCTTTTCTTTTGGGTAGTCCCTAATGTTTGAAACTGGTTAGAATTGTTTTTAAATTATCTGGACATCGACAGTGTATTACTTAAGATTGATACCGAAGTTTGTGGCGTTCGTTACCGTTACATCCCATTTATTATCTAGCATGCACTATTTTAAACACGCGTGTCGCCTGTACCAAACCTGTAGCGTGACACCGAATTTCTTAATCCTGTGTCTATATTGCGAGTTTTACTTCAGGGTCGATTCCGAAAGTTCTGATTAAAACATAGCACGATGCAATAGGTATAAAAATAGTTGTGGGCGACGGCGGTAGTGATTTGTGCCGTGTCGCGCAACGGCGAACAGACAAAAGTGCGGCAGTACACGCGCCACGGCGCAGCAGTGTCACCGGGCGCACCCTGCTTAAGCCCCGCGCCTCGCCTCAGCTACGTCGCGAGGCACGCAGGCCAGCCGTGGCCGAGAGATGTCGCTGGGCCGTTCCCGCCAGGCGCCGGCGCAGTATCAGCGACACCGCGGACTACTCGACGTGAGGGAAGTAGACACGAGAGCGGCCTATCACAGCACGCCGCGGACCGCCGAGCAGCATCGAGGGTCTGCTTCCACTCCGCATTAAATACCGGCCCTACAGCCACGTCAAGACGTCCTGGACCACGCCGCCGTCGCCACTGGAAGCCGCTGGAGTGTCTCGGCCGTCGTCTCGCCACGCCGCCCGGCCACCTCTGCTCTCCACGGAAGCCTACGCCAGGAACGCAGGAACCAAAGGATCCTAATAGTTTCTACCTTTCATTACTCTGCCTTAGGAGCAGTTGCATTGCTTGTGAATTTTGGTTGTCACGTATATTGCAACATTTTCAAGAGAGTTATACTGAAGAAACTGTTTTTGAGAAGAATTTAAACAAAAACTTCTAAGGAGAATAATTATTTTATAATTATAAAAGAAGAATTATAGTTTTGGTTGGTGTGGCTTAGCTCCACTAATCCAGTCAATAAATTGTCTTGATAGAACAGTCACGGCTTAGTTTGCAAGACACTTCAATTTGTTTACGAAACTCTGAGGTACATGTTCCTTGCTATTCCACGTAATTTTACTGTCCGAAATACGAAATAATGGGCTTCTTTTTTTCAGTTTTGGTATACGTCGATAAATAATAACTTTTGTAATAAAAATTGTTTTATTTTAGTGGCGCGCGTTCGACCTCCAGACCGGGTGGCGCGGGGGGGGGGGGGGGGGGGCGGCGCCAATCTCTAAGACTGTTGGTGGATGCGGCGGCGGGGCGGTAGGGAGTGGTCAAGTTGTTCAAAATTAACTTGGTATGCAAATTTAATACGGAATGTTCTAATTGTTGATGCCTACATTAAATTGATATGCAAATTAGGAATGTAAAATAATAGGGAGCAGTGGTGGATGACCTAGAGATGGAGGTGGGGGCGGACATGTTCGTTGCTGTTTCAGGTAATTGTACTGTCCGAAGTACGAAAGCCGGCCGCGGTGGCCGAGGGGACTGAGGCGCTCCAGTCATGGTCTGAGCGGCCATTACGGTCGGGGGTTCTAATTCCCACTCGGGCATGGACATTTGTGCCGTCCTTAGTCTTAGCTAGTTCATAAGTAGTTAGTAAGTTTAGGGACTGACGACCCCGTAGTTAAGTCCCATAAGCTATACAAACATTTGAAACACGCAATAATTGGCTCCTTTTTTCCCAATGTTGGCGTAGGTCGATATGTAATAAGTTTCGTTAAGAAAAACCGCTTGCACCAGTAGCACGATAACTTTTGCAGGGAAAGAAGCGTCGCGCGAACAAGTACCTGTTAAACTCCTCCAGAGAAGGGTCAGATGCAACAAGTGGTGCCAGGTGGACAGAGTGGAACACTCGCTTATCTTTTTTAATAACTCGGGTTTTCAAAATTTCGGCCAGGGGCTGGCTGACGCCGCGCCGCTGTTTTATTGCGACGTCTCAGCTGTGATTCACTTGCGCCAGTTTTCTGTTCCTCTACCTGCTCTGCCATGCTCTCTCTGCTGCCGCGGCAGAATAGCTGTGCGCACTAAGGCGCACAGCCGGGGCGCGCGCGGCCGTTCGCCGTTGGGGGGGGGGGGGGGGGTTGGAGTCGTCCCTCGTGCACGGGTGTTCGTGTTGTCCTTAGAATCAGTTACTTTAAGTTAGTGTAAGTAGTTTGTAAGCCTAGGGACAGATGACCAACGTAGTTAAGTCCCTTAGATTTACAAACGTTTTAACGTTTTCCTCTCTCTAGCCATTCCCTCTTGCCTCCAATGTCTCTCTCTCTCTCGTCCTTGTGCCCTCCAGCTTGTCTCCTCCTCCTCCTCCTCTTCTTCTTCTTCTTCTTCTTCTTCTTCTTCACGTTTTCCCTCCCACCGTCCCCTCCATTCATCTCCCTTTCTCTGTCCGTCCTCTGATATAATGTTGCATATAATCCACCATCTCCTTCTGTTGTGGTCAGTGCGACGACGACAGGTTGACAGCAGTCACGGAGAGAGCATGTCTCTGTCCTGAACGGCTCATTGCTCTTCTCTTCATTTCTTCATAGCTCTCTCGTCCCACAAAATTCATGGTTTGCTCAATCTACCTCAGGCGTGGTCTGGCCCCCGCCCACCGCCCTCACGACATAACCCTCTATTCCTGTTTCCGAAGGCCTGTAAGTCCTACTCTTCTTTTAAGCTTCGGGTCACGCCCACGCTTCCCGAGACCAATTCATATGTAACCTTGTGTATCCACTTTACTTTGTCCCTGCGTCGGAAACACCGCCTTTGAAAAGATTTAGCTGCTCCTCCTCCTCAGTTCGCAGTGCCATGTATCACAGCCACAACTTGCCACACCACAGTGATAAGTTTTCGAAACTTTTTCTTGACTTGAGGACTGATGCTCTTAGCAGTTAATGTATTCTTCTTTTTCCTTAAAATCAGTTATTCATTCAGCGATTCTCCTGCTCACTTCTGCCTTGCTCATTATGTCCTTGGTGATCTTACTGCCTAGATAAGTAAATTATCAACTTTTTCGTGTAGTAAATTGCCTACGTCGAGTTTAGCTTGCCCTTGTTTGTCACCTGGAGTAATTTATTTTATTTTGCTTTATTTTTTCAAATTATGATCTATTTAGCAGTGCTTTAAGGTTTCCTTGACTCTCAACCAGGACAACAGTGTCATCGACACGTCTTAACATATCTATTCTTTGGTCATAAATTAGTACGTCTGTCTGTGAATCTTCCCTCAGTTCAAATGTTTAAACGTTTGTAAATCTATCGGACCAAACTGCGTGGTCATCAGTCCGTAGCTTGTCCTTGCGGACGCTGATCGTATTTCTTCGTTTTGGTTCTACGTGTTGTTGGCTCAGCGTTTTTATTACAGAGAGCGTTCAGCCCTCTGACCGGGCGCGCTGAGCTACGGCGCCCGGCTACCGCTCGGCTACTCCACCGCGGCAATTTTCCCTCAGTCTAGAGGTAACTGTCAATAAGGCACATCCTTGTGCAACATCTTTCCCTGACTGCGCCTCTCCTTCGTCCAAAGATAACGGTTGTCTCGTTTTTCTACAGGTTCCATGTTTCTTTTCTGTCGTTGTAGTCTATTTCTACTTCTACATCTGCAAAAGCTATATGTATTTTCAGGCCGTCTTGCAGCCGTTTCTCTGCAACTAGTTTTAGGGGAAATATTTAAAAAATGTTTAAATGTTTGTATAGCTTATGAGCCTTAACTACGTGGTCATCAGTCCCTGAACTTACAAACTACTTATGAACTAGCTAACACTAAGGACGGCACAAATATCCATGCCCGAGGGGGGATTCGAACCCCCGGCCGTAGTGGCCGTGCAGACCGTGACTGACGCGCCGCAGTCCCCTCGGCCACTGCTTCCGGCATGACAATATTTCTTCAAATCACATTCATATACACGGAATTTTTCTTCCCTGTTTTCTTTGACTTTGCAGAATGCAAAGTAATTTTCTCAGAATGTAGCTTCAACCTCTTGCTCTATGCGCCTTACCATTACCATATCAGGTTGATATTTCAGAAACATGAACTACTAAGCTGAGAGTCTTATAATGTTCACATTTTGTCGCATTTCCTTTCCGACTATGGAGATATTAGTGTTGCTCTGAGAATCCGTATGCAGTTTCCGCACTATTACGTGTTGGTCACAATATTATAGAACTCTGGATTCGTTTTTCCTGCTCCAGATTTCAGACGTTCAGCTGGAATGTTGTCTATACTAGGAGACTTGTTCAAGTTAGTTCAAAGTCATCCTTTATTGTAGGTTGTGTGTGTCGAGTGCTGTTTGTTCTTCCATGATGTTTTCAGACAGTTCTTCTTCATTGAACAGTTTTTCTATGTATTGTTTCCATCTTCGTACAACTTCATCATTATAATCATCCAACATGTTGCGATTATGTTTCATCACGGCCCTACATCTGTTTCTTCCGTCTCGAAAGTTGTATCTCACTACAGTGTTGCTGCAGTTTCTTTGTAAATCATGACTGTTGTCACAAAACCTGTTGTGTCACTACTAGATCCCAAATCTGCCAACTGCCACATCATGTTTTAGGCTGACGGAAAACGAATTTGGCCTGCGCTTCCTCTTAACCACAATTTTCTCTCTTTCCATCCACAAACTATCGATAAGAGTCCCAACTGTACTAATTTCCTTCAACATGTCGCAATTGCTGTCTGCCGTTAAATTTTCTTGCGCTATTTTCTCTTCTTCTGTTTGCTGCAGGCCTATTATTTTCTCTTAGACGATATTAGTTTATTCGTCTTTCTTCTGGTCCTCTTTTCTCTCCTTCCTAACGCACTCTTCTCCAAGAATTATTTAGAATCGCATTGTTCTGCCGAAAGTCTTACTGACTCGTCATAACGTATCACAACTTCATCGCCTGCGATAACCTTTCCGTAAAGCTAACAGACTCTGCAAAAACATCATGACTTCTTTATTTTTTCCTAATAATAACCCTTCAGAAAGCTTCTGGAAGCTTCGCCATTCTCGTGTCATCATAAAGTACTTCTTAAATTCATATGATACGACCAGTTCCACTATCAGACTTACACATCTCCCTCTCGTCTTCCATCACAGAGATGTCACTCGCTTAAACTGCCGTCAGGAATGGCCGTCATTTATGGCACTGTGTGGTCTCTCCCGCCGGAGGTTCGAGTCCTCCCTTGGGCGCGCGCGTTCGCGCGCGCGCGTGTGTGTGTGTGTGTGTGTGTGTGTGAGTGTGTGTTCACTTTAGGTTCGAATCCGGGTGCTGACACACAGTATTAATCTGCCAGAAAGTTTCATATCATCGTACACTCCGCTGCAGAGTGAAAGTATATAAATATGAATAATTATGAATATAAAGCAGAAACTTGTGTCTCTTCTGCAGAACTGTAGACATAGAAAGTATTCTACTTTCTGTTTACAGAGCTTGTAGCCGTGCTGCTGGTCCACACAGGTATTTTACGTAACGCACAAAATTTACACCGATAGTGTCAAAACATACATTATAAGGATAACATTACATTTCATTGAAACATAAGTTTGATTTTTTTATTTCTAAAACGAAAATAAAACATACACATCAATATTAAAACCACAGGCAGTAAAATCGAAAGATAGTAACAGAAATGACTTGGAGAGCACAAAAACGCCGTCACAATGGCAAAGCGAAATTGACCAATGGAGGAACAGTGTCAGTAGTTTGGAAGACTGCAGATATTACTTTCTAAGGATAAATTGTTAAATTGGACAAACATGTTTTGAAAAGGCGTCGACTATTCTTGTAGCGCGTGCGAGCGGACGGGCGGGCAGTTGAAGCGAAACAGCGGCGTTTTTTCTTCAATTGCTCAACAAATAGCGAAAGGGGCGCCACGTCCGCTCTGCACCAACTCTCTGCGAAATCAATGGCGCTGGCGCCGCCAAGACTGAGGACTGAGGTGAAGGGAGCTCACCGGAGTCACGGCTGCCTCTTCGTGGTTTCAGGAGATTCTGGGGGAGGGGGATTACATTTAATCTTTTGATAACAGGTTGCTTTCTGTAGTTCAGACGTTTAAAATGTTTGTAAACCTACTGGGCCGAGCAACTGTGGTCATCAGTCCCCACACTTACAAACTACTTAACCTGACTTACACCAAGGACAACGCACACACACTTTCCGTGCTCCCTACAGTCGTAAGACGGTGGTGCACTTACAATGAAGCGAGGAACTCCGTGAAGAAACAACTTACATTAGGCAGGACATTAGTTGAAGGTAGATACTGACGTAAAGAGCCTGGCGTGTAAGCTGTACAGTTTATCAGAACGTGCCACGTACATCGCTTATGTTTGTGCGCTAGGGGCGATACATTCATTCATGGAAAACATCGCCAGCATCCTAGATCGCAATAATTACTGCGATCTTCCGACCTTCTGAAGACTCTTATTTTCACCAAACATATATAAACTATTCAAGCCGGCCGCGGTGGCCGAGGAGACTGAGGCGCTCCAGTCACGGTCTGCACGGCCACTACGGTCGGGGGTTCGTATCCCCCCTCGGGCATGGATATTTGTGCCGTCCTTAGTTGTAAGTAGTTTAGGGACTGATGACCCTGTAGTTAAGTCCCATAGACTCTACAAACATTTCAACATTTCATTTCAAACTATTCAAGAATGGGTAGAATTTTGTTCCGTTGTCTATTAAACAAACTATTCTGTTATAATAACACAATAAAAGCAAAAAAATCCTAGCTTCCAACAATTTATTAACACAGCACTTTCACAAACGCACAATTACACAAGTCATACGTCGGTTGGTCTTCAATTGGTACGGCACGCCAATCTCGTAGAAATGCCCCAGGAATCTAGCGCCGAAAGTGGCAGCTCACTACTGAAGTCCTCGTAGCACTACGTTCGGCACGTCAATAAACAATAAGCGGAGGTATCACAGGCGAAGGCGAGAGTACACTGGGCTGCTCAGGCAGGGGCGGCCGCCTATATTCGGTTCTGGTAGTTGGGGTGTGAGCCAGGCGGTGGCGCCGTGGACGTATAAAGCTCTGTATAAGGAAAGTATGGCCATCCTTTTCCGCGCCGCGTGCCGCCGCCTGCGGCTCATGATTGGCTGAAATCGAGTCACGTGGTTTTTTCCGCCATCTTGGTCCTATACTTTGGTTGGCTGCCATGAGAAGTCTTGTGAATTTCGTATGTTTGGGACTGAATAATGCCACAGTGTTGTACTTTTAGATGTTTTTAAGAAGCGAAGAAGGAAGGTAAACATTATAGTACTTCCAATATATATCAGAAATGCAGCAAGATGAACAGTCTGACTGACGAAAGTCGTCAGAGAAAACTAGGAGCCCAGAAGCGACCTTCGGTTCTTCTACTAATTCATAATATAAATTAATAGATTAAAGATTCACTGACGAATGGATCACACAGCAGATATCTATATAATTTTAACTTGAATACATTTGTGAAGAAACGTCCTGTATAACGTCGTGAGATTAAATTATTCACGCGTCGTTGGTTTTATCTGCGGGTAGCTGTGGAAAACATACAAATGTTGAACATATTAGTGAGTGAACTAGATTCTCGTTTAGATATGAAATTAATATAGTTCATGAAGCAAGCTTTTCTCATTCTTTTTCATGTGTATCATTACGGGAAACATGGAATTGAAACAAGACAAATATTAGATATTCAAATGCAATTGGCGTTGTAAAGGCACCTTTAATTTCTCTTATGGTAAAAGTCATGTAGTGGGTATCCTCTTGCATTTTTCGTAGTTCATGTAAGATATAAGTACATAATATGCAAGAAAATACTCATCAAAGACTTATCCATAATCTAAATGCTTTTCTTCAGTTACACTATGCTCCGAAGATGACATGTCGCGGTCTGTTCGAATAGTTGGTTACGGTACAGGTAAGTCTGAATTTATTGGCGGATTCTTTAAATCTGGAGCCACAAACCAAGCAGTTTTTTTATAATCGTACGATAAGTATTTCGTAGACCTGCCAGGTCCCCATGCGCAGAACTACGCGAAGTTCCCGCATCTGTCCGTCGGATGTAACACCCTGTATCTCGAGAATAAAAAGAGTTATCTTTCTGCTCTCAGCCTTAAATAAAATTTCGATATCTTACCTACATTTCGTCCGCATCATTGTATGTGCTAAACTCAACCATACGCAAAGTCTACGCAATGCGATTTTTCCTCTACAAACTCTTCAAAATTTTGCGCAGTAGTTTACTTAATTTGATGTAGCAAGGAAACTGTAATAATGAATAGAAAATCAGATAATTATCGAGCTAATATATCACACTATAACACGTGAAAAAATTAAATTTTTTCGTTGAATGGTTTTCTCAAAATCGGTTGATAAGTATTGTTAAGCGCTGGGAACGTGGTAGCGGTCGGTGTGTAAGCAGCAGCGGAATATAACAGGCCCAGCATGGCTGCCGCTGGCAGGCTGGCCGTACTTTCCCTATACAGGGCTTTACTAGAGTAGACTCGCTTCCATCTCGCAACACTAGCCCTCTAGCGATCCAGTCGAACTGTACCGTGCGGCCGGCCGGCGAGCCTTCGGTCTGCGCGCCTTCCTTCCTGGTGTGGCTTGCGCTGCAGGCCGTCTACTTGGCGTGGCGCCAGCTGCTGGGTTGTCGGCCGGCGGCGGCGTGGTAGCGTAGCGGATGCCACACAATCATCTACGCCTGCGCAATTCCAAGGCACTTTCATGCCCATCTCGCGAGATACTGCCAACTTGTGGAGTCGGGACTCCATGACGCGCCAAAGTTTTCTCGAGTCCATCTTTATCGCTACGGCAGACGGTAAAGTTTTTATTCTGGTTTTAGACGAAATTCTGAAACCTGGTACATTATATTGAAGTTTTATGCACAGACGTACGTTAGTGTCACTTCGAATACACCTTGGCTGTCAACTCGCATGTCTTTCAAACTACGTGAAAAATACTGCTTGGAAGAATAGAGAGAGGAGAACATGTTTCTCTTTAAAAGTGGGGAGGCAGCGTCTGTGCCATCATTCCGCCTTTCTTGCCAGAAATTTCGACATGCGAACACATTCGCGCTCTCGTAACACACAGTGCTGAACCCTTTTCCCGAGCTCTAACCACAACTGAGTGTCCTCCCACTGCCAGCTCCTCCACTCCCACCTCCATTACTGACAGTGTGTCCACAACTTACCACAATTGCCAGTTACCTCGTGTAGGTGCGAGTCGACAAAATACTGCGTCATTTAAAAAACTGCTACTGATATTTCTTGAAGAGACCTTGCGGCAAAGACAAGCGCCTTGGTTTTAATGAGTACCTCTCCAAGTCGCCCGTCATGTCCGTGACTCTGGTTGCCTGCTGTGAAATGACAAAAGGCGTGTGGTGCAGGGCCAACACTTGCCGACAGGGTGCGGGGTCTCTGGCGTGGGGGCTTTCGCAATAGCCACAGTGCTGTCAGGACGTGAGTGCCTCTGGTTACCAACTCTCTGCCGAAGAGGGAGAACCACTGGGGGCGATCAGCATAGGGCACTCAGGGGCGACATCATCATAAGTAGACGAGTACACGATACTTTCCAGGTAGCTGACAAATGACTGAGACGAATACACCGGAGGTGTACAACCAGAAATAATCGGCAATAAATCAAGTCATTTCTGAGAAAACTGGTGGTTCACATTCCTTTCTGCCCAGCCCTTGTAACAGCATAGTAAAATTTTATCTGAGCCAGTAATGTACGCAGGCTTCACTACAGCTCAGTAATACATGCCTGACATCACGGAAATGTACGCCTGTCCTTTCTAGATCACACTGTTTCGTGACATCATACCGTGAAAGCTTTGAGGAGTTCAGCAGTAGCACTTGTCTACAGCGTAGCTGATTTCGGTGTCACACGTCTGGATGAGAACTGCGGACGCCCAGGAGATGACGCATACGACGTCTAGAACACCGAGGACCACCTCTCGTGTTCGCCGCTCCCTGTCCTACCGAACACAGAGCCCCCTCAAATCGGACGATCACAGCTAGCCTTCAAAACGTACGGGAAAATTCTAGACAACTCGGACCTCCCTATCCACCAGGATCTGATACTGAAAAATAGGATTGCATACAAGTCAGTTTTATGGACGATCGGTTAAGGACTTCACGGCTCCGGCTCCGAAACAATTGAATATAACTATGGGGCGTTCCCCGTCGGGGGTTCGAATCCCTCTTCGGGCATGGATGTTTGTGCTGTCTTTAGCATAAGTTCGTTCATAAGTAGTTTTTAAGCTTAGTGACTGATTAGCCCGCAGTTAAGTCCCATAAGCTTAACATACATTTGAACATTTTTGCAAGTGAAAACAAGTGACGAAATTTGGTGGACGATCCCAAAAGGACAATCGATGGATTCCATCTCCTGACGAAATACCGGACAACTGCGAATCGCGTCAGAGCGGTTATGGCAGACGTAAACAACGCCTGAAGAGGCAGGACGCGCGCTTTAAGGCGCGTTGATGCGCGGCTGCTCCCGGTCGGAGGTTCGAGTCCTCCATCGGGCATATATATATATATATATATATATATATATATATATATATATATATATATATATATATATATATATATATAATCTGTGTGTGTGTGTGTGTGTGTGTCTTGCCCTTAGCGTAGCTTAGTAGAAGTATGTTTTATGTCTAGGGACTGGTGACCATTGCAGTTTGTTCCCACAGCTTTACAAAGATTTGAATGCTTTTGAACAGATGGGCCGTGTAACTCAGCCTTGAATGCGGCTGCAGTGAGAAGCAATCAATGTACAATCTACATGGGTGTGAAGTATGCGGCTCTTACGGTGAATTGACAGATGTGTAATGACTGCGTGACCCGGCCATTTGGTTACTCGAGAATATTTCTGGTGTAGTAAGGCATAATAGCAACAGTTGTAAATAATATTGTAACTCACCGTGGAACTGTAAAATTGTCGTAGATAACGCAGTACGGAGTGATTGCCTATGTAAATGGTGAACGAATGACCAATCCAAGTAGGAGGACACCTCTCTCGCACGTCTGGTACCGGGGTCTCCTGAGAACCTCGGCAGCGCTTTCCTGACTACTCAGTGAATCTGAAAGGAAGTGCGCTTGTAACGTAGGTCGTTATCCTATGGAAGGAGTTGCCATGTGTGAACTTTGTCGTTAGTTATAAATTAATATATTTACATATATTTAGGACAGCAATTAATTATCTTGGGTCGTCACCATATTTCTCCAAAATATGGAAAATTAAAATGTTACTGATCAGCTATGATGTGATCATAGATTCAAACATATAATAAATATTCCTGCTCTATTGCAATGTATCAATTGTACCAAACAAACAAAATGTACTTAAAAATTATTGGTAAACTGTGGAATTTAACTATTCTGTTTCCCCTCCAAAATAGTGAAAAAAGGAACGTTCTTAAATGAAAGACGATATGCCTAAATTCAATTTATTATAATTAAACATACAAAAAATAAATTAGATGACATTTCCTATTATGTTAAACAGATAACGGTATTCAAACATTTTTTTTTTATAAATGTTAAAATATTGAGTCACAAAAATGACTGGCTGAGTCAAAGGTCAGAAGTTTTGCAAAACAGAATGCTATTAGATAGGCTACACACAGGGGTTGAAATAATCGTTAGCCCTAAGCTTCCCAGAGTAAATAGGCAGATCTCAAAAGAAAAAAAATAAGGGACAGAATCCAGCAAGTCTGGTTCATATAACCCTCCAGCAAGTGCGTCACCTTACCCACACAGATGATCATTGACGGCAGCGTCTCAGGCTCGCAGGCAGCAGTCGGTGGGAGCGGATGAGCTGAAATTTTTATCCGACTGGCGTCGGCGTCGCTAGGCAGTTGCTGTGCGATTCTATCACGCTAGTAGACTAATCAGTATTTTGCATAGGTGACACAAAGGCCACTTGGCACAAATCGATCAGTCATTTGCGTAATAGGATCTGTAAAAACAATGCCCGATTCGCAAAGACGCGAATGCTCAAATAGAGACTTCTAGCAAAACGAAAACTAAACTGTGGCCGCTCACAGTGTAACCAATGTAATGTCCGTGAAGTAAATACAAGTTCTATAAGGTCCAAATCTTCGGAATCACACACAAGTCTAACCAGAGGATCGTTTAAGACAATGTCCTCCCCGCGAATCTAAACGGAGTATTCCGTGTCTCCCGAGGTTCGTACACTTTGGACGCTCAGACACGAGTCCTCGTGTCCCCTCGCGCTCTGCCGCAGCGCACGGCAAGTGACGGGAGGCCACACACACGCGAAAAAGACGCACCAATCTCTGCTAATGGCTAATAGTCCAACCAATCGGATGGCATAGCGACGTTGACAAATTGTTTAGCTGTCATACGAAAATAATCTGCCAAATCAGGACGCGTTCTCTGCGGCTGCCAAGAGGCTCCGCCCATGCCACCAAAGCTTCCCGTGAATTTCACTGTTCCCAGGGTGAATGCCCCGCAAGGAATTTCACACGGCCTAAAAATGTTAACGTTGTGCTATATATACAGCCGCTGCAGCCAAACCCCTGGGGCGCCAGACGGGCAGAAAGCTTTCCTCTCAGCCTAACCATTTGTCACACTAACTGCGTTCAAACACTGCTGCTTTCTAGGAAGTTTTTTTAGATAACTCCTAAGGGCAATATGTCTCCATAAACAGCCCAGGGCCAGAGAACTCTGCTATTGTTTGTATCCGGCAAATTTCTGTCTTGCGGAACGTCCCAATGACTAAAAAGGCAGTCCCCGCTATCGCCCACCGTAAACCGCGGTCCAGGATTGTGTAAAGCGTCCCACACACTCTAAAAAAATTCTGCCAGGTATACTCCGCCGCCTGTAGCGTCGGCGCCAAACAGGTCAAGCCAGCCCCTCCTGTCCTTCACCGAAGGCGAGCGAAAGTTGGTGGGAGGGGGAGACCCCCAAGAGCGTCTCTGCTCTGTGCGGCCTGACTGTGCCCAACACGTAAAACCACTTTTTAGCAGCCAAGCTGCGCCAATAAACATTAAAATCCCGAAATTTTCATATAATCATAGAATGTACTACAATCCCAAGAGCCCATCACCCCTGATGTGTCCCCAAAGGCACAGAAATCAAAATAAATAAAGATCTACAAATAAAAATGCTACATATTTCAATAATTAGCGTAAAGAGAAAGGTACAGTAACACAAGGTTAGTATGAAAAATAGACTAATTACAGCCCCCGTCTCACACGCTGCTCTTTTTGCGACGTCTCTTAATTCCGGTCATAAAACGTAATCCGAAATGGGACGACAGTCCGACATGAGAGGTTGTCGGGGCGCTACGAGGCGACCACCCGGAGAGGACTGCGAGATGTAAACAGAGGAGGCGGGACTCAGCAGGGCAGCGGCATGTAAACAGAGCAGGCAGGCGTCGCGCTCCAGTGGCCAGGCAGCGGGGCGCGCACCGGCGGCCTTTGAGAGGGCCTGCAGGCTCCACACGCGTCTCCTGACCGTCGGTAAAGCCACTTCCGAAACCCTGAGGCAGCCAGCCGCAACACCCGCTAGTCTTCGCGATAACTTGCCAACTTCAAACAGCCACTAAACACTCGCTGATACACACGGTGTATCAAAAGGGACGTCGCAGACTTACACCGTTGAATGTACGCGATAATGGAAGCAAAAAGTCCCACTAAACGTGGCTCAGATAACGAGCCGTTTGCGAGATAATTACAAACATTTGGTTCAAATGTCTGTAATTATTATGGGACCAAACTACGCTGGTCATCAGTCCCTGGACTTACAAACTACACAAACCAAGCTGATGAAGAATTCTAGGGCCTCCAGCCGGGTGGCGGTTTCTTCAAACTGCGACGTTTCGACGAGTGACATACCCGTCATCTTCTGGCGAAGTGCTGAGACTGGGCAGATGCCGCGCTATTTATACCTGCGTGTGCCCCCCACCACCCGGACTCCAGAGGCTGGGTCCAGCGCCGTCGGCAGGCGTGGAGGGGGGGGGGGGGGTCGCCGCTCGAATCCCTGTCCGTGCAGTCCGTCCGCGTCTCGCGGGCTGGACGGTTCCTCGTGCTCTCTCGGCGAATTGCAGCAATTGCTGGATTCCATGCCGCGCTCAATTGGTACCCCTCGTCCCTGTTCACAAGATTTCCGTGAACTCGAATTTCCACAGATTCTTTGATGACGCTGTCCCGAAAGCTGTTGGCTCGGCACAGCACCTTGGTGTTTTCGAAGTCAGAAGTATGGTTTTCTTTCATGCTATGTTCTGCTATAGCAGATTTCTCCGCCTGCCCCAGTCGAACGTGTCTGATATGTTCTTCACACCTTTTTGAGATACATCGCTGCTTTTGACCTGTGTATTGCACCCCACATTCGCAAGCAATGCTGTAGATCCCAGGTGTGTTACGTTTAAGTGGATCTTTCACTGAGCCTAGCCGTTGTTTCGTCTTAGGTGATGGTCGGAAGACGGTTTTTATATTGGATTTCCCCAGCAGTCTTCCGATGGAGAGCGATCCCGAAAATGGAAGGAAGGCAAGCCTCTGCTTTTCTTCTTGTTCTTCTCTTTCTTCTTCTTCTTCTCGATTTTTGTCAGTATGTCTCCTCTTGAAGGCCCTAAAAATATGTAATTCACTGTACCCGTTTCTTCGGAAAACCTCTCTCAGGTGTTTCAGTTCGTCTTAGAGGCTATCTTTATCGCAAATAACGCGCGCCTGTGTACCAAGGTGTTCAGTACTGACTGGCGTTGGCAGCTATTTGCGTTTAGGTACAGGTCCGTGTGCGTCTTTTTCCTGTATACTGAATGCCCAGCGTGCCATCAGCTTTCTTCCTAATCAGGATGTCCAGGAATGGGAGACAGCCATTCTCTTCTACTTCCATGGTGAAGGAGATACTGTTGTGGATGCTGTTTAGATGTTCCAGGAATCCGTCCAGAGCCTGCCTGCCATGCTGCCAAATCACGAAGGTGTCATCTACATAGCGGAAGAAGTGCTTGGGTTTAAGTGGCGCAGTTTGTAGGGCCACCTCCTCAAAATGCTCCATATAAATATTTGCGATCTCTGGGGCTAGCGGAGACCCCTTAGCCACTCAATCCACTTGTTCGTGGAACTCCCCATTGCACTTGACGTATGTGGTCGTTAGTGGATATTCACAGAGCTTCACAATTCCAGGCTCGAAGTGCTGATTCAGTAGAGGCAAGGCGTCTTGAAGAGGTATTTTCGTGAACAAAGAGGTACGTCGAAACTCACGAGTAGGTCATCTCTGTGTATTCGGATGTCCTTCAATATCCTCGCGAAATCCGCAGAATTCTTCACGTGATACAAGCAGTGACCCAGCAAGGGTTTTAAAATTCTCATCTACTCAAACCAAGTTAAACTAACCTATGGCCAACTCACACATCCATGCCCGAGGGAGGATTCGAACCCCAGACGCGGGAGGCCACGCGATCCGTAATGTGGCGCTTCAGAGCGCTCGGCTACTCCCACGCGGCAATGTTTGGTTCCAAGCCGTCACTAAACTCACAGTAAACATCGTCCTGGTTAATTTATAATTCAGACTTTTCTATCTTCCAGGATTGCTTGACAATGTCCTCCTTCAGCAACGTCCGACTATGTGGTACATGCACGATGGAGTTCCGGCATATTTTGCCTTCTCCTCCGAGACCGCCTTATCTTTCTCCTTTAGATGTTTGTGTCTGGGGTCACCTAGAACGTGAGCTGTACAGCACACCCGTTAACACGATTTAAGAACTGGGGCCGGCCGCGGTGGCCGAGGGGTCTGAGGCGCTTCAGTCACGGTCTGCACGGCCACCACGGTCGGGGGTTCGAATCCCCCCTCGGGAATGCATATTTGTGCCGTCCTTAGTGTTAGCTAGTTCATAAGTAGTTTGTAAGCTTAGGGACTGATGACGCCGTAGTTAAGTCCCATAAGTTCTACAAACATTTGAACATTTTTTTGAAGAACTGGGCTGGAGAGTTGTTCATGTTTGAGATGATCCAGGGGTTTTCAATACTGCTCGGAATTCATTGCAGAGACGAGCACAGCACTGCATCCAGATGCGAGGAAGACGCTTCGAACATCTCCTTTGACAGGTAACCGTACGTGAAATGTGAACTAAATGCGATGTAAACCTAATGGTAAAGTGGAAGTTTCAAATCAGTTTGTACTAACTAGGCCGATGTTTAGAATAAAGTCAGTGAAATGTGAACTACATGCGATGTAAAACTTAATAGCAAAGTCTAAATCCAAATGCATGTGTAGTAACTAGGACGATGTTTACAATGCCGTCATGGCGGCGTGGAGCCATACATTCGTAATTATCTCGCAAACGTCTCTTCTGCGAACCGTCTTCACTGGGACATTTTTGCCTGTATTATCGTGTACTTTCAACCGTGTAAGTTTGCGCCACCCTTTATGATACGCTCTGTTTATAATTAAAAACAGCGAAGTGCCACAAGTAGGGTATGCCAAAATGTTTCTTTATTCAAACCGTGAGCGGTTTCAGATTTTTTCTACTAGTCTGTCTTCATATGGTCGAGCTGGGGCCTTGTTTTATGTCTGTTGGGCTGTCGTGTCTTTTCCTTCCCTCTGAGGAAATCATCCCGCGTTTCTCTGAGGTATTTTAAACGTGCAAAGTTTTCGGACGTTCACTGTATGAGTCAAGTTAATTTTACTGAGAGACACTTTACAGACAGCGTGCTATAATTAAAAGCAGGCACACAAAATGAATTCAGCGTAAGCATGCTGGGCGAAGCTTTGGGAACGCTTATTGTGTGCGCTGGCGTGAAATTATAGATCGCTGTCATGTAAAGTGTCCCTCAGTGAAATCCCAAAGTATAGCTCGTTTAAAATACATTAGAGAAAAGAGCGAAGACTTCCTGACAGACACACTTCCTGACACGGCAGCCAGACTATAACAAACGTAAGACGAGGCGGCAGCTCGAAGCCGTGTCAACCGTCTGAAGACGGATTTGTAGAAAAAATCAGAAACCGACCTCGGTTTGCATAAATGAACAGTTCGGTATATCGTAATTCTCGCTGGTCACCGTCTAAAAACATTACTGGATTTTACCGGCGACTCCGCTCGCGTCGATGTGCCTGCATACGTGTCAAAGGACATCGAAAGTACAATAATTTGGCAACTTTGTTCTTGAATTATGACAAGGATCATAAGGATAACAGAAAAGTTTCCAGTTCTCCGATTTAAATATAAATAGTGCGTACAATGACGGTAAATACTGTCCTTCTTTATCGAGATGAAAATAAAGACATTATAAAATACGATAACAAACTCTGTCACATCGTGACTAAACCGCTGACTGAAGAAACTATACATTATACAACGTGTAAATTATGCAGCGTTAAAATGTCATCGAAGTCAGTTCGGCCGTTTGAAGACGTTGATGTCTTGTATAAGCACTGTATTCATTAAGTTCAATCGTTTTACGTACATCATATTAACCATTGAAAGAATTTTCATTCATAAATGTGATAAATTTCAAATAACAAAGAATAAATAGCTTTTTAACGGAGTTTTCGAGCGTCTCAAAAGCTATAAGAGAAACTTTCAGGCTAAGGTGTTCAATATTTCGAGTTATATACTTAAAACAAATGTTGTTCTTCAGCGTCCAAACTATGTCCATACCCAATTTCATCAAAATCGGTTAAGTGGTTTAGTCGTGGAAGCATAATACACAGAGCGTCTTTCACAGTTAAAATATTAGCGTCGATAACACCACAGCTGCGGTTCTCATAGTCCGACTTGTTCACAAAGCAGCGCTGCTGTTACGCGGCGATACCCCCTACGTTGGAAAAAGCTTTTTCAAGCAACTGCAGAAGCGCGACTCTCTGCTGTTTCCGTGTTGCGAACGCTTCACTTTGCTCAGGTGACGTAGACCAATAAACGTCGGGGGACTGATGACCATTGTAGTTTTGTCCCCCTTAAACAACCTAACAACAACAACAACAACAACAACCAATAAACGTCATTATGGGAGACTGATAAGTGGAGTAATATACCAACGTAATCAACATAGTAAGAAAAAATTTTCATTTTATAAATTGTTAATCAATTTAACTTTTAATAAAAGTTAAAGAGGGAAAAAAGGAAGAGAAATGTCTGCCCGTCATTCCCTCCTTCACCTAGCGGCAAAAGAACGAACCCACGAAATTACAGACCCACATCATTAGGATCAGTTTACTGTAGAACTCTTGAATATATTCTCATTTCTAATACAGTAAATTTCCTTGAGACGCAGAAACTTCTGCCCATGCTTCAGAACGGCATTATGAAGCATCGATCGTGCGAAACCCAGATTGCCGTTTTCTCTCACGGTATCTTGCGTGCTGTGGATGAAGGGCAACAGCGGCCGGCTTATTTCTCGATTTCCGAAAAACTTCTACAGACTGCTAACGAAGGAACGAGCTTTTGGAATAGGTACCCAAATACGCGAGTGCCTCGAAGGCTACACAAGTAACAGAGCCCAGTGCGTTGTCCTCGATGGCGAGCGTTCATCAGAGACTAGGATATCATCGGGGCTGCCCCAGGGAAGTGTGATAGGTCCGGTTTTATTTTCTGTCTATATTAATGATCGGACTTACAGAGTGAGTTTGCAATCTGCGGCTGTTTGCTGATGATGCTGTGGTTTACGGGAGTGTGTCGTCATTGAATGACTGTAGTAGGATGCATGACGTTTTAGACCGAATTTGTAGGTGGTGTGAGGAATGGCAACTAGCGCAAAATGTAGAAAATGTTCAAGTGTTGTAGAGCATTTGGGACTTAACTACGGGTTCATCAGTCCGTAAACTTACAAACTACTTATGAACTAGCTAATACTAAGGACGTCACAAATATCCATGCCCGAGGCGGGATTCGAACCCCCGACCGTAGTGACCGTGCAGACCGTGATTGGCGCGCCGCAGACCGCTCGGCCACCGCGGCCGGCGTAGAAATATGTGAGCTGATGCAGTTGAGTAGGAGAAAGAATCCCTTAATATTCGAACACAGCACTAGTAGCGTGCTGCTTGACAAAGTCGCGTCAATTAAATACTTAGGCGTAACGCTGCACAGCGATAAGAAATGGAACGAGCATGTAAGGACAGTCGTGGGGAAGGCGAAATGTCGTCTGCATTTAATTGGGAGAATTTCGGGAATGTGTGGTTCGTCTGTGAAAGGAGACCACTTATAAAACTCTTGTACGACACCATCTTGAGTGTTTCTCAAGTGTTTGGGATCCCAACCAGATCGGTTTAAAGGAGGTCATAAAGGAAGTTCACAGGCGGGCGGCGAGGTTTGTAAACTGGTAGACTCGATCGAGGGGCCAGTGTTACTGAAAACTTGGGGCACTCAAATGGGTTTCACTGCAGGGAAGAACACATTCTTTCCGAGAAACACTGTTCAAGAAATTTAGAGGGCCGGAATAGACTGCAAAATGATTCCACTGCCGCCAACCTGCATTTCGCGTAAAGACCACAAAGATTTGATTAGAGGGATTAGGGCTCGTACGGATGCATACAAGCACTCGTTTTTCCCTCGTTCTATAAGAGAGTTATTAGACTCGAAGGGCATGAGAGGGAAGCATTTGTTGGAAGGGAGTAACCAGGGTTGTAGCCTCTCTCCGATGTAATTCAATTTGTACATCGAGCAGACGGTGAAGGAAAGCAAGGAAAAATTTGGAATAGGGATTAAAGTTCAGGGTTAAGAAATAAAAACATTGCGTTTTGCTGATGACATTGTAATTCTGTCAGAGACAGCAAAAGACCTGGAAGAGCAGTTGAATGGAATGGACAGTGTGTTGAAGAGAGCGTATAAAATGAACCTTAACAAGAGCAATAGAAAGATAATGGAATGTAGTCTCAGAAATTCAGGCGATGCTGAAGCAATTAGATTAGGTAACGAAAGAAAGGAGGTCGTAGATGAGTTTTGTTACTTGGGTACGAAAATAACATATGACGGTCGTATTACAGAGGATATAAAATGCAGAATGGTTGCCACGGTGGAGTAGCCGAGCGGTCTAAAGCGTCTCACTGCGGAGTGCGCGGTTCCTCGTCGTGGAGGTTCGTGTCCTCCCTGGGGCATGGGTGTGTGTGTTTGTCCTTAGGTTAGTTTACCTAGGTTTAAGTAGTTCGTAAGCTACGGACTGATGACCACGCAGTTTGGTCCCATAGATTTACAAACATTTGAACATTTTTTGCAGAATGGCAGCGGGAAAAAAGCATTTTTGAAAAAGAGAAATTTGCTTACATCGAATATTAATTTAAATGTAAGAAAGTCTTTTCTGAAGGCATTTGTGTGGAGTGTTGTATTGTACGGGAGTGAAACATGGACGATAAACAGTGCAGACAGGAAGGTAATAGAGGCATTTGAAACGTTGTGCTACAGAAGAATGCTGAAGATTAGGTGGGTGGTTCGTGTAACTAATGAAGAGGTTCTGAACAGAATTGGTGAGAAAAGGAATTTCTGGTATACCTTGACTAAAAGAAGGGATCGCTTGGTAGTTCACGTTCTTAGGCGTCGAGAAATCGTAAATTTAGCATTGGAGGGAAGTGTGTGGGGTAAAAACCGCAGAGGGAGACCAAGAGATGAATACAGTAAGCAAATTCAAATGTTGCCGTTCTTATGAGGAGATGAAGAGGCTTGCTCAGGATACAGTAGGACGGAGAGCTGCATCAAACCAGTCTCCGGACTGAAGACCATAACAACAACAAAGCAGTGATCTGGAACTTTTATTACAATGTCATTCAACGACACATCACACTGCAGGCCTAACAACTGAAGACCACGAAACAGCAGTGTAAAAGAGAGAGAAAGAGAGAGAGACAGAAAGAGAGAGAGAGTCGTTGACGTACTGCATGACATCCTGGATGTGGGCAAAACAGATGAAACGTTCTCCAAATAATTCCCTGATTGTGTAGGCGTCACGGGAAACCATTACGCCACCGAGCTGCATCGCTATGCATCAAAAGGTACGGCGGGACCAACGCATGCGTGTTTTTGGTAACGTGCGACAAACGCGTGGTTCCTCGGGTGGAAAGAACGCGGTGCAGAGAGTGAGTGTGCACAGTGGCAGTAATTATGATGATGGAATTGCAGCCGGCGCGGCCATCGGGCAGCTGCCTGCTCACTCGTAAGCGCCCGCCCGCCGCATCGCTCGCGTCGCGTCGCGAATTAATTTGGCCGCTGCCCGGTACAGCGCGGTACACGGGGCCTTCCCGACCACGCCGGGTCGTCGGCCGTATTACAGCGCACAGTGGCTGAATCGATCTGATGCGAGAGCCAATAGCGACTGTCCTCGTGAACAGAGGCTAACCGGTGACAAACGGCACAAGAGGCAATAACTTTATTTCTTTCTTCTTTCTCTGTAGCCGTTTTCCAACACATTGCAGGGTCGGATGTGGCATGTTAGTATTGACAGGGTGGCCGGATACCCTTCGTGCCGCAACCCCATGTCCTCCGGGAGAAAATGCGTACCCCAAATATCTGCGTATAGTGTAGACGTGTGAAAGTGTAAAGTGTTACGACATGTTTGCGAATCGTGTAACTGAGGCGGGACTTGGGGACCAGCCCTGTATTCACCTAGGGGGAAGTTTAAAACCGCCTGAAAGCCAAATTCAGGCTGGCCGGCACTCGGACCTCCTACGTTAATCCGCCGGGCGGATTCGAACCGGGGCCGGTACGCCTCCCCGTCTCGGAAAGCGGCGCGTTAGACCACACGGCCAACCGAGCGGGTCAGAAGTGACAATAACTGTTTTCTTAAAATTCGAGGTGAACTTCGCAATTTGTACTTTCCATTGCAGTTTCCGGAGTCTCTCATTTCCGTTTTATCGACATCCATTGACAACTGCCTCTCTCGAGGCTCCTTCCGGCCAGTAACTAGCGGGGCTTCCATTACACTCGCGCCTTATTCGAACAGAGCACCGTGACAATCCGTAAGTAATCAAATAAAAACAACAGCTTTGCCGTTGGTGTAGATGTAAAACAGAGAACGTGACTTTTCAGCACTTGTACATTTAGAAGAAACCTAGATTTTGTTCCGTAACTCTATCTATGCTACACGCGGTGGAGCAGCTACGAAAACACCAGGCGAGGCGTCTGACGCAGCGGGAAGGTCTCCGGTTAACGTTTTCCACCCTTTCCTTAAATGTCTCCAGACAGCTGCAGGGTGGTCGCTTTGAGAGGGCTCGGCCGATTTCCTTCCCCAATCTTGTAATATGCTAAACCTAGCCTGTCTTCCTTCTCCGACGTTAAAAAAATTAATTACTTAATTAATGAACTCTATGCCAACTGGACATAACACTATAGTCTTCCATCTTCGCCGGCCGCGGTGGCCGAGGGGACTGAGGCGCTTCAGTCACGGTCTGCATGGCCACTACGCTCGGGGGTTCGAATCCCCCCTCGGGCATGGATATTTGTGCCGTCCTTAGTTGTAGGTAGTTCGTAAGTAGTTTGTAAGTTTAGGGACTGATGACCCCATAGTTAAGTCCCTTAAGCTTAGCAAACATTTGCACATTTCTTCCATCTTCCCATTTTTCTGGCTTACAAATTCGGAAGTGTATTTGAATTTTATAACACACAATTTGTGAGTCTACCTCGGCAAGGTGGAGCTATAGCAAATGCACAGTGCCTTGTACCTGCAGCAACTTTAGAACAACGGGGCCGTCGACCTTCGGTGCCTCTTGCTGCGCTGCCTACCCTCGTAGACTGCCGGCGCCGTGCAGGTGCTGCAGGTGCGTATGAAGCGGACAGGTGGACACCGCATGCAACACAACAGGCCGTGCCACGTCATACTGACCAGGCCGCGGCCACCAGCTGATTGGCTGACCGCTGGGGCACGCCCCTGCCTCGTAGCGGCCAGCCAGTAAGCTGGCGGCCGCGGCCTGGTCACTGTGACATAGCACGGCCTATTGTGAGGGCTTAGGTTCCTTCAAAGAGCTGCAGGACTGCATCTTCCTGCAACTACCTGCAGCAGCAAAGCAGCCACTACCGCGCATGCGCGGTACCGATGACGTCAAATCAAATGTTCAAATGTTTGCATAGTCTATGGGACTTAACTACGGGGTCATCAGTCCGTAAACTTACAAACTACTTATGAACTACTTACGAACTAGGACGGCTCAAATATCCATGCCCGAGGGGGTATTCGAACGCCCGACCGTAGTGGCCGTGCTGACCGTGACTGGAGCGCCTCAGTCACCTCGGCCACCGCGGCCGGCCCGATGACGTCAGTCAGGCTGCAGGAGGAAATTCTCCCTGCAGCTCATGCAGCCAGCAAGCTGCAGGACGCTGCAGCCGTCAGCTTCCTTGAACAACTGGTAGGCTGCAGCAAGCTGCAGGATTGCTGTTTGAACACGAATTTCCGTACTGCGCATGCGCGGTTGCAGCCCTGCAGCTCTTTGAACGAACCCCTTGTCATCTAGGTGGTGTTGCAGCATGTCGCAGGTGCAGGCGTTCTCTGTCACACCACCCAGTACACGGAGAGCACCTGCGCTGTAGCTCGCTTCTGCTCTAGAATAACAGGATGCAAAATTAAAAACCGTCAAAGTATTTAATACAATACAGCCTTGCACAACAGTTTATCAAACGCATCAGTACGTAGTGTATAAACAGTTAGATCGACGTATTTTATTTATTTATTTTGTTTATTATTATTTTCGATTACTCCCTTTAAAAAGAGCGATTCAACTTGAGTAATTATGACTTCTTCTTCTCCTTCCTTCGTTCTTCCCAAATTCTCTTCATGCGTTCACTTTGTTCTCTCTTGCGTTCTTCTGACCACTGTTTTCCTGTTCTGTTCTCCGTGTGTTCAAAAAAAAAAATGTTCAAGTGTTTGTAGACATTATGGGACTTAACTACAGGGTCATCAGTCCCTAAACTTACAAACTACTTATGAACTACCTAATACTAAGGACAGCACAAATATCCATGCCCGAGGGGGAATTCGAACTCCCGACCGTAGTGGCCGTGCAGACCGTGACTGACGCGCCGCAGACGGCTCGGCCACCACGGACGACCGTGTGTTCTTGTTTATGTTTCTTTATAATGTTCCTGAACTGTTCTCTATTGTTTATGTTGTCTTGTGTGATTCCCAGTTCTTCAATATCCTCTTCTGTTTCAGTGATCCACTTCATGCGCTCCATTCCTTTGTAGACCCAAAACAATTTTTCGCGTTCATATATCTGGCTTCTCTTGTGGTTGAACTAGTGACCTCTGTACTAGCTGTATGTTGAACTCCAACTGCGAGCGTCCCAGATGTACTTCTTTACTGTAGCTTCCTGCCAAATACAACGTGTCTGCTACAAAATGCCTCTGGTACAGAAAACAAAAAAATCCTTTCTATTCCGCTTCCACGTCAGCTTGATAAACATGATGTTGATCTAACACATGAGATTCGACAGTGCACTGTCGGTCCCTTTGTCTAAAGATAACTTCAATAAAGAAATTAATCTCATTAAAACAGTAACCATAAACAATGGTTATGAGGCTCGGTTGGCTGATAAAAACCTCAAAAGAAGAAAAAAAAGACTAGAAAAACGAGCATTACTCTTGGCTCTGTCACATGTACGTCAGATGACACAAAAAAGGTGGTCTTTTCGATCCCTTTTCTAGGTCCTCTGTCCTATCGGATTAACAAACTGCTTCGACAAAAATATAAATGTAATATCGCCTTTTCCACTAATAACAATTTGAAGAAGAATGTCATCCATAATCTGAAGTCTATCTCTGAACCCCTTGCAAACCTCCGGTGTCTATAAGCTCTCATGTGCATATTACGTCGGACAAACGGGACGAGCCTTTTCGGTTCGTTGCAAGGAGCACTTTTTGAGGAAGAACGGGTCTTGTTCCCCAAATTCCTCGTTTGCAGATCACTTGCAAGTTGCAGGACATGTCCCCGAAAAAAATTGAAAATGTAGACATTTTGCACATAGAGAAGAAGGGGCGTAAACTTGACATCTGAGAAGAGATACAAATTTTTAAACACTTGTCCTTGCATGACGGACTGTTATTGAATGAACAGGTGCAACTTTGTGGTAGGGGTTTCTTTAAAGGCATCAAGCCACTACTTTAGATAGTCAATTTAAGTTTCACTGACCTACTCTTGCAGGTTCCGTGATACCTTTTCTTTCGCATTAATATGTGTTGGTATTTACGTTTGGTTATTGCATTTCGTTAAATATTGCCCATGATGTACCACTTATGCTTCTACATGTATAATGTAGAATATTTGACCTCTACCGGTTTGATACGTAAGCTACCTGCCACATTGTATCATAACTTGGCCACTAGATGGCGATAAGCTAACATACGCGCTTGTACATATGCACGATTAGTTATCTGTCGACGTTAGCAGCGGAGACATCACAGCCCCTAGTGACTGCTCCGTCTGACCACTATTATTTACTTTTTAGGTATGACTATCTGATTATGTCGGGTATTTTTTGTATTATTTTAGATCTTGACATGTAGTTTTAACATATTCATCTTCGTTTGAAGAAGGTGCCCATACCGGCATTGAAACCTGGTTACGATTATATTCGTACTTTGCGACTGAGGGCTGCCCCTTAAAAGTTTAATTGCATTGTAACAGTCGCTGATTCACAGCCATGCACAAAACTGAAGTTACGAAAGCAATTCTTTGTCACATGTAGGCTGGTGGAGATTTGTTTCCCAATGCAACATGTCGGACGATGCAACACACACACTAATATGCACGCACGTTCACAGTCCATTTAATCTTTTCCTGTGACTACATATACAGGGTGTTTCACTAAGTGTATTTGCCTCTGTAACTTATAAAATAATAGGTGACGGGAAATTTTAATGCGGTAGGTTCAAAATGTTCAAATGTTTGTATAGTCTATGGGACTTAACTACGGGGTCATCAGTCCCTAAACTTACAAACTACTTATGAACTACTTACGAACTAGGACGGCACAAATATCCATGCCCGAGGGTGGATTCGAACCCCCGACCGTAGTGGCCGTGTAGACCGTGACTGGAGCGCCTTAGTCCCCTCGGCCAAATGCGGTAGGTCAACACAAGAAATGTTACACTTTCTGCGGAGCTATGACCATAGTTTATTTTATCATTTTCCAAAGAGTTACAGCACAAAGATATAATTTTTTTAATGGAACAATAGTTTTTTCTATCATGCATTAGATTCGTTTAAACCAGCTGCGTCCAAATCAGTTTAAACTACATTCCTATCACTGTTAGTTTGGGAGACACAACCCTCCAAAGTTTAGGGGGCGGAGGCTACTGGCTGGTGTTCATGAGACAGTAGGCCGTGCCCCAGGGGATAGACACTGTGCCAGTCAGCTACGCTGTCGTAGCCTCCGCCCCCTAAACTTTGGAGGGTTGTAGCTCCCAAACTAACAGTGATAGGAATGTAGTTTAAATTGATTTGGACGCAGCTGGTTCGAACGAATCCAATGCACGATAGAAAAAACTATTGTTCCATTTAAAAAATTATATCTTTGTGGTGTAACTCTTTGGAAAATGATACAGTAAACTATGTTCATAGCTCCGCAGAAAGTGTAACATTTCTTGTGTTGACCTACCGTCGCCTATTATTTTATAAGTTACAGAGACAAACATACTTAGTGAAACACCCTGTATCTTCTCCTGTTGCGCTGCCGTCTAGGGCTCTTGATAAAATATTGACATTTTTCCGAAATATACCGATGTATTATAGGTCTATATCGACGATATTATTTTTAAACATAAATCAATATGTCGATGTGAAAATATCAATTTCGAGGGCAAATATTTTTATTGTTTGTGCTAATTTTTTCGACATTTTCCGTAAATTTTGCCATTTTAATTATGAAATTGGACCGCAACATAATTTTACTTCTACTTTGTGCAGAAGTCTTACTAGTTCATGAGCTTTCATCGCGTCCAGTTTCTGCCTACTATTGCGACAACCACGTACCGGTGCAACAAAACAAGTGCGATTGCATTGGCGGATAGCGGTGTGAAAAGAATGAGATTTCCGATGGAAAGAAACAGCGCACCAGTTGCGTTCAGAAACTGTATTTAACACGAGTAGTGTGTTATTTCTTCACATAGGCGTTCTTGGGATACAGTTCCTGAAAATCGGACAGTTACCTAATGATAAATCTAAACCTAGTTTCGCTATCACGAAAGGGCAAACTTAGCTGCCTAAGTCCAGATATGACCACATTCGATGAAGCACTGGAAAGTTTTTCAACGAATACATTGTGTAAAATATTTTCCATTTCCCTATATCAGCTTGAAAAATAGGTTTATTTTGACAAATAGACAATGTAAAATTAAGAAAATCACTTACGATAGGTTAACTGGAATGAAATACCTCATTATACAGTATCGTGTACGCAGTTGTTAATTTAATAACACAATAGTCGACCAAAAATATTTTGATACACGATTTTCATTTGTAAAAAAAATTTCATTCATAGCTTGAAAAATTTCCCATTAACTGTTCACGTTTAAATTATCGCTGTAATGGGAAGAGGCAGGCTGTTTGTTTGTCAGTTTACAGCATATCTACTAATAAATGAAATTTTACATACAAAGCTTTGAAACGGGCGTCACATTTATAATGTGGAGCATATCGCTCTCATTTCATTTCCTTCAACATAACGATATCGTTTCCTCGTAATATCGAGAGTCGATAGTGATGTTTCGAGTCCTGACATTTGGAATCCCGTCACCGCGGTGGCACGCCAGCCTCGCCGCTGCCAGTGAACGCCCGTTCACACCGGCCGTCACGTAACGTCACAGCACTCCACATTGTATTTATAGCGGCGTCTGTCACCTGACAGTCACGTCGCATCACGTCGACGTTTCTCGAGAAGAACGTTTTGACGGAAAGGTCCTCTGCTAACATCTGAAGTCAACTTTTTTTTATTCGCACGATTTTCATGTTGTAATAGAGGATTACACGGATTACGCGCAAACGTGAGCTATTACTCTTTATTTTATTATTATAATTTTTTAGAGGTACATTGCAAATTTTCCAAAAAGGCTTAGGTACCTATTTTCTTCACTGAGTGTTCTCCGAAAATTGAGGTCGAAAAATGGTTTCAGTTTCACAACAGTGTTTATGAATAATAGTTTAAATGTATGTAGCAATGTCATCAATAAACATTTTAAATGAAAAAATTCAGCGCTACTGAAGGATAAAAATGCTGTTGTTCATTACGTTATTAGAAATGTAAGAGGGTAAATCGTCATGTATAAAGCAAACGGGCTCTATTTATTCTCTTATACGTATTGCTTGATGTTTCCGTAAGTACATATTTTCGCTTTCAAATGGATGTCCATTGTTTCAAATGTTATTTCACTTCCCACCGCTATACCACACCTAAGTTGCCCAAAAATATACAGTATACAAAGTTTTTTTTTTTTCACGCCCAAAGGAAGACTCGAAGCTCCGACGGCGAGTAACCGCGCGCTCTGCAGCAAGGTGCCTTAGAACGCTCGACCGTGGCCATGACTTTTTCCATCAAGAATGGTAGCTCACGAGCTCGCTTTTACAGCTGGGTATTGAAATACAACGCCACGCGCTCTGGCGACCAGAGTGAACTGGCGCCCCAGAGGTTTGGCGCGCGGCCGCTAGTTCGGCCACCTGCCGCCGGCGGCAGCAGCGGCGCAACTTTTCCAATACCGCGCTGGCAGCGGCCGCGGTGTATACATATATATAGGCCGCCACCCCTACTTAATCCGCGCCGCGACCCCGCTCCCTATCGCATAATGCTGCGGCCACTTATTTACGCCTTCAGGGCGGCGACTAATTTCACCCCGCGAGATACCGCCCAACCGATACCAGCTCCGGAGTTTCCTAAAAACTGCTCTACGGCCAACTTTGCTCGTATGACGTGGCAAATGACGTCACGTTTCTGAGGCGGTGCCAGCCCTCTGGGAATGCCGATTTACTGTAGGCCCTGCTCCTGAATAAAGCCACAGTGTAGGAGCCGCCGATAGATTACTAGCCATTGAATGTTTGACAAACTTGCTAATAAATCTTGTGGGTTGTAATGCCGCGTTCTAAGGAACTGGCTGCTTCCTTACGTTTCGTCCGCTGCTGCGACCGACTTCTTCTGAGGTTGTCCGTTTGTTGAGTCTTGCCGATTGGCGGGTCGGAGAGCTTCTTAACCCTTTCATTCCCAGTGTTGTTCCTGGATAACAACGTATTAAAAGTTGATTTATTCCGTAGTTTGGGTATCAATCCTTAAGCTGATTTTTTGTTGATGGACAACACGCTTCTAGTACGACATTTTGCCGCTGGGTACGGCGTGTAGCCACTTCTGAGGCATTAGTCTATCTTGGAGGTTGTGTTGCGTTGCCGTCTGTACGTGGCTGAGAGAGTGAGCGTGAGTGTGGTTCCTCTTGTTTTATTTCAGCAGTGAACTGTCTTGTCTTTGATGCTGTGCTGAAGATTACGCTAGCATTATTGATCTGTTAGTGTTAACTATCAACAAAATAACGTCCAAGTAATAAAATACCATGATACAATCGTCTGTGTTGTGCATGAAATAGATGATATAAAAAATCAATAGTTCGACCAAAAATTTAAAACACGTATTTTGATGTTTAGTGCATTGTATTAAGATAGAAAACACTGAATTTTAATTTCCCCCCCAAAGCTGATTTCATAGTATGGGATTGAAAGGGTCAAGTACCGTCTCAACATGTCGTGGCTAAGCTCCACGCCATAAGCAGAGACGATACTTGTCAGAGATAAAGCTGAACCGTGTCAACGACGAAAAATCTATCGACTTTCCAGAGCGGCAGTCAACATACCGCTGAGTTTCTAGTCTCTTCTTTTCGGTTAAAATTATCGCTATGTTTATATATATTTCAATCGCTTCTCTATATAACCGTTTCTGTCTCAGAGAATTTCACTACATGACTTCCCCATTGTAAACAATGATCCGCCAAAGCTGATCGGTTACCGTATTGACAAAGGGGAGATAAACCGTATTACTCCATCGTTCTGTTGTATCCTTGTCCTTCGGCCTAGTGTTATTTGGGTGTAAAATTCTATTTACTTCTTTCTCGGAATAACCATTCTTCTTAAAGGCGAGCTCCAGATGTTTTGGCGTGCAAATTGTTTTGTCTCTGTCCACAAGACGTTTAATCACACATGTCTTTTGTTGTTGGTGACGGTCGGAGTTCTTGTGCATATGTGTCAATTTCCTAAGAACTTTGTGTTGCAGCCTTCTGTCGGTTCGTCTTATAACTAAAACAGCCAAGAAGCGTAATGTGTTGTCATTTTCTATTTCCATGGTAAATTGGTTTTTTTTGTATTTTTTACTATTCTGATAAGCAAAGAATATTTCTAAAGATGTTTTACCACAGTTCAGAACCACAGATGTATCATCTAAAAGGCTTCTGATTTGCTTTTCACCCTAGCAGATTATTAAAATTTCTCCACATATAAATTTGCAGTTACAGAACCTAGTAGATTACCTATTGCTACGCTGTCAACTTACTCGTAAAATTTCTCGGTCCCATTGGAACTGGCCGGAAGTAAGGCCGTGTGTAAAAAGTACTGTCAGATCCCCTGCGAAAATATCTGTTACATAAATAATAAATTCTTTAACTGTAATCATAGTAAATTTTTAAAAATCTATATGGGAACTGACAATAGTCCTTAAAGTTTTTCAATTAAGTGACAGCACCCTTTAATATACAAATAACTTTCTGCTATTACTCTATCATCAGAAAACTGTATCAGGAGAATATTTCAAAGTTTGACAAATTTCTCATTCAATTCATAAATGGAAAGAATCTCATAAGAATGGACTCAAATGATACTGTAACGGAGACTCGGCGCTGTCTCCTACGATACACTCGGCACAGTATCGCTCTAAGTTAAGCGATATACTGGCCATCTAGAACACCTGACAGAGTCCGCGCAGGATAAGGTGGATGGTGCGCAAAGGCGAGTTTCAGTCCGATGCGCCGGGCGAGTTCATGTCTTCGTTTGGAAGGGGAGGCAGTGTGCCCCGCCTGCCGGCCAGTGAGCTGCCCACACTCCTCCCCACCAGCGCCCGCTCACTGCTCCGGCCGCTGCCCCCACCACTACCGCTCTCGACCGGGCGTCTGCACTTCTATCGGCCAAGTTATCCTGCGTGCGCTCTACCTGATAGCTGGTGTGTCCACCTCCTGCTCGGATAATGGCGGAGACGACGCCCAGTGTGGAAGTGGTGATGTGGGCGAGGTGCCGGAGGAGCCGGCGCCGCGCCTCAGCACGCCGCTCAGCCGCTTCCCTCTGACACCGAGGAGGGTGGGGCAGAGCGCTGCCGCACCCCAGATGCGCTCAGTCGGCTTTGGGTCTGGCTAGTCGGAGGCGACACGTCACGTGACACTCCCTACTCCGTTCCTCGAACCGCGTAACGGTCGCGGTGCGTCACCTCGTCAAAAGCTGCCACTAGAGAGCTCTGCCGGAGACGCGGACGCTCGCGTCGGCACTCCCCGTGGCGTGCTCCGGTGCAGGGCGGGCAGTTCCGTACTTCCCTGTCGGCGTCGCGAATGGAGTATTGGCCATCTCCGACTGCACCTTCGTCAGTGTCGTATGCAGGGGTTGTGACTACTACTGGACTTTCATTTCTGGACCTTTGACTGTAAGCTTACCGATAGGTGTATTGCAAAATTAGTGTTATCATTATTTCATCAGCTTTGCTCTCCATTAGACTATATGCAGCAATTTGGTGTCAAAGTTAGACGTACAGTATAGGTTTCTTTCTTTTTGTTATATACCAGTAAGGATTTTGCTGTTTTGGGCACGTCGCTGCTAGGAAATGTTCCTATTAACACTTTATTACTCCGGTACCAATGAAATATTAATATGTTTCAGGCATGTACATTGTTAGTTTATATCTCAAGCTAAAGAATTTTTCAATAACCCAGAAAAAAAGGTATTGTTATTTCTCCTAGCCCAGGATAAACATATAACAGAAAGTGTGAGCTTGTTTTCAAGATCTATCTCGTGGTTGTAAGAAGCTGCATCCGCCTACAGAACAGTTCCGATTTAATGCTGGTAAATATTTGATGAGCTTTTGATCTCTCCTATGTTTAAATATCGTAAATTTCCAAAATACGTCGTATTCAAAGACGTTTGTTCAGTTGCAAACAACAAGTATGTACGGCAATAAAGTTTGTTTAGTTCGTATGAAACAGACAGTTATATGTCTTATCATAATTTCCCCCAGAGGGCTCGTGCTTCTTTCATGAATACATGCGTGCAGAGCACGGGGCCACGGGCTAATGCAGTTTTTCCCCGTCCTTCCTCCCTGGACTGCATTTGTTTTGCTTCCCCTCCTTTCCTGTCCTAACTCCTTCCCTTCTCCATTGCCCACCGGAGGACTTTTGACCTTAGCAGTTTGGCCGCCCTGTTCCAAACAAACAACTGACCATAATTTTTCCTATTAAAATGCGTTTGATAACGTTTATCTAAGAAAATCAGGCAATGCTGGAAGAATTACATTAGGTGACTGAAAAAGTAAAGGTGGTAGATGAGGTTTGTTACTTGGATAGTAAAATGAGATACGATGGTCATCGCAGAAATGATATAAAATCTAGAATGGGAATGCAAAGAAAAGCGTTTCTGAAAAATACAAATTTGTTGATGTCGAATATTAAGCGTTACGAAGTTTTTTCTGAAGGCACGTGTATTGAGTACTGCCCTGTACGCGAGTGAAACAAGTGTCCTGGTACACTGTACACATTGAAATAGCTGTTGAGAACCCTAACAAACACGACCTTCGTTGCTTTAAACCCTACATGCTATGCCGAATTCTCAGAGCGAATCGTGTCCGTTCGGCTCTCTTCGGAGACAGTCGTGCGAGTATTGGGACGCGGCATTCCGAAAAGAGTTGACGCGCCCGTTACCGGGTTTCCCCGCCTCCGCCTCACTTTAGCGAGGGCAGCTGCAGTAATAGTCCGAGCTTCTGGTCTCCCTACTCACTTTGACATGGGGGGTGTGCAATAGTGCTCTTTAGACAGGTAAACCATTTCCCCCCTGTAACGTCTATAACACCATATTACTGTTAACCCCACCAAAGTCAAGCAAATGGAAATTAAAAATCTTACAAACTCGTTGAAATCTCGAATCTGAGATCACATAATAAAAGGTAAATATCCTGGTGAAGAGCCGCGGCCGGCCGCGGTGGCCGAGGAGACTGAGGCGCTCCAGTCACGGTCTGCACGGCCACTACGGTCGGGGGTTCGAATCCCCCCTCGGGCATGGATATTTGTGCCGTCCTTAGTATTAGCTAGTTTGTAAGTAGTTTGTAAGTTTAGGGACTGATGACCCCGTAGTTAAGTCCCATAGACATTACAAACATTTGAACATTTTTTTTTTTTTTTTTTTGAAGAGCCGCGTTGGAGTGTCCGAGCGCTCTAAGGAGCCATGCTGCGGAGTGCGCCGCTACTCCACGTCGGAGGTTCGAGTCCTCCCTCGGGCATGAATGATGTAGTTTATTTAGTTTGTAAGTCTAGGGGTTGATGACTGCTGCAGTGTGGATTCACAAACATACCAACATTTGATTATTTCTGGCCCAGAGTGCAAGCAGATTAGGTTCATTTCAGATAAGGCAATATAATAGCTTCGTAATTATTAATCATATACAACTATCGTTCCATTAAACACCAGTGTCTAAAGACTGGTAAAGTTTACTCCAATACCCAAGAAAGGAAATATTGAGAACGGCATGTAATTCAATGGATTACTCCTGACGTCGATTTGCGGTAGGATTTTGCATCGTATACTGACTTGCATGTTATGATCAGCTTTAGTAAACGATCTGTCCCAATACGGGTTGACATAACTAGCTCTTTATTTCAAGAAGTAATGAGACATCTAATCTCAAATTGATTCCATATTTCAAAATTTCCAGAAGGTTTTTTACACTGTTCCTAAAAAGGATTTTTTAATCAAATTGCGTGCCTACTACTTACGGATTCGTATGTGTGATTGGATATATGATTTCGTATAAAGATCACAATTCACCGTAGTAGACGGAAAATCATAGCGTAATGTTCTGATATTTAGTGTCCCCTAGGGAGTGACATAAGCCCTCTGCTTCTCCTAATGTACAGGTATGATCGAGTAAATAATGTGAGCAACGTTTTCGGTTGTTTGCACATGATGATGGTTTTTACAGTGTAGTAAAATCATCAGAAAATCAGTGCCATTTACAAAATGTTCTAGACACGGGATCTGTAGAGCGCGAAAGGCAGCAACTGGCTTTGCATTAATCCAAAATATCGAACTTAATTGTTTCACAGTTGTTTCAAATGTGACAATGCAAGAGTTAAACATGAACACACTCAGTTATAGGGCACAGCTATTGTTTCGTTGAATCATACCTCCAAACGGATTACTGCTATGCAAACCAAGCACGTTCCATGACCACAGTTTTGAAACACAGGGTTTAAGAAAGCGGGGATTGGCAAATATTCTACCTTATTTTTCAATCTTAAGCTAAGGGACCCCTCGCTCATATACGTCCATGTCCCCGCACTGCTCGACGGTAGACAACCAGACGTGTTCTACCTAGACGCTAATAGCGCTGGTACTGCAGTTGTTCTTTAATTCCTGGTTCACTTTAGATAGATGTGATAACTGGGACACCCCGCAGTATACGCCACTGCCCTCCGTCCGCTTTGCAGACGACATCACACCAGTGAGGATCCAGCTGTCACTGGAGGGCTGACCCCTGGCCCCGCCGCCATTGACTTTCTGATGGCCGACACCACGTCTCAGACGTCTGCTGCTGCTGCCTTCTGCTCTGCTTCCTTGTTCTCCTTCTCCTCTTCTCGCCTTTCTGTAACGGTTCGCCACCGTTGTATCGGTTTTGGCGCCATCTGGTGGCCGGAAGCCCACCCTCACACACCCCCTCCCCTCCACACACACACACACACACACACACACACACACACACACACACACACACACACACACGCTTTCCCCCAGAAGAGCAAACTGTGTTCCACACCAGACAGAGAAAAGCGAAGACCTCGTGCAGAACTGCGGTAACGTCCGCATACTGTCTGTAAGAGCCGGGACGTGGGAACCACCCCAGCGAGGGGGACCACATGGTTATCGGATTTTAGAATTTTTTGATGTTTATGGTACGTCTAGTTCAGAACACAAATGACAATTAGCGAAAGCCATTCGACCCAACTCTCAAAAATCGACTTTGAAGTTTTCCAAGTACACGTAAGTACAAATAATTGAAATATCTGTACTACCTGATGGTGTAGCTCGGGTCGTAGCGTTCTAGCTTTCCGGCCATTGGGTCGGTAGTTCGAATCGTGACTGGAAAGATTTTTTAATTTTTCTTCCGTTGTGTTACACATTTTTAATATAAATTGTAGGCCGCGGTGGAGTAGCCGAGCGGTCTAAGGCGCCTCGTTGCGGAGCGCGCGGTTGCTCGCCGTCGGAGATTCGAGTCCTTCCTAGGGCACGGATGTGTTGTCCTTAAGTTAGTTTACCTTAGTTTAAGTAGTTTGTAACCTACGAACTGATGCCCACGCAGTTTGGTCCGATAGATCTACAAACATTTGAACATTTTTATAACGGTAATTTTTACGAAAAATGCATGTATTTTTGTTTATTTGTAATTTCTATACGACGATGTTCGATTTTTTTTTACATGAAGACAAAGTGTTCAGGTCATCTACATACGAACAAACAACAACTGACAGAACACGTTTAATTAGAGATCCCGAAATGTTTTATATAACTAATTTCGAAAATAACGGAAAAAATGTCTCAGCAGGATTCGAATGACACTACCACGTGCGCTACACCGACAGATGCTGCAGTTGTTTATATTATTGGTACTTACGCGTACTTGCAAAACTTCAAGGTCGAATTTTTCGAGAATTTTTGAGAGCTGCATCGAATAGGTTTGGCAAATTGTTATTTCAGAAATGTTCAAATGTTTGTATAGCTTATGAGACTCAACTACGGGGTCATTAGTCCCTAAACTTACAAACTAGTTATCAACTAGATAATACTAAGGACGGCACAAATATCCATGCCCGAGGGGGGATTCGAGCCCCCGTACGTAGTAGCCGTGCAGACCGTGACTGGAGCGCCACAGTCCCCTGAGCCACCGCGGCTGGCAATTGTTATTTAAGTTCTGAACCTCACATATCATAAATATGAAGAAATTCTAAAATCATGTGGTCTCGTTAGATCTGGATAACCGCGTGACGCTGTAATTTGTCGAGAAGTCGCAACACTGGCAGAGGGCAATGTGATGGACGATAATCGACGCTTGCTGCCGGGAATGGCGATTGAGCCTCAACGTACACAAGTGTAAAGGCTGAGTTTACCTCGAAAGAATATCCTTTATTATACAACTACGCAATAGCAGGACAAAGACATAGGGGGCTATTTCAAGCGGAACGATCACGTAAAATCAGTCGCGGGTAAGGCTGATGCCGGACTGAGATTCAATGGAAGAATCCTCAGGGAGTGAAGTACATGAACAAAGGAAACTCGTTTGACAGTCGCTCGAATATTGCCGACCAGTGTGGGATCTGTACCAGGTGCGGTTATTAGAAGACGTAGAGGTGATCGAACGGACAGCAACGTGCTTTTTTTTTTTTTTTTTTCATGGGACTTAACTACAGGGTCATCAGTCCCTAAACTTACAAACTACTTATGAACTACTTACGAACTAGGACGGCACAAATATCCATGTCCGACGGGGGATTCGAACCCGCGACCGTAGTGGCCGTGCAGACCGTGAGTGGAGCGCCTCAGTCTCCTCGGCCACCGCGGCCGGCGCAACGTGCTCCCTCGCAGGCTCGTTTACTAAGAGCGAAACCGCGACGGAGATGATTAGGAAACTGAGAGGCAGACGCTGGAAGGCAGACGTTCGGTCTCGCCGTACGGGCTTCACGAAAAGTCAACCGATGTACATCTCGCGAAGCGACACGCGGATGAATTGAGAGAGGTGAGGGCCCACACAGGCAACCATTTTGCTCACGACTGGAACAGGAGGCAGCGGCAGAACCCTCCGCCACACACCGCGGCGCCGCCAGCTCACCTGCTGACGTCCGCAGTGGGCTGGCCGGGTCGGACCTTGGCTGGCCGGTCTCAAGTTGAAGCGACGCCGCCTACAAGAGCAGGGCGCCGGGGCGCGCCACCCCCTCGTAGCGCCGCGCCGGCAGTCAGCTCTCGGTGTGACGCGGTCAGGGGCGCGTCCAGGACGGCGCGCTGCAGTCATCAAACAAATGTTAAAATGTCTGTAAACCTATCGGACCAAACTGCTTGGTCATCAGTCCGTGCCGGCCGCGGTGGCCGAGGGGACTGAGGCGCTCCAGTCACGGTCTGCACGGCCACTACGGTCGGGGGTTCGAATCCCCCCTCGGGCATGGATATTTGTGCCGTCCTTAGTATAAGATAGTTCATAAGTAGTTTGTAAGTTTAGGGACTGATGACCCCGTAGTTAAGTCCCATAAGTTCTACAAACATTTGAACATTTTCATCAGTCCGTAGCTTACAAACCACTTAAACTAAGGTAAACTAACCTAAGGACAAACACACACACCCATACCCTAGGGAGGACTCGAACCTCCACTGCGAGCAACCGTGCGCTCCGCAGCGAGGTGCATCAGACCGCTCGGCTACTCCTCTGCAGTCATCGATGGCGTCACTAGTCTGACGGCGCTTAATGGGGGAGGGGGGGGGGCTACCTGTGAGTAAACATTATATAAATACGCTAACACGAAAATTGTGGAACAGATTGCTAATTTATTCGTACAAGAAGGCCAAAGAAAGTTATATAATTCGAAAGATTGTTTGTTGTAGATTTCGCGAATATAAATATTATGTGTGCATTTAGCCATTAAAAGTGGTAAAAGGAAGTAGAAATTTTCCTGTCTACAGCTTGGATCAAGTTCTACATTCTCCAACAATCAGCTCACTGATTGGCTATTCGCCTCGACCAAAGACGCTGTAATGCCGCGCATCTGCAGTATTAGAATGACGTATTAAAATAAGTGAATATCGAAACATGGAGTGCTCCTAACTTACTTTCTTGTGCCGTTCAAATGCTTCATTTTCGCAGTGATTAAGAGTGGTTAAAGGAAATTGATGTTTTCATATGAATGCCGATATAAAGGATGATGCGCAGGGAGAGACATCTAGCGGTGCTCGGGTGGAACTACGAAGTCGACTTGTTGTCAGCTCTGGAATTCTGAATATCTCAGTATCGAAATAGCATTATTTCTTGGCGTTGTAAAAATATACGAACGCCGAAATTGTAGTACCATTTCAAATTTTAGGCTAATGAAAGTTATATAATTCGAAAATGGCATGAGAAGTATGTACTTCCGTTTTTATTTGTTGCTATTGTGTCAGGATTTCCCTTGACACGTAAAAGATACAGTTTCATACCTCCCAGTGCCGGTTAAATTTTACCAAATATCCCAGCGGCCTCCTATGATAATGTTGGAAACAAATGCTGAATAGTGAGAATCCTGTGAGTCTTCATTTTAGCCACTCGCTTGACAACGCTGATGTTTTCTCATGGAATATTCGCTTTACCAGGGCAATTATTTTTACTGAGCGGACGAGGGTACATAAAAGGACCTCTCAACCATAAAGCAGGAACAGCATTATTTGTTTACTTCATGGTCTGTACGATACACTATCGAGTCATTCTATGTGGTTCGAACAAATGGGCAATGATTTTCTATCGTGTTGTTGATGTTGCCAAAATAATCACGCGAGGCCGCCGACATGATACGTAAAATTTTACCCCCAGTAACCATTGTAAACAATTGGTCGATTTTCGACCACAGGCAATACTAGTAATCGTTAATCTGTTTATATGTGTTATTTTTCAAAAGACATAGATTGGCTGGGCAGTACTTACCTTTGTGCTGTACCGCCGATAGTTACACAAATGAAGAACAAAGGAAAAGGACGAAAAAGGAAAAGATTTCGGAACACAGTTCCTTCTTCAGGTGGGAGATTAAGGAAGAAAAAATGATGGGAACGGAAGGGGAAGGTAATTCACAACCCAGGTCATGAGGATGGTGTTTAAGGAGTATGGAAGTGTATATTAGTACTAAGCCAAGCCAGGGAGGATATATATAACCAAATAGGACAGATCAAGCAGTAAAGAGAAGAAAAAATGAGTGAACCGAATGATGCTGAGCCGTGGAGGGGGGAAGGGGTCGTCTAAACGTTTTTGATTAACAAGAATAGGAAGATGTAGAGGAGAGAGAGGGAGGGAGGTAAGGAAGGGGATGAGAAATGAGTGATAGATAGGTGAGTTGAGGGTCGAAGGGGGGTGGGGGAGGTTAGAGTCGATTTAGGCCAGGAGGGTGGCGGGAGGAGAGGATATGTTGGAGAGCAAGTTCCCACCTCCGTAGCTCTGAAGGATTGGTGTTAGGTGGCGGTACCCAAACGGCACGTGTGGTGTAACACGTGCCCAGGTCCCCGGACTCATGCTGGGGGGCATGCTCTGCCACAGGATACTGGGCGTCCCCCAGGCGAACAGTCCGTCTGTGACCATCCATCCCCTCAGCCAGTTTGTTGGTTTTTTTTACCAACATAGAAGGCCACACTGTGGATACATGTTAGTTGATATATGACGTATGTTGTCTCGCATGTGGCCCTGGCCTAAAGAGGGTAGGTTTTTCCTGTGGTGAGGCTGCATTATGTTGTTGTAGGAGGATGCATTAATCAAATGTTTATACAGGGTGTTACAAAAAGTAGGGCCAAACTTTCAGGAAACATTCCTCACACACAAAGAAAGAAAATATGTTATGTGGACATGCGTCCGGAAACGCTTAATTTCCATGTTACAAATCATTTTAGTATTTCTCTTCAAATGTAAACTGGAAATAATTCGTGCAGACAATTGTCAAAATACCCAATTGTTTCGTTAGTATGTACTGTACTTCCACGATTCACCGCCAGTTGGCCCAATTGAAGGAAGGCAAAGTTCACTTCACTGCTTGTGTTGACATGCGACTCATTGCTCTACAGTACTAGCATCAAACACATCAGTACGTAGCATCAACTGGTTAGTGTTCATCACGAACGTAGTTTTGCAGTCAGTGCAATGTTTATAAATGCGGAGTTGGCAGATGCCCATTTGATGTATGGATTAGCACGGGGCAATAGCCGTGGCATGTTACGTTTGTATCGAGACAGATTTCCAGAATGAAGGTGTCCCGACAGGAAGGCGTTTATGGGGGCATTTGAAAGCTCCGGTACCAAATGTAGAGACTCTTCTTGCTCGTTTTGTGGACGACTGTGATGCAATACGCCATTCTCCAGGGCTGCATCAGCGCATCAGAGATTCCATGCGACGAAGGGTGGATGCATGTATCCTCGCTAACGGAGGACATTTTGAACATTTCCTGTAACAAAGTATTTGAAGTCACGCTGGTACGTTCTGTTTCTGTGTGTTTCCATTCCATGATTAATGTGATTTGAAGAGAAGTAATAAAATGAGCTCTAACATCGAAATTAAGCATTTCCACACACATGTCCAAATAACATATTTTCTTTCTTTGTGTGTGAGGCATGTTTCCTGAAAGTTTGGCGGTACCTTTTGGTAACGCCCTATATATTTTGTCTTTCATAACGCTCTCACTTTGCAGTAAAGTGTTATGATAATTAATTAAATAATTAATAGTAATTAATAATTAGCTGAGCGATCTAAAGCGCCTATATAGCAAGTAGGAGCCAGGTTTCGAATCCCGCCATAGCACAAATTTTAATTCAATGCCTCTCTTTACAATTAAATATTTATTATTATCATCATTTAGCTATCATATTTCTAAAGAGTGTATATTAGTCTTGTGTAGTGCGCGAACGAACTAGTTCGGAAGAGCGCTTCCAGAGGCGAACTAGTTCGCAGATCCCTCGCCTCTTAGTTCGTCCGCACCGTCTCCTAAGACTCGGGGAACAGCGAGAGGACGCGAGAGCGCACATAATCGCGTGATTCCCTTCTGCCACTTACCATCATTTCGAGCTGAGATGCAGCCACAAAAAATCTATTTTAAAAATAAAGTACTACGAGTACTCTGTATGCAAAGTAGTTGAATACCATTGTATCACCCATTCGTGTAAATAACTGAATTATTTGCCTAAGTATTTGATGTCAAATTGCCCAAAAATACGGGTAATAGCACACGCTTTGGCAACACTGATTCATTATATGAAAAAGCTGTCATAAAAAAGAGCTCTTTTAGTAGCGGCAGCAAAAGCCAAAAAGAGCGGACGAACTAGGAGCAGCTGGACGAACTAGGAGCAGCTGGACGAACTAGGAGCAGCTGGACGAACTAGGAGCAGCTGGACGAACTAGGTACAGCGAACGGTTATGCCAAACGTATCTCGCTTCATAGTTCGGTGATTCTTTTCCGAACACCGACGGGCAATAGCGAGAGGGCGCGTCGCAGAATTAAAAAGCACGTGTTTGCCTTCTGCTGATGAGTCATTTCGAGGTGAGCGTCTGCCTGCTAGATTACATACTTCAGTGTTACAAAATTTCTGTTTTGATGTGTTCTCCACTCTGCAATATCTGACTAATAAATTCCATAATGCCAAGATACAGAGATAACTCTAAACTTAAACGCGAGAAATTATCCACAAACAGTTTCTTTTGGTTTGCGTGATATCGTTAGCGGCTCAAGCAGCAAGCGCATGAAGCAGCTAGGTGGGGGAACTTCTCCCTCCACCTGCACGCGCAGACCACGCCGCTCAGCCGTCACTGGGAGCGGACGAACTAAAATAGCGAACTAGTTCTCGGCAGAACCGCGAACTAAAGTGAACGCTCCCGACCGCGAACTATTATGCGCAAGTCTAGTCTATATACAGCATGGTCACAATGTAAGTAAATTTAAATACTGATAATAATTACAGTACGATAATGTTCTGAATGGTTTACCACACCCTAGTTCAGCTCGGATACTTTCGGTAAAATTCAATTGAAATCGTTTCTTTTATTGTTACTGCTAACACTTCCTATACAATATTCCTGTTCTCAGGAGATTCACTACTGTGGTTTATATTTTCTACTAACTGTATAACTGCCATCTGAATTACTTCTATTTGGTATTTATTGTTACCAACAGAACAATGATTGAGTGCGCAATAGCGAAAACTGTTTCGTCACCTGTGTGGCGTTCTACTGCAGTAGAGATTGGCACGAGTTTATTTTGTAAGCACTGCACTAAATGCTGTTAACGTTTCCATCCAATACAGTCCCATCCAACACCCTTCAGGGTGAACTCAGTAATGGCAAATGCGGACTACACAGAAAAGATATAAAAATTATTTTTAATTTCTGTGATTTTGAGGTGCGCCAATTTTTAAATAAGCTGTTTTTGTTCCTAAAACATATCTCTTCTATAAATATACAAGTATACGTGATAACAATCTACATATATACATATGTAGCACGATGTGTTGCACTATGCGGACTTCACTAGAGCCTAAATAAGCAACATTCTGTTGTGTGCCAAACTCCAGGCAAAATTACATTCTTCCGAGCTACCATGTCGTGGCATCACATATTGTAGAAAGAGTTGTATCCAATTCGTTCCAGAAACCCCCGTCTCCCTGCCGGCCCTCAGGATCTGTGTCTTATGTGGTTGATATAAGTAGTTTGGTGCAGGATCTGTGTCTTATGTGGTTGATATAGACTAATGGGCGAGCAAAAAGAAGAAAAACCAAACTGCTAGGGAGTGGGGGCGAATGACCGTTGCCCCCCCTCCCCCCCTCCCCCCCTCCCCCCCCCCCCTCCGTACTCGCAAGCTCCAGCAAGAGGCAACTGCTCCAGAGAGTAGTCACTGAGCTGGGCGCCTAGCTACAGCCGGAACTGGCAGACGAGCGGAGCCTCCAAACATACGCTCTAACTCTCTCTCTCTCTCTCTCTCTCTCTCTCTCTCTCTCTCTCTCTCTCTCACACACACACACACACACACACACACACACACACACACACACACACAGTATAATGCCCGAAAGGCCGACGAGGCTATATTATTTCATTGCCGGTGTCGCAATCTGACTTCCCTTTCGTTTTTGGTGGAAATGCCTGCCTGCAGGAACGTCCATGACCTTATCACTCAATGCGTTACGTTTTTGCTGTCTTAATACCTTTTCTTTTCGAAAGTTGGGGTGTTCCCTTGGTGTATCTTTTGTTCTATATGGGAGGAGCTTGTTAGCGATTTTTCTTCTTTCATCTGAATCCCGGAATTCGCCTTACGGCTCAGGCAAGAACTGCTTGTGGTAAAAAATAAATAAATAAAAATAAAAAAACTTTAAAAAAACCCTCAGCTAGGATTTGCTGGGTTTGTTTATTCTTCTCCTTAATGTTAGCATTTCGAATTTTGATTTTATAGGATAGGTTTGGGTATTTTATTCTTACGTTGTCCTATGTTTTCATCTTTTTTTTTTTAACTACATTTTGAAGAATCTTTAACTTGTTACCGCTGTACTGCTGGATCATCACAAACTCCCATTACCTTCCAGTATGAATCTAGGAAGGGAAGGCATATTTGAATTTCGGACAGTTAAATGCTGTGAGTGTCTATTTTAGTACGTGTTTAGTTGCCGCAGTGTAGATGAGTCTCTTTATTCCAAAGTTGGCGCATCATCCCTTCAGTCTCATTAGTAACTTCTTTGAACTGAGGGTGTCGTATAATGAGATGTGGGTAAGTCGTATGTCAAAGTGTGATCATTATTCTAGTACGAAGATTTTGTACATGTAGAGAGATACTACATGTTGAACACTTCTTGTACTGTATTTTACCTGCCTAAACAGACTGGAATTTTTCTCAGCTGTTTTTATTTTTTCTGCAGTAATTTTGTGCAAATTAAGGTCGTCATCTAGATAGATTCCGAGTTATTTGACTTTAGATTGAGGAGTTATGTTTTGTTGGACATTGAGGTTGAGTGCTTTTTGAGTTTTAAGTTGAAAAAGGTTTCTGTGTCAAGAAAGGATTAGTTGACCTTTTGTGGGACTTGGCCTTATCCTCCATTCGTCGAACGAGGATTCGAGTTTGTTAACGTAACTGTTTGTGTGTACGTTTATTATGGTGCAGGTTGAGGGAAATGCCTGCTTACAAAGTTACACCCTCACCCCAGCACCTGGGTGTGGGGATGCCCACACTGTGCAGTGAGTACGGCAGAGGCAAGGCAAACTGCGCATTGGGGCACGCCTGCTATGAAGGTGAAGTATGCGGATGTTTGGCTTCCTACGCAGACTTGAACTTTGTTCCTTTGGCGTTAGTCAGCATTCGCTCTCTACAGTGATTTGAGATTCAGCACTTTCTATCAGCCATTGGAGCTCTTGTGCTTTCGCCATACAGGTACGACAGTCTACAAAAAATTCAAATGTTTGTTAAGCTTATGGGACTTAACTACGGGGTCATCACTCCCTAAACTTACAAACTACTTATGAACTAGCTAATCCTAAGGACGGCACAAATATCCATGCTCAAGTGGGGATTCGAACCCCCGACCGCAGTGGCCGTGCAGACCGTGACTAGAGCGCCTCAGTCCCCTCGGCCACCGCGGCCGGCGCTTCAGATTTATCTTTAATATCTTTGACATATTCGAGACGAAAATCCGTCTCAGGGATTGTATATTTCTATTTTCATTAATATTTATATCACCTTAGAAAGGAATGTTCCAATATGTCCATTCCTGAGGTGCTATTCCGCTGAATGTAGAGCCTTGGCAGTAGTGGCAGTATTCTATGGAACACAGAAGCTGAATTAAAGTTTGTGGCGTGAAGGAAATCGTGCTTAGACTATTCCGAGGCGCCTTAATCGCTAGTGAGGTGGTGGTCTAGCGGTAAGACGTCTGCCTAGTAAGCATCGGGGTCTCGGTTCGATTCCTGGTCGCATCACAAATTATATTCAATGCTTCAGACTTATCTTTAATGTTAGTTAGTTACAGAAAGCGCTAAGAAAAAGAAAGTCTATGTGTAAGAGATGTTTCCAATAGACGGAAGTTGTTATTGTGACTGTTTGTATTTTAAGGTCTTCAAATAAAGTTTGTTATGAAAGGCAACAATCTGTTTATGTCTCTTTCTTTTAAAAATGTCAAAATAGTAAATCGAAGTTTATGATGCCTAAATATTGCATGGTTTCAAGATTTATAAAGAAGATTTAACACGGCGACCAAATTATAAAGTTACGTGTTTCGTAAACTACTTTGGTGGTTTTCCTTTAAATGTTGTCGTCTTACCACGCATTATCACTCTGACTGTCTCGTGCATTAGACATGGAGTACTTTTTATTGGCTCATTACAAGATGTTCTCTCTTGGCTAGGAACAGGGGACTGATAACCTATATGTTTAGCCCCCTTTCAAAAACGCAAAAATGTTCAAATGTTTATAGAGTCTACGGGACTTAACTACGGGGTCATCAGTCCTTAAACTTACAAACTACTTATGAACTAGTTACAACTAAGGACGGTACAAATATCCATGCCCGAGGGGGGATTCGAACCCCCGACCGTAGTGGCCGTGCGGACCGTGACTGGAGCGCCTCAATCCTCTCGGCCACCGCGGCCGGCTTCAAAAACGCAACAACAACAACAATATAAAGTTACGTCTACTTTAAAAGAAGTGGAAATAAGGGAAACTGTTTTATATGTGCCGTCTCATGAAATTTATAACTTCAAATATGGAGTGTTATCGAATTAGGATTCGTCAAACCACACTCCTGGCCATTAAAATTGCTACACCACGAAGATGACGTGCTACAGTCGCGAAATTTAACCGACAGGAAGAAGATGCTGTGAAATGCAAATGATTAGCTTTCCAGAGCATTCACGCAACGCTGGCACCTGTGGCGACACCTACAACGAGCTGACATAAAGAAAGTTTCCAACAGATTACTCATACACAAACAGCAGTTGACCGGCGTTGCCTGGAGAAACGTTGTTGTAAGGAGGAGAAATACGTACCATCACTTTTCGGATTGTAGACTATCGCGATTGCGGTTTATCGAATCGTGACAGCCGCGGTGGAGTAGCCGAGCGGTCTAAAGCGTCTCGCTGCGGAGCGCGCGGTTGCTCGCCGTGGAGGTTCGAGTCCTTCCTGGGGCATGGGTGTGTGTGTTGTCCTCTCGTTAGTTTACCTAGGTTTAAGTAGTTTGTAAGCTACGGACTGATGACCACGCAGTTTGGTCCGATAGATTTACAGACATTTGAACATTTGAATCGCGATATTGTTGCTCACGTTGGTCGCGATCCAATGACTGTTAGTAGAATATGAAATCGGTTTGTTAAGGAGGGCAATACGGAAGGACGTGCTGGATCCCAACAGCCTTGTATCACTAGCAGTCTAGATGACAGGCATCTTACCCGCATGGCTGTAACGGATGGTGCAGCCACGTCTCGATCCCTGAGTCAACATATGAGGACGTTTTCAAGACAACGACCATCAGTTCGACGACGTTTGCAGCAGCATGGACTATGAGCTCGGAGTCCATGGCTGCGGTTACCCTAGACGTGCATCAGAGACGGGAGCGCCCGCGAAGGTGTACGCAACGACGAATCTGGCTGCACGAATGGCAAAACGTCATTTTTTCGGGTGAATCCAGGTTGTGTTTACAGCATCATGATGGTCACATCCGTGTTTGGTGACATCGCGCCATCGCGGTCATCGCCGTACTGGCGTATCACCGAGAGTGATGGTATGGGGTCACTTCTTATTCGCATCGACGGTAATTTGAAGAGTGGCCGTTTCATTTCAGGTGTTACGACGTTTGGCTCTACCTTTCATTCGTTCGCTGCGAAACCCTACATTTCAACAGGATAATGTACGACCGCATGTTGCAGGTCCTGTACGGGCCTTTCTGGATACGAAAAATGTTCGACTGTTGCCCTGGCCAACACATTCTGCAGATCTCTCACTTATTGAAAACGTCTGGTGAATGGTGGCTTAGCAACTGGCTCGTCACAATACGCCAGTCACTACTCTTGATGAACTGTGGTGTCCTGCTGAATCTGCATGGGCATCTGTACCTGTACACGCCATCCAAGCTCTGACTCAATTTGTGTCAAGGCCGTATACGGGCAGAGGTGGGTACTGATTTGTCAGGATCTATGCATCCAAATTGCGTGGAAATGTAATCACATGTCAGTTCTAGTATAATATGTTTGTCCAATGAATACCCGTTTATAATCTGCATTTCTTCTTGGTGTAGCAATTTTAATGGCCAGTAGTATAGTTAACGCAATAATAGGAGAGAGACTGCTTCGTGTGTAGTGGACTCCTGACCTGTTCAGCGGAAACGGCAACCCCATTACCCTTTGGCGCAGGTCGAGGAGTCTGAGGCCCACACGGTGGCAGAACCGCCTGAGCCTGTGACTCGTACGGGTCTGCACGAGAGGTCCGCACTCGGTCTTGTGAACTGTGCAGTTCTGCCTTCATCTTGCAAGCGAGTTTGTGTGAAAACAACTGGTGATCGGTACGAGGCGAGTTGTCAGTACATACTAATGTTGCAAAAGCCGTAGAAGGACGAACAGTAATAGAGAAGTGTAACGATTACCGTAAGAAAAGTGCATCACGTGTTTAGGGCTGTAGAAGCGACCGTGGCTAAATCTTAGAGAAATAAGGCGTTTAGTGAAGAAGATGGGAGAATGTGGAAAGAAGTGCCGGACTCTGGGAGAGCCGGTATAGCACGGGAGAGCAGAGAGGCGGTGGTGCGCTATTCTCAGGGCAGGGTGTAGCATCAGACAGCTACCGGCTGCTGCTGCCTACGCAACAGGTCTCGGGAAGGAAGCTTGCCCATTAGCGCCTGGTCGGTCCCTGTGCCCTGTGCTGTGTGTGGCCGCTCACCAGTGCTGGGTGGGGGCGGCCGACACCGCAGACCGGGCCAGGGCTGTGTGTGTGTGTGTGTGTGTGTGTGTGTGTGTGTGTGCTGCCCCCGCCTCAGGGCAGCCGTGTGCGCTGCCTGCATCGGCGCACCACACTGTACGACCATTTGCCGAGTAGGGCGGCAGTTGTTTGCTGACTAGGGCAGGGTACCCTCAATGTTTAGAGATACGCTGAACGTTTCGGATCCAAACACGGGACGGGAGTCCTACAAGGAGTCCACGTGCGTATATCGGATTTTAGAATTTTTTGTTACTTATGGTACGTGAAGTTCAGAACTTCAATAACAGTCAGCCAAAGCCATTCGACGCAACTCTCATAAATTCTTAAGAAAATCGACTTTGAAATTTTGCAAAGTGCACGTAAGTACCAGTAAGTAAAGCGATTGTAGCATCTGTCGGCTTAGCTCAGGTGGTAAGGTACTGGCGTCCTAACCATAGCGTCGCAGGTTCGCGTTCCACTGGGACATATACGCATCTACATTTTTTCGTTTTCTCACTCACAAGGAAAGTACTTGGGCTCAGACAAACACATACACACCGAAATCGTATGATAGATAATGTAAAGATCCCTTATTGCACTAGTGATACTCCGTCATCTGCAAAACTCTGCAGTCGTCCGTTAGAGTCCTCTGCGTGTGCCATGCCGCATTGCACTTTGACCTGTCGGTTCGCCAGTAGGGACGGTGCTGTGTGCCTCCGAAGTTGCGTTTTGTGATGTTATTGGTGTGGTGAAGCGTCAGATGGGGCGGCAATTGCTAATCAATCCTGATAATGTATTGCGATTTGTTGAGATGAAGTTACGAAGAACCCTTCGTGAAGATGGTATTAGTGTAGAAGATGAATCATTTGCATGCTTTCTCGTATCTGTTATGGTACAGAAATATGAGCATAAGTTAGATACTGCTGGTACAAACTCATAATAATGATAATAGGGATGATAATGACGAACAACTCATTGCAAGCGCTACTCGTATGGTAAGTGCGGGAAGAGGCGATGGAAGCAATGGCAGTGAATACCAACAGACTTTCTGGAAGAAGGTTAAAGTTGCAACTATTATTACGGCTTTTGATGACAATTCTCTAGAGAACATGTACGATGATTATTACATAAGTTATAGTTAAGATATCAGCATTACGTATGGCATCTACAATTAAATCTACAGTGCTATCTAGAGCATGGTTGCAGAGATTTGCAGAAAAACGACACCCAAAGCACATTGAGGTGTACGTAGAAATCATGTAACCAAACTATCATACAGATATGTTTGTTCGAGCCCATGCACTTTCCTTGTCAGTTATACAAAATATTTTGGGATCTCTAATTCCACTTGTTGTGTCAGTTCTATTTTATGTGTATGTAGACGAGTTGAAATCCTTGTCGTCAAGTAAAACGGAGGTTGAGTAGGGTACCTTCTTGGAAAGCCATTAGTATCTAGGGAGATGACTTTGCAAATATAGTGCCGAAGCTCTTCACAAACTGAACAATTAAAGACTACCGTCGTGAACTAATAGTGAAGCCAATACTGTTAAAAAGTGCAACCTACGTTTTTTGATTGACCATCATTATTAACAAACGTCCATAAAATATCGAAAATTACGAATAAACAAAAACAAGTGCACTTTTCGTAAAAATTACCATTAGATTTTAAAATTGTTCAAGTGTTCGAACACAACGGAAAAAAATTTAAAAATTAAAAATCTGCGAAGACAGGATTCGAACCACCGACACCAGAACACCACCACCTTAGCTACACGAACAGAAGCGACTACCATTTTACTAATTGGTACTTAGTCCATACGTGTACTTTCCGAAATTTTAAAGTCGACGATCTCAAATATTTTTGAGAGTAGCGTAAATGGCTTTGGCTGGTTCTTTTTTAAGTTCTGAACTTCACGTACCAGAAATATAAAGAAATTCTATAATACGATACACATGTGCTCCCCTTGTTAGACTCGGTAACAAAACAAGAAGAAGAAATAACGAGTACCACCGAGTCCCGCTAATGCAAACCGCCGTAATCCGAACGTTCTGTTCATTGTAGGCAACCTACGGATTATGCTGAACTTAAACTTGTTTATGCATATAGAAAACAAGCAAAGTGGAGGAACAAATTTTTTAATACAATAAAAATGCATCTCTTACATGGATCAATGCGGACGGTGCCCAGCCTAAATTATACATGATTTAACGTTACTGGGGGGAAGGATTCACAAACAACACTCATTCTCTCACACACACGCAGTGTCACAGCGAAACTCACCAAAATCAGCGTGCTGAGACGAGGCGGAAGCAGGCGCCGCTATCGTAGGCGAAATTCAAGTAGTACGAAACACAATATACAAAAACACTTTGAAGCTGGCTCTGGTCTGTCGTGCCTCTTTCGAGATGGTGCGCGTGTATGGCCAAGTTAAATTACATCTGAATTGCACTGCGAGCAAACACGCTAACGGCGTAACACGGCTACATTACATGAACGCACTATACTGAAGGTGAAGTAGTTGAAAATCGGATTCATTATACAAAATCGCGGTGGATTCTTAAGTTGCAGTCTGCTAAAAATCGACGTAGGTGCTGGTTTTATATGAGAAGTGGCGTGAATTCAGGCGACTAGCTGAAAGCCCCGGAAGTCGCAACTCGGACCCACCTGGTTCCGAAAACCGATAAAATTGAATAAATTCAGTTTCCAAAAAATAAAGAAAACTTAACTACAGCATGCAACCCATAGAAATGCTTAGAATTATATAAGGAAGCGAATGAAATACGGTTAGTCGCGTTAGGGGGCGATTACAGAGACGGATGAAGTCCAGTCTCGAAAAACTCGTAAAAGAGAAATAATTACAAAGTCGGAATAATAAAATTAAAAATTACAGCATGCAACCCATAGAAATGTTTAGAATTACATAAAGAAGCTATTGAAGGACGTTGTACAAGGCTCAGAGATAATTACTGACACAGACAGAGTTCGTACTACCAGCCGGAGAAGAGACAGCAAAATTAAAATAGGCGGGGAGAAAATATCGCGAAATATTAGTGGATATCAGAAGGATACCTGCATAGTTACTTGCCTAATGGGCATGGAACACACAAGAGTGAAAGCTGAAGGCTTTGTTCTTTGAACCAACCATGTGGAACACATATCACTCATGGAAGGAAAGGATGAGAAGATTTTTACTTGCACTGTACAAGTATGAACATATCACCATTAGAAGTCGGGCCCCAAAAAGCTAGAAAGTATATACACAGAATTCAAACACTGCCACATGGTCACAAAAGGTTTTAACATATCAGGCCGTTATCAAACTGCAACTAGAATCACACACACCATATTTATCAATTGTAAATCACTGAATTGAAAAGCGAGAACACATTTCCGCACACGATCGTAGAAAACATTACAAGAAATAATTCAAAGTTCAGGAATCTAAGTTAAACGTGCTAGTCAATGAAACGCTACCATCTCCAGAAAAAAGAGCAGAACCAACCTTACCTCACCAGACGACCAGGCCAGAATGATCAGCCGAGTTGCCACCGGGGCGTGGGAAGCGACCGGAAGCCGGAAAATCCAAGAAACGGCAGTGGTGGTGACGGACAGCGAGACTCGCGCTAAAGAAGGCTCGCTGACTGGACTGTAACCAAAGGGTGTAGAAACCTCCTTGGTAACCTCAGCAGCTATCGACTCTGAGCCAGAGAGAGCGACTCAAAGCAAGCTATCACTCCCCACATTCAGACAGCCATAGATTCTCGCACACACTTAAAAGTACAACAACTGCGCATTCTCAAAGGGACAGTGGCGCAGCGGAGGAGTCGTACTTATGCCACATGATTTAATATAATAATAAATTTTTAACGTAACAAAACAAGAAAAACCTAGGAATATTAACTAATATTTTAACACATGAAATAAAAAATGCTATTCCTCAAGCCTTGAAATAGTGGGGTTCAAGTTTTATCAAAATGATAATCTAGTGACATTAAATTAATTATAACTTTACAGAAATATACAAAAAATATATGGAAGACGTCAGACGGTCGTCTTTCAAGTTTTGAGTGTATTTTCATTCGCGTGTAACTCTGTTCCTATTCCAGACTGTTTTGAAGCTTCATTTAAGTCATCAGTATCGTATGCGCCAGGTTCTATTTCCAGAATGTCTTTTTCACCATTAATTTCCAGATGTATTTTATTGTTAGCCTTTGTGATATTTGGGATGGAGTTATACGTTTCCAGCCCAATCAATGCAATAGACCACTTACCATAGCTTACGTGGAAAGTAAGTGGGGGTTCGAATCCCCCCTTGGGCATGGATATTTGTGCCGTCCTAGTTCGTAAGTAGTTCATAAGTAGTTTGTAAGTTTAGGGACTGATGACCCCATAGATAAGTCCCATAACCTATACAAACATTTGAACATCAGTCTTTCAAAGTCAGACTGTACGACAATGCGTCTAATCAACAACTGAATACCTGCTGCTTACTGCTTATTGTTATATACACCTATAAACGTGAGGAGGAACATGATGTAAAGATGTCCACATAGGTACGTGTTAAAGTCCTGATAACGTTGAAATTTGTAGAACACACGTCTTCCACTGGTGAAGAACTGCTGTAGTTCCTTTGGTGGTTGTAAGTCGCCGAATGAATCAAAGCAGTAGACGACGTCGCTGTGCTTCTTGGCGTACGCCTCCCAGTGAGTACCAGGTTCACCCACAGCAAAATGTTCAAATGTATGTATAGTCTATGGGGCTTAACTACGGGGTCATCAGTCCCTAAACTTACAAACTGCTTATGAACTAGCTAATCCTAAGGACGGCACAAATATCCATGCCCGAGGGGGGATTCGAACCCCCGACCGTAGTGGCCATGCAGACCGTGGCTGGAGCGCCTCAGTCCCCTCGGCCACTGCGGCCAGCCACCCGCAGCATCCAGGTTCTCTATCGCACAGTCAGTAGATTTCCACATAGCCTTCGGTAGTGTATTCAGCATGAAGACTCCACGGAATCTTCGGATGCCAACATTTTTAACGATCTTTATCAAGTCCCTATTCGTGAGCGCTCTGTCTGGAAGGACGGCTGCCGGCCGTGGTGGCCGAGGGGACTGAGGCGCTCCAGTCACGGTCAGCACGGCCACTACGGCCGGGGGTTCCAATGTCCCCTCCGGAATTGATATTTGTGCCGTCGTTAGGATTAGCTAGTTCATAAGTAGTTTGTAAGTTTAGGGACTGATGACCCCTAGTTAAGTCCCAGAAGCTCTACAATCATTTGAAACATTTGAAGGACGGCTATGGACCTTTTTTTTAAAAAAAATCAGTCTCGAAGATGCCTAGTCCTCTCTTGTAGTTTCAAGTACATTCCTTCTGCAATTACAGCTTCCTCAATCGTGCGATTATGTCTTCTTGCTTCGTTCAACTGTTTCTGGGCATTCTCTGCGTTCTCCACTGCGTTGGCGACGGGCTGCGGCACCACCCGCCAATGAGCCCAACGCTGCAAGGGCCGGGAAGAGGAAGGGGATAACACCGCCATATATCGGGGGTAACGGTAAAATCCCATTCACACCTCCTGGCGTGCCATTAGCTTTCCGGTCATTAACCTTCTAGCTGCGTCCAGCGACTGCCAAGGCCCCGCTGCTGCCCTGCCGAAACGCGCCGCCATATGCTGTTACCCGTCCTGAAGGTTAAAAGTAGGCCACTGTACGGAATACAAGCTTAATTCTGGTAGCAGGTATCCAGATAAGAGTTTACTGTTATGAAGAAGCTTAATTTCAATAGTAAAATTAGCAAAAGGTCCGTGTGAGCTACCGCCTACTCCCTGCTGTAAAACCCTGTTCCCTGGCCCTAATTGAGAACTGACTTGGTTCAAATTACTCTAAAAACAGGAATTTAACGATACAGTGCCGAATATACGTAGCAGCTCACACAAAATTACATACAGGCATCAGTAAACAAGCCACCACAATTAAAGTTATTTCGTAAAGGTGGCTAAAGGAAAACATTTATGGCGCAACGGAACTTAAGCATAAAATATTGCATCTGAGCTTGTTCTCAACACTGGTAAAAAAACAATATTAAATAAAAGGGGGAAGGTGCTCAAAACTACCATTTATAGGCAGTGAAAAGTATACTGAACTTAAATTGTTTATTCAGGTCGAACGCAAGCAAAATGGGGAACCAATTTTGTTTATACAATAAAAATGCATCTCCTTACATGAGCTAATACTGACGATGCCTAGCATTACGTAGAACGCTGCTGGGGGAGGGAGTGCGAATTTACAAACAACAATCACTCGCTCACACACACGCAATGCCACAGCGAAACTCACCAAAATCAGCGTGCTGAAACGAGGCAGAAGGAGGCGCCGCTATCGTAGGCGAAATTCAGCAAACCCGGAGGTACCGCACAACACAATTTACAATGAAACTGTGAATATGACTCTGGTCTGTCGTGCCTGATTTGAGATGGTGCGTGAGTATAGCCAAGTTAGGTTGCATTTAGATTAGACCGAGAGCTAACACGCTAACGGCGACACACGGCTACGTTACATGATCGCACTCCACTGAAGGTGAAGTTGCAATCTGAGAGTAAACTATCTAGGCATTGGTTTCATGAGAAGTGGCGTGAATTCAGGTAACTAGCTGCAAACCCCTGAAGTCGGAGCTCGGAACCACGTGATTCCGAAAACCGATAAAAATGAATAAATTCAATTTCCGAAAAACAAAGAAAATTAATTACGGCATGCAACCCCTAGAACTGCATAGAATTTCACAAGGAAGCTACTAAAAATGCAGCAACATGCGATTGGAAGCGTTCACAGAGACGGAAAAAGTCCAGTCTCAAAACCCGGAAAAGTTAAATAATTACAAAGTCGGAAAAATAAAAATGAAAACTACGGCATGCAACCCACAGAAATGTTTAGCATTTAATAAGCAAGCTATTGAAGGATGTTGTACAAGGCTCGGAGAGAATTACTGACAAAGACTGAATGCATACTACAAGTTCGGAGAAGAAACAGCAAAATTAAAAAATAGGCGGTGAGAGAACATCGCGAAATAGTAGTGGAAATCATAGGGATACATGGATAGTTACTTGCCTGATGGGTATGGAAGAACAATAGTAGAAGCTGAAGGCTTTGTTCTAAGAACCGACCACGTGGAACACACATCACTCGTGGAAGGAAATGATAAGAAAAATTTTACATGCAATGTACAAAAGTGAACATATCGTCTGTTAGAAACCAACAAAGCTAGAAAGAATTTGCACAGGGTTCGTAAGTCGCCACATAATCACAAAAGGTTTGAATATACCAGGCCGTTATCAAACTGCAACTAGTAACACAAACACCGCGTTTATCTGTTGGAAATCACTGGATTGAAAAACTAGAACAAATTTCCGCTCATGATCGGAAGGGATATTCCAAAAAATGAATCTAAGTTCAAGAGTCTACGTTAAACATGCTAGACAATGAAGCGCTACCATTTCCCCCGACACAAGAGCAGAACCAACCTTAACTGCCACGATGACGACCTAATGGCCAGGAGGCGCGAAAAAGCCACCGGAAACTGGAAAACCCAAGACACAGCAGTGGTGGGGTCGTGAGACTCGCCCTGGAGAGAGGTCGTCGACTAGCTTGTAACCAATGGGTGTAGAAACCTCTTTGGTCGCATCAGCAGCATGGGTTGGTAACGACTAACTATCGACTCTGAGCCAGAGAGAACCATGCAAAGCGAGTTATTATTACCTACATTCAGACAGCCATTAGATTCTGGCACATCCACTTAAAAGTAAAACAAGTACACATTCTCTTAGAGACAATAACAAATTATTAAAATAACAAAATCCTAGCAATATTAACTAACATTTCAGAAACTAAAATTTTCGTATACCGTGAGCGAGATTCTTCTCGTTTCGAATGTCAAGTGCGCAGAATTTCATCACGACTGGAACAGAAGTGTAGCTCCGTATGCATTAAAATACACACACACGGGCGGATTCTACGTATAAACATCTACCCGCTGTTCATTTATCCAAATCTTCCGTCAGTCCGCTTCCGCTGGCTGTCCATCGCCTACTCTGCCCTGTCATTGTTCATCTTCTCCTCCACCTCTCTCAGTTCATCTCGCCTCCCCCAGACGACATAAATTATCTCCTCATGTGAAGTCAGAATTATTGGAAGGCGTCAGAAATTATTGGAAGGAATCCCTCATCGCGCACGGGGATGATGCCTTTGTCTGGTCGATACGCGGTTCAAAACTACATCTATATCTAAATGTGCTATGGACTGATATGGACCTCTGTTGAATGTACCCTCCTCCGTGCGCCTCATCTACATGGCATACTCTGCAAATCACATTTAAGTGCCTCGCAGAGGGTTCATCGCACCACATTCATACTATTCATCTCCTATTCCATTCTCGAATAGCGCGCGGAAGAAAGAACACCTTAATCTCTCAGTTCGGGCTCTGATTTCTCGTATTTTATTCTGATGATCATTTCTACCTATGTAAGTGGGAGTCAACAATATATTTTCGCATTCGGAGGAGAATGTTGGTGATTGAAGTTTCGTAAGTAGACCACGCCGCAGCCATAGCCGCCGTTATAGTAATGATTCCCACCCCAGGTCCTGTATCATTTCCGTGACGCTATCTCCCCTGTATCGTGACAATACAAGACGAGCTGCCCTTCTTTGGACTCTTTCGATATCCTCCGTCAAACCCACCTGATAAGGATACCACACTGAACAGCAATGCTCCAAAAAAGGACTGACAATCGTAGTGTATGCAATCGCTTTAGTAGTTCTGTTGCATCTTTTAAGCGTTCTGCCAAAAAAACCCAATCTCTGCTTCGCCTTTTTTACGACATTATCTACGTGTTCTTTCCAGTGTAAGTCTGAAGTAATAGTAATTGCTAGGTATTTAGTGGAGCTTACGGCTTCACTTCTGATTGATTTATCTTGTAAACAAAGTTTAACGGATTTCTTTTCGTACTCTTGTGGACGACTTCACACTTCTCATTATTTAGAGTCAATTGCCAATTTTTACACCATAGTGATACTCAGATCGTTGTGTAGTTGGTTTTGATCTTCAGATGATTTTACTAGACGATCAATGACGGCGTCCTTTGCAAACAACGTAAGAGGGCTACTCAGATTTTCTCCTCATAAACGATTTAGGAACAGCAGAGGACCAATAACACTTTCCTGTGGAACGCCCGATATCATCTCTGTTTTAGTCGATGCCTTACCATCGATTACTACAAACTGTGTCCTCTCTGACAGGAAATCCTCTATCCAGTCACAAATCTGGTGGGATATTCCATAACCACGTAATTTGATTAAAAGCCGTTAGGCTACTCCTAAGTTACTCTTATTTTGAAGAACAAGTTTTAGAATTTAATCAAGATTGGAACGAAACTATATATTTGTATCCTTGGATCTCTGTGTCCTGACATCTAGAAAATTCCTCCTCTCACAATTCACGGCTGGCTTACAGTAATAAATACAATAGCATTCGTGGACAGGACACGTTTGAATTTGTACTGCATTACTAGCAACGTATGTCGAATGATGGGCTCCTCATTTTTTCATACCGCTTTGGAAGTTCTAATATGAGCTCGCGGTCGATGGAATTAAGTTACGTTCCCTGGAAACATTAATTCCGAAATGTAAATTCAGTGCCGGAAATTTGCTCGCCGAATGAGTATTACCTATGCATCTGCTTTGTAATCCGATTTCCAAGTATAAATGATACCACGGAGATAAATGTAATCAAGTCTTTCTTTCTTACTTCCTGTTAATTCACTTTCTAAGGAGCCCCTTGGGATCTCACTCTTTTGAGGGCCGGTTTGCATTTTTTTTCCTCATTACTTATCTCATTTTCTGTTATTGCTTGTGCAACACCAGTTGTACCTCACCTCCGTCCAGCGTTTCTATTGTCTAAAACGACGTAGTGCAAAAAATTAAAAAAAAAATAAACGCAATACAAGAGCAGCTGTCTCCACTTTGCTAACAATCAGTTCGTTAGACTGTGACCAGTTTCTTTGAACTGAGGAAACCGCCATGCCGGAAGTCTCAATTTATACTGTGACCAGTTTTCTCTCCGGGTGAATTCGAATAATTGCGTTCCAAGAGTAGCGAGTTCACTGTATTTTGCCACCCCCCCCCTCTCTCTCTCTCTCTCTCTCTCTCTCTCTTTCCCTCCCTCACATTCTCTTTCTTTTTCTTCGTCCCAGTTTTCGCACGGTTCTCTTCTAAAACCATTATTGTCCTTGTGATAATTGTACTCATGTGTAGATACCATTTCATAATTGATCTGTTACTCGTTGAAGTGGACCGTAACAGAAGCAATAAGAATATAATAAACAACGGCCTCCTAACTACCCATTATGAGACAACGCGGGCTGTATGACCGCTACCTTCAGTAGCAAGTATTGCACCACTGAGGTGAAAATACTGGCTGAGACTCAATGTCCCATTACGGTCTTTTTTATTTGAAAAACTGCAGGAGGTGCGAGTCCTGAACATTCCAGTAAGTTTTTTTAAAGAGGGTTGTATGATACATCAAATAATGTCAGCACTTTCTGACAGTTAAGAGATTCGACGTAGCAGTTATGGTGGTGCAGGCTGGATTATTCTCCATAAAAACAGTCCCAATGTGTTCTACAGTTTGTCGCTCTTGGTTCAAAGTGTACTAATGTTTGTAAACCCAGTGGACACAACTACTATTGTTATGAGTCCTTACACTTACAAACTACTTAAAATTACTTACCCTAAGAGCGCCACATACACGTAAGCCCGAGAGAGGACCCGAACCTCGGGCGGGAAAGGCCGCCCAGCCCGCAGCATGACGCCTTAGACCACGCGGCTCCCTCTCGGTCAACATACGTTTGAAGGCACTGAGTGGAGAGGCAGAAGGACATCCGCGGAAATGCCGGCACGCGCTGCTTCGACGTTACTCACAATGGTGTCTGTTGCTTATTTTCTCTGCCTATACATCTGCTTTAAATCCGCCACTTATAAAAGTGTTGTGGAGTGAGGTCACGTGAACTGAGCGGCCACTCCATAGACGCACGTCGACCAGGAGACTCACCGTCTGAACACCGACCACCCACTGCACCCTGGCGTCTTCATTCACAGCCAACGGCAACTCCACTTCCTGTAGCATATCCGTGTAGCTTTGAGCGTTTATTTTCTGGTTCATGATAATGGGTCCAGTAACAGGGGGACCCATATTGCACACCACGTCACAACTCCCACGTCACCAGCTGCCTCTGAGGGTTCCCTCCAGTGTGGTTACTGGTCACTACGGTATCTGTGGCTTCGTCGGCTACTTCACCGCTGGCTAAAACGTCTGCCTCATCACTGAAGGTGGTACCTTCTGCAAAAGAGGAATATGTTTGAACTTGCTGTAGGCCACACGTGAAAAACGTCCTTCTGGGTCATTCTTCGCTAGGTGATGGTGTAGCTCCGTCTTCAGTGGACGCCAATGATGAGCACGAAGGATTCGTACGATCTGTGACTGCCTCGCTTCGCATTCTGTTGGAGGCCGTCGTGTGCCGTGGTGTGCGCTCTTCACGAAGGTCGCCAAAACCACGGCTGCGGCTGCGTGGCCAGCGGAGTTTGGTGGACGGCTAGTAGTGGTACAGTGTACCCTCCGCCACGCACCTTACGGTGTGGAGTATGTATGTGGATGTGGATGTAGATTAAAGGCTGCGCCCCACCTGCAGGGCCGCCACGGCCGCAGAGCGCTGCCAGCTGAGAGCTGCTCTGCTCTGCTCTGCTCTGGTCTCGTCTGCTCTGCTCTGGTCCCGGCAGCCAGGCGGCCACCGGCCAGAGGCGGGAGACGCCGACTGTGATCGCGTTTTCAACTTATAGAATTTATCTGAATACCCTTCAACTGCCGAGATGCTCCAATATGAAGAATTCGTATCAACAAAGTGTCCGAAAAGTTCCTCGCGAAAAATTAGGTCGTTCCCGATGGGATGCTTGCTTGCGGCCTTTTATCTCTTGACCAGTACGTCGGATTATCGTGTTATTGCGAAGTTACATTCGGTGTTGTGTGTGCTAACTATATGGAAAATATGTCGCCAATCCCGTTAGTATTATAGAAGTAATAAGCTGTAACGTCAGGCAGACCGCCGAATTCGTAATGAATGAAAAGCGGTAAAAGTAATAAACTATAAACGTCTTTCCTTTTATTGTGGTTATCGGCATAAATAAGAACCGTACGGGTCTCAGATCGCGCGTACAGTTCATTACAAGTCACTCACTGCTGTGGTTCTCAAACAGCGAGAGAACTAAGTCTCGTTTACTCGCCGCGTGATGCGGCTTTGCGCACATCTCATTGTTATGACGTCGGTGCCCTGAACAGGTGGTTCTTGTCCGCACCGTGATGCTCCTCTTGTTTGGAGGTCGTGAGTGCAGTATTTCATGCAAGTAGATTTGTCTTAATTACAAAGCAACAAATGTACAAACGGACCCTCTTACTTTATATATATGTTTCTCTCTATGTCCTGTATTTGCCCATAAATGGGAGTAGTTAGGGACCTTCAAGAAAGTTTGCATGTAATGTCGGACATTTACGAAGCGTTTTGTAAGAACGCCCCCCCCCCCCCCACTCAAACACACACATACAAAGTGATGAACCGAAAAGAAGTCTGCCGCTCACAACAGTTTGGCTGTAGATGCCGTAATGATCTTGTATCAAATAAAGTCAGCATTACAGATTTCCAAGTTACTATTTACTTTTGTCTTCAAGTCTCCCTTAATTCTCTTGCATTCAAAATTAAGCAAACTGTTTTCTTAATCTCTATCTGTATAAAAGCGAAAGGATACTCACTCTGACTGAACACGAAATATCGAAAACTCCTTCACCTATGAAGCTGAAATTTGGCAGGAATGTAGTTTATAGGTAGAAAACGTCAGCTAAGAAAGTATTTTGTGATAGGTGCATGGCGGAGCATACTTCTCCTACAGACTCACGAAATCTACAGTTTCATTCTGATCTTCACGACATTTCGCACGCCTGATGTTCAAAAGAAGAGGAAGGTCATTGTGTACCTTAAGTTTCATACAGTGCACGGGGGAGGGTACTTTCCAACATAAAAATGGATCCCTGAATACCTCGGTCGCGCCATAACTTGAGAACGGCTCGACCGATTTCACTTACCATTTTTTGTTGTTTTCGTTAGTCTCAGAACAAGGGTTGTATGAAATAAAACTGGAATATTTGAGAACAACAAAGTGCGTTGTTCAATGTCACCCTGCGTTTCTATTGTATAGAAATTTATAGTTTTGTTCCGAATTTGATGAAATTTTGCACACACTAGCTTAAAAAATAAGAGGAATGTCACTGTCTGTATAAAATTTTGTTCGGTGCATGGTGGAGATTACATATGAAATTTTAGAAAATGCATAGATTTGCTCTAATCTTTATGAATTTTTGCACACATGATCTTTAAACCAAGAGGAACTTCACTGGGTACATAAATATTTGTATGGTACATGACAGAGGGTACCTTGCAGAAAACTTTGGCGAGAGAGGGAAAGGTGAAAACGAACAGAGAGATGGGAGAGAAAGATGTGGATGCAGAGAGAGGGGGGAAGGGGATGTGCACTACGAGTGTGTAGTATAAATAAACACCCGGGTTTACAGCTAGTCTGATGTAAAAGACGGAGAGAGAAGGCGGGGTCCGCCTCGTGCCGCCCTCTGCCGCTCCGCTTCCAGTCTGCTGCCGGGTGTCTGGGCGCCTCTCCGTGTCCTGCCCTTCGCTCTCCGTCTAACCCTCTCTTCCGTCCGCCTGCTCCTCCGATCGTTCTGACATAAACACCCAGCTGGAGACCCGGCGCTGCCCGGCTGTTTACCTGCTCGACACTCTTCCGTCTGCTCTTTCTCCTCTTTCTTTGTCCACTTGTTCCCCTCCCCCCACTCTTTCCTCTTATCCTCTCCCTCCTCATCGCTTCGCCCCGCCATCCGTCCATCTCCTCCTCCTGCCTCTGTGCAACTCCGCCTCCTTACTTCATCTTCTTCTCCCCTGTTTTTTTTATCCTATTCTATTCTATTCCTTCCTTTTCTAGTCTTTCCTCTGTTTCTTAGAGTCAGCGTCGTTGACTACGGAATCGAATTGTCTGGTTAATTTTAACGACTGGTCGGATGACCTACCTGTGACACCTCCTTTTACGCCTCTCTCTGGACAATGTTTCTATCACCTTTCGTAGTGAACGGTGAAACGGTGTAAAGTTCACTGCAATGCACCCTCTGCCATGCTCCATACGGTAGCTTCCTGACGGTCAAGTGTATAAAATTTCCTCAAGATTGACATAAAAATGTAGTCCAAAAGTCAACAAAGTTTCAGCCGACCAGTTGCTTAAATATGGTTTACATGCATAAACCTTGACCTAGGTTTCGGCAAAAGTAATTTTGCCTTCTTCAGAAGTGTTCCTACGCCTCTACCAGTACGCAGTGCTCACTCGGCCTGTGTGTGGCCGTTCTCCACAATTTTATGTTGTAGACATGTTTTAAATTTTACTTTTTATTCTATGACATGGAGTCAGCCACATTTTATTTAACAACTATTTTAATATGAGCTAAATGTAATACTTCTGAAGAAGGCAAAATTACTTTCGCCGAAACCTAGGTCAAGGTTTATGCATGTAAACCATATTTAAGCAACTGGTCGGCTGAATCTTTGTTGTCTTTTGGATCGTGTTCCACCGTTGCTGAACTGCAGCCATATTTAAAATAATAAAAATGTAGATTTTGTCAATGTCCGTCTGTAAAGTATCCTCCGCCACGCACCATAAGCGTCTTGGACCGTGTGTCGTATGTGCTTCTTACCCCTACAGTAATTGTTACCTCACGGTAAGGAACATGTGCCCCAAAATATCTGCTCGAAGCCGGTCCAGTGGTTTAGGATTAGATGCGCAACATTGTCGCATGGCGCGGCGTTTTGCAGCGCTCGTCATTCTCATGACTTCTTATCTCATGCACGTGACCTGACAGCCACGGCGCGCTGCCCCTCGGTTCGGAGGTCAACTGTACGAAATTTCATCAAGACTGGAAGACGACTGTGGACTTGTATCGAACAGAAACAAACGCGAACGCTGTGATGTATATATGGAGCGACGTAAAGTAGCGTCGTATAAAGCGTCGCGGCTGTCGCGGAGCTCTCGAGCGGTCGTAAATGAGTTCTGGGCGCTGCCACACGCAGCACGGGGGGAGGAACGGCCCAGACGGGGCCACAACACTGGCGCCAGAACAGTGGCGCCACTGGCGGCGCCCCAGAAACGCCAGAAAGACTGCCGCTTTAATCACGGCTGGTAATTGGAAGTGTCAGCCTCTGAGACAACAGGCCGCCCTGTCACTGTGTGTGTGTGTGGGGGGGGGGGGGGGGGGGGGAGTGGAGGCACACGATGCGGCAGGCCAGATGCGTGCCTCTAGCACTACACGCGTGTGCACCCCTGTGCTGCGCGGTGTCCGGACACTTGCCACACTTTTACCTGATCCGAAGCGTCTGGTGCCCCTGTCTCCTCCTCCTCCTCCTCCCCCCCCCTCACCATACCACCCGGTCCCAGAATTACATGGACTGTGTCTCGACACCTTCACACTGGTCGCTTCCGCATTTAGTAGTGTCACCGTCAGGGCAGGCCTTTTGCCCATTACAGTGGTTACGCGATAATGTGTGGATGTGATTACGCCGAAAACAGGATCAATGCAGTGCAAAGCTGCTTCCGAAGAACGGAGACGTAGTGAACGAAGAGAACATCTGTGAAAACAACCTAACAATGCGAACTTTATTAGTTGTAAAAATAAAGAGTGTATCGGACGTCAGTATCCTTTAATCGGGTGATGGGGTTCCGAGTTACCGGCCGCGGTGGCCGAGGGGACTGAGGCGCTCCAGTCACGGTCTGCACGGCCACTACAGTCGGGGGTTCGAATCCCCGCTCTGGCATGGATATTTGTGCCGTCCTTGTAAGTAGTTTGTAAGTTTAGGGACTGATGACCGCGTAGTTAAAGTACCATAAGCTATACAAACATCTGACTTTTTTTTCCGGGTTCCACTGAATACGTCAGGAGTTCACTACACGCAGGAAGCGGCTATACGGATAGCGGGGGCTGAGTGGCGACACAGAGTAACTATATATTGTCTGTGGTGGCGTGGTCTAGGAGGTTTATTAGGGTAGAGGGCTTTGCGGAAACACTAAATGGGCTGTCTCAAAGTGTGCATGTCCATAACATAAAAAATATAGATCTAGGAACTATCGGTGTAACAGTTGTAAATTGTCGTAGCTGCGTCGGGAAAGTACCAGAACTCCAAGCGTTAATAGAAAGAACCGAAACACACATCATTATAGGTACCGAAAGTTTGGTTAAGCCGGAAATAAGTTTAGCAGAAGTTTTTGCAAAACATCTGTGTTCAGAAAGAATACATTAAACAAAATAGGTGGAGCGTGTTTGTCGCTGTCAAAAGTAGTCTACCATGTACTGACATTGAAGTTGATAGTTCCTGTGAGTTATTATGGGTAGAGGTTGTACTCGAAAATCGTAAAACTTAATAGTTGGTTCCTTTTACCGGCTCCCCGACTCTGACGATACTATAGCAGAAAGGTTCACATTGCAAACACCCACCCGACTCACAATAATAGTAGACGGTGATTTTAATTCACCCTCAATCTGTTGGCAAAACAATATTTTCAAATCGGGAGGTAGGCATAAAACATCGTGCGACATTGTACTAGTCCCATTCCCTGAGAATTACTTTGAACAATTAGTTCATGAACCAATTAGAATTGTAAATGGATGTCAAAACACGCTTGATCTCTTAGCAACAAATAATTCTAAGCTCATAACGAGCATTAGTGAACAAAGAGCTGTCGTAGCGAGATTAAATATCGAAAGTCCCAAAGTTACCAAAATAGACGTAAAGGAAATTTCTTCAGGGAAGCAGATAGAAATACAATACATTGCTTCTTGAAAGACAGTTTCTACTCATTCCAAACACTAAAAGTAAGTGTATACCAGATGTATCTCCAATTCCAAGAGCTGGTATCTACAGCAATTGACAGTTTAGTACCAAATAAATTAATAAAAGACACAAATCAGGTCAGGACACTGTTGCAAAAGCAACGAAAAAGGCATGCTAAATTTAAACGAACACAAAATCCCCAGGATTGGCGATCCTACACAGAAGCTCGCAATGCGAGTTGCCTACAATACTTTCCACAACGAAACTCTTTCTCGAAATTTAACTATAAGCCCAAAGAGATTTTGGTCATATGTTAAATATACCAGGGGCAAAACACGAATAATACGCTAACTACGTGATAGTAAATGCAATCCTGCCGATGATAGTGCTACTAAAGCATAGTTACCCAACATACCTTGTAGAAACTCATTCACTAAAGAAGACGAAACCAATATTCCAGATTTCGAATTACGAACAGAGACTGTAATGAGTAACGTAGAAGTAGATATCATCGGAGTCGTGAAGCAACTAAAATCATTTAACAAGAACAAGTCTTCTGGTCCGGATTGTATACCCATTAGATTTCTATTTCATTACGCTGACGCGATAGCTCCTTACTTAATAACCATATACAACCGCTCGCTCGAAGAAAGAACTGTAACAAAGACTGGAAAGTTGCACAGGCCACACCTTTATTCAAGAAAGGCAGTAGGAGTAACCCACTAAACTACAGGCCTATTTCATTGACGTCAGTTTGCAGCAGGGTTTTGGAACATATCCCGTATTCAAATATTATGAATTATCTCTAATAGAATGATCTATTAACCAAAAGTGAACACGGATTTAGAAAATATCATTCATGCCAAACGCAACTAGCTCTTTACTCACACGAAGTGATGATTTCTATCAACAAGGATTCGCAAATTGATTCCGTATTCCTTGATTTCCAGAAGGCTCTTGACACACAAATGGCTTTTAATCAAATTGCCTGGTTATGGCATATCGCCTCAAATTTGTGACTGGATAGGGGATTTCCTGACAGAGGGGAGACAGTTCGTAGTAATAGACGGTAAGGCATCGACTAAAACAGAGGTGATGTCGGCCGTTCCACAGGGAAGTGTTATTAGTCCTCCTCGCTGTTCCTTGTCTACATAAACGATTTAGGAGAAAATCTGAGCAGCTCTCTTAGGTTATTTGCAGAGGACGCCGTCATTTATCGTCTATTAAAGTCATCTGAAGATTAAAATTAACTGCAGAACGATTTAAATAAGATATGAGTATGGTGTAAAGATTGGCAATTGGCTCTAAATAATGAGAAGTGTGAAGTCGTCCACATGAGTACGAAAAGAAACACGTTAAACTTTGTTTACAAGATAAATCAATCAAAAGTGAAGGCCATAACCTTCACAAAATACCTACTAATTACTATTAAATCAGACTTAAACTGGAAAGAACACGTAGATAATGTCGTAGGAAAGGCGAAGCAGAGACTGCGTTTTATTGGCAGAACCCTTAAAAGATGCAACAGAACTACTAAAGAAACGGCATACGCTACGCTTTACCGTACATTTTTGGAGTATTGCTGCCCAGTTTGGTATCCTTATCAGGTAGGTTTGACGGAGGACATCGAAAGAGTTTAAAGAAGGGCAGCTGGTTTCGTATCGTCACGATACAGGGGAGACAGCGTCACGGAAATGATACAGGATCTGGGATGGGAATCATTACAACAACGGCGGTTACGCTGCTGCGTAGTCTACTTATGAAACTCCAATCGCCAACATTCTCCTCTGAATGCAAAAATATATTGTTGACTCCCACCTACATAGGTAGAAATGATCATCAGAATAAAATACGAGAAATCAGAGCTCGAACTGAGAGATTCAGATGTTCTTTCTTCCCGCGTGCTCTTCTTGAATGGTATGGTAGGTAAATCGTACAAAGGTTGTTCGGTGAACCCTCTGCCAGGAACTTAAATGTGATTTGCAGAGTACCCGATGTAGATGTATATCTAGATGTAGAAGGGTTCTATTCTTGGGAAAATAGTCCTTAATTTTTAAATTATTGTACAGTGTAGCTCCTTGGATGACTACATTAGTCTCATTCTGTTATCATCGTACAATTCCCTCGCCAGTGAGGAAGGAATCATATTGAGAGAAGAAATTTAACAAATTCTCTTTTTAGTTAGAAGCTGTACCTTTTGGCGAGATAGCGAAGAAAAACTTCTTTTCCGTTTTGGCTGTATCGAAAAAGATGCGGAGAGGTTTGGAAGCAAACAGCAGGAGTACGGGGAAGGGCGTCCCTTGCCTGAGGGGCCGCTAATCCGACTACCTGGCGAAGGGTCAGGCGTGGCAAGTGTCCGGCGTGGCAAGTGTCCGGCGTTCGTGCTGCGCCTGCTACTGCCGACACGTTGGCAGCACTCTCGTCCCAGGGGGTGACCGCAGCCTCAGAAGCCACGAGCCGCAGCAGTTCAGCAACAGACCTCAGAGCTCACATCCTACCAAGTTGTGAAGATTTACGTTTCGCAGATATATTTCACTATCCACTGGCCCTGACTGGTGAGCAAAGTGGTTGGGTCCCTTTGAAACTACATGAAAATGAAATAAAAATCAAGAAAAGAACAAACAAAAAACATCGGTGATCTGTCGTAGCTACTTCTGTATATAAAAGACGTAGGGAATTCCCCGAACGAGACGTAAATCGTTACTTTTGATGTAGAACGTCTACAGACAAACATATTATTACAACGTTAGAAAAAGTGTAAGGTAAGGAGGTACAAATTCGATATAGATCAAATTCCGGTGAACATGGTTCCGCGCCATTTGTCAGTCTCGCACTTGCCTTTGTTCGGCGTTGTAAAAGCTACGTTAAAAACTAAATACTGAATGAAGCAGATGTAATCCGACAATATACGAATGCCTCTTGCCGTAGACAGAAATTACAAAAAATTAAGCAGATATGCCCATAGGATGCCTGTCTTTCTTTCTTTCTCTTCAGCCCTTGTCCCGCACATGCAGGGTCGGCTTTGTCAGTGCAGATTTGGAATGTTGGTACTGACGGGGTGCACTTCCTGCCGCCATCCCTGCCCCCCGGGAGGAAACGTGTACCCCAAATGTCTGGGTTTAGTGTTATATGTGTGAAGGTGTAAAGTGTTAAGAAATGTTTGCGAATCGTGTAACTGAGGTGGGACTTGTGAACCAGCCCGGTATTCACCTAGGGGGATGTGGAAAACCGCCTGAAAACTACATAGAGGCTGGCCTGCACTCCTATCCCCTTTGCTAATCCGGCGGTCGGATTCGAACCGGGGCCGGTACGCCGACCCGTCTCGGAAAGCGGTGCGTTACACCACACGGCTAACAGAGTGGGTCGCCTTTAGGATGCCTGTAAAACATAAATATTGCACAGAACACAATTTTTATGCGCGCTAAACAGAATACGCGAAGAAGCAGTAGTCGATTTCAGATTAGAGTCTCAAACAGAATGAGAATGGGAGACGCAGTGAACAAAACGGACGACAGCTCGATGCCCAGCGGCGAGCCGGAGATGAGGCAGAGTAGCCGGAACGGGACCGGCCGCGCTGTCCGCCGGGAACTGGAAATGGAACGGCCGCGGGCAGTTCCTGGAACTGGAAGTCGCCGCGACCTCTCCTGCGTTTCGGGCCGGGAACGCCGAATGGGACCAACTGGGAGCAGCTAAGTGACGGACGAACTGACGTTCTGTCTATTTAGTTCCTCGTTTCTTCAGTTCAGTTATGTGAACAGTTCCTTTGAAACAGTTGTTTCTACATATCGGTGTTCACTTTTCAGTAATGTCGTCATTGAAGAGGAGAGATCAACCGTGGGATGACTGAAGGTCGCAGGTCACGAAGTGCGTTCTGGGGAAGACAGTAGGGGTGAGAGTCCTGGACCGTGACGTACTCGCGCGGTAACGGCACAAGTCGTGGGCTGCCACTGCACCGAGGTCGTGGATGGGGACATTTCGATACAGTTGCTGGACCAATCGAATTACAGAGTTACGGAGTAGTGGCAGTCAGGAAATGACTGCAACTTACGAATAGTCAGAGGCACCAACAGAACATCAAACTAAAAGTTCTTCTTTCTTCACATTTAATTACTTCACAATTTGTTGTTAATATTTTCTGCCAAATCTTCGCCGTATGACATGAACAAAAAAAATGTTCAAATGTTTGTTAAGCTTATGGGACTTAACTACGGGGTCATCAGTCCCTAAACTTACAAACTACTTATCAACTACCTTATACTAAAGACGGCACAAATATCCATGCCCGAGGGGGGATTCGAACCCCCGACCGTAGAGGCCGTGCAGACCGTGACTGGAGCGCCTCAGTCTCCTCGACCACCGCGGCCGGCTGACATGAACAGAATTAGTTCCAACACTCATCCTTGTGGTTCATTAAACCTACTTCTTCTTCCGTCGCTGACTATCCTCCGAAGCTTATATACTGCTTCCCAAAAATCCTCAGGCGACTAGAAAACTTCTATTGATACCCCATATGATGGGGCTCTGGATAATTATCAATGTTCTTCGCTTGCTGGGGCAAAACATACTGTGTTCGCATGGTGTATACTACAGCAAGGGGCCGAACCGTATAGGAGGCGTAGTGTAGAGGGTAGGAGGTGGTTAGTGGTTAGCCGCGGTGGAGTGGCGCTATGCTCCGATGCACGAACCCGTTCCCCGTCGGGTGTTCGATTTCTCCTCGGGTATGAATGTTTGTGTTTTCTTTAGTATAAGGTAGTTCATAAGTAGTTTGTATGTTTACGGACTGATGACCCCGCAGTTAAGTCCCATAAGCTTAAAAAACAATTGAACCATTGTTTTGTTAGTGGTTACAGGGTAGGGGAAGTTTTGGCAGGACTCCGCCTCTAGCGGAACGCCGGCTCACGGCTCAGCGCCTGCCGAGCAGGCAACCCAACTGGCTTCCCTGTGCGCGTGGCGGCCGGCCGTCAGGCGCAGACTCCCCGTGGCCCGCTATGCCACTCAGTGCTCAGTAGCCAGCTTGTGCCCCGCAAACACGCCCACTACGCCTCCAAACCGGGGCGAGAATCTGCAGGAGAGGAACGCTACAGGACAGAGGTGATTAGGAAGGGAAACGGAACTGACATTCCTGACTGTCAGACTGAAAGCAGAAGCTATCGCTCTGTTTACCGTTTGACGGACAGAACGCCGGCCGCGGTGGCCGAGGGGACTGCACGGCCACTACGGTCGGGGGTTCGAATCCCCCCTCGGGCATGGATATTTGTACCATCCTTAGTCTTAGTTAGTTCATAAGTAGTTTGTAAGTTTAGGGACTGATGACCCCGTAGTTAAGTCCCATAGACTCTACAAACATTTGATACAACGGACAGAACCAGTGAAGAGTATAATTTTGTTTAAGGGAAACGTTATCAGTTTAATTGACCATATGGTTCGTCCATCTCCTAAATGCAATAGGCCATTACGGAGTGTACACATTACAAACTGTGCTATAGCAGAAGAGATATTACTGTAAGAGAAATTAGCCTGGTGATCCTCAAAGTAGAAATCCTGTGCTTCTCTCGACGCTGCAAAAGTGTCAAAGGAGATTCCTCAGCAAGCGCACGTCAGTTACTTCGTGAAACGAACGTACTGATCAAAGCAATGTCGGTGTACTTTTGTGGCTAGTTACAGTACCTTCTGCACTGAAACCACCAAGACTAGGAGTGACAGTACACTGCGTGGTAAAGCGGCTACACGCGGCACAGCAGTGTCGCTTGGGTTGCCTGCCCAGCAGGCGTCCAGCTGTGGGGCGGCTCGCAGCTGTATTGAAAGCTCCGTCCTGCCCTGTCTAGCGTCGTCTGTCCCATGGCCGAAACTGGAATGTTGGACTCTGAACAGTCGTAGTGTCAGTCGTCAAAAATTGCATTTGACGTGTGATCTATTGCAACGAGAGTTAGGTAGTCTGTGCTGTTGAATCCCTAACAGAAAACGTGACCTACGATGAGCCAGTAGTTGCCTCGGTGACATGCACGGCTAAGCCACCTGGGCACTGCGCGCTGTCCTCCACAGTGTCCGCCTCCCTGCCCTAACGCCCGGCTTCACACGACTCTCGTTTATTTCGGGCGTACCGTCAGAAGCTGTAACGTTGCATTATTACAGTCACGGTGAATAAACATGAGTTTATTTTAACAAGCTCTGAATTCAAAACAGTCTCGTATCGTATGTCGAGTTTTATCGTTTGTATTCACAGTTACTTCATATTCTTGAATCGAACAAATGTAGACCGGTACGTATGTAGTGGATACTGAGCACAGCTTTCGATCTCTTCAACTTGTAATTCGCATGCACTCTGCAACAGCTTCATAATGACGCATTGAGACCACCGGAAGACAGACTAGGTAATAGCTCCGGTTGCTCCAGGGACGTTTCTGATGAAGTACAAGTCCTGAATAACTCAACGAATTTCACACATAGGGCTCACATCAGCTACAGATGGTTTATTTAGAAATCCCATTTACGTCCGCTGTTACCTTTTGAATTGACCCTGCAGCATAGAAATTCACAGTTAGAGGCAGCTTTTGCACTGCAGTTAACGGTCAATTTCTACTGGCAGGAAACTCTAGTCTGTTTTAAATTTATTACACAAGTTTTAATGCAACCTGCATTTTCTAATGAAGTTTGTATCATTCATTATGTAGAAATGGTTACTGCGCTCAGTAGTTAGTCGTTCTGCTCTTAAATTTCGTAAAAAATCTGCTCGAAAGTAATTACGCATCAATATTATCTCCCGTCCTGTCAACTAGGGCACATAAAGAACAATAAACTATCTAAATTACCTTTATATCAACTTCTGAATATTCAAACTACACTAAACCTATAAACTATCTAAATTACCTTTATATCAAATTCTGAAGATTCCAACTGCACTAAACCTATCTTGTATAAATGAATTGTCAGATTGTTAGAAGGTTCAAAATCGGCAACGTCAATTTTGACGACGATTTTGACGATCGTGACAGTATGCAGACATCGATAAAACGGAAAAATTAAAATGAGAAGATAGTCAAAGATTAGACAGTCGAAAAATTCGAAAAAGAAGCTTGGTGAAATCTGTCGTCAATGTTGTTCACTGCTATTTCCGTCAGGCATAACGGCCAGGCCTCGTTTATGAAGACCGGTAATCCTCTCCCACCAACATCCTCTGCCGAGTTTTGCTCTGCAACTACACACCCTTAACTAACTCGTGTTGTGCATCGAAACTAGTTGAAGGCTGCGACCTTATAAAAATGACACGGACTGATCCGGAGACATTTGCAAGTGAGAAATAGCCGTGCTGTGTGTATACAGAGACCGTGACTCGCACCTGGAGCTGTCGCTGACTAGGCAACTGCGGTAACCACTATGCCACCCTCGCGCTTCTTTGTATACAACCGCACGAAATTCTCAACTCTCTGTCAGACGAAATGTTGTTTCCTTAGAATACTTTGCGGGGATGGACATCAGAGAAGAACCTGCGGTGAAATGTCGTCTGCCATATGTGACGCGAAAGGCGCCAAAACGATTGAAGGTGGCTCGATGCTAGACGAACTGCACACACTTGGGGCAGGACGGTGGTCGAAATCCATCTCCAGCCACCTAGACGACTTTCCACGGTCCTCACTTTGGTTTAATCGCCTAGACTGAGTGGAAAAGGACAAGGCAGAACTATTCTTAATCATCACAAGTAGTTTCGAACAACAAAAGTAACAAACACAATATTAGTCTAACAAAACCGCGTAATATAACACGAACTAAAACCTTCACATGCAATGCACTATGGCTGTGCTCTTTTTACAAAAACAATTAAATTAAATAACCCATCCAAAATGACATAAAAAAAAGAAACACACGAGTGCTGAAAAATGAAATGAAATAGATTAATGCGCGCTGCTAATATCACACATACACCCACTAGGAGGGAAAATTTTTTTTTTAAATATTCCCGCACGCATTTAAAGCAAAAAACTATTTCAGTTGAACAGATGACCCGCTAGAAAAGCGAATCTTGGCAGCGGTAAGCCAGAAAAAAGTGGACCACTGTACGAAATAAAAACTTAAGTGTGTTAGGAGGTACCCAGATAAGAGTTTACTGTTATAAAAAAGGCTTAATTTTAGCAATAAAAATAGCATATTGTCCGTGTGAACTACCGGCTACTCCCTGCTGCAAAACCTTGTTCCCTCACCCAAATGTAGATCTGACTTGGTTCAAATTACTCTAATAACAGGAAGTTAACGATACAGTGGCCGATACATGTAGCAGCTCACATGAAATTACACACAGGCATTAATAAACAAGCCACCACAATTAAAGTTATTTCATAAAGGTGGCTAAAGAAAAACATTTATGGTGCAACGGAACTTAAACATTAAATTTTGCATCTGAGCTTGTTCTCAGCATTGGTGAAAAACAATATTAAATAAAAGGGGGAAGGTGCTCGAAAACTACAATTTATATGTAAGACAAAAATATACTGACCTTAACTTGTTTATTCAGGTCGAACGCAAGTAAAATGGGGAAACAGTTTTGTTTATACAATAAAAATGCATCTCACTTACATGAGCTAATACTGACGATGCCCTGCATTAAATTTAACATTAATTACACAGAACGTAACGCTACTAGGGAGGAGGATTTACAGAGCACACTCACTCGCTCACATACACGCTACGCAACACCAAACCTCACGAAAATCAGCGTGCTGTATCGAGGCAGAAGCAGGCCCCGCTATTGTAGGCGAAATTCAGCAAACCCGGAGGCACCACACAACACAATATACAATAAAACTTGGAAGATCGCTCTGGTCTGTCGTGCCTGATTTGAGATGGTGCGTGAGTATAGCAAAGTTAAGTTGCATCGAGATTAGACCACAAACAAAGACGTTAACGGCGATATATGACTACGTTACATGATCGCACTCCACTGAAGGAGAAGTGGTTAAAAATCGGATTCATTACACAAAATCACGGCGAGTTGCAAGCTGAGAGTAAACTATCTAGGCACTGGTTTTATGAGAAGTGGCGTGAATTCAGGTGACTTGCTGCATATCCCTGAAGTCGGAGTTCGGGCCCACGTGGTTCCGAAAACTGACAAAAATATATAAATTCAATTTCCGAAAAATAAAGAAAATTAACTACGGCATGCAACCCCTATAACTGCGTAGAACTTCATAAGGAAGCTACTGAAATGCAGCAACATGCGATTGGGAGCGTTCACATAGACCAGTTTCAAAACCTGGAAAAGTGAAAAAATTACAAAGTCGGAAAAATAAAAATAATAACTACGGCATGCAACCCTTAAAAATACATAGAATCTCATATCGTCAGTGAGAATTCGGGCCCCACAAAGCTAGAAGGAAATTACACAGAGTTCGTACACTGCCACATAAACACTAAATATACCATGCAGTTATCAAACTGCAACTAGAAACACATACACCGTGTTTATCTGTTGGAAATCACTGGATTGAAAAACTAGATCACATTTCCGTGCACGATCGGAAAAAGTATTCCAGAAAATGAAAGTTAAAGAGTGTTAAAAATGCTAGACAGCGAATCGCTACCATCTCCGCAGACACAAGAGCAGAACCAACCTTACCTCACCACGATCCCAGCACAAAGAGAAGACAGAGTGCCAAGAAGGCAGGAAACCTACCCGAAACTCGGTAACCCAAGTGGTGGTGGAGAGAGAAGATTGCAAGACCCGCCCTGGGGAGTGCTTGTCGACTGGCTTGTAACCAAAGGGTGTAGAAACCTCTTTGGTAGCATCAGCAGCAGGGGTTGGTAACGACTAACTATTGACTCTGAGCCAGAGAGAACCATGCAAAGCGAACTGTCACTACCCACAGTCAGACAGCCATTGGATCCTTGCACATCCACAAGTACACATTCTCAGTGGCGTAACGGAGATGCTGTACTTATTGCCACATTCAAAACCACAATAAATTTTTAAAATAACAAAATCCTAGCAATAGCAACTTACATTTCAGAAACTAATATTTTAAAACATGAAATAAAAATGCTATTCCTCATGCCTCTAAAAGAGTCTTAACAAAATGCTAATCTAGCGACGTAAAATAAATAACAATTTTATAAAAAATATATGGAAGACGACAGACGGTCGTCTATCAAGGTATGAATTGAGGATCTGTATATCAAATTCCGGTCGAAACCTTTCTTTACTTTGTAAAAACAAGGCAGTACTAGCGGGTACATAAAACTAAGAAATTAGTCAAATCGCGAGAGACAAGAATTGTTCTGCCCCCATTAATCAGAATCTTAACAATAACCAAGAAATGTAGTAAAAGCAGAAAGTAACTTTAGCAATCTCAAGATAAACGATCATCGAACTTCAGCGTTTCCCCAATCCTCTGGAACAAACTGCGCTATTAGGGGCCATATAACATCATGCAAGGTAAAGTAAAATTTACGTTTGGTATTCACTACCAGCCATTAAAATTGCTACACCAAGAAGAAATGCAGATCATAAACGGGTATTAATTGGACAAATATATTATACTAGAACTGATGTGTGATTACATTCTCACCCAATTTGGGTGCATAGATCCTGAGAAATCAGTACCCAGAACAACCACCTCTGGCCGTAATAACGACCTTGACACACCTGGGCATTGAGTCAAACAGAGCTTGGATGGCGTGTACAGGTACAGATGCCCATGCAGCTTCAACACGATACCACAGTTCATCAAGAGTAGTGACTGGCGTATTGTGACGAGCCATTTGTTCGGCCAGCATTGACCAGACGTTTTCAGTTGGTGAGAGATCTGGAGAATGTGCTGGGCAGGGCAGCAGTCGAACTTTTTCCTTATCCAGAAAGGGCGGTACAGGACCTGCAACATGCGGTCGTGCATTATCCTGCTGAAATGTAGGGTTTCACAAGGATCGAATGAAGGTTGAGCTATAGGTCGTAACACATCTGAAATGTAACGGCCACTGTTCAAAGTGCCGTCGATGCGAACAAGAGGTGACCGAGACGTGTAACCAATGTCACGCCATACCATCACGCCGGGTGATACCCCAGTATGGCGATGACGAATACACGCTTCCAATGTGCGTTCACCGCGACGTCGGCAAACGCGGATGCGACCATCATGATGCTTTACACAGAACCTGTATTCATCCGAAAAAGTTACTTTTGCCATTCGTTCACCCTGGCTCGTCGTTGCGTACACCATCGCAAGCGTTCATGTCTGTGATGCAGCGTCAAGGGTAACCGCAGACATGGTCTCCGAGCTGATAGTCCATGCTGCTGCAAATGACGTCGAACTGTTCGTGCAGATGGTTGTTGTCTTGCAGACGTCCCCATCTGTTGACTCAGGGATCGAGCCGTGGCTGCACGATCCGTTACAGCTATGCGGATAAGATGCCTGTCATCTCGACTGCTAGTGATACGAGGCCGTTACGATCCAGCATGGCGTTCCGTATTGCCCTCGTGAACCCACTGATTCCATATTCTGCTAACAGTCATTGGAACGCGACAAACGCGAGCAACAGTGTCGCGATACGATAAACCGCAATCGCAATGCGCTACAATCCGACCTTAATCAAAGTCGGAAACGTGATAGTACGTATTCCTCCTCCTCACACGAGGCATCACAACAACGTTTCGCCAGGCAATGCCGGTCAACTGCTGTTTGTGTATGAGAAATCAGTTGAAAACATTCCTGATGTCAGCACGTTGTAGGTGTCGCCAACGGTGCCAACGTTGGGTGAATGCTCTGAAAAGCTAACCATTTGCATATCACAGAATCTTTTTCCTGTCGGTTCAATTTCGCCTCTGTAGCACGTCATGTTTCTGGTGTAGCAATTTTAATGGCCTGGAGTGTATATACATTGGGAATAATATGACTTTTAAACCAGTGATCCAGATTATTTATGGTGCGATCTCCAACTCAGTTCGGTAGGAAACGTGTGAATCACATAGGCTGTAGTCTCATCAGGTTGGTTCGAAGGTCTGCTGAACTCTGACGCACGAGCAGTGCTAATGCGACGCAGCAGGTGAGCGGGCCGGTCAGCTTCAGTTCTGAGTACAGTGCTGCCGTGCCTGGAAAGTCAAGTCCGGAGTTTGAACTTATCCGCATCCTTACTTTGTACCAGGGGGGACTCTCGTTTCCAGATTTCTCGAACGAAAGCGATGTTGTTCGTACGTGGACGAGGTACAGAGACACAACAACTGTCGATGACTTGCGCAGCTCTGGCCACCAAAGGCTACCACAACAGCTGAAGACCGCTACTGACGGATTTCAGCTCCGACGAACTCTGATGTGGACGCCAGCACATGCTGTTTCGGTGGAGCCACAGGGCGTCGTGTTTCGATTCAAAATGCACATAACAGGCAGCGTGACACCCGAATTCACTCCGATGTTGACGGAAAAGCCCACCTATCACTCCCAGACCCCGTACAGTGCTGTGCAGATCAGTCTGATAGCACGCTGAATGTACTCCTCAGAATTGGCATAAGTTGCTATTCACAAATGACACTCCCATCTGACTTTAAACAGAAAAACGTCGGAGACGCAGTTGGACTCTGCCTGGTGAGTTTGAACGTGTCAGACACACCGTCCAGCGTGGGGTGGCTTCCTGACGTTTGAGGGTGGAGCTGAGTGCGTCACTGGTGGGCGATGCGGTACAGGGGTGGCAGCCCCCGATGTGCAGTGCAACCACATCGGCAGCCTTTGTAAGAGCGATTCGTGTTAATGGACCGCAGTTGTCGCGTTGATGGTGCACGGCTTCTGATTGCGTTTCTTCGTGACGACGCCATCGCAAGATTAGAACAGCCAGTGTATTCTCCAGACGTGAACCGTGCAGAACATGCCTGAAACATATTGGAAAGCGCTGTTTATCGACGACACGACGCATCCAGCAATCTGAGAGCTACACAGCACTGCCGTTCAGGAGTAGCACAAGCTGGACCAACGGTCTATTGGTGGTCTAGTGGAGAGTGTGCGACGACAGTGCATCAGTGCTAGCGGACCAGTTCGGTGTATTTGGGGTACCGGTGCATGCAACGATCTGGGACATAAATTGAGAGTGTCTGGGTTTTTGTCGTATAACAGTGGTGGAGAGCCAGGCTACAAATCCAAAGGTCGTGGGCACGATACACGCCATGTCCTCGGATTTTATCAGTCACTTTCCACTTGTTCCACCTCTACTAGTGTTTCGTGTTTCGGAACCCACGTCAAACTGTAGGTCCCCTTGTTACTGGGTGGATACGTCAGTTCGAAGGTCTGTGGAAAGCAACGGCATGCCACCTCGAAAGACGACCGTGCCTAGTAAAGCATTGTGGTGTTCAAACCAATCTCCGGATTGTTGACTGCTTTACCTTTACCTAACTCGTTAATATCTGTTTTCATGAGCAGTGAAGAGAAATGAAACGTTGTTTTTGTATAGATCTGCTCCATTTGTACATACGGTGAACGTCTAGAATGTTCGTGGTGCAGCACCCTCGTTTGATGTGGCTAGTTATTTTCCTGTAGTGGATCAGGTTCCGCCAGCAGCAGTGTCGGCGCCTGCCCTCGGTGCGGTGGCCTCTGGAGCTGCTTCGGCTGGTCCTGGCCACGGCCGCCTGGCGCGCCCCCGCACCCAGTGGCGCCGGCCGCCGCCATCAATCGCGCTGCCTAACTACTGAGGAGGCGTTAAACGCCGCCTGCCGAAACTCGCCTCGGAAACCGGTCTCTGAAGCGAGCGTGGACGTCACTGCACAAGTGGGCGCGCCGCTGTTGCGTGTAATGCAGAGGCGCCGCCTGCCGTTCCTCAGGGCTCGGTGATAGGTCCGCTGCTGTCGACGAAAAACAACTTGTTTCTAGTACAGGTCAACACAAACGTTTCCTATAACGTTACCATAAATCACAAGGAAATTCGCCATATGCTCCTTAACGTGTGGATTCTTCGCGCTACTATTGGCAAGAATCACCACACTTTATCAAACCTTTCCTTTTTTTCTGTCCTTTCCTGTCTTTTATTCTTGTCCTAGGGATCGAATTGCTGACGTCATCGCTCCGTAGACTTGCACAGTACTTAAACTAACGTACTCTAAGGAGAACACAGACACGCCCATGCGTGCTAGTCGTCCAGGCTCATACGTTGAAATGTTTCTATTTCTAAAGGACCAAAAATACTGTCACGTTGCAATGGAAGTAGGCTTGACTTCGAAGGCAACTAAACACAGCACTTATACTGAAAGCACGTTTATTACGAACTCAACATACACGCAGCACTGACTGCCTCTCAGGCAGAGTGCTCTGCTATTTATACACAGACAGAATTTACCAGAAATTAGAAGAACAGTTAACATAAGAAACAGGTAGAATTTACAAGTGAACATAAGAAAGATGTAGAACCTTCTGGAGTTGTAAATTACAAAGAAATAAATTTTTGCCGGTGGGCGGGATTGAACCTGCGACCTTCTGCTCCGCAGACCGTGACGCTACCCCCTGCGCCACGCCGGCAGTTGGTGTTCGTGGTCTCTCGCGGAAATACAAATCTCATCGGCCTCTAGACATACAAAGTCGTTAAATTAAGTTCCGAAAAGGTCAGCGCACACACACATACATACACACATTGCTGATTGAGAACTAGTACCCCCAGCGGCCATTCCCGCTCGACAGGATCCTCGAGCACTTCTGCACACCCTGGACGCTACAGTACATCAGATCCCTGCTGGTTGCTTCTGCAGTCGATGGCGCGGTTCTGTCCAGTTCAGCCTGGCGATGGAAAAAACTGACCGTTCAGTACCGACACCGGGATTTCAGGTCTGAATAATCGGCATTTGCTTGGTGTTTGTAGTAAATGGCTTCTTTTTCCTTCTTTTTTACCAGTAATGAACGGTGATGAATTTTTGGCCGAGTGTGGTCCTCGTGAGGTGGCCGCCTGCAGCCTGCAGGCTGGGCTAATTGGCTGGGAGGCGGGCGGTGGCGCTGATGAAAGAGCGGCCGGAAGCCGGCTGGTTAGCGGGAAGGGCGGCACCGACAACACACGGCAGGTGAATGCAGGTGACTGGCCGCCGCCCTCCCTCTGTGCAGCTGGGCTGGCCTGGCTCAGTCCTCTGGCCTGTTGTCGCGGGGTATGAATGGCCGGCCACACAAACAGAGTGGCACCCTACTGCGACACGCTCCACTGACAGCTAGCTACACACGCGTGCGGGCTGCTCGCCAATTCCACTGGCTACAAGAAAATGAAACGTGGCCCCACTTTTGAAAGCGCTCATTACTGCCCGAAATGCTGTGTTCTCAGGTAGTAATTTCTGTACATTTGACGTTATTCCGTCGCTGAATGCTCGGACGTATAGGCGGCAGACAGCGCGCTGCTCGCCTGGAGTGCGCCTCTTCAGTCCAGTCACCGGGGTCGGCTTTACTCTGACCAGCGACATCTCGCTACACATCCGCACGCCAAAGAACTCGATATACACGTCTCTCTCTGCTCGACACTGAATAGTAGCCTATTATTAAAGACGGACATCTCTCGTTCGTCAGAAACTGAGATAAACGTCAATTTTTATTGCGAAACATACAGCTAATATACGAGCAGCATCCAGAAAGTAAGTTCCGTTTGGTAATATAATTAAACTGTGCACAGATACAGAAGAAATTTTTATTGCACAAAATTATACAACTCTTAAACTACTTTTTCACATAACTGCCGAAATTTTGCAGGCACTTGTCATAGCGCGGAACCAGGTTTTGTATACCTTCTTCATAGAAATCTGCCACCTGTGTCTTCAACCAGTTGGAAACGGTTTATTTCAGTTCGTCGTCATTGGTGGAGTGATGACCGCCAAGGAAAGACTTGAGATATAAGAACAGATGAAAGTCGCTAGGAGCGAGGTCAGGGCTGTACGGACGATGGTCAAACACGTCCCAGCCAAATCCCTGTAGGAGGTTTTTCGTCACATTTGCAGTGTGTGGTTGTGCGTTCTCTCACCATCGAATCACTCATCGCATTTGGTCCGTAAACATCGTAAATTTTGGCTGATAAATTTCAGTTGGTTTCACTTTCCTCGGATTCAGAAACCGAATCACCGACCTGATTTCACAGGCGACGGGATTTTCAATCAACGCCGACATTTCAAACAAGCACAACAAAGCGTACGTAACTGACAGCAATTTCCAAGTGGCTCACGTTTTTCTACTTGATACACATCGTTTACAGCGCATGTGCGGAACTACAATCGCAGCTCTGCAGCGGAGATACATTGAAACGGAACTTACTTTCTAAACGCGCCTCGTATTTATAAGCTGATTTGAGCATTATCAACTTTAATACTCGAGGATTTACATCTGGAATTGGCCAATATCAATTTGAATACTCAAGCACCTACAAATTGTGTTTGAAAATACAGATGTCCTACATTGAAATTCAAACGTGTAGATGTCCGCTTTTGATGTGCGCTTTCAGATGTCTGTTCTTGATACACAGAGATTCGCTTACTGCTGACAACAATGTTTTACAGGTGAATAATCTAGGAAATTATAGGAATATCGACATAAATTGGAAAATACTATATTTTGAACTCTATTACATATTGGAAAAATGAAGTACTGCAATGATCATAATAATCTTTTTAATTTTATATACAAAATCAAATGTTACCGCAATGAATCACTAAAATTATTAGCATAAGGTCTGTTAAAAGTGTTGCCAGATTTGTCCATAAACATCCTTACCTTATTTCTGACATCAAACTTCTTTCCAACAAGTGATAATTTCGTACTACACACCTTACAAGAGAACACTGTAGTTTACAAGCTAGTCTTACCTTTGTTTGTTTCCAATGTTCATTTTCCACTTTGCAACTTATCTCAACCGCCTCCTAGCTTTTCCTTCAGATGCTGGTGATATATCAAGTTGCATTTCACTCACTTTGAGATGGTTATTAGTAATAATACTACAAAAAATTACTGGAAAACTTAAGTACGGGCTAATACGTCTTTCAAGGAAAGAACGCCGGCCGCGGTGGCCGAGGTGACTGAGGCGCTCCAGTCACGGTCAGCACGGCCACTACGGTCGGGGGTTCGAATCCCCCCTCGGGCATGGATATTTGTGCCGTCCTAGTTCGTAAGTAGTTCATAAGTAGTTTGTAAGTTTAGGGACTGATGACCCCGTAGTTAAGTCCCATAAGCTTAACAAACATTTGAACATTTTTTTTTTTTTTTTTTTTTTTTTTTTTTATTTTTTTTTTTTTTATTTTTTTTTTTTGAAGGAAAGAACTTGAGCTCGAACAAACACATATACATAAAAATTGTACGAGAGATAATGTAAAGATCCCTTATTCCACTAGTAACACTCCCGAATCTGCAAAACTCTGCAGTCGTCCGTTAGAGGCCTCTGCGTGTGCCATGCCGCATTGCACTTTGACCTGTCGGTTCGCCAGTAGGGACGGTGCAGTGTGCCTCCGAAGTTGCGTTTTGTGATGTTATTTGTGTGGTGAAGCGTCAGATGGGGCGGCGATTGCTAACCAAACCTGCTAATGTATTGCGATTGGTTGAGATGAAGTTACGAAGAACCATTCTTCGTGAAGATGGTATTAGTGTAGAAGATGAATCATTCGCATGCTTTCTCGTACCTGTTATGGTACAGAAATATGAGCATAAGTTAGATACTGTTGTAACACTAACACATAATGATGATAATAGGGATGATAATGACGAAGAAAGTATTGCTAGCGGTAGTGCTACGGTAAGTGCGGGGAGAGGCGATGGAAGCAGTGGCAGTGTATACCAACAGTCTTCCGAGAAGAAGGTTAAACATCACGGCTTTTGATGACAATATGCTAGAGAACATGTACGACGATTATTATATAAGTTATAGTTCACATATCTGCATTACGTATGGCGTCTACAATTACATCTACAGTGCTATCTAGAGCATGATTGCAAAGTTTTGCATAAAAACGACACCCACCAGCACATAGAGGTGTACGTAGAGATCCTGTAACCAAACGTTCATACAGATATGTTTGTTGGACCCCATGTACTTTCCTTGTTAGTACCTGGCACATAGTGTCGCTATGTCTGATTTTCGAGGTCATGTCTGTGTTCCCATCATATACTGTTCGCATTATATACTGTGTTCCCATTGCTGCATTCATTCAACAAGTGTCCGAATTTGATATTAAAGTCTTATATAGGTATCCACTTTTGATGTGAACATTCAACTTTAACCTGTGATTTATCATATTCATGTCAATTTTTGAAAAAAAAAAAAAAAAAAAAAAAAAAAAAACGGATTTCAGATATGAAAAGAGCGGAAACTTTTCGTGTGGGATCGACTGCTAACTAAATTTCGACCATTAGGTCAGATGTTCAGGTTTGATATTAGGCTACTCAATTTACTCTCGATAGTTACTATCTCTTGTTAAAATATTACTACAACAAAAGTCATAGCTTAAATTCCATAAACTATGTAATTTTAACACGACAGATACTATGATCGTGGAAGTTGTGTGTATCGCGTCAGTTCTTTTCAGAGGTGCCTACATGGGGGTGGGGGTGACGACGCAGACTGCGTCATTTAAATTTCTGGAGGTGGGGGGGGGCAAAATTAGTACGTTTTTGGCCGGCCGGGGGGTGGCCTGCGTGTGGGAGGTTGGTCACAATTTGGGAGGGTTGAGTCATTGTCGCAGGAGGAGGAGTGGGCAGCTCTGGTTCTTTTGGACACAAGTAGTGAATTACGCGGTGAATTCTTCACTGAAAATGTGCACCAGGTTGTGAGCCTTACAGAAACCGGCTGCATGCGGCGAGTACACAGAGTTAATGGGTGGGGACACTACGTGAGCAGTGTGTAGACGAGTTGAGAACTCACTAGTGAAAATGTTCAAATGTTTGTATAGCTTATGGGACTTAACCACAGGGTCATCAGTCCCTAAACTTACATACTACTTATGAACTAGCTAACACTAAGGACGTCACAAAAATCCATGCCCGAGGGGGGAGATTCGAACCCCCGACTGTAGTGGCTGTGCAGACCGTGACTGGAGCGCCGCAGTCCCCTCGGTCACTCACTAGTGAGGAGGGCCGTGGTGTCCGTTATGTCCCGGTGGCCTAGTGGTCAGCGCGACTGCCTACTCAGCAGGACACCTGGTTTCGAATCCCTGATGGGCACAAATTTTCAACGCACTCATACTTTATTTAAGCTCCATACCGAAGCTAATGTCGTAAACACCTTTCTGTGTTGAACATGAAACTACTATGAAACTTATAAAGGCTGAATTCGTTATCAAATGAATAGGAAAGAAAATGAAGCTATTGTTGCCAGCATTCCGCAATCGGCAAAACATGTCAGCTGAAGGCCGTACCGTCCTGTGGCTATATCTAATGAAGCAAGAGAAACGAAAAGTATGTTGTGACAGAAACTCGTAATTCGTCGTGAAGCTAGTGCACTGGCCACACTTTTTGTCGACCGTTTACTGCACAAACGTGTCAGCCAGTGTGGGAGGCTCTGCAGGAGGCCTGTGAGAGAAGCCATGCCGCTTCTCGTTGTCCACCTCTCCTATCACGACCCGTCTTTCCCCTCCCTCTGCTCTTTCCATTTCCCCCCTCCTTCTGCCCATTTGCCCCTTCCTCCCCTCTGTCTCCACCTGTTCCTTCCACTCTATCTTCGTCCGCGCCCTCTATCCCTCCTAAGGTTTCTACCCTGTCCAGCTCTTGGTGCACTTTGTCCACCTTCTGTTCCACCTTCTCTGTTTGTCGCCTCGCTTCCCCGGCTGTTAAAAATTATCAGTCAGCCAGGAGATCATTCAGTGAAGTGATCGGTGAAACAATGTCCAAGTCTGTCGCTTCCCCATGCGACATCTCAGATAGACAGTGATGCTACTCTTGCTTTGAAGACCAAGTGTGTAGTACGTCATCGGCATCGGACGCTGTAGCAACGGGAGATGCGCGTGGTTTGCGCTGCAGCGTCTGCAAGCGCCGTGTACAGGCGGCGCGTGGCCGTATGCAAGTGAGTGAAGTGAAAATAACTTGTACAACAGCTGAACGAATGTGTCTGTGTGTGCACGGCTTAATACGGTGCTGTAAGTGCTCAACCTGGTGGGCAATGACTCACAACCACACACGCTTGTAAATATAAATCTACCCAGCTCGTCTGAATTACCATAAGAGTAAATCTTGTATTTAATCATCGTGGCAGTGACCAATGACGATATGTGTTCTTCTGTAAATTTGTGTTAATTAACCAGAATACAAACCAATGTTTAACACGTGTATGATGGTCTGGCTGGTTGGCGTGGCAGACAGTTGTGCAATGAGGATTGCTGTGGGACTCACATTTAACTTTATTAACAAACAAGGTGTCGTGTCATGACCAAGTGGTGTGGTTAACTGTAGTGCTTTGCACAATTAACGGGAAATACTGGGAGAGATACTGGTTGTGTTTCTATAGGAGAATAAAGGCCAAAGAAAATAAACAGGGAGTGAAACTGCAGAAAACGATCAAGTCTGTTTTCGAATAATCCATCATATTACTCGTGATATGAAATATACATAAACTGAATTTCAGTCACCTCTGTAGAGAGGCAGCAGGAGCAGATTAGATGTGACCAGTGCACAGTAACACGTGTATTAATAGGCGCGACTCTCGCGCTGCACGTAATCTTGCAGCACCACCGTGCTTAATTTGTTTCAAGTTTTAAATTCGCTTGTCCATATCTCGGGATGTAATTGTAAGTATTCAGGTGTAACCGACACCTTTATTTTTGCGGTTTTTCATGCTATTCATTTCAAAAGAAATAATAGTGGGCATTCATTTAAAAAGAGATAAGTTTATGTTGAAAGTAATCATTGTTTAAAATTTAGAATGCCTCAAAGTATTCAGTTTCGCAAGCTCCTGCCCTAAGTTCATTCCCGTGAAAGGTGGATTTCGATATTTATTGTTGTTCCAGAGATATCTCTGTGGTAAACAATTTAAGTGGGACACCCTGTATAATAATAATGACAAGATGAAGCTTTAGGGGGTATATCCTTATAGGATTCACAATTGTGGACGAAGCAACACCGAGCCCGTAAGTTATTACATAAAAAAATCGGACTGACGTGTTTTACGGCCCACTTTAGAATTGCTTGTAGTTTTATGATTTTTTGCAAACATTTCGTACAAAAATAATAAAAATGTAAACAATAAAAAATTATGGACGATGCTATCACGACTCTACTATTGTGATAATATCTATGCACCCAACACGTAATATTCTTTCTGACCGTATTTTAACAAACAGCCAAAAGTATTTTATATTTTACTTTCTTTCACCAACATACTCTTCTTTCGTAACTTTCTCCCCCAGTTCCATTATCTTTTTTCCGTTAAAATATTATTACCTGTCTTGCTTTGGCAGTTTGCTTTGCATGTACTGGTTACGAATGGATATGCCTTGGAAGGAACGTAGCGTACATTTGCCGTTCGGACGAGTGACTATAGCCTGGATGGAACACGGTAGCTCGACGCCCTCTGTAACGAAAAAACTGAGTGAACGACGAAACGATCAAAACAGAACGTCCAAAAAGTACCGATCAAACCGAAGAACCAATGAAAAGAGAGAAAAAAGAGGGTTCAACGCTATCTATAATAAAAAAAAAGCTTAGCAAAATTCACAAGAGAAATCCAGGACGAGCATGAACAACAAAAGCATCGATCTCCCTGAAGACAAAAAATATAAAAAGGAAAAAATTATAGCTGCCACTGAGAATTTTCCCCTCTTGCTTCGTAAAACATTTTCGCACACTCTTGTTATCTAAACATAACTATATACTGCAAGATTTCGAGTTGTTCAAAGGTAAGATCGCTTTCTGAAAAGTGCATTTGTTCTGTTTCGAGAACATGCTATAAAATACATACCAACGAATAGTAAACATAATTAGGGAAAAACAGGTAATTTGTTGCAATGTATACACTTCGGTTTCATTAAGGAACGATAATTGCCACAAAAATATAGGCCTCCGTTTATATATGAAACCACCAGCATCTCCACGTTGTTTAGATGATTCATTATCACAGTACCCTCCCCGTTGTTCTGCAAACGCTTCACAAGACCAGTGTTCAATTCCTTGTTACGTATTTGACGGTGTGTTCATGAAATGGAACAAACACGCATTTTAGAGGGAGCACTCTTACATATGCACAATTCTAAACATTGCAGAACGTAAGTCTTTTTAATGAATAAGGGTGCCCGAAACACTTTTAGGAGCCAAGGCAAAGAAAGAAAGTTACGGGTATCGAAGTACCGACCATGTGCATCACAAGCTAACGCGCTGCACACTACACTACGGTCGGCAGTTACGAAACGATTTCTTAGTTCTCGTACTATTGCGGTCAGTTGTTAACTGCTAATATTGCATTTTAGACACTAGATTATAATTTATAGTACTAAGAACGACGTGTTTTTTGTTAATTATTCAGTGCGGCATGGTTTTAATGACAATGCGTAAGTTGTAATATGAAAATCATAAAATACGGCAAGCAAGGTGGCGTATGCTAGAGAGAGTTCTAGGCGAGGAATGTCACGTGACATCTCCGAACGCCTGGCTTACGTAAAATTAAGTAACGGCGTATTCGCAATTAAAATTACATAGCAAACGGCTTTTTCTAGTGTTAGTAACATATATGTTCTCCTTAAAAAAAAAAAGTTCAGGTCTCTGTCGGCCAACTATTATGTGTGTAAAATTTGGCGCCGATCGGTCGAACGGTTCGACTTAAAAAGTGGGAACACGTTACGGAGTGACATCACGAAATAGCCGCTATTTTTGCAAATAACTCTGAAGTGATACGAGATATGAAAAAAAAACTCAAGTGCGCAAAATTGTCAAGAATTTTCTCTTCCATAAATTTGGTTATTCAGTTTTCGTGTCAGATGAACGGTTAAGGCGTTCTTTTCGTTTAAATTTCGAGCTGTCAAAAGTTGATCGGAAAGGCCCGCTTTTAGTGTTACTACCGTAACCTAAAGTAGGCCGGGACTGATGACCCCGTAATTAAGTCCCATAAGCTTAACAAACATTTGAACATTTGAACATTTAAAGTGGGCCAATAAGAGAACGACATGGGCACGGACGAAGTGGAATGACGTCACGGCCTCTGCTGACCAACAGACACAGCACTCCCTATAGAAGAAAGCCTGCGGACGACGTCACAACATGGCGGCGGTGAGAGGCTTATAGTCCTCTGAAAGATTATAAACATTAGCAGTGCACGCAGTTTATAGTGTATTTCTCCGTTCAGGAGTGTATTTATTACGTAAATCGGTGTTGTGTACGGTATGACCGCTACGCTGGACGATTTGTGTGTGTGTGTGTGTGAGAACAACATGTGCTCTTTTTTACTGACCAAATGCCGTTTCGCTGTTCTGTGCCGAAATGTAGAAAAAATTACGACTGTGGCCCAAAAGTTACCGTCTTTAAACGTCCGGAGAAGAAGAAATGAATATCAAGAATTCTCAGGATAACTTGGCTCCTTCTTCAAGTTAATGAGTAAGTTTTTGTTTTTGTTTAACCTTATAAAAGAGTTTTAAGTCATGACTGTTTCCCGCTGGATATTGCAATTCATTTTCTTTACATAAACACCCCCATTAGCTTATTCTTCTCCGGACGTTTAAAGACGGTAACTTTTGGGCCACAGTCGTAATGTCCTCTACATTTCGGCACAGAACAGCGAAACGGCATTTTGTCAGTAAAAAAGAGATCACACGTTGTTCTCACACACACAAATCGTCCTGCCTAGCGGTCACACCGTACACAATACCAATTTCCGTAATAAATACACTCCTGAACGGAGGAATGCACTATAAACAGCGTACACTGCTGATGTTTACAATGTTTCAGAGAACTCTAAGGCTCTCACCGCCGCCATGTTGTGACGTCGTGCGCAGGCTTTCTTCTATAGGGGGTGCTGACAGACCCCGCCTCGTCGCGAGTCTTTCCGGTTTGACGCCACGTGGCTGACTCGCGTGTCGACGCCTCGTCCTCGTCCTCGGCGCCTCGCGCGGCAGTCAGTGACGGCGTCCACTAGACCTCTGCCTGCCGGCGCGGCGCGGCGGCCGCCCTCTGGTCTTCCGCGGGCAGACACCGCGGCGCAGCTGCTGCCACCGCACCCCGGCACTGCTACTTGTTGTCTCGTGTTGGACAAGTTGTGTTCCACTTGAAGCACAAGCCTGTCATTCAGTCATTCGGTCTGGAAATGGAAAGGAGGAGAAATTCATTCAACTCGTTCGTTAATTTAAAAAAAAAAAAAAAAATCTTTTGTTCACGAGGATTAAAAAAGGTGAAACAGTAAAGACTGGTTTCAACACAACATTGCTATATGAGGTATGGTCCTTTTTGGAAGTGGTATGCCATCGCCTTCCTTCGAACTGACATACCCAGTCACTAACAGGGGAACCTACAGTTTAACGTGAATTCCGGACCTACAGTTTAACGTGAATTCCGAAGCGCGACGCTTCTCGCTGTTTCTCACATTGGCAACACTTCCAGAGGCGAAGGAAGTGAAATGTGACAGACTTGGCGAGGATCGAACCCGCCACCTTTGGATTCGTAGTCCGGCACTCTACCACTGTACGAGAGCAATTTTATCTAGTTCCATTCACTTTCCTGCTGCAGAAAAGGGTGTTGTTTGTATGAAACGAATTTTGCGGATCAGTAAAGTTTCCAAGTTTATGTGTATGCTTTGACTTTTTTATAATTGGTGGAGGTGTATTACCGTCTTTAGCAACTAAATGAAAGCTTTTTTTTTTTTTTTTTTTTTGGCATACGCGTTTCGCTTCTTCATTTGTGAAGCATCATCAGTGGCCTGTAAGACATAATATTTTTGTATAATATTGTAGTACAGTCATAATATTATGTATTTTTCACAGTACGACAGTTAAGTCTTGTTACAATTTGTAAAGTTCGGATCTACTAGGTTAGCAACAACTTCTGTAGCACTAGCTTTTCCAAAGTTAATTTAATTATCCAGTTTTTGGCCCTAGTACGGTTTTCTGTGTTATTCCATGTGTGGCTTCATGGAGATGTTTCTGAGGTCTTCAGTTAGATACGGTATTTTCGTTCTTGATGAAAAACCTTGCATCACCACTTCACTGTCTACTCGTTTTTGAACGTTTGTTTACAATGTTCAGCTGCTTGTGTTCCTTGTATCTCTGAGTGTATCAGCTGTTTTCTAGTTTGTGTTGGTGTCTGTGTAGACTGTCTGTCTCTCTCTCTGTGTGTGTGTGTGTGTGTGTGTGTGTGTGTGTGTGTGTGTGTGTGTGTTGTTATTTGTGTTAGTTTTTTGTGAATTTGGGAGTAAGGGGAGGGTGGAGGGGAGCGAGAGGGAGAAGGAGGTAGGGTATTTCATGTTTCGTTACCGTTTTTCACTGTTTTTGTGGCCAGCTTGATCAGTGACTTGTTACTTATGTTGATCTGATCATTGATCACTTTCTTATTCAATGCCAGGGCTTTCTGTATATCAACGTTTTCTTGTAGTGTCAGGATTTTTGTGTCTCGATTATTGGTTCTGATAATTTTTCATATCTTGTTCCATGGTGGATTGTTCCTGTCCGTGTTCTATCAGGTGTTCTGCAAAGGTGGTGTGGCTATTTTCATACTTACAGCTTCTTATATGTTCTTCATATCTGGTTTTGAAGTTTCTGCCTGTCATTCCCAGATATACTGATTTACATTCTTGGCATTCTAGCTGGTATATACCTGCCCCCTTCATATTTGTCTGGTTTATCTGTTGTTTGCAACAGGCGGATATAAACAACAAATACGTGTGCATAATATAAAGTTAAAGTTATCAACAATCACAAACTTTTCTTATTGGCTTGTGTCAGGTCACTGAAGCTGTAGTGCCGCGGCAGTAGTCGGCGCGTGAGCAGACTCGCCTCGTCCTGAACCTCTCCGCGTTCACAAGGCGCGTCGTCATCGTTAGTCAGCAGACCCCACCTGCGCAGATTAGTTTTACAATCTCGGTACACCAGCCCTCATCCTGTTTAGTATTCTTCAAACTGTATAGGGAAGCTTGTTTCCATGTGCCATTTCCTCTTTTGGCGTTATTGGCAGTGCGGTTTGTTCATTCTTCCATTTACAGACTCTGTTATCTTCCTGCGAACCGTCAAGGATCTTAGTTCTTGCGATGAAGCTGTTTCCAGATTTGAGCCTCCGAGCCTGAGTGACGTGCCCATTCAGTGAGTGTCGGTAATCTTTCTCTTTCTTTGTTCTCTCAGCGTCTGCTGCCACCTGCCATCTTATCCTAGGTGGGGCAATTCCAGCAAGGAGGTACATCATATTAACTTGCCTTTTAGAGATACATAAAATCTTTGATTCTACAGAAGGCTACCGATAACCATTATCAACCTACAGCCCCATATGAGATGATACGATTTACTCAATAACTTTCTGGGTTTATCGTGTCATATGCAGCAGTAAGACCTATGAAAGCTGCTACAGTTATTAATTTTCTTTCAAAGCCATCTTCTACGTGCTGCGTTAAATTGACTATTTGCCCACAACAAGATCTTCCTGGTCTAAAACCGGCTTGTTCCTTTATGATCTTTCTTTTGTATCCCATCCTCGTCAACACTTTCGTATCCCATTCTCGTCGCCACTTTTGTGTCTCGTTTCCGCCGGTTGTCCTGGGTGTCTGTAGCCGAGTAGAGAAAGACTGACACAGGGAAATAGGATGCACACGTGTGCAGGTACGGAGGTGACCAGCCAGTGCGACAGCAGAAACTAGAAACACTAAGCTAGATTAGTATAAGAGATATATTTCATAGAAATAATACATTACTTAACTTGGAGAGCAGCAGACTAGTAAAATGTTGATACATAGTTTACATAGAGGCCTGCCTACTCATGATTCCTAGTGCCTATCCGATAGCAAAGTCTTAACTGGTGCCTATCTGATTCCCAAGTGGCCGATGCAGCAGTCGTGGCCACGAACGGAGTTGCAGGAGAGGGCGCTCGTGGCTGACGTCGAAAGAACGCCGCGCCGTGCGTGCACGGCGGCGCGCGGCGAAAGTACGTGGCGCACACTTCATACTTGTGCGACACCACAGTTTCCATCGATTATTTCAGCGACACGGTTAAGAATCATCCGCTCTAGCATCTTGTACAGATGGCAGAGAAATGACACTGGTCTGTAACTTTTAGTATCCGATATCTCCTTGCCAGATTTTAGTAAGACCACCACTCTCGCCTGCCGCCATATTTTTTGGATCTTCAGCTCCTTAACATAGGCATACATTTTTTTTTTCAAGTTAAAAAATAAAATGTACTGAAGTAAATTATGACATGTGGAAAATTAATGGAGGGCCTGTACTACAATACAAGTAAATTTTATTAAAGAAATTCTTTTTTTTTCTTTATTTTAATTTATTTATTTATTTTTTAATTTCTTCAAAAACTTCTTGTAACCTTACTTCCGGATCAGCGTCGTACATATGACGTGTTGAATTGTGTTACTACACTCGCAGTTTTTGAAAACCCCTTCCGGATTGGGATCGTTGCCAGGACTGTGCTCAGTTGCATTCCGTTAAACTTGTGGGCGTCCAGTCCAGAATGGTTCCGTTTTGCGGCGGAGACGGTGGGTCGCGCACAGTGACCCCCTCCCCCCCCCCCCCCTCAGACGCCGGCTGTCGGGACGACGACAAGTGGTCGTCGGTCGTGGGTCGGCGGTCGGTCGGTCTCTGCTGACGCCCTCAATTAAACGGCGGGCAGTAATTGCCAATTAGCAGCGTGGGCGGCGCCGACCAGGCCAGGCCAGGCCAGACCCCAGGGCCGTATCTGAGGAGCGGCGCAGCCAGCCAGTTGTCTCGACACTCGCCACTGCACAGCGCGGGCCAATAGAGCGGTCCAGCGACACGGGGAGCCGGGCCGCTTTGGCGACAAGTGCAGATAAACCGAGTTATCTGAATTCTTTTATTAACGCATTATTTGTACGGTAAAGGGATTCCTTTCTTTTTTTTTTTTTTTTTTTTTTTTTTTTTCGTCGTAACGTATTCTTATGTAAAATCTTTCTAAGTGTGAGATGGTGTTATGCAATATTATAATGGAAGGCTAGCTTTGCATTACTGTATGGATACGTATTAGGGGCCGGCCGCGGTGACCGAGGGGACTGAGGCGCTCCAGTCACGGTCTGCACGGTCACTACTATCGGGGGTTCGAATCCCCCCTCGGGCATGGATATTTATGCCGTCCTTAGTATTAGTTCATATGTAGTTTGTTAGTTTAGGGACTGATGACCCCGTAGTTAAGTCCCATAAGCTATACAAACATTTCTAACTTATTAGGGTCTGAAGAAGAGAATAATGTATTTCGAAACTAGTAATTAAAAGTTCAACATAACGGCTCAATGTTTTTCATTTGTGAAATTAAGTCATCGCCATCGTCCCATCTTCTGACTAACTTAGATGGATACACAGAGAGAAATTTTCATGTAACCAGAAATGATTATGATCTTGAAGGCTTTAAATAATACAACAACATCAAAGAATACACATTTTATACACACATCCAGAAGTTTTATCCTGACTGAAATACTGTTGTTACCCAAGTGCAAATCGTGTTATTAGGCTTACATTCCAACTACAAACAACGATAAACAGCTTCATATCTCTTCTGGAGTATTCTCACTGTCCACTTTTTCTGTCGATTTCGCTTTTTAGTAAACCCCATATTAGTATCATGAGATCTGTTAACATCAGGTCTCCTGTGTGCGTAGAGCACTGATATTTCCTCAAGAAGTGGAGTCATGGGAGGACGATCAACCGCGGTCTCTCTCCGGTTTTTGGAGCGACGGTATGGCACCGTCTTGAAGACGGGAAATAGCAGCAGCAGTGGACAATATGGTCTTCAAAAAATGTTTGTAGAACTTATGGGACTTAACTACGGGGTCATCAGTCCCTAAGCTTACAAACTACTTATGAACTAGCTAAGACTAAGGACGGCACAAATATCGATGCCCGAGGGAGGATTCGAACCCCCGACCGTAGTGGCCGTGCAGACCGTGACTGGAGCGCCTCTATATATAATAAATCAATGTTTGTATGTATGTTTTCTATGAGTTCATAAACCATTCAATCGATTGCAATGAAACTTAGGTGAACTGTTCACCGTACGCCCACGAAGGTTCCTGACCCAAAAACAAAACAGCACGACACATAGCTCAGGGGATACGACGTCATAAATAATGAGAGGCCACCGCGTGAGAATACCCAGATTTATGCGTCAATTATTGGAAATTTGGAGTAGTTAGCGACCTGCAACATAGTTTGCATGTAATTTCGGACGTTTATGAAGACTTTTGTAACTAACCCGCCCCCGCCCCTCCCCCCCCCCCCCCCCCCCCCACACACACACACTCTAAATGATGAAACGAAGCCGCGGTGGAGTAGCCGAGCGGTCTAAAGCGTCTCGCTGCGGAGCGCGCGGTTGCTCGCCGTGGAGGTTCGAGTCCTCCCTGGGGCATGGGTGTGTGTGTTTGTCCGTAGGTTAGTTTACCTAGGTTTAAGTAGTTTGTAAGCTACGGACTGATGACCACGCAGTTTGGTCCGATAGATCTACAAACATTTTTTTTGATGAAACGAAAAGAATTCTACCGATCACAACAGTTTCGCTGTATATGACGTAAAACTGTTGTATCAGGCATGACTTTGTATCAAATAAAGTTAGCATTACAGAGTTGCATGTTACTGTTTATTTTTGTCTGCAAGTCTCCCTCAATTCTCTTGCATCCAAAATTAAGCAATCTATTTTCTTAATCTCTATCTATATAAACCGAAAGGACACCCACTCACTCACTGACTAAACACGAAATCTCGAAAACTACTTCAATTATGAAGCTGAAATTTGGAAGGAACGTACTTTATAGGTAGAAAACGTCAGCTACGAAAGTATTTTGTGTTACGTGCATGGCGGAGCTTACTTCCCCTATAGACTCACGAAATCTACAGTTTCACTCCGACTGTCACGAAATTTCGCACAATTGATCTTCAAAACAAGGGGAAGGTCACCGTCTACCTTAAGTTTCATTCGGTGCATGGAGGAGGGTACTTTGCAACATAAAGATGGATACCTAAATATCTTGGTCGCGCCATAACTTGAGAACGACTCGACCGATTTCACAGATCCTTCTTTTTACTTTTTAATTTTTATTTTATTTATTTTTATTTTTTTTTCAGAAGAATGTTTGTTTGAAATAAAACTGGAATATTTGAGAACAACAATTTCTCAATTTGACCCTGCGTTTCTATTGCATAGAAATCTGTAGTTGTGTACCGATATTGATGAAATTTTGCACACTATACCTTAAAAACCAGAGGAATGTCACTCTCTGTATAAAATTTCGTTCGTGCATGGCGCAGGGTACTTAACTTACGGAATTTTACAAAATGCATTGTTTTGCTGTAATCTTTATGAATTTTTGCACACATGATGTTTAAACCAAGACGAAGATCACTAGGGACATTAATGTTTGTATGGTACATGACAGAGGGTACCTTGCAGAAAACTTTGCCGAGACAGGGGAAGTGGAAACGAACAGAGAGATGGGAGTGAAAGAGGGGGATACAGAGAGAGAGGGGGGAAGGGGATGTGCATTACGAGAGTGTAGGATAAATAAACACCCGGGCAACGCCGGGTTCACAGCTAGTAAGTGATAAACCAATCTGCAACACTTGTGTGTCGGTACGTCTGCACCTGAAACAGGGGACAACGTCGGTAAGTGACGTAGCTCCTCCTCTCAGGCGCGCATTAGAGAACTTGGAGCAGCTGTTTCGGAAAGAGCGGCAGCTATTACACGTGCTTCTAGTTCGCAGTGTAGGCACCAGATGGCGCGAGCATACTGAAAATGGCCAAAGTTGAATTTTGAAATGTGGGAGGCTTGGTGCTGCGATTGGCGATTGAGCATCAACATAAGAAAAGTGTAAAATCTTGCGTCTACTCACAAAGAATGATCGTTTGTTGTATAAGCCCACGACAGCTGCGCGGAAGGCGCGTTATTCAAATGTTTGCAAAGGTTACGGGACTCAACTGCTGGGTCATCAGTCCCTAAACTTACAAGCCACTTATAAAGTAACTTATACTAAAGACAACACAAACATCCCAAATAAGGATTCCAATCCTCAACGGGTAGCGGCTTCGCGCATCGCAGCATAGCGCATCAATGCGCTCGGCCACTTCGCCGCGGCTTTGCTGCGTGTGCGCGTCTGCTCACCGTCAGAGGTTCGAGTCCTTCCTCGGGTACGGGTGTGCGTATTGTTGCCAGTACACGTTAGTTTAAGTAGTTTGTAAGTCTAGGGACCCATGACCACTGCAGTTTTGTCCCATAGCTTTACAAACATTTGAAACAGTTACTTCCATAAAACATCGGGCAGTAGGCATAAGCAGAGATTCGAAATGAAACGATCACGTAAAATTAACCGCGAGTAGGGGGAAACGCCAGACTGAGATTCGTTGCATGAATCCTTTGTATGACGTCACGTCACAAAAGAGGGATAACCCCACCGAGCGGATATATTTTTACTCGTCAGAGACGGTCCACTGGTATGCAGATGTGCAAAATCACAGATATGCAAATTAATTTTAAATATAACCTTCATTAATGTTATTATCAAGGATCTCCACCGTATTTTTATTAAAAACATAGAACAAGATCCAACACCCTAAATCTACAAGCACGGTGGTGAGATAACTGATCAGAGTGCACCAGATAATAAACACAGTCCTCTACCTATCTATCTAATTTCCCTCCAAAATAGTGAGTTAGGAATTTGTAAAGGAAAGTAATGGCTTAAATAAATAAATGTATTAATAAAAGGACACAGAAATTCGGGGGATAGTTAACAAATAATATAAAAGATTTTGTAAATGTAATCACAGTTAAAAGTGTAGTCAAGCAATGGGTTACAAATGAAAACATATATTAGTGGCGTTGTCCTGTCGTGAATAAACGAGAAAGGTGGACAGAGGCGCTAAGAAATTAATTGTAGGAAAGAGAAGTCAACATCGATCATATGCACGCACATACACACTGATGGGTGATTACTGCAACTATATAAAACAACCCCAGGAAATAGCGAGCATCACTTTACCAACAACATTGAGTCGACGCTGCATCTCGCTGGCGACTGGACGATGTTGGAGTGGAGCTGAAAGAGAATACATCCTTCCGCTCGGGAATCTCACTACGATCTGTGAAGCAGTATCGACACTTAACTATAACAGCGCCACTATCACGGCAGATAGCAGTTGTCGGGTAAATGCTTCCAGTGTCGGCTAGGACATGCACCTTAGCAAGTGCAGTCCGTGAACAAAGTAAGTAGGCTACAAAATTCTGGTTCGGTCAGCGCTTCAGTAGTGCTCTTCAGTGTGGGATCCGCACCAGCCAAGGTCGATGGAAGACGCAGAGAAGACCTGACGGAGAGCAGCGCGCTTCGCCAAGTCGCGTCCAGCGAGCGCCGAAGCGACACCGTACGTTTCTCGACGAGTCGACCAATATACTGGTTCCTACCAAGTATACCTCGCGACACCACCAAAAACGTAAACTTAGCATCGATTCCCTGGAACAGCGGCAACAGTTTCTACATCTACATCTACATGGGATACTCTGCAAATCACATTTAAGCGCCTGGCAGAGGGTTCATCGAACCACCTTTATACTATTTATCTCCCATTCCATTCTCTAATAGCGCACGGGAAGAAAGAACACCTGAATATCTCCGTTCGAGCTCTCATTTCTCGTATTTCATTCTGATGGTCATTTCTACCTTTGTAATTGGAATCAAAAATATATTTTCGCATTCGGAGGAGAATGTTGGCGTTTGGAGTTTCATAAGTAGCCCACGCCGCAGCGATAAGCGCCGTTGTTGTAATGATTCCCATCCCAGATCCTGTATCATTTCCGTTACGCTGTCTCCCCTGTATCGTGACAATACGAAACGAGCTGCCCTTCTTTGGACTCTTTCGATGTCCTCCGTCAAACCCACCTGTTAAGGATCCCACACTGGGCTGCAATACTCCAAAAAATGGACGGACAAGTGCAGTTTATTCAGTTTCTTTAATAGTTCTGTTGCATCTTTTAAGGGTACTGCCAATAAAACGAAGTCTCTGGTTCGCCTTTCCAGTTTAGGTCTGAAGTAATAGTAATTCCTAGGTATTTTGTGGAGTTTACGTCCTTCACTTTTGATTGATTTATCTTGTAAACAAAGTTTAACGGATTTCTTTTCGTACTCATGTGAACGATTTCACACTTCTCATTACTGAGAGTCAATTGCCAATTTTTACACCATACTGATATCCTGTTCAGATCGTTCTGCAGTTGGTTTTGATCTTCAGATGATTTTACTAGACGGTTTCTGCAGAGTTTGCACCGGAACTTGCTTCCTGCTTACAACGTCTGCAAGAATGTTGGTGAAGTCGGCTGGCCTTATGACGTCATTCCGTTCATACCAGAAGGAGCAACTGAGAGACCCCTTTGTTTCCCTCGGTAGGCGGGAATGCGTCGCACATCTGAGTTAAAACCGTCGCAAAAGGAAATAGGTTGCTTTTCAATATCCGACACTGTGTGTGTCATATTATGCTGCTGTGTTTGTGATCGAAAGACTTGACACCGTTCGACCCACGGTGATGAAAGTTGACACAGATGTGCATATTTTCGTGGTGAATCACTTTATACTTCGCTGTTTACCGTATGGCCTGACGATACACATCGGCACCATAATGAAATTTGTCATATATATGAAGGAGAACGTCGAAAAAAGGGACAAAGTCAAACTTTACAGAAAAATGGATTTTTAACACTTTTCTTAAGATATTGTTTGTCGGATTTAGAAGAAAATGGGCGCAAGTACCAAGTTGTTGTTGTGGTCTTCAGTCCGGAAACTGGTTTGATGCAGCTCTCCACCCTACTCTATCCTGAGCAAGACTCTTCAACTCCACATAAGAACGGTAACCTACATCCATTTGAATTTGCTTACTATATTCATCTCTTGGTCTCCCTCTGCGGTTTTTTACCCCAGAAACGTCCGTCCAACGATAAATTCACAATTCCTTGATGTCTAAGAATGTGTCCTCCCTTCTTTTAGTCAAGGTATGCCAGAAATTCCTTTTCTCCCCAATACTGTTCAGTATCTCCTCATTAGTTACGCGATAGACCCACCTAATCTTCAGAATTTTTCTGTAACACCACATTTCTAAGAGCTTCCTCTATCCTCTTCCTGTCCACACTGTTTATCGTCCAATTTTCACTACCATACAAGGCAACACTCCACACAAATAGCATCTGAAAGGACTTCCTTATGCTTAAATTAATATTCGATATTAACAAATTTCTGTTTTTCAAAAACGTTCTTCTTTCTATTGCCGTCAGCCGCGGTGGCCGAGGGGACTGAGGCGCTCCAGTCACGGTCTGCACGGCCACTACGGTCGGGGGTTCGAATCCCCCCTCGGGCATGGATGTTTGTGCCGTCTTTAGGATTAGCTAGTTCATAAGTAGTTTGTAAGTTTTGGAACTGATGACCCCGTAGTTAAGTCCCATAAGCTATCCAAACATTTGAACATTTTTTTTGGTCGTTTTAAAATCATGAAGGCCGCAGGTAGTGATATCAGCGGCTGTTATTTATTGACGCGTTTCGACCTTGTCGTCGTCAGAATGTAGAAGCTGTGGTAGAGTTTGGTACAGTGTTTGTTTTGTGTTGCTCCCTCCCCCTGTGTCCCGCTATGCCGCCCCCTCTTAAATCAGCGGCTGCCCCCCCCCCCCCCTGTCGCGGCTGCTCACATAACCGGCGCGGCGGCGCAGCCAAACACGGCGGTATCTGGCCTGACATCTGGAGCCTCCGCTACCTGCTGCCACTGCTACCTGCTGCCACCGCCTGCCCTCCTGCAGGGACCACCCCGGGCGTGTCGCGACACCCTGCAGCATAACGGCCGCGTACAGTCTGCGTCTCTGCCCAGCACACCGCCGCGCCGCGCTATCTTAACCTGGGCGCGGCCTCGTGGCACACGCTGGGCAGCCGCGACTGTACTGCTGCTCCAGAAGTCAGCCGCGGTGGCATTCCCACCTCCGACACACACACACAATTTATTTTCATTTTAAACTAGCCGGAATTCTGGCGTCGCCCAGGTATTTATTTACCCTCCGTGTCTTCCTCTACCATTTTCATGTTCATCTCCTCGTACTACTGTCTTGCCGCAGTTTTACTACTGTTTCCCCCGTCCCGCCTCGTCAATTCGTCTTCTCCTCTCGTCAGACATATCTGTCAACTTCCATGATGGTCAGGAAAAGTAAGTTTATGGCGAGGTACCCTTTGTAATGCACTACACTGTAGATTGCCGATTATATATAAAAAATATTCAACAATTAAATACCGGGTGATCAAAAAGTCAGTATACATTTGAAAACTTAATAAATTACGGAATAATGGCGATAAAGAGGTAAAAATTGACATACATGCTTGCAATGACAGGAGGTTTCATTAGAACAAAAAAATTGCGACAGACGGCGCTGCATTTGATCAATAATAGCATAAGCAGTAATTAGCATAAGAAATTAAGACAAACCAAAGATGATGTCCTTTACTGGAAATGCTCAATATCTTCTCCATCATTCGTCAACAATAGCTGTAGTCGAGGAATAATGTTGTGAACAGCACTGTAAAGCATTTCCGGAGTTACGGTGAGGCACTGGCGTCGGATGTTGTTCTTCAGAATTCCTAGAGATGTCCGTCGATCACGATACACTTGTGGCTTCAAGTAACCCCAAAGCCAATAACGGCACGGACTGAGTTTTGGGGACCTGGGAGGCCAAGCGTGACGAAAGTGGCGGCTGAGCAGACGATCATCACCAAACGACGCGCGCAAGAGGTCTTTCATGCGTCTAGCAATATGCGGTGGAGCGGCATGTTGATCACTCGGTAAATACCTTGAGTTAACTTTCATAGCAATTCGTAAAACGGGATAACAATCTGCTGTATTGTACCCTCTACACAACACCATAAGAAACAGTGTGCAAGTTAGACAGTGATCTTCGTGTTGAAAATCAGTTGTGCAAAATCTCTTCGAAATCGGAATAAACTTGTAGCTGTGTATCGGAGTCTGAAACTACAGTTCCCTTCGACAAACGCAATACGGAGTTCTATCGGAATCAACGACGTAGCAGCGCGTAAAACGCCAATCTAATCGGAAGTGGCGACGTCCGTACTGAATGACCAGTTTCAATCTTTTAGGTTTTTTTTTTTTTTATCGTCTCTTGCCGGGCTCCGAGGTGAATTAAAAGAATGAAAGAGCTGACTGAAACACTCACATAAAATTTCACTAAAATCGCTCCAGCGGCTCAGGAGCTTATTCGTTCAGCAGCCTCCCTTGCCAGCACGACGCCGGCCGCGGTGGCCGAGGGGACTAAGGCGCTCCAGTCACGGTCCGCACGGCCACTACGGTCGGGGGTTCGAATCCCCCCTCGGGCATGGATATTTGTGCCGTCCTAGTTCGTAAGTAGTTCATAAGTAGTTTGTAAGATTAGGGACTGATGACCCCGTAGTTAAGTCCCATAGTCTATACAAACATTTGAACATTTTTTAGCCAGCACGACCTCCGAAGTTGCCTCTAGTGCAGGGGGCACGGCACGGCACGGCACGGCACGCCTCAGCTCGCGGCTGTAGCAGACGCGCGTCAACAGGTGGAGCAGCGCGCAGTACTGCACAGTGCACGTGTCCCCAGAGGCCAGCGTCCATCAGCAGCTGAGGTGCTGGCCTGCAAACGGAATCGCTCCTTATGCAGCCTCGAGTGAGTTGGACAACTCTGAAATGTTGTTCTGGTCTTATTGACGTTCACCTTGTGTTCACTGTGAAAAGTAATGCCCCGTGAAACTCGTTCGGGCTAGTTTAACGTCTGAAGACTGCTGTGTGTCGATAATGACTCACAAGGAGACCACGTCGCTATCGGATTTTAAAATTTCTTTATATTTATGATACGTCAAGTTCGGAACTTAGATAGCAAACGGCCAAAGCCATTCGACACAACTAAAAAAATAAAAATTCTCGAAAAAATCGACTTTGAAATTTTGCAAGTACCAATAATTAGAGAGTTCCACCATCTGTCGGGGTAGCTTAGGTCACGTCGTAACGTGCTGGCCTCACAACCGTAGAGTCGGTGATTCGAATCCCACTGTCAATGATTTTTTTTCTTTTTTTTTTCGTTTTCGATTTCAGTTATATAAAACATTTTAGTATCTCTACTCCACGTGTTTTACCAGTTTTTGTTTATATGTATGTAAGACGAGATGAAAACCTTGTCGTCACGAACAACGATTGTTCAGTAAGTTAGCTGCTTGGAAAACCATTAGTAGCTGTGGAGATCACTTTCCAGAAAGTGTCGTAGCTCTTCGCAAACTGAACAATGAAAGACTACCGTCATCAAATAATAGTGAAGCCAATACTGTGAAATATGTAACTTATGGTTTTTTCAATTGAAACTATCATTATGAATAACCTTCTATAAGAAAAAATCACGAATAAACACTTTGCCTAAAAATTACCATTAGATATTCAAAGCGTGTAAGTATTCGAACACAACGAAAATAAGTAAAAAATTCGTTACGACAGGATTCGAACTTCCGACAAAAGGGTTGTAAGGCCTGAACGCTACCACGCCGACTGATGCTGGAAGTCATATAATGACTGTTACTTACGCTTACTTGCAAAACTTCGAAATCGATTTTCTCGACAGTTTTTGAGAGTTACGTCCACTGGATTTGGCTGATTGTTATTTCAGTTCTGCACTTCACGTTCCATAAATATCAAAAAATTATAAAATCCGATACCCAAGTGGCCTCCTTGTCAGTTTGCTGGGATCTACATCTACATCTACATACTCCGCAAGCCACCCGATCGTGTGTGGCTGAGGGTACCTCGACTACCACTATCGGTTTTCCCTCCTATTCCAGTCTCGTATTGTTCGCGGAAAGAAAGATTGTCGGCATGCCCCTGTCTGGGCTCTAATCTCTCTGATTTTATCCTCATACGTAGGAGGGAGCAATATACTGCTAGACTCCTCGGTTTAGGTATGTTCTCAAAACTTCGACAAAAGCCCGTACAGAGCGACAGAGCGTCTCTCCTGCAGAGTCTTCCATTGGAGTTTATCGATCATCTCCGTAACGCTTTCACGATTACCAAATGATCCTGTAACGAAGCGCACTGCTCTCCGTTGGATCTTCTCTACTTCCTCTGTCAACCACACCTGGTACGGATCTCTTCAGTCCGAAAACGAGTCTCGTCTGTTTCCCTCGCATTTCGCTTGTGACACTTTTGAGAAGACACATTTGTGAGAAGACGGAATGTGTAGACAGTTGTGGCCACTCATACGTTGCCCGTGGTTCATGAACTAGGACATGACGACAGAAACCCACACCATATTAGCTGAAAACCCGGCGTTGCCCGGGTATTTATTTATTTATCTATTTATTCCTGCCATTTTTCAGGTATATATTTATTTGTATAAGGGCAGTATGTCTGCAAACTCTCTTTGGAATAAAGTTAGTAGTAAAGAAGTAATAGATTAAAACTTGGTGCGTTATGGGGCGGTTTTCCATGACCGTTACTGTTTATGTGCTCATATCTCATGAACTACGTTTCGGAATGTGATTCAATTTAGAAGGTACACTCAACTATATGCGTGTATACTGTCTACAAAATTTACTGCAACTACATTTTGTAGTGTAGAAATTACAAATTGTAACGTCATACCGAAAGCCGTAGTTTTGACGCATGAACAACGAAACGTTACTGTTCATATGCTCAAATCTCATGAACTACGTGTCGTACTGTGATACAATTTCGAAGGCACATTCAACTATATATGTGTATACTGTGTGTAAATTTTCCTGCGGCTACAATTTGTAGCGTACAAATTATAAATTGTAACGTCATACCGAATGCCATAATTTTACACCATAAACAACGGAGTAGTAGTAAGCGAGAAACTTTTTTTCTTTCATCATTTTGCATAACTCCCCAAAAGCGAAGCTTCAGAAGACCTATCGTGCAATTCCCTTGAAGTACACACCATTAAAAAATGTTCAGTTTTTAACGTAGTGCTGATGCGTTTTTGAGATGTTTCTTCTTCTGTTGCTCCCGTGGTTGATGAAGCCACACTTTTGAGTGTCTACCGTCTTTAAAAATATTTTCATTTGTTGTTGACAATACTTGATCGAGCATGGTCGACAGGTTACCAGTGCAAAGTGTGGAAGCAGTAGTGACGTCAGAATATTTTCACTTGTATATGCCTGTGTTCTTTGCAATAAATATGTATTTATTTAAGCGTGGAAATAATGAAAGTTATTAATGATACGTTATTTGGGTGTGGAATGCTTTTGTGGCAGCTGACCCAGACACTTTTTTATTGCGGTATTCTGTTGTGACTTTTGTCTTTGTAGTCAAATCTCACGGACCAAACGTTACTTGTTTCAGCATGGCAACAAGGAAACTTAATAAAGACACCTTATTTCTAAGTGAAATGCTTTTGTGGCAGACGATCTAGTCGCATTTTTAACTGCCGTATTTTGTTGTCACTTTCGTCTCTGTACTCAAATTTGTTCACAGCCAAACCGTTTGACAGCAATTTTACAAGTTTGTAGACTTAAACGTTTAGTAAACACAACATTAATGTATACCAGACTTCATGAAAGCAATTGTTACAAAACATTAACAACAAATGAAAATCCATGGTCATGATTGTTCGTCATAACAATTATTATTCACTGTAAGTTTCGCATCCAGTTTGGGCCACGTACTTGCATTAAAATCAACTCAAATATTTTCATAGCGGCACTTTCGTTGTTATTGCAAACCTCAGCTAACTGTTATACTTCCACCTGGAACCGTTTAGCCCCCTGAGCCACGACGCCCGGCATAATTAGACCACGTACCGCTAGTAACTTAGTACAGGTATAGCATTTACGCACTGGACTTTGATCTCGATTTTCGTGGAAACCAAGGCGCAGTGGAACGAATCCTTTTAGTTCGGTGGTCTGGAGAAGTTCCCGCACAACATACCTGCCACCCATCAAATTTCGTTTGTACTGCACTCTGTGTTCCTCTTGTGAGAGGCTCGTGATATTTCATTACCGCTATTTTAGGAAATATACTTTCAGTCTCGTCAATGCGCAACTTCGATAACGTCTGAGAGAACTCATTGCACATCCGTTCTCAGTAGTCAAGGTTTATTTAAAACGCGGAACTGTAAACAGGTAAAACTCCCGAGTGGGTGCGGCGTACCAGCTGTCAGCCGATACCCCAGATAACAGGGCGGTAGCAGTTCATGTTGCCTGAAGCGTGGCGGACCTACCGCGTACGGTCAATACCGCAAGTATTGACACAGTAGTTTGGCGAAACAGGCTCAGGGCGCTAGCGTCTGCCGCTTAATTGCTGTTATCCCATCTTTACATTTACATCTCGACACGCTTTGAATGAAACTGCATCGGACAGAAACGTGGGTAAATAATTAATGGTACAGTTCATCAAATGTTATAAGGGCAGCGCGTGACTCCGAGTCCAGAGATCAGTTGATTACACGGATAGGAGATATAAGCCATTACTTGAAATTAATCCCTACAGTACCTGGTAAGAAAAATAGAGGACGTAACAAACACCACGTAACTGATTCTACTAATCGCTTTAGCGGACATAACAGCACTTTGAACGTCCAAATGACCTTCCTGTGGCAAAAAAGAATAAATAAATAAATAAATAAAATAAAGTTAATCCGCCATCGGCTATATCTGCAAGTCTCATAATATTGTGACTTCTTTCTCGATTTTGTCTGGTAACATCGTAAGTAATTTCTCTTATACACTACTGGCCATTAAAATTGCTACACCAAGAAGAAATGCAGATGATGAAAGGGTATTCATTGGACAAATATACTGAGCTGATAGTCCATGCTGCTGCAAACGTCATCGAACTGCTCGTGCAGATGGTTGTTGTGTTGCAAATGTCCCCATGTTGACTCAGGAATCGAGACGTGGCTGCACGATCCGTTACAGCCATGCGGGTAAGATGCCTGTCATCTCGACTGCTAGTGATACGAGGCCGTTGGGATCCAGCACGGCGTTCCGTATTGCCCTCCTGAACCCACCGATTTCATATTCTGCTAACAGCCATTGGATCGCGACCAACGCGAGCAGCCATGTCGCGATACGATAAACCGCAATCGCGATTGACTACAATCCGACCTTTATCAAAGTCGGAAACGTGATGGTACGCATTTCTCCTCTTTACACGAGGCATCACAACAACATTTTACCAGGAAACGCCGGTCAACTGTTGATTGTGTATGAGAAATCAGTTGGAAACTTTCCTCATGTCAGTACGATGTAGGTGTCGCCACCGGTGCCAACGTTATGTGAATGCTCTGAAAAGCTAATCATTTGCATCTTCTACCTGTCGGTTAATGTTCGCGTCTGTAGCACGTCATAGTAGTGGTGTAGCAATTTTAATGGCCAGGAGTGTAATTCTGTACTTATTCGAATAAAATTAAGGAATCTTTCGGGTCAATAATTCCGTCAGGAGGTAAAGACATTCCCCACTTTAACCACTCACGAACCCATTCCCTCTTTTCGTAGTTTTCTGCCTGTTCTCTCTCTATATATATTTTATTTTGTTATTTTTTTTCTTTCCCTACGTATCACTACATTATTAAACAACACACTTTCTCGGGAAATCGTTTCCCGTACCAGCAGCTGAAAATAATTACCATTTCCTTGACGACGTGACGACCACAGAAACGCAGTTAAGGTGTGACGGTGCGTTACCGACACTAGTGAACGCGTGAGGCGAGGTACGAACTTTTCAAACCGAGAGCCACCTATCAAGAGCTACGTTTTCTATCCCATATTCGTATTTTCTCAGTTGTTGAGATGGTGTGCTAACTTCAATAGTGCTCGTGTACAGTACCAGAAATGGCGTTCATTGCCCCGCGGTGTGACTCAGATATCAGGTTCAGTGTGTGGTGGATGGACTGTAGTTCAAGTAGCGACAGTGATGAGGAACTACTGTTGTTTTTGTTGTACTCAGTGTCAAATAAATCGAATTGGCTTCATCCGATTACTGTTAGAAGAACATCGTATGCCGAATACCATGAATTAATGCAAGATTTACAGCTCGACGATGAAACGTTTAAAACTTATTTCAGGCTTAATGAACAACAGTTCAATGAAGTGGCATTAAAAAACAGGGTACAAATTATAGGGAATCGGTGCCTCATGAAGAACGGCTACCTATTTGTCTAAGGTAACAATTCCTTGCCGCCGGCCGCGGTGGCCGGGGTGACAGAGGCGCTCCAGTCACGGTCAGCACGGCCACTACGGTCGGGGGTTCGAATCCCCCCTCGGGCATGGATATTTGTTCCGTCCTAGTTCGTAAGTAGTTCATAAGTAGTTTGTAAGTTTAGGGACTGATGACCCCGTAGTTAAGTCCCGTAAGCTTTACAAATATTTGAACATTTTTTTTTTTTTTTAATTCCTTGCCCGTAATTTCAAAATAGAAACGTATTCCATTTTAAAATAATCCCACAGTAGTGGATACTTTTGCACTTTGTCAATTGATGCATACATTTTGCACAATAAGCACACAAACAAGCAGTTATTCAGCACGGAGCGCGTGGTTGTGGAGCAGTGTAATGCGCATGCGCGACTCGAGATACGTAGCGACCAACCAGTTTAAATTCCACAGAGTGGGTATAGGTCGGCCATGTTTGAAGCAAGCTGAAGGTCCGGCCGCCATATTTTTCTTGTTCAAAGCGCGACGTCTGCTGTGCCAGTCTCCCCCCCCCCCTTGAAGTTGTATTTGATTAACTTCAAAGAGGTCGCAGCACCTTCATCTTTTCAAAACGAAAAAGAAAACAACGGTACACATCGCTAATTTATGTGCACACTGGCAGCAACAAGCACCATCTTAGTCGAAATATGGCTAAATGTTTCCTTGCAGACAACATTACAAGGCGATTCAAAACAATGTTCCTACAGACATGATAAGTTGTTAGTCGCGAATTGGACGTAAATTAATGCTATTTTAACAGGTGACACGTGAACAAAAAGAAGTAAGCTTGCTGTAACTGCCGCGGAAATTATGTATTCAGAGTACAATTAGCCTCAAAAACCAGTTCACTACGAGGAAAAATGCATAAAGAGGCATTTTACAAGTAATTAACACAGGTACGGAGCGATATATATCGTTCTGGCTTCGATTCCCGGGAGTTTTAAAAAATTATCTGATAATTGTATAATAATTAATTTCCAGGGAAATGAAATAATGTGTTCATTTCATGGTACTGCTTTCGATAAAAGGCGCATCTGGTTGTTTGTCTGATACATATACTTCTATTCGAAATGAGCTGAACACAGACAGATAACTGGCTGTAAGTAGGAAACCTGTTCTCTCGCTTCACATTTACAACCCTTATTTCTGTAAGTTCCTTCTCTTTTAAAAGAAACCGTCAAGTACCGAAAAGCAAATTACTTTCGTACTGCAGTTTTTCACTCTTTAATAAACTTGAAAAACGTGTGTGTCGTATTTCAGTTGTACTTACTTATAACATGAAATATTTGTTATTCGGAAATATTTAATACGGGTATAATATCACATACAAATAACGCTTCGAACACAAACGGCAGACACTCTATCGCGATGTTTTGACTACTAAAAACATGGCAACAGAGTTACTGTCGGTTGCCACAAGGAGCGCTATAACAAGAGTCTTAGCCACTCTGTGACGCTACGTGTGCAGGCGTATTATGTATCCCGGTCTGAAACGCCCCATTTGATTACATTACAAGACGTTTTTCCGAAGACGTGGCTACAGACACAGAACGCCGCTGTGAAATGCCCTCCAGGCGGACGGTTGGACGGTTTAGCGAGGCCTTGCCGCCGGACAGTGCCGTTGCCGTTGGCCTCGGTGCGCTCTGACCGAACCGAACGAAAAGCTACAGAACAGAACAGAACAGAACGGGGCCCCGCGCTGCCTCGCTTTAATTAAGCCGTTGTGTCGGGGCGCGGCCATCGTTCTCCCCCCCCCCTCCCCGTGGCAGCTGTTGGCTTCCGGCCCCACGCTAAACTAATTACCTCCAAAATTACAGCGGACAGGCCGGGGCAGTTTCAGGCCGGTGTTTAGAGCCCACCACAAATGAGAAGTTGTGTACTCTTCATGCCGGACGAGGAAGAACTTGATAGCCGATCGACTACGTCCGACAGATTTCGCTACAGTGCAGAGGCTGCCTCGTGGTCCGTTCCTTCTCTACACGCGGCATGCTGGTACGAAATCGTCCACTCGGGTACTTAGATCTCACTACAGTGTCACCATCAGGTTTACCAATATTTTAAATCATTTTTACGATTATGAATTGTACTAATGGCCCATGTTTTCAAGGTGCGACTTTTTTTTTACCAGACGCGTTTCGCTTTATTGGATATGAAACATCTTCAGTTGTCTGCACTGACAAACCTACAAATCTTTTACACTGAAAATCAGTTCATTAACAAAACGAGTAAAACGTTTTTATTTATTTATTTATTTTTCAGAAATTCCATCTTACTTTTTCCCGTCATATCATCAAACACCCACTTCTTGCATGTTCTCTCTCTGTGCACGGAAAACCTTCTACTGTAACTTGCACTTGACTGTAGCACTATGCCATGGAACCTGCAAGAATTTGGCGCTTCAAGATCTGAGACAAAAACTCTCTAATAACGTGCGGTAAAAACGAACACCTATATCTCTCAGTTTTCGATTTGATTTCTCTTAATTTATTAAGACCATGTCTTCCTATGTTCGTGAGTAATAACAAAATATGTTCGTATTCGGAGCACAAAGATGATGAAACAAATTTCTCAGATAGATCTCGCCGCAACGATAACGCTTTTTCTATGGTTTCCACGTTAACTGTAGCATCTCCCTTGTATCACCATAACACAAAATGAAGTGACCTTCTCTGAACTTTCTCTATATCCTCCGTCAGTCCCACATGGAGGGAATAGCACAATGCACAGCAATACTCCAAAATAGGACGACAAGATTAGGGTGGGCAGTTTGTTTAGCAGAATTGTTGTATACTCTAAGGGTTCTGCTAATGAAACATAGCTTTTGCTTCGCCTTCAGTACAATATTTTCCATGTGTTCTATGCAATTTAAGTTGCTCGTAATTGTTATTCATAGGTATTTAGTTGAATTTGTGACCCGTAGTTTGACACGATATATCGTACAGAACAGGTCTGACGATTTCTTTTAGCTCTCATATGGCTGGCTTCACAGTTTTCATTATTTAGGATCAACTGCCAATTTTTGCACCATACAGATATCTATATCGTTTACAATTGCTTTTGATCTGGTGACTTTAACAGTCGGTAAGTGACAGCATCATCATGGCAGTCTAAGAGAGGTGCTCAGATTGTCTCGTAAATCTATATCTATAAATGTGAATGTCTGTTCGGTGTACGTTTATCACGTCTGAACCACAAGACATAAAGAGCTACAAATTTTTACAGTTACTAATTGTCTACCCGGGGAAGGCTTTAGGCAAGATTTTATGGCGATCAGATAGCTATATATATTAATGTGAATGTCTGTTCGGTGTACGCTTATCACGTTCGAACGACAAGACGCAGATACTTAAATATTTCTACAGTTACTAATTTATATCTGAGGAAGGTTTTACGCACGGTTTCATAGCGGTCTCATAGGTATTTAGTAATTTGAAGAATATAACGCGAAAAGCGGATCAATAATTACTAATTGAAAATTATATTTACTCTTTGAAAGTGGTATTATTGGTTGCATTGTTGCTTGAGGATTGATAATGATAAAATGGTGGAGTATATTGGGATAGAAAGTTATCGGTGTATATAAAATTCTACGTGTGTGTGTGTGTTAATATTTCGCTCTTCAGCGAAAACTACAGAACGCAAACGAATGGCCCGTGTGTAATTGTTGTCCGAAGTCTCCCGTTGTACACCATAGCCGTTCCATGCCGACAGTTGTAAGGAGGTGGAATATATGGTGGTTGAAAGTCGTCAAATTATAAAAAGTTCGGACTGAAGGCCAGCGATGACGTTTGCGACTCCATAACAAGGAGGTTACATACAGAGAAACGTGATGCCACAGACAATATCTTTGGTCTATGTCTGATACAATGTCTTCAGCTCATTCTCTGTAAGGATAAACATACGAATAAGGATATATAATCAACCAACACGCGAGCGGAGCCGTGGGTTTAAGCTAGTAATTTATAAGTTACACTAGGGGCACTATAGTCAGTTACCGTTTCTGTTTTACTCGACGACTACTCGTTATTTGCTTTGTACAATGTTCTTTCGGTCAGGAAATTGCGAATCCAACCGCACAACTGGGGAAGAACGCAATTTGATTAGAAGACGCTCGTGTGGTACAGTGTCAAAAGGCTTTCGGATATCTAGAAATATGTAATCTTTATTGTCGATAGGACTCATCTTTCACAAGAACGATTCTTTCTGAATCCCCGTTGACTATGGGTCAATGTGTCGTTTTCTTCGAGGTATCTGATAATTTTTTTTAGAAAAGTCTGTTCGGGAAACCTGGCGCAAACCGACGTCAATTATATGGATCTGTAATTTTGTGGATCACTCCTATTGGCTTTCTCGAATATTGGAGTGCCTGTGCGACTTGCCAGTCTTTTGGTACGGAACTTCCGCTGAGCGAGCGGTTGTATATGATAACCAGGAATGGGGCCATTGCATCAGCATATCGTCGAAGGAACCTGATTGATATACAGTCGGGACTTAGAGATATTTAAGTTGTTGCAATACTCCAGGAATTATTTGCTTAGTCTTCTGTGGTGAAGGAATTTCGGATGGCTGTGTTGAGCAGTTCTGCTTTAGCACCACTGTCATCAGTAGCATCACATTGCTATCGCGTAGTGAAGGCACAGATTGTGTATTGCTTACTCCCGGCATATTTTCCCCCACTTGTTGCTTCCTTCGCCGAGTTACTAAATCTGACGTGTTTGGGTCCACGATTGGCCGATGTACCTCCGCGCCAGAGATCTGATCCGTGCGACGGAGCAATATATTTCAGGGCACTAACGGCGCGAGCGATGCTAGTTAAAGAAGTCCTGCGGGAGAAATGGATAGCAACACTTGCCGCGGAGCGACAGCGTGGAAATGACGGCCGCACTTCTGGGCCCTAATATGGGGGGGGGGGGGGGGGGGCGTCAGACTCGTTTGCCAGCCTGCGCCTCCGCCTGCCTAATTACGTCACAGCGGGCGGTTAACGAGGCTGCCCAGAGAACTGCAGTCGCTCGGTTGCTATGGCGACGTCTCGGTTGCTATCGCGACGTCTCGTCGACCGATTGATGGCGCGTCGAGCAGTGAGATGTGATCAGGGCCGTGGCGACGCCCGGTGGAGATCACAGCAGCTGTCGCGGCCGCGTTGCTGGCCTGTGAGCTGCCGGCCCACGCGGAACAGCACCGCCCCCAACTACTGCTTGGGAAGCGTCAGGAGCGAGGGGCAGCGAGTGGCTTAACACCTGTCTAATCACTGTTACAACGTGCTCTGGTCGTTCATGTCACAACCAGCTGTGCAACAAAGAACGCCTGTTAATAGATGCACAGACTCAGCGAAAGAAAATGACGCCGTCCTTAAAACCATTTATTATTATAGCAAACCAGGCGCTGCCTCACTGTGTCTCAGTCCGGTAGTGTCGCGTTGAAAGGGAAGCAGGCATGACTTCGAAGGCAGGGTTGTCAACTGAACACAGCACATAGGGTAAGGTGGTACAATTTCCATCATTTCGGACAAATGTTATTATAACTGCAAATAAATTGAGAAAAGGAATAATTTTAACTATGGCACTTGTTCTTGGATGTTTAATGAATATCTAACACAAATATTATACATTTACAAATGTTGGTATAAACACCAAAAAAAGTTACGGAATTGAGAAAAATCGATCGAATATGTACCACACTAGGTACAATTGTGATCACTTCCTCGTACAATTTTGATTACGGGCATCTTTCACATAAAAAAGCACTTTTTCTGCCACGCACCAACGCATATTTCGTGGTACCAAACATTGCATTTTTGGCAGCGAATCCAGTCACCCTTAACTAGATGATTTATAAGAGCGCGTTAGACTCAGTAGCTTCACTTACCTCTTTAAAGGGAAAAAAAATATATCTTCTTACCGCAAAGCGGTGTATTCTTGGAAAAGGCAGGAGGAGCTGTAGAAACCTGCTACTCTACAACGCGACACTACGAGACAGACAAATGGCGCGAATGTTGGTCGGAATTGTACCTATATCGAATTTGTACCACCTTGCCCTACTGAAAGCAGGTTTATTGCGAACTGAAGCATACACGCAGCAATGACTGCCTCTCGGGCAGAGTGCTCTGCTATTTATACACACACAGAATGTACCAGAAATTAGAAGAATAGTTAACATAAGAAACAAGTAGAAATTACAAGCGAACATACGAAACATGTAGAACATTGTGGAAATGATAAATACAAAGAAATACATTTTTGACGGTGGACGGCATTGAACCGGCGACCTTCAGCACCGTAATCGGTGACGCTATCCACCGCGCCACGCCGGCAGTCGGACAACTTAGGATCTTGTGGCAATATGGAACGAATGGGAAAATAAATGAAAGAATTCTTGTAAACATAGAAGCATGGCGAGAGTACACCAGTCGTAGACCTGCTTTGCGTTGCTGTGGCCGTGTCTAATGATTGAAAAAAAAATAGGTTTTATCAGAAAATCATTCAATTTAAGGGTATTCAATTTTTTTTTTCTCTTCCTGCATAAAAATGAATGTTTTTCCCACTCTGCAGCGTGCGACGTGTAACAGACGTCGGGGGAAGCAGCAGCCCTCCGCACTCTGTGCTTGTTTCCTCTTCGTCCTCCACGTCCGCCTCCTCCCCCCCTTCCTCCCTCTGTCCATCTGCTCCTTCTCTTCATTCTGCCTTCCCTCTCTTCCTCCATCATCTCCCTGATGCCCCCTCTCCTCTTCTCTCTCTCTGCATCCATCTCCTGTTTCCCTGTCGTAGCTATTCACAATTACGATTTTAAAAATAACGAAGCTACCATACTGGGGCATCTGTGTGCTAAGCGAAAGCGGAATAAACAACGATATTTATGAAACTTCCTGCCACATTAAAATTGTGTGCCGGAACCGGGCGAGGTGCTGGCGGAAGTAAAGTTGTGAGGAGGCATCGTGTGTCGTGTCGGGATAGCTCAGTCGGTAAGAGCGCTTGCCCGCGACAGGGAAGGACCCTAGGTTCGTGTCTCGGTTCTGGCACACAATTTTAATCTGCCAGAAAGTTTCATATCAGCGCACACTCCGCTGCAGAGTGAATAGTTTCATTCTGGAAACGATATTTATATACACTTGGTTACTGCGATGTTCACGTCACCGACCTGTTAGTCGCGGCACTGTAACTGTCCGGCATGCACGTGTTAATGCTAGTGGACCATTCGAAGACAAGCGTTCCTGGAATGCAATTCTCATGAAATTTAAATACCTCCGTGCGTCATTTCTACCGAAGCACGTTATCGGCTGACAGCAAAAGTCGGTAACACTCGATTCCTCGATGTTCACCTGTCTTTATAGCTGAAATGAATGTAGATCATGAGAGAGTTGGTACGAGGTAGTGGGTACGTACGAGTACAGTGCCTTCGGCAGGCACTTGAATGCGATCTGCAGAGTAAATGTGCAGATCATGAGGAGCCCATATCCGAAAACGTTATCCACTTCCTCATATTTGTCAGTGTGATGAAATCTCTTCTGCTGCCAGCTCTCTTCTTTCGATATTTTAGGAGGAAGCAGTATCGACAAAAACAGAAAAAAAAGTGTAGTGAACATGGACTGCAGTACACATACCGGTACCTTAAGAGCTACCAGCACTTGGGCAGTAGAAGAGGCGTGTCCGCAGACTATCTCGGAGGTCTTAACGTATGCACCGTAAGGCATACTGAACATTCCCTCTTCTTTTGGTCCACAGTAACTGGAAAGCAAAGAACCTGCCGGCATAAGAGAATTTTTCGAGTTGATCGATGACAGAGAGGCTCTCTCAGCGCTCTTGGGTAACCTTTCCGGACCTGGCTTCAAAAGATTACTTACTCACTCCCCTATACAAGTTGTCGAAGTTTCTAATCGTTTTTTGGAATGACCCTGTATATATTTCTTGTAAACATACACAATGGCTACGGGACTGTAGAACTACTTTTATACAACAAATTAATATTCACAGCCAGTGTAAGCTGCCATCGATATTTGCTTGTATTTCATCCTTTTATCGCTAATGCGAAGATTCGGCAGGGTTATTTGGGATTTGGCAGGTTAGTTAAAGGAAATGTGTGTCTCCCACTGTGTATGTGCTTTCCAAATGGTTGCGAATGTTGTTCACCTAGATGTCAGCAGCATCGCATCAATGGATGAAGTCAACACGAGCAGAAGCGGAACTTATATCGATAATTATTGTTTCTGATCGTCTATTGCAACTGAAATAAATGAGTAATTTTGTCGTCATACGCGTTTCGCCTTTATACAAGAGACCATCAGTGGCATGAAATATAAACTACATTTTTTCCGAAATATTTAATTTACTTTGTTTGGTACACAGATTAGGAACAAAATCAAATTTATCTGTTTGTAAATAACTGCGTGGCCATTGGACCGTAGCTTACAAACTACTTAAACTGAGGTAAACCAACCAAAGGACAAGACGAACACCCATGCCTGAGGGGGGACTCGAACCCCTGCGCCGGTCAGAGACAGTTCGCTTAGCTTCTGTTTTACTATAGTGTAGCGTCATCCAAATATTACTTATCGTTTTGGAGATGTTGGAGTGTGTGTGTGTGTGTAAGTAAGAGAGAGAGAGAGAGAGAGAGAGAGAGAGAGAGAGAGAGAGAGAGAGAGAGAGAGAGAGAGAGAGTGCTACGGATATTGCATTTCGTCAATTAAATTCTTGCTGTTTCTCATTTCTACCGGTTTAAATTCTGCCGTTCCAGTAGTAGAAAATGATTTTATTCCTTATTTTAATGTTACGATATTGTTTTGTTGCCAAGTTCTGAATGTGTTATCTACTGTTTAGTGTATCTATGTGATGTTGTTTTCAGTGTTTGTGAGTGTGTCTTCTTTTTACTTCTTTTTAGAGAAGAAAACACGGAGGGAGAACATGAAAGACACACACCGAACAGTTGGTAATAGATTGAAAAGTTGGCAACAAAACAAAAGATAACACACCAGATGTATTTTGCAGCATTGGCCGTTAATGTTTTATTTTAAAAAACCATATGCTCGTTTGAAGGACACTGAAGATGATCATTATGTGATTGAAATCGATCTGTGGTTTTTTAAAATAAAACATTAACGGCCAATGCTGCAAAATACATCTGGTGTGTTCATCATTGTTTGGTCGTGGAGCACCTCCAAGTAATGGAATCAAACCTCAAACAAAAGATTAACATCAAAATAACGACTACAATCATTTTCTAGCACTGGAGCAGGGAAATTTCGAGCGGTTGATATGAATCGTAACAAGAACTGAGAAAATGCAGTACAAGTAGCACATACATAGAGGAATATGTTGGAAACATTGTAACATTTATATGCTACCAAACCATAGTAAAAAGAAAAGTGCGAGCTGTTTTAATCTCCATACAAAATAACGTAGGTAAAATCGGTTATGAAGAAACTGATCCATATTTCAGGCCATTGATGATGTATACAATAAAGCGAAACTCGAATGCAAACAAAATTATTATTTCAGTTACAATAGACAAAAAATGTTCAAATGTTTGTTAAGCTTATGGGACTTAAGTACGGGGTCATCAGTCCCTAAACTTACAAACTACTTATGAACTAGGACGGCACAAATATCCATGCCCGAGGGGGGATTCGAACCCCCGACCGTAGTGGCCGTGCTGACCGTGACTGAAGCGCCTCAGTCACCTCGGCCACCGCGGCCGGCTGCAATAGACAGACAAGTAGAATAATTATCAATATAATATTACGCAATTGAGGAAGACGGGACAAAAACAGTGAAAGTGGAGACAATATAGTAGCGCATGCGGACTCTCATTTTAATGAACACAGTTTCGCCTGCCTTGCGTACGATTGGGACCTCGCGGCCACGTTGTCACAGCCAGGCGTTGGTAGGAGCGGCTGCTTCCAGTGACACGTGTACACTCAAGCCACCTGCAGAAGCCACTGCTGCAAACTTTTTAACGTGGAAACACTCGCAGCAAGTCCCTTTCCCAGGTTTCATCAGCTTGCAGAAGCGGCTTCCGCAGGTCAGTGGGTACAGCCTCGTGTGATCTGCAGCAAAACACTTGCCAGGGTGACTGAAACGTTTTATTCCACTTGATGAAGTTGTGTGCTGCGTTTACGAGACAGAAATGTCAGTAATAATGACGAAAATAGTGTGGAATTACGAGACAATTCAAGTTAGAGAAATTTGAGAGCTTCCCAGAATTGTGGGATACAAACCACGTTGACCTGAAAAAATGAACAAGAAAACAGATCGCTCCCGAAACTATTGCGGCGATTTCTGAACAACAGATGCCGAAATAGGAAAAAAATCATAATTTACGCGAGCAATATGGACGAGAATTAAACAAAACAAGAAAACTAAAAAGTGAACAAAGTGCAGATTCCATCTATACTAGCAAGTGGAGTATTTTGAGTCAATGAAATTGATACATCCAGTACTTCTCAATTTGCGACAATTTCCGTCTTTAGCTGCTCTTTTTCAGTTGGAGTTAGTCTATGTTATTGAAACATACGAAAATTTGTGCCGGACCGGGACTCGAACCCGGCCAATGACAGCCAGGACAGGATGTAGTATGTCTCTCTCCGTCGCGGGAATCACGCTAATGCGTGCGTGCACTAAGGGAAGCAGACAACTGTAGCATATGGAAGTTTGGGTGTGCCCGGGGAGCGTGCCCGGGTGGCCGAGTGGGTAAGGCGACCACTCGCGAAAATCGGGAGACCCGGGTTCGAGTCCCGGTCCGGTATTAATTTTCATATGTTACAAAATGATAGACTAACTGCAGAAGAGCAGAAAGTCTCGCAAATTGCGAAGAAATCGATGTATATTTAACATTTATAGATGCGGACCATCATTGTAAAAATGAAATTTATGTTTCCTCTAGTTTTAGACCTTTCAATAATCTTCTAGAAAACTTAAAGATGTACGTCTCTGTACCCATTTCTTCGACCAAACCATTCTTTTTCTCTTGAACACTAGTTCGCCATGTGGTTTTTTTTTTTTTTTTTTTTTTTTTTTTTTTTTTTTTTTTTTTTTTAAATTCTAATGAAGGGAACGAGGGTAGAAGCTGCTCTTATTTTTGTGCACGACACTGTAATCTTGCAGTTGCTTATCTCACGTGAGCCTGGTGGTAACATTTCTACAACAAGTACTTGCAGCAAGTTCGTTGCCTAAGCGACTTGCAGAAGAAAACTGACGCAAGTCTTTGTTCTAGTGTAAACGTATCGGCAAGTACTTGCAGAAGCTACTTGCTAGTGGACACAAGTCCTTAGGTTGCTCCCCCGACGTGAACGCCCGCCTGTGGCTAAACCACCAGGGTTGCACAACTCGGACCTGAAGAAATAAAGCTAAATAGAAATTGAAAAACGCTAGAAAGCAAGCTAACAAGGGCGCGGGGGGGGGGGGGGCTAGCAGATCACTGCTCATGTTTTCCAAAAACAAAAAATGTAATAAAAGAGGGGGGGGGTCGCAAATGATGCACCCTTCGGCGCCTTCCTGTCACTGCTTCGTCCTAGGAGGTTAGAATAAATATTCTAACGAACCTCTTTGGTTTCTTCATGCCCCATTCTGTAATTGGGAACTGTCAACTCTATTTGTGCGGACAATAGTGGACTACAGTTTGCGATTTCTACTCAGTCTTGAAATTTCTGCTGTGTGCAGGCACCACCTGTTTACAAAATTAAATACATAGTACTCACGTAGATGATTGTTAGAATAGCGATGTCAAACATTTTTCTGGTTTTAATGCGCGATTGATGCAGCAAAATCGCATGTTCAGGCTAGTTGCTGAAACTTTGTTTTTGTCTGTACAATTTTAATTTACAAGAGAAGTATATGGTGTGAAACAGTTCAATATTTTACTCCTTTTTTCATGTTTTTATTTCGACAGCTGATGAAACCAGAATTATTACTTCTCATCCTTGAAATTTCTATTGTGCAAAGAAAACACCTCTTTTAAATATACAGAGTTCACGTAAATAACGTAGTAGAACTTTAAATATGAGGAGAATGGACGAACTTTAGACAGAATTGGTGTTATTGCATGTCAAACGTAAAGATTGATATAGTTTATATATATGATACTCTGCCTTCTGATGTTCTGTCATGCATTAACTGGTGAAGCATTTAATGCTTGTGTTCCAAATGTACGCATTTTCTTTTATCTTCTTCATTTCTCCCAAGGGGAACTCTTGTTTCATTCTGAAAAAAAAAAAAAAAAAAAAAAAAAAAAAAAAAAAAAAAAAAAAAAAGATTCCCTCAGAGCACCAACAAAAAAAGCTAAAATTCCCGCCTGGCGGGAAAATCATTTATTCCCCCGTTAACATGTATCTAAGAAAAACTAGATTTTGCGGGAAAAAAGCTAAATTGGCAACTCTAGGTACGTTCCAGCAGCTGCCAGATGGCTACTTTCAAGCGCTAAGAAACCGGTGTTACTGCTCATGCGCAGCTACTATGACGTAAAAACCTTTGCTCGATACTTGCACTGGTGGAACGGTTTATGCACTGTTTCTGGCTGCAGGCGAAGGTAAGTTTAAAGGAATAATTAAAATACTTTGCTTCCTAATAACGAAGAAGTGTAAACGAGAATTGCAGTGACTTCGAAATAATCGAAAAACACGCTGCAAACACACATGGTATCACGTGATGGCTATCCCCCCCTCCTCCGTCACACTAACTCACAAGGAAAGTACGTGGGATCGAACAAACACAAATACACCAAAATCGTGTGCTAGATAATGTAAAGGTCCCTTATTGCACTAGTGATACTCCCGCATTTGCAAAACCCTGCAGTCGCCCATCAGAAGGCTCTGCATGTGCCATGCCGCATTGCACTTTGACCTGCCGGTACGCCAGTAGTGACGGAGCAGTGTGCCTCTGAAGTTGCCTTTTGTGACGTTATTTGTGTGGTGAAGTGTCGGATAGGTTGGCAATTGGTAATGAATGCTGCTAATGTATTGCAATTGGTTGAGATGGAATTCCGAAGAGCACTTCTTCGTGAATACGGACTTGGTGTAGAAGAAGAATCATTCACATGTTTTTTGGTATCTATTGCAGTGCAGGAATATTATCATAAATTAGAGACACTATAATAGATAATACGTAACATGCGAATGATTTATCTTCTACAGACTGATGACCCCGTAGTTAAGTCCCATAAACTTAAGAAACAAAAACATATCTTCTACACCAATAGCATCTACACGAAGAAGGTTTCTTAGCTGGCCTTGGTGGCCGAGGAGACTGAGGCGCTCCAGTCACGGTCTGCACGACCACTACGGTCGGGGGGTTCGAATGGGCCTCCCTCGGGCATGCATATTTGTGCCGTCCTTAGTATAAGGTAGTTGATAAGTAGTTTGTAAGTTTAGGGACTGATGACCCCGTAGTTAAGTCACATAAGCTTAACAAACATTTGAAGGTTTCGTCGTATCTTCACCTGAACCAGTCACACTAGATTAACAGGATTGATTATCAATCGCCGACCCAAGCGACACTTCACGACAAAAATAACGTCACAAAACGCAACTTCGGAGGCAGAATGCACCGTCACTACTGGTGTAGCGGCAGCTCAAAGTGCAATGCGGCATGGCACACGCAGTGGCCTCTAATGCTCGACTGCAGAGTTTTGCAGATGCGGGAGTATCACTAGTGCAATAAGAGACCTTTACATTGAAACTTCCTGGCAGATTAAAATTGTGTGCCGGAACCGGTACTCGAAACTTGGACCTTTGTCTTTCGCGGGCAAGCGCTCTACCAACTGAGCTACCCCGACACGACTCACGATGCCGCCTCACAACTTTACTTCCGCCAGTACCTCGCCTCCTACTTTCCAAACTTCACAGAAGCTCTCCTATGAAACTTGCAAGACTAGCACTCGCAAGAGAGCTTCTGTGAAGTTTGGAAAGTAGGAGGCGAGGTACTGGCGGAAGTAAAGTTGTGAGGCGACATCTTGCGTCGTGTCGGGGTAGATCAGTCGGTAGAGCGCTTGCCCGCGAAAGGCAAAGGTCCCACGTTCGAGTCTCGGTTCCGTCACACAATTTTAATCTGCCAGGAAGTTTGATATCAGGGCACATTCCGCTGCAGAGTGAAAGTTTCATTCTGGACCTTTACACTATCTATCATACGATTTTGGTGTATTTCTGTTTATTCGAACCTAAGTACTTTCCTCGTCAGACCTTGATGCGCATGCGCAAATTGGTAGCTCGACCGCGCCAGAAATATTTTTCCGTGTAGCGACTGGCTGCTGGCGGCAACTGCGGGAACACCGAACAGCCAGACGCGGCAGAAGGCGCTGCCGGAACGCAGTATCGGCGCTGCGCACGCGCGTCCATCAGTCTCGCAGCTGCTGGGACGGTCCGCCCCCGCAGGCGGCCGGCCGCCCTCTGGAGTGTGTCCGCTGTCCGGCACTAGCCTAGCCTATCGTGTCCGGCGGCAGACAGCGCCGGTGGCGCCCCACGCGGCTGAGGGCCGCAGCCGCAGCCGCAGCGCCGGCTATAAGCGCGGCCGGCCGCCGCCCGCCTGCAGTGGTGGGCCGGCGTCTGGCGCGGCTGTGCGCAGTGGAGTAGCGTCGTGTGTCTGCTCTGTGGTGTCTGCTGTGGCCGCCGCCTGGCACGGTCGCGGCTATCGCAGGCGGCGTCGCTAGGCGCGATTGTCGACACTGCGCCCGCCATGGCGGCAGCGGCGGAGCAGTAGCGGCGAGTGGCACGTTGTGTTGCGGTAGGGCAGTGAGCGGGGAGCGGGCGCAACAGGTGCTCTGCTGTGCTGTGCTAGGGCGGCGCGCGGCGTGGTCGCCAGCTGTCAGCCATGCTGACGCGCGTGCTGCTGTTGCTGACTGTGCAGGGCGCGCTGCAGGAGCTCAAGCTGTACGGCAACCCGGCGCTCGCGGAGGTCCAGTGCGACTCCTCCTTCCAGGTGAGTGTCGCTGTCGCTGTCGCTGCCACTGCCGCCACCGCCTGTCTGTCTGCCGAATCCAGGTGAGTCGCTGCGCTGCGCGTGCCACACCACGGCCCGGGACCGTTCATAATCGTCGAACCGAGTGTGCCTCAAAGTAGATTGTTTCCTACGTTTCGAGAGTGTAGTAGCGTCGTGACCTCGTCGCCTTTTGTCGTTTCGTCTACCCGGTCTAGTCGTCAGTAAAAGTACTGGTGCAGCAATTCAAGTCAACTGTAACAACCATTCAGATTAATAACACAAGTTTAATTGACTGAAAATGATAATACTCAAGTTTAGAATGTAATTCTTCTCGCTTCTCGTGGCGTCGTCTGTATGATACTAGCTGAGCTGTGACCTAGTTACTGATAACTTCGTACTCGCGTTCTGACTTACAAGGAAAGTACTTGCGCTCGAACCAAAACGTATACACCAAAATCGTATGAGAGATAATATAAAGCTCCCTTATTCCACTAGTGATACCCCTGCACATGTAAAATTCTGCAGTCGTCCCTTAGAGGTCTCTGCGTGTGCCATGCCGCATTGCACTTTGACCTCTCGGTTCGCCAGAAGGGATGGTGCAGTGTGCCTCCGAAGTTGCGTTTTGTGGTGTTATTTGTGTGGTGAAGCATCAGTTGGGGTGGCGATTGGCAATCAATCCTGCTAAAGTATTGCGATTGATTCAGAGGAAGTTGCGAAGAACCCTTCTTCGTGAAGATGGTATTAGTGTAGAAGATGAATCATTTGCATGCTTTCTCGTATCTGTTATAGTACAGAAATATGAACATAAGTTAGATACTGTAGTTACAAACTCATAATAATAATAAGGATGATAACGAAGCAGTAGTGCTACGGTAAGTACGGGAAGAGGCGATGGAAGCAGTGGCAGTGAATACCAACAGTCTTCCGAGAAGAAGGTTAAAGTTGCAACTATCATCACGGCTTTTGATGAAAATTCGCTAGAGGACATGTACGATGATTATTACATAAGTTACAGTTAAGATATCTGCATTACGTACAGCGTCTACAGTTACATCTACAGTGCTATCTGGAGCATGATTGAAGAGTTTTGCATAAAAACAACACCCACCAGCACATTGAGGTGTACGTAGACATCCTGTAACCAAACGTTCATATAGATATGATTGTTCGTGCCCATGTACTTTCCTTGTTAGTACTAAACATTTCTGACTTCGTAGCTGCCTAGTAACTGACGAGTAACTGCCGGGCTCTGAACAGTAACTGACACGTTCTTACTAGTAACTGACGGCTGTGCAGACGTATGTCGGCCTAGATATAGCTGCCTGTAGAGGGCGCGCATCTTCGGTTACTCCCACCAGGATGCTCGTCGCCTGCTTGCGATTGGCTTTCTATCAATCGCTGCCTTCTCCACAATCGTTCCCTTACGTCTGGCGTGTGGCGCAGACTATACGCCACAACAGATAGTATCGCGTAGCTCGTTAGAAATGCCATCAGAACTGAACGAAACTTTGACACCGAGTCATATTAACCTCTTCAGTCCCCAATTATTTTAAAGATAGAATAAAACATATCTCTCTCTTTTTTCGTGTCTATAAGACAAATTAAAAATTTTCATAATTGCTTTCCAAAATAAATTTAAAAAAATGTCAAATTGGACACCGCACCCTTAAGGCAGTTAAGAATATGAAATAAGAAGTCGGGAGTTACATATGTCACACCATATGTATTGTAGAACATATCGCACACTGGAATTTGTATAAAATTTATGAATTAATACACAGGATAATTTCAGCTGCTGATATCGTGTCTGACGCTCTCCACAAGGGGTCCGCCACGTTCACTGTAGTACGCCATTCTGGTGGCAGATGTCAGCAACGAGCGCGAATCTGAAATCGACACATGTCCACTGAACAGGTCAGTGTGTCTCAAAGTAAAGCGAAATCGTACACTGTTCAAAAATTAATAGAAAGTCAGTGTGCAATATATTGGAGGCCAGGTCTGAAAGGGTTAACGCCATCTCTTCACCAAATATCGTACAGTTTTCATTTGTTCATCCTGACTCGACGAAGTGCGCCCACAGGAGTGGCAAGATGGCGGCGACTACCCCTTCCTCCATAGGAAAAAAAAAATGGGTGTCGTCAGGTATTTTGCTTCGACAGAAAGATTTAAAAGTTAATATTTTAGCACGAGGAGAATGTCTGAATACGGTTGGAAGTGCAACTCTTTTACGGGTGTCTAATTTGTTTCTCAAAATATAAAAAAAAGGGCAAGCGGATGCCGCGTGGCTTTGCCGTCTGGTCCGACGCGGCGGCCGCGGGAGTATGGGACTGACCAGGGCCACAGACAAATATATACAGACGGGAAACCTCCGTAAGGGCCCGGTCCGACGCTCAGGGGTGCGGGGAGGGAGGGTTTTCAGCAGTTCCGTAAGATGTCCCATGATGGCGCTGCGGTCAGAAGCAGCCGCCAGAGCAGGCAGCAGGTAGCGGCCGTCCCCACCACCACCTCCCCTCAAACGCCAGCAAGCCGGACACAGCCGTGGCCTCGTGGCAGGCGGCACGAGCTCTCCCCTCAGCCTCCCCTCCACGCTACCCTCTGACGTGCGAGAGGCACCCTAAGCCAGCGATCCTCCTGACACCTGCTAGCATCTTACGGAACTACGAGGGGAGCGTAGGACAGTGGTTTAGAGGGGGCTGCGTCTCTGTATATGTTACTCTGTGCCAGGGCACAGTTGCGTCACGTGACACGTCGAAACCGGAAGTTAGCTGCATATCGACGAATGGAAGCGTCGGCGTCCGTACGGAGGAGGGAGCAATACAGGGAGACAACCTGCACGCTTCTGACTACAGCTGTACGTGTTCAGCTCAGTTCCGCGAAATAAAATTGACAGAACATCGTTGTTCTGTGTATGAATACGAGAGACGGTGTAGTGCCTTGTATTTTCCCGTCATTTCCGGCGTACATGCACTCTTATCTGGTGCGAGTTATTTTCCTGTCTGAGTGAGTTGGAAAATTGTTTGTCGTTTTGTAGAGAAATCTGTTCGCTAGTTACTGAGCGCCCCAGGGTATATAACACAACCTGTCAACCGTGGAGCAGTAAAGCCCTTTTTAAACGATGAACAAAACTGAACAAGATAGATAATAGTATATGGAAGCGCTCCTAGCGTACTAGTCCTGAACTACAAACTCATGCAAGGTCTTGTGGCAGAGTGTTTAGACGATAAACGTAATCGGACAGTAATACCCGATGTTGAAAGTGAGGTTTTGACTGGAGATCTGTTATGTAGGAAGTCATAGTTTAATACTGGAATTGAGGAAACAACGCTAAATGTTATTGACGGCCAAAGAAAACCTTGCAATATATGTTTTGGTCAACTTAGTGTGCTAATGTTCTGGGAAGTGAAACAACATTTCAAAACATTGACATCTATTTTCAAGCGAAAAAAATAAACTTATGAACACATCAAACAATATATATAAGAGAATAAATACACCTTTTTTACTTTATCTTCTACGATTTGCCCACTGACATTGTTAATAACATCATGCACAACTTAATTTTTGTCCTTCGTTTGGAGTGATTTTTTCTTTTAAAATGCTATTTAACGAAAATTTCATCATCAAATTACAATCTTATTTAAATAAAAATTGGCTTCAGTCTTTTTTGTTACAATATTGCAAAACTTAAACCATTTTTCTGTGTCAGATATACGTCCTCGCTTTTCGGTGGACAATAATTGAGATAAATATTGTAGTTGTCATGAAACATTTGCAATTTACCGCTTAACCAAAGTATAAAACTAAAATGAAGATTAAAAACACAAATTTGCGTGCAAACCGTGTAATTGTCGAGTACAATATGAAAATCGCGTGACAAAAATAGGTTAAATTCCGATGTCAGCAGACGACCGTTCAATCAAAGCAATCTTCTCGCGAAAGCTTAACGTGACGTTGACGTTAGGTGACGGTCTGGTGACGGACAGTGTGAATGCCTTCATTAGAAATATATTTTGTAATACATTCTGATCATAAACTTCGACATAACGCAAAATATACGTAAATACGAAGGAAAATGGCGGACTAACTGGAGCGGTGACTGCAGCTGACAGCTGCTAGCTCGCGCATGCGCAGTGAACCCACTAGTACCGAATTTAGAACTGGCCCTATTTCTTTATCGATATGATTATCGCGCTTCGATACTAGCGCGATCATACTAGTGCAGCCGTTCAAACGACAGACGGCCGCCATTAACGCAACTCGTTATCAATCTATTACAAGTTCGTTCATCGTTTGAAACGGGCTTAACAGCATCAAATATTTACTTCATGGTCAGCACCAAAAATATTCCTGTATTCTATTGAATTCGGCTAAAATGATTTGAAAACCTAATCTTATAGCATTTTTTGCGATAAGCATGAAGTACATAATAAACGCTGTTCCTGCTCAACAGTTGACAGGTTCTCGTATGTAACCTTGTCCGACCAGTAAATTACTCCCCTTCTCTTCCTGCACCTGCAACTCGAAGGGGTGATCACAACTCTCAGTTTCCGCACAAGTGTCGCACACTGTTCCTCGCCACGGGCTACGAAATTTGTCACTTCGTCCTTAGATAGGAAACCTAATTCCCTACAAACCGGCAAACAATTTTCCAACACGCTTAAGCAGGGACGTACCTTCTTAGACTTAACTCACACTAACAAGTAAAGTACTTAGGCTCGAACAATCATAAATACACCAAAATCGTATGAGAGATAATGTAAAGGCCCCTTATTGCACTAGTGATGCTCCCCCAGCTGCAAAACTCTGCAGCCGACCATTAGAGGCCTCTGCGTGTGTCACGCCGCATTGCACTTTGACCTTCCGGTACGCCAGTAGTGACGGTGCAGTGTGCCTCTGAAGTTGAGTTTTGTGACGTTATTTGTGTAGTGAAGCGTCAGATGGGTCAGCGATTGGTAATCAATCCTGCTAATATAGTGTGACTGGTTGACATGCAGTTACGAAGAAACCTTCTTCGTGAAGATGGTACTTGTGTGGAAGATGAATCATTCGCATGTTACCTGGTATCTATGATAGTGTTTCTAATGTATGCTCACATTTCTGCACTATAATAAGTACCAGAAAACATGTGAATGATTCATCTTCTACACCAAGACCGTATTCACGAAGAAGGGCTCTTCGAAATTTCATCTCAACCAATCGAAATACATTAACAGGATTGATTAACGTTCGCCGCCCCATCTGACGCTTCAGCACACAAATAACATCACAAAACGCAACTTCAGAGGCACACTGCACCGTCCCTAGCGCTCCCGACTGGCGTACCGGCAGCTAAATGTGCAATGCGGCGTGGCACACGCAGAGGCCTCTAATAGGCGACTGCAGAGTTTTGGAGATGCGACAATATCGCTAGTGTAATAAGGGACGTCTACATTATCTCTTACACGATTTTGGTATATTTGTATTTGTTCGAGCCCGAGTACTTTCCTTGTAAGTAACATTTCCCAGTAGTGCACTAAACGAAACAGTACATAGCATTGATACGGTCCAATACTTAACGTACGCTCAACATCTAAAAATACTTATGGTTTTTGATGCACATTGAACTTGGAAAATTTGTTAACCTTATATATTCTCAGAATTCCCTTAGTCTTGCAATGTTTCCTTTGAATCGATTCTTCACTTTATCGGTTTATTTATTTATTTAAGCAGTGATCTCAGTGGTGAATGACAGCTACTCCTGCAGGTGACTTGCGGTCTCGTCACACGTTACCAGCACCTGTGCCACTAGCCGAGCGTCCCGCTGTAGTGGAGACTGCCTCACAGCCGGCGGCTCCGACTGCTGCGCTCCGCTCTGCCAGCGCTAGTTCTGCGCCTCACACTACTCGACGGCGTATTCTGAAGCGCACGTTGCATAATTACTACAATCACTGCAGCACTAACTTAATGAGCTGTTTTACATTTTCTACAACCCAGTTTTCTTAAGGCGGCCACACACATAACAGCGTGCTCGCACAAGCATGCACATATTGCTCACGCTCCTACACGGCTCAAGCATGCTTGTAAAAGCAACGATTGTTTACATCTGAAAATGTCGAGCCCAGACGACAATGTGCTGGCTGTAGCAGCTTTTTGCTCATCTTCAAAAAATAAAAATTAAAGAAAAACCCTTGGTGTTAAGAGTTGTTGAAACAACAAAAATTGTATTCACATACAAATTTAGTCAATGAACTGAAGATATATCCTCGTGATTGGCACAATTATCTCAGGATGAATGAAGATACGTATTTGAATCTTCTGTCTCTCGTTACGCCTTTGATCAAGAAGCAGGATACAGTAATTAGGGAGGCTACAACACCACATCAAAGACTAACGGCAGCATTGCGATTTATTAAGGAATTTATTTTCTTCACAGCAGTCTCTTTTGTTGCTGCTGGATCTAAAAGTTTGTATTTCGCGAGTAGTTTTTCATATGGACCGCCTCTTATTTTTGTCATGATAGACCGTACATGTTATATTCCACAATCAGGAATAGGTTTCATACAATCTAATAAATTCCTCTAAGTGGTCGTGGTGTATGTTTCTTAATTTAGACATTGCTATTACAGCACTAATTGATACTTATTGGAAACAAAGGACGCTCGCGGTATGCAGCCCCACACAGACTGTCGAATGCTTGCACAAGCATCTTTATTGTCCACACACACTCAAGCACGCATACGCTTAAACGCTTGTACAAGCATGCATAATCGAAATTCGATCCACCATTGAGCTGCTTGTACAAGCCTGATGATTGATGAAATTTATCATACACACGATAAAGAATGCTTCTGCATAAAAGCTTGCACAAGCGTGGTTGTCGAGCACACTGTTACGTGTGAGTCGAAGCAGAGAAATCCCATACTGATCACAGAGACGTGTTCTCATCTACCTAACCTTCAACTCCAATAAAGGCGCCATATTTCCTTCGTGACTCAAGTTCCTGGAGGACGCGTGCTTCTGGAAACTGCAATAATTCAGCAACAGCGCTGTCGTCGCGACGGCAGACCTCCGTCTGACAGACTTCTGTCCAGTACTCAGAGACGCACGAGCTTCCGCCCGAGACCTGCTCCTGCGACAGCGTCAGCACTTCAGCCCACTGGACGCGACATCAAGTTATCAGTAAACCCAGCATCGAAACTTTATTATGCAGTATTCTGCCTAGTGCCAGGTCCACATCTTCGTCTGATTCCATTGTTGCCTGTCTTCAGCTTCTTCCTTCAGTCTGTAGTACCTCCTTCCATCTTCATGTCGTCCAGATGTTGAATCCTTCTTCTTCCTCGTCCTATGTTTCCTCTGATTTTCCCTTCCATGACATCGTGTAGGAGTCCCTCGTGTCTGTGTCCAGTCCAGTTGGCCTTTCTCTGTAGAATTGTATGCAGAATACTTCTCTTCTCTCCTACTCTTCTCAGTACATCATCATTTTTCATGCGATCTGTCCATTTGATCTTTTCCATTCTCCTCCAGCACCACATTTCAAAGCTCTCAAAGTATTTTTTCTCCATCTTTCTGATGGTCCACGTCTCTGCTCCATACAACGCAATGCTGCAAATGTAGCACTTTACCAGTTCCTTTCTAATTGCCAAGCTCAACTTGCTGGTCAGCAGAGTCCTCTTCTTGTTGAAAGCAGCCTTGGCCATGGCATTCTTGCTCGGATTTCGTTGGTACAGTGGGCATCCTTTGTGATAAAACATCTGAGGTAGTTGAACAGATTCACATTTTCCAGTTCCCGAGTGTTAAGATCAAAATGTGAGAAACACTTGAACCATCGAAACTATGCATTCACTTACATCTGTCGTAGTGATGTTAGCTCTTACACTGGTGTGGAACACAACTTGAGACGTGCACACTGCCCCTTCTCCGTCTCTACCGGACAGGTCAGACCGCAGCCAGTTTGGGCACGCAGTTACACTCGGCGTCACTGCCAGTGAATTCATCCAGACTCTCAACTCACCTCTGGATCCGCTCCCGAAAATCAGATCCTCTGTGTGCTGTCACAGTGCACACCAAAGCCGTAGATCCCTATATCGTTCTGTCCTAGTCCTTCTATTCTCTTCCTTTTCTCACTGAAAGCCTTCCAAAGATTTAGGGCCGGCCGTCGTGGCCGAGGGGACTGAGGCGCTTCAGTCACGGTCTGCACGGCCACTACGGTCGGGGATTCTAATCCCCCCTCAGGCATGGATATTTGTGCCGTCCTTAGTTGTAGGTAGTCCATAAGTAGTTTGTAAGTTTAGGGACTGATGACCGCGTAGATAAGTCCCATAGGCTTAACAAACATTTGAACATTTGAAAGATTTAGGAAAAAGTTCCAAGATCGTTTTAAATCATTTCTTTCATATAGGTCTAACTACCCTTACATATACACGGTGAGTCAAAAGTCGCAGAGTCCAAAACTCTGCTGGAATTCCGAAACCTTAATACTCCATTAACGTACCGGTGAGATGGTAAATATCTTGCGGTATGAACCGCATATGGGCGCCATCTTGCGATCGGCTATCTTACATTTGACTTAGATTTCTTTGTGCCGCGGTGGAGTGGCCAAGGGCATTGAGGCGCTATGCTCCGATGCGCGAGGCCGTTCCCCGTCGGGGCTTCGAATATTCCCTCAGGCATGGATCTTTGTGCTGTCTTTAGTATAAGGTAGTTTGTAAGTTAAGGGACTGATGAACCCGCAGTTAAGTCTCTTAAGTTTCACAAAGATTTGAACATTTCTTTATTATTATTGAAACGGAGTAGTGGTATGTATCAAATAACAAGAGCATTTTGTGAGAACTTCATTCCTGTAAGCAGGTTCGACGTAGCATTCATAGTTCAAACCTTACAACATTGATCTTTGGCATAACGTGTCTTGTTCAGTGACGAAGCACAATTTTTTGTCGGTGGTGAAGTCACCCAGTACAGACACACATACCGGAGTCACCAGAATCCACACTGCAGGGAACTTAGGGAGGTAGTTAGTGACGTTCAGGTTACGGTGTGGTGTGGAATACGGAATACCCCTACAACTGGACCCATTGTTGTGAACCAGGAACTAAACGCTCAAAGCTACCTGAGGATGCTGCAAGAAGTGGTGTTTCGCGTAGTTGTGGCCGAAGATGTCAGGTCCCGCTCTCGCTTTCAGCGGGATGGGGTTCCAGCCATTGCTCGGTGTTCAGCCGATTGGTCTGCAGGTCACTGGACTGGCCGGCTACCAGGCACACGATCTCACTCCGCTGCTATCAGTTGAAAGTAGCTTGTTAAGTATTCTAAGTAAGATCTCAGGCAGTAGAGATCTGCAAATGCAAGTTAAAACGCCCAGTGCTGCTCTAAATTACTCTGCAAGTAGCCACAGTAATTGTGCAGCGGAAATTTATCTAACTCCTCACTCCTTAAGGGAGCAGCCAACGTTTTAACATAAATGTTTTAAAAAAAGGAATAGATAATTAACTATGGGACAGGGATCATGAAATTATAAAGCAGAGATTTAATACTTTAGGTCATCATCTATTCAATAAAATGAATAAGCAAATACATGTGGGGAGACCAAATTAAGCACAATAAAGCACACACCTTGTACAAAAGTGCATTAAAACATGAAGTTACTGCCCTTAATGAAATTGTTTCTGCCTTTTATGAATAGGGAGGTAATGTGGTGGCAAATTTGCAAATACACATTGGTTAAAGGAAAGCACATTCATTCACTCACAGACACACGCATAATGCTTGTGACACATCACTCATGATAGCAACGGCGAAACGAAGCGTCAGCAGCGTTTTGATGAGATGGTGGCTATCTTGAAGTAATAATTAAAAACGCACTATGCACCAAACGAACTCATGTGCGGGAAGGCAGCAGCATACTATCCCTAAGTACCATGTGGTGTGCAACCATGGTGAGATTACATAGGATATACAACAACAATTAATTCAGTATAAGCAAGTAAAGCTCATACAAGAATTCATATAGAAGAAAGCCAGTATCAGTAAAAGCATGGCTGAAGGCCAACGTAAAGATCGTTGTGGAAGCACGTGGTGCAATCAGTCATACCAAGACCGGAATCAAACCAGAAAATCTAAGAAATATTTAGCACGCTCGTAGATACCGACACGATGAGAAAACATTAGTAAAAAAAAATAAAAATCAAGGAAATTCAAACATAATACGTTTACACAAAGGCTGAAGGCCACATAAATGAATTCTAACTTGAAAAAATCGGACACAGAATCATCACCAGAATGAGAATGCAAATATTAAATTTAAACTGAATTATTCGAGTCCTGTAAACTAAGAAACACTTCGCCTCGCATAGCAAAAGAATTACTTAAGAAAACTATCACTGATAAACCAAGAACTGCCTGATCACAAGAAGGCAAAGTTCTAACAGCATGGCATCCCCTCAGCATGATTCGAACGATGTACTTACTTCAACGGTCGCAGGACCAGTGCCACCTAAGGCCTCGCCAAAAGCCTTCTCCTCGACACACCGGATGTAGGGCGCGCTGAAAACGATGCAGAGCGCGTTCAGAGCTTACTGTGTATCAACCCCTTGCTACCTGATGAACATAATACCCTTCTCTAAAGCTCCAGAAAGGTCTCTTTTGTCACCTCTTTCGACCATGCATAGGTTGGTACTACACTAAGAACAGGTCACCTCGCGATCTTGCCAAGTAAGCTTGTCTCTGGCCACCCAGCAGACGGCAGTGCAGACGACATACGAAGCCACGCGTTCTTAACAAAAGTAAACGAGGCCTAAAGCGCGAGGCGGCGACTGTAAGCCATTGCGCGGCAGTCAGTCAGTATTAAAAGCAGCCTTCCACATTCACATGAACACAGGAGTTCAATCACACAGGTGGGAACACATATAAACATGGGTCCATTGATCACGAGTGAAAGAATAAAATAATTGACATACAAATAGACAGTATTAATGGCGGAGAAACACTTAAGAGTAATGAATAACTCAAAATGGAACACGACCGCACATTCAGTGGACGTGTTTCACAGTGCAACAATCAAAGCAAATCGCATATGCAGAGAAAACAACAAACCGTCTCGAGAAAGGCAGTGAAGAATCGCGCACCTAAAGCTCTGCGGAAATCTGCTCCCAGTGCATTCGGCGCCTTCAAATATACGTTGACCGAGACGAACGGTCTGTTGAACACATTAAGAGACATGTGTGTGGTGGGCACTCCAGTTACGAACAAAACGTCTTGTAATTTTTGAACCATTACTGTTACGTCGGGTCTTTTCATAGTAATGAACTTCTCAGAAAATGTTTGTTGTTTGATACATTTTTAAAAAACTTACTTAAATTCAAGATGGCCGGTTCAAAGTCCTCTTGTCATACCTTGCCGCAATTTTCAGGTTCTTCAAATACTGCACAGTTTTTTAAATAAAAGTGTATGTGTGTGTGCGTTAGGTTCATTTCTTCACCGCAGATGTAGTAGCATCGTTCGATCTCGTGCTGGAATCTCGCCGTCGGATGTTAGAGTCCTCCCTCGGGCATGGCTGTGTTTGCTGTCCTTACCGTGGGTTAGTTTATGTGCAGGTACTGATGAACAGAGTAGTCTTGTCCCACAGATTTACAGATCTTTTTGAAAGTTACTTGTCTATCGCGCAACTGTTGGGCGTTTGGATGAAGCGCGGCGGCGCGCTGACGGCTCACCGGACTCTCATCGGGAGTGACGGGGATTCAGATCCAACTACGGCCATCCACATTTAGGTTCTCCGTTACTTCCCTAAAACACTACCGATAAATGCCGCGATGCTTCCTTTGACAGGGCGGGAATTTGCAACGGACGGAAGACGCGCTCAGATAGCCGAGTGGTTGAGGCGGCCACTAACTCACAGTGGAACAGCCGGGTTGGAACTCTGGTCCGGTACAGATTTTCGCTGGTCAGTTCCCTAATGCAGCTTCAGATCACCGTTCGTATCGTTTCTTCACATAGACACTCACCCTTGTTGTTTCGATTAATGTCGGTGTCAGTAATTTCCAAGTTCTGTTGGCAGAACAAGTAGGTCCTCTTCGGCTGCAGCACCCTCGCCATGTTGGAACCTGAGTAGCGCTGAAGGGCGGCTTCGTCTGCATGTCTCCCGTATTCCTGTGTTCCGCACCATTCTCCGTGAACATGAAGCGTAGCAGCCAGAGGACGCGCCCATCTCGCGAATGTCTCCCTGTCTTCATCCTCCGCCGTGGTGGAGTGGCCGTGCTGCGGAGCGCGCGGTTGCTCGCCGTCGGAGATTCGAGTCAAATCAAATGTTTGTAAATCTTACGGGACACAACGTCCCTGAGCTTAAAAACTACTTAAACTAACAACCCTGAAGACAACACAGGCATCCATGCCCGAGGGAGGACTCCAACTTAGTTAAAGTAGTTGGTAACCCTAGGAACCAATAACCAAAGCAGTCAAGCCCCTTAGACTTCCATTCATCTGAACATTCTTTTTACTCCTTCCTCTCCTGTCACCCCTCGTCCTCCTCCTCCTCCTCCTCCTCCTCCTTCTCCTTCTTCTAGCTTCTCCTTTGACACTACGTCCCTTCTTGGGCCTTGCTTTTGTAACAATTTGTCTGGGAACATGTCTGTTGTTGGTTGCTTTGAGGGGACTAAACAGCTAGGTCATCAGTCCCGGAACATGTCTGCATTGCGCTTTTGTCTTTCAGTCTCGGTGAAGTCATCCATTGCTTGTCCATCCACGTAGCACTTTGTTGTACTTTCTTTCTGCCTTCCATTATTCAGTTATGTCCTAAGCATCCTATTCGTTGAAAAAAATGTTCAAATATTTGTTAAGCTCATGGGACTTAGCTGCGGGGTGCAGACTGTGACTGACGCGCCGCAGACCGCTCGGCCACTGAGGCCGGCCAAAATAGCACGTACCCAGAAAACAAGCCACGCGCACCTGAAGACAGGCGGTGCGACATATGAGGACAGAACAGGTCAGTCGGTGAGCCGTGTATTTCCCGACAGCTGGCTGCAGCTGTTCCGGAAAACTGCGGGAAAACTGAGGTCAGGGAAGGGCCTGACCTCCCCAGCAGGTCAGCGTCGTACAGGTGGGCCCCTCTCCACGACACGCGACTGCTGCGGCGCCGACGCCCGAGGCCGGCTGCGGGACCTCCGACTCCACGGCCCAGCCAGCCCATTCACGAGCGAGAGCTGCCAGTTTTGGCGCACTGCCTCACAACATCATCGCATTGATACAGGCTGCTGCTGCTGCTGTTGCACCCCATTATGCTATTCTCTATTATGTATCCGCCAAGTAATCTCTACATATAAAAGGAAGTGTCCCGATTGACTGACTGACTCACCATCGCCCAGCCCAAACCACTGAAGATAGAAACTTGAAATTTGTGGAGGGTGTTGATCTTACTCCGTAGGCGTCATTTAAGAAGCGATTTTTCGATATTCCGTCAGTAAGGGGGTGAAATAGAGGATGAAACGTTTTTTGAAAGTACGTAGCTATTTAGGCAATTTTGAAGCTAGAACTACAAAATTACGGATTTTAATTCAGGTTTCGAATTTAAAAGACACGTGTTTCGGCATTTTTTGAAATTCCACAGATAAGGGGGTAAACTAGGTGACGCAAAAAATTGATTTTCAAAAATATGTTGCTGTTAACTCAAATTTCAAGCTATAACTACGAAACTTATGATACGGAGTCAGGATTAAAAACAAACAACTGGTGAAGACCAACCAGCCTACACATGCGAAGCAGCGGGGGTTCAGCTAGTGTTTAATATGGCATACGCATTATTTGTCAATTAGGTATCTTCCAGTTACCTTTTCTAATGAATGCATATCGGTAATCTTTTTCTTCTCCTGTGTTGTTATTCATACAGTTTAATGCCCGTATGCAGCATGCTCTTTTCCGTTTGTTCTTTCTTTTTCCATGATAACTGCAACTTTGTCTCTTCTTCCGTGCTTGATGTCGATTTCCTTGTTGTGCTCAATAGACCGATAGATGAACTCATTTGATAACAGACTATTTTTTTCCGTTAGTATGCTTATCGTCCTTTTCTGTTCACAGAAAACTATGTTGACTTTTTCTTTTGGCCTTTTATCTCCAGGAAATAATTGCTAGACTATTACGCAATTGTACGCAGAAACTGTACGCCACTACAGCGTATGATATGTTAAGAGCCAATACCGAGGTACAACTCATTATTACACTTCGATTACCTGTCTATGAGCATCCTGGTTAATGATGTTTTGCTACGCATTGTGCAGATTTATTGTCTGTTCTCAGTGCATCGGCAATGTCTTACCTCTTCCTACTGATCTCCATGCTGTTTGTTCTTTGTACGTTCAACAGTAATGTCATACGATACGTATTGCCCAATTGTACCCTTCCTTTAGGCTTTGACTTCCGTCTTCTTTAGGAGTTGTGGTGTTTTATCTGTGGCTATGACATTGCTGTCACCGGAAAGCAGCATTTTCAACGTGTCTTACACTACCTGGAGAGACTATGTCCAGCGAGTTTCACGTTTACGTGGGGCATCGCTCTCCACACAAGAGTTCTTTCTCACCGTTTGCAGCCGACTGCACACTAGTCCACTGCTCGTTCACTCGCTTATGTCTTACGGTTCCCTCTTCACAGTTGCGGCTAACTGCGTTCCCTGCTCCAGCAACCAATGAGGAATTCCGTAAGAATTTCCGGCCAGTTCTTCTTGCACTAGTCACGTCTCTTAATTACTATGGTAACGGTGAAGCAGACACAACATAATGGAAAAATTGGCGCTAGGTGCACATCTGCAGAATGCAGCTGTGGCTCGTAAAAGGTCGTTAAAGAAGGTCGTTATTCTCGCGTGCTGCCACGTCAGCTCAACGTCTTCTAAAAGGGTCTCTCTCCCACCAGGAGAACTTTTTACAACATCTATTTTCAAATCCGCTCGCGGGTGATGCATCATGTCCAGAATGGCGTGAGGAATGTTAAATGTGGTCTTTCTTGCATCATCCTCTAATGCACATTGAATATGATGTGCAATTATTCATACAATTGCAGTAATTACTTATTGTTCAAATGTTTGTTAAGCTTAAGGGACTTAACTGCGGGGTCATCAGTCCCTAAACTTACAAACTACTTATGAACTACCTTATACTAAAGACGATACAAACATCCCTGCCCGAGGGGGGATTCGAACCCCCGACCGTAGTGACCGTGCAGACTGTGACTGACGCGCCACAAACAGCTCGGCCACTGCGGCCGTCTAATTACTATTGTTAATTAGCATCTCAAATATTATATGTGTGTTATCAAATTAATCGGAAAAATGCGTACATTACGATGGAATACTCAGAAATGGCACAGCGGCGAATTTGTGCCGCCCGCTTCGCCTTGCCGCTTCGGCCATCGGGACACGGTTCCTGCGCGGCCCGTGCGCTACTCGAGTGGCACGCCCCCTCGGCCAGTAGTGCAGGCTGTGTAATGTATCGCATCGGTGAGCGTTGCGGCTCTTTGTGCATCTGCACGGAAATGGTCAGCCGTCCAAGCGATTACACGGGTACAGTACGGTCTTTCGGATGAGAGAACACGCAATACACATAGAGTTGAAACGTTTCCGACTAACGTTGCATTGCATCCAAAATACAATTTTACAGTGTCCGGAAATTGGAATATTCCAAACTATTGTACAACGAAGGCAGTACCATCTAATATGTTAATATGCAGTTTCTTCCTTCCAGCAAAAAATTTAGCGCCTCCGTCTGTACGGTAGCTTATTTGCACGACTATCCGATTGCGACAGAAGCAGCACGACGCGTTGGCAAGAACAGGAAAGGAACGGCGTGCAAGCAACGCGAATATTCGCTAATCATTTCGGGCGCTGCGTTTGTAGGTGTTTTGACTACCAGAGAGTCAAAAAACACAAAGGGAGGAGGAGCGCAGCGCCGCTGCCGTCGCCTGTTTCACTTGCTGAATTTTTATATTTTCTCTTCTCATCAATTAAGTTCAGTATATCCTGTGTTATCTAAAGATTTCTATTAGGCCTTGTCCTTCTGCCTCTATGATCCTCTGCCGCCGTAACTACCCCATCTATCAGAGCTACCCATTCTTCTTCTACTTTATTACTTTACCCCGTTTCAGCCAATCCTTGCCTAATGCTCCCTCTGAAAGTCTCGACCATCTCTGGTTCCTTCAATTTATCCAGGTTCCATATCCTAACTTTTCTATCTTTTTGCACTCTCTTAAGTTTCAACCTGCAGTTCATAACCAATAAGTTATGGTCAGTGTCTATATCTGCCACTGGATATGTCTTACAGTTTAAAACCTGGTTTCTAAATCTATTCCTTACCATTATGAAGTCAATTTGTTACCTTCCAGTGTCTCCTGGTCTCGTCCACTTATACGTATGATGATTAAACCAATTGTGATCATTAAATTGTGCTCTGCCCAAAATTCTACCAAGCGATCTCCTCCTCCATTCCTTTTTCCCAGTCCACATTCACCTAATACATTTTCTTCCCCTCCCTTTCCTACTACTAAGTTCCAATACTCCATCACAATCAAGTTTTTATCTCCCATAACTTTCTTAATGATTTCTTTTATTTCCTCATACATTTCTTCGATATTCTCATCATCGGCCGTGCTAGTTGGCATATAAACTGGCACCACTGTGGTCGGTGTTGTTTTCGTGTCTGGCTTTGCTACGATAATGCGTTCACTATGCTGGTCATAGTAACATACCGAAATTGCCACTTTCTTATTCATTATTAGACATACTCCTGCGTTACCACCAACTTATTTTGTATTTATAACTCACTTGACCAGAAATCCTGTTCATCCTCCCATCGAACTTCACTAATCCCTACCATATCTAACTTTAACCTATCCATTTCTCTTTTCAAAATTTCTAATTTACCTACGCGATTAAGGGTTAGAACATTCCATGCTCAACGAGAAATTTCGACAGGGAAATAAAGTTCAGGGAGAAGAAATAAAATCTTTGCGGTTTGCCAATGACATAGTACTGCTGTCAGAGATCGCAAAAGATCTGGAAGAGCAATTAAATGGAATGGACAGAGTCTTGAAAGGAAGATATAAGATGAACATCAAGAAGAGTAAAACGAGGGCAATAGAATGTAATGTCAGAAAATTAGGCGAAGGAATTAGATTAGGAAATGAGACATAAAAGTAGTAGATGAATTTTGTTATTTAGGTAGCAAGATATAAAAAGATATAAAATGCAGAATTGCTATGGAAAGAAAAGTGATTCTAAACAAGTGAAAGTTGTTACCATCCAATATTAATTTAAATGTTAGGAAATCCTTTCTGAAAGCATTTGTCTGGAGTGTAGGGAGTGAAACGTGGACGATAAGGAGTTCAGACAAAAAGATTATAGAAGCTTTTGAAGTGTGGTGCTACAGACGAATAATGAAAATTATATGGGACGATCACGTAATTAATGAGGAGGTGCTTAACCAAATTAAGGAGAAAAGGACTTTCTAGCATATTCCGACTAAGAGAAGGGATAGATTGGTAGGACACATTCTGAGACATCAAGGAATTGTCAACTTAGCATTAAAAGGACGTGTGTGAGGTGAAAGTCGTAGAGGGAGACCGAGGGACGAATATAGTAAGCAGATTCAAAAGAGTGTAGGTTGCCGAACGTATTCTCAGATGAAGAGGCTTGCACAGGACAGGGTAGCGTGGACAGCTGCATCAAACCAGTCTGCGGACTGAAGACCACAACAACAATAGCAACATGAAAAGTACATACAACTGCCAAATTCCGTGATGAACAGTCATACGGTGTCGACGTCTGGAGAAATGTATTCTCCGCCATGCGCTGTGCCAAATTTTATGTAGACAACCGCCTTCCAGTTTTTGTAGCTTAAGTAAATCGGATGAATAGTTAGTAATGATAAAAATAACATTTTAAATGGAAGTGGTGAGACCGATTTAAAAGTTTGAGTTAATTCTGTTGTTCCTAATTTTTTCCTACGTAACCCCAGTATTGAAGCAAAAAATAAAATTCCAATCGGTAAAGCCATTCTTGAGTTTTCGCAGTTCATTTTTATATTGCAGACAACTGTGAAAATAACAGAACTGTCACTTTGAATAGGATAAATATAGGAACGATTGTGGCAATACATCTCTACTTATATCAGAAGATAGTTTAAGAAAAGAGAAACATATGGTTTTAGCATTTGTAGATTTGGAGACAGTTTTTGACAGTATTGACTGGAATACACTCTCTAACTTCTGAACACAGCAGGGGTAAAATACAGGGATCGAAAAGTAAAACGGCCAAACAGCACATATAAGAGTGGAAGGGCATGAAAGGGACGCCGTGGTTGGAAAGGGAGTAACGAAGGCTTGCAGCGTTTTCTTAATGTTACTCAATCTGTATATTGAGTAGGCAAGGAAAACTTAGGAGAAGCAATTAAAGTTAATGGCGAAGAATTAAAAAATTTGTGGTTGCCGATGGCGTTGTAATTTTGTCAGAGACAGCAGAGGACATGGAAGATCAACTGAACGGAATGGAGATTTTTTTGAAAGGAAGTTATAAGGGGAACATTAACGAGAGCAAAACAAGTGTAATGGAATGTATTCTAAAAGGCGGTGCTGAAGAAATTAGATTATGTAACGAGACAATAAAGGTGGTTGATGACTTTGTTATCTGGGTTGCAAAATAACTTCTGATGGCAGAAGTAAAGGAGATAAAAAAATGCAGATGGCCACGGGAAGGATAGTATTTCTGAAGAATCGAAATTTGTCGACATCCAAAATTAATTTCAATGTTAGAAAGTCCTTTCTGAAAGCATTTGTGAGGAGTGTAGTGAAACATGGACGAGAATCAGTTCAGACAGGAGGACGATGGAAGCTTTTGAAATGTGGTGCTACAGACAAATGATGAAAATTAGATGGGTAGATCACATAACTAATGAGGAGATGGGGGAGTGGGGAGAAATGGAGTTTCTGGCATATACTGACTAAGACAAGGGATAGATTGGTTGGACACATTCTGAGACATCAAGGAATTTTAGCATTAGAAGGAAGCGTGTGGGGTAAAAATCGTAGAGGGAGACCGAGGGACGAATACAGTAAGCAGATTGTAAAGGATGTAGGTTGCCGAACGTATTCTCAGATGAAGAGACTTGCACAGGACAGGGTAGTGTGGAGAACTGCATCAAACCAGTCTGCGGACTGAAGAGCACAACAACAACAACAACAGTAAACAGAATTGAAGAGAAAAGAAATATCTTGTACAAGTTGAATGAGAGAAGGGACAGATTGGTAGGACAAATTGTGAGACATCAGGGATTCGTCAGTTAAGCACTCGAGGGAAGCGTGTGGGATGAAAACTGCAGAAGAAGACGGAGAAACGAGTACAGTAAGGAGGTTCAAACGGATGTAGGTCGCTGTTGTTATTCAGAGAGGCGTGCACGGGAGGCGGTAGCACGGAGAGCTGCATTGTTTGAAGACATATAAAGGTGACGTTTCTGATCTGATTTAATGTCTATTTAATGCGGTGGTTCTTGTGCTGTAGCCGGCCGCGGTGGCCGAGGGGACTGAGGCGCTCCAGTCACGGTCTCCACGGCCACTACGATCGGGCGTTCGAATCCCCCCTCGGGCATGGATATTTTTGCCGTCCTTAGTATTAGTTCATAAGTAGTTTGTAAGTTTAGGGACTGATAACCCCGTAGTTTAGTCCCATAAGCTATACAAACATTTGAACATTCTTGTGCTGTGGCTCTATACTAGTTTGTCAAACTTTGTGAAGGAATATCAAATTTGCCCTTCTTTCCTGCCCTCCTTATCGGGGGACTGATGACCAACGCAGTTTAATATTCACAGAATATATGACATCAACTGCGATTGGGCAAAGCTGAAAATGTGTACCCAGCCGGGACTCAAACCCGGGTCTCCTGCTTTCTAGGCAGTTGCGCTGACCCCTACACCACTGGGGATACAGTGATCACCGCACCTGCAAGGACTACCTAAGCACGCCTCCCGTCAGATACAAATTCCCAGCTTCGCCCTGCCCACAGTACTCAAACTCGTAGTTATGAACTAATTCCCGTAAGAATAAGGGCTTCAAACCTGCCTACCCCTCCCCACTAACAATAGGATCATTGCCCGTCACCGGCATATTATATTCACTGTGTCCCCAGTGGTGTAGGGGTCAGCGCAACTGCCTAGAAAGCAGGAGACCCGGGTTCGAATCCCGGCTTTGCCCAATCGCAGTTGATGTCATATATTCTGTGAATATTGCATAATAACAACTGCAGGATCAGAAGTGACGTCTGTTCTTTCGGAACAGACGCCACGTGTATATACAACTCAGTTTAATCCCTGTGTCCCAAATCACCATCAGATTTGCGTGCTTTGAGCGTCACGTCGCGCACAGTGGTGGACTGCGGCTGGTCCGCCTCCAGACGGCTGCCGGCGGCCCCAGCTGAGGCTCCACAGGAGACCACACCAGACCAGAGCAGCCAGACCAGAGCAGAGCAGACCAGAGCACTGTGCTTCCCACGCGCAGGCGCCGCCGACCGTTAGGCGCGAGTAATCGGCCCACTCCACACTCGACGCGCCGTGAGTCTCCTTTAGGCCGTGACACTGCGCTTTCCGAGCGCCTCGGACGCCTGGCCAGTTGTTGATTTAATCCGCCGACGTGCGTCGCGGTCAAGTGGAGAGAGCGCACTCCAGCAGGGTCTGACGTCAGCGCAATTACGGCTGCACTCCACTCGGGCCGCCTGGTTCGGCAACCGGTTCTGAACATAGGAAATAGTCGACGGTTGCAGCAGTTTAATTGTTCGCTCGAGTCTCGAGAAGCCGCCAGTGCTAACGTGTGTGGGAGTTCCTCCTGGCGCTGTCCACACTCGTCTATCTCATTCTTCCTTCCCCCTCTGTGCATCAGCCTCACGCTACTCCCTGCACATCTCTCATCTCTGTCTCTATCTCTTCCTCCTCCTCTCTCTCTCTCTCTCTCTCTCTCTCTCTCTCTCTCTCTGTCCATCTCCTTCTCCCTCTCTTTCTCTTCTATATCCGCCTTCGTCTCCTCCCCCTACATCCTCCTCCTTATTTCCGCACTTCTCGTACCCGAGGGTACGTGCAATTGACAATAGCATTTACGAATCTTCCATTCGACCACGGTCTCTCTAAGTCGTCCTGCTCTCCCGCCTTCCTCTGCTCGTCTCCTGTTTCCCCTTTCTCTGTACATCAGCTCCTCCCCGCTATCTCCTGTAAATTACACCCATCAACTTGCATACAAAGTGATAAAACCGTGCCGCAGTACCCTCCGCCAAGCACCACACGGCGGCTTGCAGAGGTAAATAGACTTCTCCATGAAAACACACATATGCAAAAAAAAAGTGTTCAAATGCTTGTAAATCTATCGGACTCAAGTGCTATTAGTCCGCAGCTCACCAACTACTTACACTAAGGCAAAGTAACCTAAGGACAACACAAACACCCATGCCCAAGCGCACACCGCAGCACGACGCCCCAATGTGCGCGGCTAATCCGCCGCGGCACACACATACGTGTACCGAGTTGGTACAAGTGCATCGACGGAACATCGAGCCTGAATCTTAAAATTCACAGTTAACTGTGTTTACTGGCGTTTCACAGAACCTTCACTCTTTCCTCTTACGAAAAGAAATCCTCTTTTTCTGTCCATATTCTTGGAGTCCGAAATGGATGGTATATAAGGATTTAGCGTCTCATCAACGATCAACTTCTTAATTAACGAAGGAGTATAAAATCTTCTTGAGGCAAACGTAGGGAATAATCCTACGGCCGCTTTTCAAACACTGAAGGGACTATGTCATTTTAACTGCTATTCAGAGCTTGTGTTTTTACAAACTATTTCTAGTAGTTACAGAGGCTGACTTGGGAGACAATTTAGAAAAATACGCTGCGTTGTTTGGCAGCAGTTGTGATTTTATACGCTGATTGAACACAACACAGGGAAAGGTCTCAAACTGTAAATTAGAGGACTGTAGACGTCAGAAGGAAGGAAGGAACCTGAGGGTTTAGCGTCCCATCGACAGCACGATCATGAGAGACGGAGCTTACGCTCGGACGTTTGGTTAAGGATCGGGAAGGAAATCGGCCGTGCCCTTTCAAAGGAACCATCCCAACATTTGCGTTGAGTAATTTATGAAAATCACGGAAAACCTACATCTGGATGGCCGGAGGCGGATTTGAACCACCTTCCTTCCGAATGCGAGTCCAGTGCATTACCACTGCGCCACCTCGCTCGGTGTAGGCGTCAGTTGGCAGTGCAAGCGCAGTGCTATAGTTGGCGTCATGTGAGAAGGCGCTTCAGCGCATAGAGGCGGAGCGACAAGGGAAGCGTGGAGAGGAGGAGCTACGGCCGATCCGAGCGCCGACAGTGGAGCCTGCGGCAGAAACGTTGCGTAACTCCGGCCTGGCCTCGCGCCTAGAGAATGAATATTATTGGCTGGCAGTGCAGTAATGGAGGGGGATGCGCAGAACGACTGAAAATTGGGCCGCCTTCCTACGTCACGGAGACTATAGTAGGTACGTGGCGAGGCGAGGCGAGGTGAGGCGCTTCCCCTGCGGCCCACCAGTGTCTGAAGCCGCACCCCCGGGCTGCTCGAGGCTGGCTGTTGGACTGGTGCGGTGTTAACACCACGACACAGCAGCTCCCTCTGCAGTGGTGGCATGCCACAGAACGCAGGGTCGTCACAAACAGTGTCGCAGTGAGAGCGCGCCCTGGCTGACCATCCTCGTGTTCCATAAAGTTCACAGCAGCAGCTCTTTGAGGATTTCAGAGGCGGTGCCTATGTTTGTGTGGGTAGTCTCATTCTCACAGCAATTTAAGAGAACTGTTTCGCCATCGTGAGACAGCGCTTACGTAAACAAGCTCTGTCGAAATGTATATCGATGTAGCGATTTGAGTCAACTTTCAGCGTTTGCCAGTGTCTTTTACATATGAAATATTCGTATAAAAATAGCAAAGTGCAATGACAAGTTACAATGCAGATGGCATTGCTGCTCGTCTCACTCGCAAGAGTACAAGCTGTATTCGATCCAGCGAGTGAGGTGCCACAGTAGTAACACACGGGACTCGCTTTTGGGCGGATGGTGGTTCAAATTCAAGTTTTCCGTGATTAACCTAAATTGCTCCACGAAAATGTCGGAGTGGTTTCTTATAAACACCATGGTTATTGTCCTCCCATTCCTTATTGCAATAAATCATAGAGTGAGTTCTGCCTCAGTGACCACGATCTTGACGAGGCATTAAATTCTAATTTTCCTCACTCCCTTTTTAGTTTACTGCAAAACCACATTCTTTAAAATCATTACTTATTCATGAAAAGTAAAGTAGTTTTGTTAGCCAGAACATAGTTTTCATATGTGGTCGTTTCACCTGCAACAATTTGCTCCTAGGTTGCTGGCTAAACCCATCCTTTAAAGTCAAGCTGCATTTGTTTATTAAACAACCGATCAATGTGAGACGTCGGTAAATATGTCTCAAACTATGATTTCGTGTGGCATTTTCTGCTGTTAGGCCCCAGCTGGGATGGTGTTCGGCCTGTCTGTAGGTGACGCCAGATGGTTGACTCGCGTGTCAATGATGATGAGGACAACGCATCACCCAGTCCCCGAGTGGAGAAAATCTCCAAGCTACCGTACTGTCCACTGGACTATGGGGGCGGACATGTCTCAAATAAAGAAGTGTTTATCCCCATGAATGTACTTCCACAACAGACACTTCCCCTCTGAGAAAAGACCTGTACCGTTTTGCTTGTAGGTGAATATTCTGTCAGATATTATTATTTATCGTGCCAATTGAACCACATACTCTGAGATATGGAAATGTAAATAACAATCAATATTGCACGACATAATTAATGTTACACACACGAGGAAGACCCACAATGATTTTGAAATTGATTAAGTGGGTGAAATTTATTTTGGACCTGTGAAGATGTGAACCCAACCAACTTGTACCTTCAGCATCGCACGCCATAGCTTTAAGCACTACACCACCGAAGGTGAGTTGGGTGTACAACGAAACTTCATTAACACACTCTAACTTGCGGGTAGTGTTTTTTGATAAATTTCGACTGCATCGTTGTATCGATATGGTATGTTACCAAAAATGTTTTCAATACAGTTTAACAGGTGTTGCAGTAATACCACAACGCCGCTTACTTTGTGACATTTCGTCAGCCAATGTTATCGTTCGCAGTGAAGGCGCCAGTTTTTGACTCTCGTTATGATTGCTTCTTTCAGACTTTCGTTACATTCATGAAATACAGAAAAACACGGTCAATGTAGAACTTCTCACATTTATGTCTACACGTATTTAGCTTTGAGGTTAACAGTACGACCACGATGTCCGATACACCTGCTGATACGGTCCACGTACTTACGTCAGCGCCACGTCACGCTGAGAAGACTCTGGCCTGAACTCTGGCGAGCAGGAGGCCAGCCAGCCAGCCAGCTTGGTGGCAGCTGTGTGTGTGTGTGGGGGGGGGGGGGGGGGGGCAGCGGCAGCTAGGTGGGCGCACCGGCGCCGGCGACAGCAGCGCCCGGCCGGCCGCGGCGGACCGCGGCTGCAACCAGCTGATGTGGCACAGCGGAGCAGGCAGACGCGGCGCCACCCTAACACTCTGGTTCTTTAGAAAAAGTTTTCCGCGTGACTGCGCTCGCGCGACAGGGATTAAACGTGCACTGGTGGTTGGAACTACATCTGCGTGAGGTGGAGGCTACTTTCTGCGCCGTTTATCTTCCTCCTCCTGTTCCAGCACCGTACGGTTCGCGACAGAAATGATTGCCTTCCTATGCGATCTTCTTTCTCTAATCTTACCCTTGTGGTCGTTTCACAAATTTTACTCAGGAGGAAGCAATATATTGGTTGACTCTCCATGAAACGCACAGTACGGTAATGATGGGGGTACTACATCAAACTGGATTCTATACGCCAGACTGTTGATGGCGGTACTACGCCAAACTGGTGGAGGGGAGGGCAAGCAATTAGAGCATGAGTCATTAAAACATCAATTTTGAAACAAATATTTGTAAAACTATTGCACCAAACTGCTATGGTCATCGGTCCGTAAACGTACAAAGTACTTAAACTAAGTTACACAATGGACAACACACAGGCATCCGTTTCCGAGGGACGTCTCGAACCTCCAGCGGGAACGGCCTTTAGACCACGCGGCCATTCCACGAGGCTTTAACAAAAAGAATCACATATACAGGGTGTTTCACTAAGTGTGTTTGCCTCTGTAACTTATAAAATAATAGGTGACGGGAAATATTAATGCGGTAGGTCAACACAAGAAACGTTACACTTTCTGCGGAGCTATGAACATAGCTCATTGTATCATTTTCCAAAGAGTTACAGCACAAAGATATAATTTTTTTAATGGAACAGTAGTTTTTTCTATCGTGCATTGGATTCGTTGAAACCAGCTGCGTCCAAATCAATTTAAACTACATTCCTAACACTGTTACTCTGGGAGCTACAACCCTTCAAAGTTTCAGGGGCAGATACCACACGCTGTACATAATACATGGCTGTGTGGTGAATGGGAATTTGATTTACATGATGTTCAAATGTATGTCTATATTCCTCAATGCATAATGCAATGCGCCTGCGCCGTCGAAAGGATCTGCGGACGAGATGTAACATCGCCGGTGTGACGGAGCGACGTGCGTCCTCGATGCGCCGTTTTAGATCATCTGGAGATGTGGGCTCAGTGACACGTCGACTGAAATGTGCAGGAGCTCCATCGTGCATGAATCACATGTACTGTCGTACTTGTAAAAGCACATGTTCTAGCAGCACAGTAGAGTATCCCGTACGAAATCATGATAACGTGCTCCAGTGGGAGAACATGAGGCCCAGTCAAGACATCACCAACAATTCCTGCCCAAACGTTCACAGAAAATCTCTATTGATGACGTGATTGCACAATTGCGAGCAGTTCCTCGTCAGCCCACACATGTTGATTGTGAAACTTTACAATTTGATCAAGTTGAAATGAAGCCTCATCCGTAAATACTAAAATGAGCTCAAACTTGGAAATTAAGCGTTTCCCGACACGTGTCCACATAACATATTTTCTTTCTTTGTGTGTGAGGAATGTTTTCTGAAAGTTTGGCCGTACCTTTTTGCAACACCCTGTATATAAAAATGAATGTTTGTCTGTATATCATCTATGTGTTCATTAACCATTCATTCGATTGTAATGAAACTTTGGTGAACTCTTCACCGTACGCCCACGAAGGTCCCTGACCCAAAAACAAAAGAGCGCGACACATCGCTCAGGAGATATGACGTCATAAATGATGAGAGGCCACCGCATGAGAATACCCAGATTTATGCGTCAATTACTGGAAAATGGGTGTACTTAGGGACCTGCAAGAAAGTTTCTATGTAATTTCGGACGTTTATAAAGCGTTTTGTAACTGAACTCCCCCCCCCCCTAACAGAAGATGAAAAGAAAAGAAGTCTACCGCTGACAAACGTTTCGCTGTAGATGCCGTAAAACTTGCATCAGGGATGACCTTGTAATTCAACAAGTATGAGATTTTACGAATTTTATATGTTCGAAAAGTGGACAAAATTTCAGCCAAGCAGTTGCGTTTAAATAGTTTACATATAAACCTTGACCCGGGTTTGGGCCAAAGTAACTTTGCCTTCTTCACAAGACTCTCATTTAGCTCACATTAAAGTAGTTCTTAAATAAAATCAAGTGGCCATATGTGGCTAACTGCATGTCGTGGAGAACAATGTCTTGGCGACATCAAATTTTATTCCCCGACATGGAGCCAGCCACACAAGGCCACTTGAGTTTATTTAACAACTTCTTTAATGTGAGCTAAATGTAAATCTTCTGAAGAAGGCAAAATTACTTTTGCCTAAACCCGGGTCAATGTTCATCTGTATATAAACCATTTAGATGCAACTGCTTGGCTGTAATTTTGTTCACTGTTTGATCGTGTTCCACCGTTGCTGAACTGGATTTTTTTTTTTTTTTTTTTTTTTTTTTTTTTTTAAAAAAAAAAGTTGGCTTTCGTCCGTAGGCGCGTGCGGACCTGCTCCGCGCGCAGGGTACTGCCCCGCCGCCGGTGTTGTTTACTTCCGCGTCGCGGTATTTGTATTTGTCTGGAGTCCAGTAACTGTGTACGTTATGGCGCACTCTTACCGCCGAGCGACCCTGAAAGTTACATTCCAAGCAGAACATCCACGACCACGCGCTTACGAAATTGAACAATTTATTCGTGATGAGCTACGATTGAACCCACAAGAAGTGATAGGTATCCACTTCTCGATCACCGGCAGTGTCGTTTACATCAAAATGACATCTGAGACCGCATGTGCTGAAGTCGTACGTCAACACGCACAAGGACTGAAATTCAAACACTCGGACGGACATATCGGGGAGGTGACGGTGGACCATGCAGGATTCGGACTGCGAACACTTCGTGTGTTTGAGCTTCCATTCGAGGTACCGCAAGACGCCGTCATTGAAGCCTTTCGCCCCTACGGCAAGGTTGTGGGACACATGGCTGAAAAATGGCAGACGTTCACGACGTACCAAGTATTAAACGGCGTACGACAGATCAAGATCGAACTGTCAAAACACGTACCATCCTACCTAATGATTGGTGGTGTGCGAGCCATCGTCATGTATGATGGACAGCCGCGGACTTGTGCAGGCTGTGGACAAGAGGGCCACGTTCGTTCCGAATGTCTCCATCGCCGTTTACTCCGGATTCCGACAGATGAGGCAGTTCCAGCTGCAACAGCACCACCTGTATCAGACTCCTACGCCTCAGCCGTGCGAAAACCTGAAGCAACACTTGAGGATGCGTCCTTTCTCCCGCCAACGCTTCCCGCCGAGGACTGCAGCGTGGAAGAGACTTCCGCATCCTCTTCTACCATGCCTGAGACGAGACCGACAAACTTTCCATACATGAAAGACGGCGCGGCCGAAGCGATGGACCTCGACCCAAGAGTGGTGCCCACCGCAGCTTTCATACAGACGGGCACTACATCTGACGACGGACACCCGCACTCCGACACGGAGCAGCACGTTCGGAAACAGCGGTCGCCCAGGAGACGGAAGAAGAGAATTCGAACGTCCTCCGATGACCTCCCCCCACAGGAAGAGGACAGGATGTCTGACAGTGTTCTCTCTTCGAGCGTCACAACCACGGAAAACGCCGTACCCGATGTCCCAATCGAAGAACGTCCTATTCACTGCCTTCTATCTCCACCGACAACAGTGGACCCTGTAGAGGCACCCCCACAGGATAACAATGTGGCAGCATCACCACCCCTACCACTCGAAGGGAGTGAGAATCACTCGAATTTCGTGTCGGCCCCCTGGAGCGCCGATGTCGAAGATGAGGCAGATCAGAACTCTGGCCCGCCGGATGGGGCGAATCCCTCGGTGGCGCCCGACAAAACTTGCGCCTAGTGATTGCAGACACAGTGGCGGCTTCTGACGCCCCACACCCACCGGACATCTTAGCAGAACCCCTATCGACATCAGCAGGAGCACGTCCGCAACACTACCGCATTGCAACGATGAATCTTGCTACCATCAGAGCTCCTCACAAATTGGCGATGTTCCGTGACACCATATACGCTGCCGATGTCGACATTGCCCTTCTCCAAGAAGTGTTCGTCTCTGCCTTCTACGCTCCTACCGGCTACGAAGCGCACATCTCTCACGCCTCTGACAATGGTAGCGGAGTTGCCATCCTCCTCCGCGAAGGGCTCCCTGCTGAAGATGTTGTGTACCTTCCTAATGCGAGGGGAATGGCCCTTACTCTGTTCGGTGTGCGTGTTATCAACGTATACGCACCGTCAGGCTCCAACAGACGTAGAGAACGACATGTCTTCTTTGCTGACGAGGTAATGCCGCTTTTTGTGGGTCCACTGGATGATCTGGTGCTTGGCGGGGATTTCAACTGCACACAAGGACCCACTGATCAACTCCCCACACATTCTCCGTGCGCAGCCCTGTCTTCCATTATCGATCGACTACAACTAATCGATTCATGGACGAAACTCTATGGAACACGCGCGGGGTTCACATACTACACAGCACACTCGTCCAGTCGACTCGACCGCGTTTACCTTACACGCACCCTCGCTGATGCCACACGACATGCTGAAGTATGGCCTATGGCCTTCTCCAATCATGAAGCCTACATCTGCGACGTTGTCCTCGCCCGACAACGAGTGTGGCACAGTCGCGGTCCATGGAAACTGAACGTTGCCCACCTGACTGCTCCTGACTGTCGATGCGTAGTAGAGGACGCATGGGCCCTCTGCCGCCGCCGTCGCCCCGCCTACACGTCGACTTTATCATGGTGGTTATCCTGCGCGAAACCGGCACTACGAAAAGCATTGATGGGATACGGTAAAGATGTCAAGGCCTGGCAAGCAAGCACCTTAGACTTTCACTACGCGATCCTACGAGAGTGCACTTCGATGCCATTCTCTCCATCTCGACAGACGATCGTGCATCGTGCTAAAGCACATATCACCCTTCTCACGCGTCGACGATTAGAAGGCGTCATTGTGAGGTCCCGTTCTAATGATCGTATACCTCAGGAACCACCGTCTATGTACCATGTACTTGCAGAACGCAGTCATCGACGTCGAGCTCTTATACAAGATCTTGTCGATGTGGAAGGCCGACGACATACATCTCAAAAAGATATTGGTCATGCTTTTCATTCTCACTTCACCCGGTTGTACATGGCCGCTCCACAAAACCCAACTTTAATCGAGGAGGTTGCGGCACTCATCACTAACACTGTTCCGGAAGACGTGGCGACTGAACTCGAAGAAGACGTGACCACTGACGAAGTCCTGGACGCTATCAGGGCGGGAGCCGCCAATAAATCCCCAGGACCTGACGGCCTCCCCCTAGAATTTTACAAGAGTTTTAGCTACCTGTTGGTACCCACTTGGACAGCTATCTGCCGTGAACTGATGTCCCCAGCAACGACGATCCCTCCCGCCTTCCTCGACGGTGTTATTGTTCCCGTCCCTAAACCTCACGGGCGATCACGGATCAGCGACTACCGGCCCATCACTCTTCTCAATAGTGACTTAAAGATATTCACCCGCTTGTTAGCAACTCGACTCAAGAAGGCAGCACCGTACGTAACATCCCACGACCAGACTTCCCTGGGTGGAGCCAACAATGTTCGAACGGCCCTTTGCCGTTACAGGGACATGATTGCGCTCGCCAAGTTCCGACAACTGCCTGGTGCACTGGCTTCGCTTGACTTCAGTCAGGCATTCGATCGGGTAGATCACACTTTTCTGGTAACGGTCCTACAACACATGGGCTTTCCGGCACAAATAGTGAGTGTAGTAAAGCGCCTTTTGAGTGGCGCAACTTCCAGAGTACTCTATAATGGACGCCTCACTGCGCCTCTTAGGATTGCACGGTCTGTTAGACAAGGTTGCCCACTTTCTACAATTATGTATGCATTTGTCTTAGAACCACTGCTCCAAGGACTTCGCCAACGTCTGACGGGCATATCTTTGCACGGACACCGTTTCTGCTGTGTGGCATACGCTGATGATCTCATGCTCTTCCTACGCAGTGAAGACGACGTTCGCGCAGCTCTGACATGGATAACAACATATGGCGAAGCATCAGGCAGTTCTCTCAACGTTGCTAAATCGAAAGTTCTGCTTATTGGAGAGGGTCTATCTGCTAGATGCGTTGCCCCCCTAAGTGTGGCCACCACCGTCCGCTACTTAGGCATTGACTTTACAAAAGATCTTCGTCGTTCGGCGACCTTAAATGCCAGGCGTCTGCTCCAAACGATCCGGGGAAGCCTCTTTCAACACCGATTTAGATCCCTGGATGTGATTCAACGTGCGCGTTACGTGAACGTTTATCACGCCTCTCGCATTCCCCATGTGGCACAAGTGTTCCCGATCCCGATATCCATTGCCCGTCGCATGATGATGGCGATGGGATCCTTTATCTGTACTGGACTATTATTCAAGGTCCAATATGCCTCACTTTCCCTCCCACGGGATCGTGGTGGGGTCGGTCTCTTCCACGTCCCACAAAAAGTCACGGCACTGTTTGTTAGTTCCCAACTGAAAATATGGCGACACTGCCCGACGAGCATGACCGGACTGCTTTTACGAGAATATGCACCCGTCTCTAAAACATCCCCAGTCAATTTATCTGACATTCCAGGCCCTTTTTACTACATCCGACACTTCCTTTTGGAATTAAGCTACATTTACCAATCCTTACCTCTTTCACGAATATTACGGGCAAAGACTGTCTATGAGACCCTCCAACTACATCAGCCCCCCAATCCTATTGAACAAAAGTTTCCGCAAATCATATGGCGTCGTGCATGGAAAGCAGTACATGCAGTTTTTCTTGATTCCAGCGTCCAGTCCGCCTGGTATGTCACCGTCAACGGTAAACAAGTCAACCGTTTTCGCCTGCACCGTATCCGACTCGCTGACACACCCCTATGTCTTCACTGTGGGGTGGATGACACCGACAACCACCGGTCCGAATGTGGTCCTTCCTCCGACGTCTGGAGACTCGCACAACGCATTCTCGCTTTCGTCACCCGACGTACACCTGCGCAGCTCTCATTCCAGACGCTGCTATTCCCGGACACGATTTATTACCCGGCCACGAAAACTAACGCTGTGAACTGGATACGCGGACACACCGTCCGCTACCTTTTCGACCGAGACGAGAAATCAGAACTGGATTACTGGACGTACCTCAATGATCGCCATTGCGCTATCGTTCGTAACCCCAAATACCAACAGTACTTTTCCAATTTTTTATGGAGCGTCTTTCACGATCCGCCTCCCAGCTGGAACGTTCAAACTATGAGAAGCTAATGTGATGTTCTTGTTGATATGAGTCCTGAAAGAACTGAAAACGGAACCTATACAAAAATTATCGAGAAGACGAGTTTGGATGTTCCCCACTGAAGACGTGTGAAGAACTGCACAAAGAGAACAAGACATAGAACACTTCAATAAAGCAATAAAAATAAATAAATAAATGATTGCAAATGACTCCTTCCCATTCCTATGTTTTCCTCCTATCACTTAGTGTATCTAGGTTAGTTTGTTTTGGGATAGGTATAGACAGGAGCCAACGCCTGAAGAGGTACAGTTAATTTTATTTTTTTGTTTTTTTTTTGTTTATTCTTAGGGCAAAAGTGGCGGTGGCACATAGGCCCCTTTATTTATTTTTCCTTTTTTTTTTTTTTTTTTTTTTTTTTTTTTTTTTTTTTTTTTTTTTTTTTTTTTTTCCTGACCTTGGGGCGAAAAGAACAAGAAAGAAGAAAAAAAAAAAGAAAAAGGAAATTAAAAAAAAAAAATGAAAAAAAAATTGTAAATTGCATTCCGCTCCACTGGTCGGAAGCTTGGAGGATCCAGACGAGAAGATTAGTGCCCCGTGAGTTTGATGTATTTAACATAACAAGACAAGAAAAAAAAAAAAATAGTGAAGTATGTCAATTTAAGAAAAAAAAAAAAAAAAAAAAAAAAAAAAAAAAAAAAAAAAACTGCAGCCCCGTTCAAGATTTTGAATTTTATATGTCATTTGTATTATGACTACTATCTGTGTTTGTTTGGATACCGCACTTATAATTTTGTACATTATGCGAGACAGCGTTATTTCTTATTTATTGTCCAATAAATAAAACACGATTTTAGAAGAAAGGTGATGGGCAGAGAGAGAAGGGATAGGAGAAGTACTGACTCAAGGCAGGAATAAATAAATAAATAAATACCCGGGCAACACCGAGGTTTCAGCTAGTAGCAAAATTAAGATAATTACGTTCGTCTCCTTTGAGATAATATAGTTAAGGCTGCTGAGGATGGAGAGGTGGGGGTCGCCACAATATTGTTGTTCTGAAGGGGGTCGGCGCAATAATTATTTTTGGAAAGGGAACCGCATATTGGGAGAGGTTGGAAAGCACCGCCTTAGGAGGACGCGGCAGTCTGGCGGCGGGTGGCGCCGGGGTAGAGCGCGACGCAAACACTCACTACGTTTACATGCAGCACATCTTCCGGAAGACGAAAACCGATTTTCGTAAATCGTTTTCGCTGTCGTGTTTACATGGCATGGCCTAGCCCACTTAATATGGCGGTTGAAAAACAGCTGATTCAGTTCCTGATTTAGTCCGCACAATCACTATTTTTCTTTATTTAAATACACAGATTTATGTTTACTCTAATATTTATACTTTTATTTCACATTAGAAAATGTCACTCTTTCCATATGTGCAGAAAATTATTAACAAGAAAACACAAACTGACAATCCAAGAACGCTTAAAAAACGGTTGCGTTTACATGGGCACGAAAATCGATTGTGGAACTGGAAAACCGCTTTAGAGAAGCGGATTTCCAGAATCGATTTTGGAGTGTTTACATGACCAACCAAAAGCGGAATTGGGAAATCGGTTTACGAAATTCGGTTTTGGGTGCCCATGTAAACGGTGTGACTCAGACCCGGGCAGTTCCCAGCGACACTCTGCCCCTGCGGTCTGGTGTGGAGCACCAACTGGCTACACGGAGGGTACACCAGGGGCAAAGGAGAACTCTAAACGTGGCAGACGGGGCGAGCCGGTTTCCATCCGTGTACCTTTTAAGTGGTGGGCCTACACGGTGTGTAGGCTCACAAACTGCTTAAACTAACATTTGCTGATGACAGCAAATATACCCGTGCCCAAGAGAGGACTCGAATCTCCGACGGCGAACAGCGGCGGCCTCCGCAGTTAGGCGCCTCGGACTGCTCGGCCACTCCACGTCGAAACGCTCGGTCGCTGCACGCGCCCGTGTCGCATGTGTACCTGGCGGAAGTCTCACTGCTGTGTGTCTGACAAGGGAACGGTCCAATAACACACGTCCAAACATACCCTGAAATTTTTTGCACAGAAAGAAGACAACTAAAGACATGCACTCCCAAAATTTTAGCTGCTAAGAGGCACTGCAAGCATTCTTAAAAAAAATTTTGAAGTTACGCATTTTTGCCGCGCGAAGAACAGCTGTTTGTACAGCCCTGCCCGCTAAGCGCACAACTCGGCGAATCACTCACGCAGCGCCACGTAGCGGAATTATGCAGAGTTCACGGTCACCAGTATTAAGCACCTGAAGTCTGGTTTACGATGTAGTGAATGGAAGCGAACACGAACGAATGAGCATTTGCAGAAAATTCACTACCATTCGCCTGTATATGGGTTGAATCGTTTATACTAAAGAGGACGGAAGAGAACACGAGGTAGCAAACATTGCCTGCGAACGGTTTGTTATTGGTTTTTAGTTTTTGGAGGTAATATTCGGCATACAGCATACACCTATACCCTGTTAGAGCCACAGCGCCAAACTTTGCTATTAGTGAAGATTATTGTGCATGGCGAGCGCACTAGTTTTGACGGAGTATGCAAAATGCCGAAGGGAAGGAACAATTTGTGTGTCTCAATTTGCATGGAAGCGAGACACGCATTAGATCGTGCACTTTACACGGAATTCATTTTCATCTCCCCTTAGCACTGGTCCAAAATTTTCCTTGTATGTCGGCTGCAATTTTTCTCTGGCTTCTCATTAGCATTGAGCAGATTTTTATAAAGAGAACACTAATTACCGACGTCGAGCATCATCTAAGGAGGTGACACGGCTGGCGCTAACACTACGCGTATCAGCTCTACTGGTCTTCCCAACACAAAAAAATGTTGCCAATAAAGATAGAGAGAGAGAGAGAGAGAGAGAGAGAGAGAAGGAGAAGAAGAAGAAGAAGAAGAAGAAGAAGAAGAAGTCTAGTGACAAAGTGCGCGCTTCGTGAACCAGAGAGTGCGGGATCAAATCCCGTTCAGCCGTTCAGACCACAATTTTTTTCACTACGATTTTTAACCGAGCATTCACTGCTCAAAGATGGTGGAGTGGTTACGAAAGAAATGTAGTTCGTATTACACGTTAAACTGCAGGTCTCTATTTTCCGATCAGGTAACTGGGAAAGGTTAGGGACACCTAAGCAGCTGCAGTGGCGTCCAGTTGAAAGACCTGCAAGAGGCCTACCGGGTACACCAGATAGAATTTTCTTTTACTCATTCTTGTTAGTCTGTTTGCTCTGGTGAACACGTGACTTTAACGATAAAAACAGTTTTTGAATAACTTGATACCGACAGCTCAACTTTGCACATGGAATTCTCATAAAAGTGGTTAGCAGAGAAAATAAATTCATGACCGTGTTTGATGTCACAGACGACTTCCGTCAATGTGGCCTTGTAATTTGTTGAAATTAAATGTGTCTAGCAGTACCATATTTTATAACAGTTCCTGTCGGCCATTCCTTAAAACAATTTTTGAATTTTGTGCATTTGACTATCAGTGAAATAGTTCATTCTTTATTCCATGTAGTCGTCACAAAAATGCCAAGTGTTTATTGAATGACAAAAAACCAAATATTTTTCTTGCACCAGGCACACCGGACAAACGAAAAATTGATGCATTCAGGCACTTGGCAGTAACCACTAGTTTTATTTAAACAGAACTGGGACGGAGTCAGAAATGGTCCCGGCCGTTGTTCTGCATATTGTGCTGCATACCAGGCATACTTGATCAAATTCGTAAAGCGTCGCGAAGAAAACTGGTAATGCCCAAATGACTGGAGCTTAAGAATACTGTTCCGCTGATAAACCTGAAATGAGAGAGAGGTATCGGAAATTGTGTTGTCTGATAATTTCCTAAAAAATGCTTTCCACTGTCGAAAAATTCTTTATCGAGAGGTTGAATCGCACTAGTAGTTCCCGGCGGAATCCACATTACATCCACAGATTTTTCGCCGTCCTCCACAAAACAGAGGCGTTATTATGTCCAGAACATGAATCGAACAAAAGTAATGAATTAGTTTCTGCAACTGGTAGAAATACGTTTCGAACGAAATGATGAAAATTATTCTTTCCCATTTCCCCAGATTTGATACGTCGATTACAAGATTTTTGCAATTAAACAGTCCATTTTTTTATTTTTGGTTCTAATTTGCCTTGAGGTTCTTGAAGACAGATATACATCTGCGGAAACAGTAAACCACTCATACTTATCACTGGCATGTGTGTGTGTCTTGTCCTTAGGTTAGTTTACCTAGGTTTAAGTAGTTTGCAAGCTACGGAAATGATGACCACACAGTTTGGTCCGATTGATTTACAAACATTTAAACATATGACTGGCATTATCGTATATGAATGTGTCATTGCATTCATTTATTGGGCAATCGACTCGGTCTTTTTTCACCCCGAAATGATAAAGTGCGTGTGCACGCAATTCTTTCACGAAACCTTACTGATCGGCGTTATAAACAGCTGTTGCAGGGATAACAGCAAATTTCGTCTTTATGTCACTTATGAACTTCTCTATGGCATTGTCTATCACTGCTAGCTGCTCTACACGTTTACGTGACGTAAACTTGGTAATTTTGCGACTTCCTGTTCTGTACAATTTCTTGAACCTTTGTAGCCAGGTCGACGAAGCCTGGAAATTAGCAATGTTCGTGTCAGGCGCAATTCGGAGGGCCCAGTCCCGTAGATCTCCATCGGTAACGGTGCATTGTCTCTCACGAGCAGTTCTAAATCTTTCGAACAGTGTTTATTTCAGATGTTTTCGAGTTTCCGTTTAGCGCACATTTCTTAGTTCATGTAATTCTTTCTTCCATTTATTATGTTCACGCTCAGTTTTTACAGATTTTACGAAACGAAAACGGCTTTTTTTAGGCTTGGAAGTATTCTTCTTCAGAACTGTTACTGGCACAAGTGAAGTCGTCCGAGTCACAGTTCGTGGAATCGTCACAGTTTTTTCCTATTTCTTCTAACGTTTCCACAATTTCAAACGAAATTGTCGATATCATTCGAATAAATGCCAAAGAAATCAGTCAACAAATGACACATTTGTACGTCCTCAGGAGAAGTAGGTGATTTCGACTGGAAACCACGTTTTTCGTATTTCATCTTTGCTAAATTAAGAACGTTAATTGGAGTCCACATTACTGTGAAACTGGAAGAAGAAAAAAAAGATACTATAAGCAGGCATTCCTGACGAAAGCACAATAAATATTAATTCAGCTTTATCTTTATCGTTAATACTTACCAATACTGCAAAATTCAACTGATAATAGACAAACGATAACCTGAAACGTCCTTTACAAATTACGATCGGGTTGTGTCGTTTCCTGTTTACAATATACCGCCGACTACTTATGAACTACTTACAACTAAGGACGGCACAAATATCCATGCCCGAGGGGGGATTCGAACCCCCGACCGTAGTGGCCGTGCAGACCATGACTGGAGCGCCTCAGTCTCCTCGGCCACCGCGGCCGGCCCGCCGACCTCGACCGTGTGTGTCCGTGTGTGTGTGTCTGTGTGTGTGTGTGTGTGTGTGTGTGTGTGTGTGTGTGTGTGCTCCCGCGCGCCTAGTTGCGCATGCGCTGTCGCTACAGCGCCAGTAGGGGTGTACATTTCTAACGCTACCTGGCGCGCTACGAACTTGGCAATTTTCAGCTATTTTTTAAAAATACTTTCAGTGCCTCTTAGCAGCTATAATTTTGACAGTGCATTTCTTTCGTTGTCTTATGTCTGTGTAAAAAAATTTCGGGGTAGGTTTCGACATGTCTTATTGGAGCGTTCCCTTGTGAGAACAACGTTGCGTCGCGCAGCTGGTGAATTTCGAGCTGGCGCAGTTGAAGGAGCGACGCGTCAGCGTTATATTTTGCGAGAAACTCGAGAAAACGTTAGAGAGACGCTTCAAACGATGGAGGAAGCCTGCGGTGGTTAGAGCTTACACCGTACTCGGCGTTATGAGTGGTGATCAGAGCTTACGTCGTACTCGAGCGGCGCACGCGGTTTAAAAATGGCCGGACAGGAGGCTGGCCTTCGCAAAGACCTCGTAAAAATAACCAGACTGCCTGACGGCGCTGCTGTCGCGGGATAACTTGAACCTTCGACCCGCCACCATTGCAGTGGCAAGCGTCACATAAATACGAGTGTTGTTAGCAGGTAAATCGTTTATTAAATAGCTACTGCAGTATATATACACAATTGATAGTCACGTCTGTATTGTTTGACCATCGCAGTGTACATGAAGCATGATGGTGAAGAGCTTCTCAGCGTTTAAATACATAAAACAATTTAAGGAAGTAATAAAAAGATCGGTTACTGTATTCCCATTTATATTTCTCAGGAATACAAGTAGCCCAACTACTTGTGTTCAGAGATAGTTACCCTTGACTGTTAGTCAAGACAGTATAGGATTGAATGAACTAAATAACAGCCTTCTACAATACTGGTAGCTCTTAAAAAGGAGTTACTTTAGGCAGTACTAGTGGACAGGAAGTTCAAAAAGATTGTTTTATGATTGTGTAAACTAACTATTGGGGTCAAGAAATTAGTTAGGAGGCGAGGTACTGGCGGAAGTAAAGTTGTGAGGCGGCATCGTGAGTCGTGTCGGGATAGCACAGTCGATAGTGCGCTTGCCCGCGAAAGGCAAAGGTCCCAGGTTCGAATCCCGGTTCCGGCACACAATTTTAATCTGCCAGGAAGTCTCAAGAAATTAGTTGCCTCACTGCAGTTTCCTTTTTTTGTTAATGAAAGTGATATTAGCAACTTGCAACGCAGAATTTAAAGGTAATCTGCTTTACATATAGGTATAAGAACTGAAAGGGGTTTGCAGAACTGTGTATAGTTCCATATATGAACGGTAAATAGCGACACTGGATGCACATTGTGAAGCTGAACCCTGTGACGATAGTTGCTGACTTTTGAGCAGTTCACTCTGCTATAAGGTATTTGGCTTACAGCATTAAAAATTCTACTTTTCTTGCTAGATACTCTAATGCTAATGTTAGATGCCTTAGTTAGTTAAGAAAATGTAATGCCACACTTCGTGTTCTTAAAAGAATTTGGTAGTGGCTGATTGCTGTATTCACAACGTAAGAACCTATTTTTCGGTTATGTATATGATGGCATATTTCACTTTCAGAATCGATTTTTAACATTAGCTGTTTCAGTCAGTTGGATTTTTTGATGCTATGAAATAACTAAATCTTAAATATTACAGAATACAGCAGTAAAGGAAAGACGGAAAGTGTGAAACTCTTCCGAAATTAATGTTTGGACATAACTTTCACAATCGTAGAATATATTGAGAAAGTGCCAAAAAATAGTATGTGACGGTAAATTCCGTTCATATGTTGCACTTAGAACTAAAAAAAACTACATGTTATAGTTCGCTTTCGTTAGGAAGAGGAAATGCTGTTGGCCAATTTCTACACAGTATGTGTAATAACTTTACACACAACTGATAGTTGGTGTATATTCAAGGAGTCTGAAGCTGTTTTGCAGTTATATATTTCAATTAGTCATAGTTTTCGCGCCTTCACTCAAATGAATACTCTGTCTAATCAAAAGAGTCTTACGCATATTTAAAGTTGGCGCGGAAGTTTTCCACTACAATGGTCGCCGAGGCGCTCTTCAATTTGTCCGCTGCTCGCAGTCGGCCCATCGACTGTCAGGAACGTCGAAGACACTGTGCGTGCCGCTGCTAGACTGACAGGAGGGTGTGACGTCGCAGCTGGACCGTGTCGCCAAACGCTGACACAGCATCTAGGTGGAGTGCGTCCCGTTGTCGTCAAGTTCCTCTGACGGCTGATGAGTCGAGACCGTAAAGATTATCACCTCGAATCTGCGAATAACTTTGGCATAATGCAAAAGAGGTGTTCCTTAAGAGAACCGTAACTGGTGATGAGACGTGGATCTGCGGTTACGATTCTGAAACCGAGGTTCCGGCTTCACATTCGGTCGGTCGAATAAAGCGCTCTGCAGCTCAGGTGAAATGTCGGAGCCGCGCCGGCTTTGCAGCTCTGGGGGATCTCGTGCTCGTACCGCAGGGGCGTGGCCGCACGCTGCACTCGCATTGGGCAGGGCGGCGGTTCACACCGCCTGCGGGCATCCGCGACTCCGTCCATCACTGCAGCCGAAGCCTTAGAAAGGGCGCGGCTGAGTTCTTGCCACCAGTGACAACAGGCGTCGCAGCGTCGACTGCCGCGACGTTCTGCAGACACTCAATGGACGGTGCTATCGCGACGTGCTGCGGCGCCTGCGACGAGGAAGCAGCCTGGCAGACAGCGAGGCAATGACGCACCCGCACGTTCGTCTCTGTCGGTTCAAATGTTTGCAACCCTATGTGACCAAACTACGTCGGTCATCAGTTCCTAGTCTTACAAACTACTTTAAGTAACTTAAACTAAGCTAAGGACAACACACACACACACACAGACACACATCCGTGACCGAAGGAGGATTCGAACCTCCGACGCAGAAGGCCGCGCGCCTCGTAACGTGACGCTCCAGACCGCTCGGCTATTCATCTACATCTACATAGATACTCTGCAAATCACATTTAAGTGCCTGGTAGAGGGTTCATTAACCACTTTCATAACTTTTCTCTACCGTTCCATTCTGTAATAACGCGCGGGAAGAAAGAACACCTAAATCGTTCCGTTTTCGATCTGATTTCTCTTATTTTATTGGGATGGTCATGTCTCCCTAAGAAGGTGGGTGCTAGCAAAATATTTTCACATTCACAACTGTAAGTTCGTGATTGAATCTTCGCAAACAGATCACGCCGCAATGAATAACGTCTTTCTTTCAATGATTTCCACCACAATTCTTGCATCATTTCCGTGACCCTTCCCCCCCCCCCGGTCACGTGATAAAACAAAACTAGCAGCCCTTCTCTGAACCTTCTCAATATCTTCCGTCAGTCCCACCTGGTGAGGGTCCCACAAGGGGCAACAGTACCCCAGGAGAGGACGCACAAGTGTGATGTAGGCAGTCTCTTTGGTGGAGCTGGTGCATCTTCGAAGCATTCTGCCAATGAAACGTAACCTTTGGTTCGACTTCCCCACAATATTTTCTACGTGTTCTCTGCAAGTCACAGTTGTTCGTAATTGTAACTCCTAGGTATTTGGTAGAATCTACGACCTTAAGGTTTGACTGATTTATCGCGTAATTGAAGTTCAGCGGATTTCTTTTAGTGGTCATGTGTATTACTTCACACTTTTCTTTATTTAGTGTCAATTGCCAATTTTCGCAGCATGTAGAAATTTTGTCTAAAACGCTTTGCAGTTGCTTTTGATCCTCTGTTGACTTCACTAACCGATAAACGACAGCATCATCCGCGCGGCATCTCTGTTGGCGCGAGACTGTTCGACAAAAAACAGAGTTACGGTGCTGGCTCGTGCTCCGTGCCCCTCAGAAGTTCCAAAACTGAAAAACCAGTAAGATTAGCGATGACAGAAAGCCGGCAGACGGCGCTACGAGCTGTGCGGCGACTGCCAGTGGAGGCGCCGGTGTCTGTGTGGAGCTGGGGAGAGCAGGGAGCCGCAGAGCCTCACTGGGGACAAGTCTGGAACAGAGGCCACTAGCGTGCGCTGACAGCGAGCGGGGCCGCCCACCGGCGGAATACTGGACGTCGGCCGCCGTGGTCTTGGGGTACTGATAAGTATGAGTCGTTTACTGTTTCCGCAGCTGTTTATTTGCGTATATGATATGCTGTTGGGACCAAAGATGTGAAGATGGACAGTGATTAATTTCTGCATCATTAATAATTGTGAATTCCTGCTCAGTGGAAGTAACCAGATCATGTAATGTGAGCTGACGCGGTGGAGTAGCCGAGTGGTCTAAAGTGTCTCGCTGCGGAGCGCGCGGTTGCTCGCCGTGGAGGCTCGAGTCGTCCCTGGGGCATGTGTGTGTGTTTTGTCCTTAGGTTAGTTTACCTATGTTTAAGAAGTTTGTAAGCTACGGACTGATGACCACGCAGTTTGGTCCGATAGATTTACAGACATTTGAACATTTTGAATTTGTAATGTGAGCTCAGGTTGCTTAAGTTCCTATTTTATTTAAGAAATTATATGCTGTTATAGTGTACCTCATTTACTGATCGTCAATAATCTTTAATGTATTTCATCTCTGACACTGGAAGATTATGGCACAATATTTTGTATTTTATAACGTTATGACAGCTGATTGTATGTACAAAAAGGCTAATCATAAACAGTATTTCATGTTCTTGGTGAATCTGGACAGACCAATAACGTACAGAATTTTATGGTAAAAAAATAAATAAATAAATAAATAAAAATAAAAGGTGGTAAAGCGTTCGACTGGAAACCGAAGGGTCGTGGGTTAAAAGCCCGGTCGAACCTCAGATTCTTTTCAGTCTGCGTTTTAACCAATCCTTCACCTCCCAACGATATGAGGAGTCGGCAGAAACGACACGTGGTTCTGATTCCACGTTAAGCTGTAGGTGCCCTTTACCCAGTTGGATGACAGGGGTAGGTTAGGGACAAGCAACTCGCCGAAGTGGCGTCCAACTGAAAGACCTACACGAAATTATTATTATTATTATCATTATCATTATTTGAAAACTGAATTATTAATGGCTAATTTGCACTCTTTTTAACACGTTGTACATCAGGGCAAAACCGTCGGTCATTTTCCCCTGTTTTAAGGAAATAAAACATTAGCTCTACAATACGAACATTACTACAAAACTTGGCAACATGGCGGAGGCAGGCTTCACTTTTTCAGCGTAAGGGCTCCTCCCTGTATTGTAACCTACTTGGTTGTCAAGTGTTTGATATTGTATATAAAACCCGGATGATCACTGTTTTATGCGATTTTACGATTGTATTTAAAGTCTGAGATAGTTGTGTCACTGACTGCTGTGTATCTGAGACTCCATAACAAGCAACTGCGGATTAAAGGCGCCGATATTATTACATTCTTAACTCGTGGAATGAAGTGGTTCTTTCTAATCTAAACAGTTGCTCAGGAAGTTCGCTACTTACTTCCGTATATGGTCGATTGCGTCTTTCAAAAAGTCAACGATATTATTTATTTATTTTATACTTTTATTTTTCTCCTGAGTTTGTGTGTCAGAAGTGAAAGCTAGAGGATTGGTGAGCAGATGTTTCATTACGTGCAACTGGATACGGCCATGATATTCGATACCAGTCCACGAATGGAGTTCTTTGGAGACAGCGTATTGGATTTAGTGGTGGTGCGTTTCGGTCGTGTTGTTGTGTTTTATGACAGTAGGCCGTTTGCAGGTAATGACGCAATGAAGATTTATCACCAAATTGTCAGTAAATGACGTATTAGCAGTAAAAACTTGGTTATAGAAATGACTTACAGAATTGCTACGAGAGAGATGTGTTTACATACAGAGAAACAGCGACACACTCTTACGTCGTCAGTCACAGTAATGGTTCAGATAAATGTCAACGGTACACGAAAATTTATTTCTATACAAGAAGGTTGCGAGCGATACAATATCGTTCCATATTAACTAAACAAAGAGCTTACATTACCTTTTTCTTACGGTATAGAATGCAGTGCTACACACGGAACTTCGTATTTAAATTACTGTACTGAACTGGCTAGTATTTTTATGTCTCGTGAAACTTACAGTTAACTCATGCGTACCTCATGTTCAATATCTTTGTGCTGTCTCTTGCGTAATAAACAAGTAACTTTGGAATTGTGCTGTATCATTTAATACAGCGGTTACAAAGTCGTAGTCACTTTACGAACTAGGTTTAGGAGTGGCGAATCAGTGCCGTGTTTCGCACTCCTTATAGCGTAATTGGTACGGTTCTTGCCGTTTGATCTGAAAGGCAGCAATGGTGCGCTTCCGATCTTCGCCGGCTACTGCTTTTCATTTCGTTTATTTTGTCATATGTGCAAACAAATATACAAAAATGTTAAAATGTTAGAAACGTTAGCGACCTCATCTCTGAAGTTTTTGCTCCCTAGACTTACAAACACACACACACACACACACACACACACACACACACACACACACACACACACACACATGGCGCCGCTGATCGTGCGGCCATCGCCGCGCATCAGACAGCGCGAGCAAATGACAACTGATACTCTTTCATTTCAGAAGATTTTTTGTTAAACTGTATTACCTGTCACTGAAATACAGTTTACATTATCTAAGGTACGGTAACGTCAGCTTGTTCTCATTTTATTACTCTATCAGTCTCATGCCGTTAGCTGTAGCTCAGCTCCAGATTGCGTATACAAACTATTTAACATGCCATGAGGGGAAAGCAATACTTAATACTGCTTATGGATCAGGCAAACTCTATAAGTTAAGAAGCCACAACTATGTAATAATCTTATTACTACATCAAGGAATGATTTCACATTCTGTAATTGAGCTAATGGTTAATAAGAAACAGATACTTCCCATGACATTCTAGGTAGGCTGAGTACGTTCTTTTGAAGTAACATAATCAGCTAGGAAGGCAAATGACATTATTAGAATACAGCGGCAAGAGTATAAACAAGCGAAATAAAAAATGATTTGGTAAATTTTTTGAAACATCATCATACGTTAGGTACCATAACAATAAAATTATTAGTTTCTTTTTGGCTTCATCATTTTTATTATTACTAATGTATAATGTAAATGCTAACGTAACTGTAATTTACTACTTTGATTCGGACGTTTGAGTGACGTATTTGTCATACAGATACAGTTTCGTAAGGCTTATAATGACGCAGGTTATATAAAGGTAACAGCAGATTTTTCTTATAAAATATTTGACAACATTTAAGGAAGGCATTGAATATTCATTTGAACAGAAATAAATTATGATTTCATTCCTACTGGTAATCGGATGAAAGTCTGGCAAGGAGGACCTTATGCGTATATCGGATTTTAGAATTTTTGGATATTTACGTACCTGAAGTTCAGAACTCAAATAACAATCAGCCAAAGCCATTCGACGCAAATCTCAAAAATTCTCGAGAAAATCGACTTCGAAGTTTTGCTAGTCAACGTAAATAACAATCAAATTTGTCGGGCACGGCGGACTTAGGGTAAAGTGCTCGACTGGAAACCGAAGGATCGCGGGTTCATAACCCGGTCGGACCTCAGATTTTTTCACTCTGCGTTTTTACCCAACCTTCACATCTCAACGATGTGAGGAGTCGCCAGAAACGACACGTGATTCGGATTCCACGTTAAGCTGTAGGTCCCCTTTCCTTTCCCCGGTTGGATAACTGGGGCAGGCTAGGGCCTAAGTGTCGTCCAATTGAAAGACTTGCACCAGGCCAATGAGCCACACGAAATTATTATTAACGAGCTTATACGCCCGTGCTTCGCAACGGTTGTTGAAGGACGGCCTGTGTATCATGGCTTTTTGGGGTCTCTGACCGCAGTCAGTAAAAATAGAATCATTGTTGGATCGCTCTGCCAATAAACTCAGTTGTCCTAGCCAAGATGTCAAATGTGAGTGAGTGTCATAGTCCGAAACGATGTATCTTCATAAAAATGTCAAATGTAGGTAAAAGTCATTCTTAGAAACGATGTATCTTCATAAAGTGTTTGATACAAAAGGTGAAACGTGACAAAATAAGCAAAGAAATGTCATTAAGTATTTAATACACAAAGCGAAATCAGTGACACTATGTTCAATGTCTGTTGGTATTCGTAGACATAAGATTGCTTAACTGTCACAGACGTTCGCTTCCTTGTTGTATTACTCCATACTTATTATGCAGCAGCGGTGTTTATTAGTGCTTTGGTGCACTACAGCGCCTCTATCGCTTGTTTGATGTACTACGCAATTCATACTTCAAGCGTAACCTACACCTAAAATAATTTCTCTGATTCACCAGGAGGAGGGAGCGCTGGCAGAGACCAGCGCGTGACCAGCGGGGTTAGCACGCCTACCGCGAGACCGCCTGCAGCCGCCGAAACACAGTGTGGTGGGATGGAATAGATGGCCTCTGGCGTGCAAAACGAGCAACTGCGGGCGTACATTCATCAGACCTTCTTTGTTCCGTATTCTCTGCTCCATCAATACCTAAACTTGGTACACGGCGAGAAAAATCGCCCCGTACAATAAAACTATTATTTGTGGGTTCGTTGATTATCAGCGTGCTTACGACAGCATACACGAGAATACCATACACAATGCCTTGCGTGATTCTATAGTTCGAGGGAAGCCAACGGAAACGGCGAAACCTTGTGCGAATGGGTCAAGGGTAGCAACCCCTTTCCGAAGGGTCCCATCAGAGGCGTTCGAGACTATCAAGGAGACCACACGCTTATCTGATTTTAGAATCTTTTGACATTTATGGTACGTGAAGTTCAGAACTCAAATAACAATCAGCCAATGCCATTCGACACAACTCTCAAAAATTCTCGAGAAAATCGACTCTGAATTTTCTCAAGTAAGGGTAAGTACCAATCAGTGAATGAATTGCAGCGTATGTCGACGTAGCTCAGGTACGCCGGGCGCCGTGGCTCAGCGCGCCCGGTCAGGGGGCTCAACGCCCTCTGTAATAAAAAAGCTGAGCCACGAACACTTCGAACATCAACGAACAAATGCGAACAGCGTCCGCAATGAACAGAACTACCGATAGAGCAAAAAAAAAAAAAAAAAAAGGTACTAGCGTTCTGGCTTTACACGCGTAGGGTCAGTGGTTCGAATCCTCTCGGCGCAGGTTTTTTTTATTCTTTTTAATTGTGTACGAATACTTACATAATTTCAACATCTAATGATAATTTTGACGAAAAGTGCACGTATTTTGATTTATTCGTAATTTTCTATATTTTATAGAAAGTTGTTAACAATAATGGTTTCAATTAAAAAAAAACTAATTTACATTTTTTGCATTATTAGTTTTTACACTATTAGTTGACGACGATAGTCTTTCATTGTTTAGTTTGTGAAGAGCTACGGCACTGTATTTGGAAAATCATCTCCGTAGCTACTAATGGCTTTCCAAGCTGCTAACGTACCCAACCATCGTTTTACGTGACGACAAGGATTACAGTTCGTCTACATACACATCAACAAAAACTGACACAACAAGTGCCATTACAGACCCCAAAAACATTTTGTATAACTGAATAGCCTCTCACAGGCGGGCTCAAACCCAGGACTCTTTATAGGTGTGAGGCCAGAACGCTACCGCCTGAGCTACACCGACAGGTGCTGGGACTGTTTTAATTACTGGTACTTACGTCTACTTGATAAAACTTCAGAGTTGATTTTCTAGAGAATTTCTGACACCTACGTCGAATTGCTTTGGCTGATTGTTAATTAAGTCCAGAACTTCACATACGATAAATATGAAGAAATTCTAAAATCCGATAGCCGTGTGGTGTGCTTGTAAGACAGCTCGCAGACAATGACAGGGTTTGTACCCTGTTCTGTCCACTGGCGCCGTACACACGGTAGTAAAGGACTGGGCAATGCACACAATGTACCGCTGCTAACTAAATCCAACCGCGAGCCGAAAGAAATGGGCCAGAAAATGGACAACTGTTCAAATGTTTGTAAAGCTTATGGGACTTAACTGCGGTGTCATCAGTCCCTAAACTTACGAACTACTTATGAACTAGCTAATACTAAGGACGACACAAACATCCATGCCCGAGGGAGGATTCGAACCTCCGAAGCGGAAGGCCGCGCGATTCGTATCGTGGCGCTCCCGTGCACAACCGTGCAAAGAAGGTTGGACTAAAAGTCACTCAAAGGAAAAAGAAGTTCACGCCATTAGGAAGAAGAGACGAGGAGAAACAATTTCTTGATATTGGTGACATTAGTTTCTATAGAGTTCGCCATTTCAAATATTTGGGATCGGGGTTCGACAGACACAACAGCATAAGAATGGAATTAAAGTTTAAAATATACTAGTGGGAATAAACTGCATGTCTTCCATGGGTAAGACAATCAGCTTCAAATCAATATAACCAGGCCGGACGCGATAAACCAGAAGACAGTAATGTCTGTTGTTGTGGTCCTAAGTGCGAAGACTCGTTCGACGGCGATTTCCTTCCTGTTCAATCCTGAGCAAGTCTCTTCATCGACTCTTAACATTGATTTCAACGTGCTTACTATATTCATCTCCCGGTCTCCCTCTGCGATTTTCACCCCACACACTTCTCTCTAATGCTAAATCCACGATGCTATCTTTTATTCAAGGTATGCCAGAAATTATTCTTCTCCCCAATTCTGTTCAGTACCTCCTCATTAGTTACCCGATCTACCCACTTGATCTTCAGCATTCTTCAAAAGCCTGTTTCCTCTTCCTGTCCGAACTATTATATGGTCCACGTTTCACTCTCGTACAAGGCAACAGTCCAGACAAATACTTTCACAAGAATTCGACACACTTGAATTAATATTCGATGTTAAGAGGTGTGTCTTTTTCAGAAACACTCTTGTTGCCATTGCCGTTCGGAAGTATATATCCTTTACACTGCGATGCCGCGGTAGAGTGGCCGCGCGGAGCGTGCGATTGTCCGCAGTCGGAGGTTCGAGTCGTCCCACCGTCATAGGCACGCTTGTTGTCCTTAGAGTAAGTTAGTTTAAGTAGTTTGTAAGTCTACGGACTGAGCGCTATAGCTGTTTGGTGGGATACGTTTACAAGCAATTGAAAATTTTGTACTGCATTCGTCACATGTTATTTTACTGTCCATTACCTAGCACCTTTATTTGTTCCATACAGTTCAATAATTGTCACCTCGCGTCATAACACGCTGCGAACATCGCGAAGTTTCTGGCAGTAGCGAGAGCAATGCAAGTGCCGGTGAAAAAGTGCGGGCGGGCGTTGGAGCGCAGTGAAACGCTCCAGTGACTGCGGACGGGGAATTACGACTGCGACGTGCCCTCGAGTTGCAAGCAGACATCCAGACAAAGAGAAGGTGAAGCGCACTTGGCGGCATCGCCCGCGTCCTTCGTCATTTTTTGTCTCGTTTTCGAGCGTGCGAAATTGGCTGCAACGATTGTTGAGCTGCCTCGCCTCACCTGACAGTGGTGGCGGTCGGGATTACCGGCAGGTGCTCACCGATGCGCGCCCACCAGTCTGCAGTCTGCACGGCCGGCGGTCGCCACGTCTCTGGTGCAGGGGGGGGGGGGGGCAGCCAGGCACCTGGCAGGGGGAGGGGGAGGCGAGTCCGCCACTGCGGGCCCGATTTTGTGTTCACTCGACTGACTGCAGTACTCCCGCCCCTCGACCGCAGGTTCGGTTGGATCTTTCCCGTGAGCCGAAGACCTCCACCTCTCCTCTGGTCCTACGGCATCAGTTTTCTGCGCTGCTTCATGAGTTCTGTAACTCAGAGGTCATTTACACAGACGGTTCTTCAGATGGCGACCACACCGGATATGCCTACGTGCATGGCGCCTATGTTGAGCAACGCTCTTTGCCACCCGGCAGTAGCGTCTTTACTGCAGAACTGGTGGCTATGTACCGCGCCCTTAAACACATCCGCACGTGCCCCGGGACCTCCTTTCTGATCTGCAGCGACTCGCTGAGCGGTTTACAGGCCCTTGATCAGTGTTGCCCTCGGCATACATTGGTCAGGGCCATTCAGGAGTTGATACTGGCTATTGGTGACTCTGGTCGCTCCGTGACATTCATTTGGACCCCGGGCCATGTAGGCATTCCGGGCAACGAGAGCGTCGGCCAGCTAGCCAAACAGGCTACCACTTGCCGCCCTCTGGCGATTGGCCTCCCAGAAGCAGACTTCCGCCCGTTGCTTCGCAATAAAATACGCGAACTGTGGAATGCTGAATGGTCCGCTCTGGACGTGCCCAATAAGCTGCGGACGATAAAGGACACAACATCTGTCTGGAAGTCCTCGCAGCTGGGATCCCGTAGGGACTCCGTGGTTCTCTGCCGTCTCTGCATTTGTCACACCCATCTGACGCATGGTCACCTCCTCCGTCGAGAGGACCCGCCCGTATGCCAATGTGGTGCTCCATTGACTGTGGTCCATCTCCTACTCCACTGTCCCATTTTAGACCCACTGCGGAGTTGTTTTAACCTCCCGAACACTCTCTCTTTGGTGCTCGGCGATGATGCATCTGTGGATAATTTGGTTTTACGATTTCTACGTGCTGGGGGGATTTACCAGTGGATATAACTCCTCTGGGAGGTCTTTTAGATTATTATCTCTGTTCTCCTTGGACGCGTCTTTAGACTACAGTTTTTCACGTGTACTCTATGTAGCTGGCTTTTCCCATTTTATACCCACGGTCGGCCAACCACATTCATCGGCTTTTTCATAATTTTATCTTGTATTTGTTACTGCGTGTCTGGCGTCTTTTGTATCGTCCCTTGTTGACTCTGTCAATATTTCATTGACAGTATGTTCTTTTCTTCTGCCCTATTTTAAATATAGTTCAGACGCATTTATAGACGATTATGTTTTTCTGCGTCTCGCCTAGCTATGAAGCGGGGGACTGATGGCCATAGTAGTCTAGTCCCCCTAAAAACCCCCAATAACAACCAAGTATTCCCGCTGTCTAGGATTGAAGATACCCTACGAAATTGCCAGCTGGGTGCTAGTGAATAGCGCAGAACCTCGCTAATCCTGCCGTTCCTGGCTTTTATGGATATGCGATTAGATTAGATTACATTAATATGTGTTCCATCTAATATATAAAACAGAGTGTCCGTATATTTGTACGTGTTGCATAGAAATCTACCATTTTGATCCAATCTTTATGAAATTTTGCACATGTAAGCTTTAATCCATGAGAACGGTCGCCGCAAGTGTAAGAATCACGTACGATACATAGTTGACGAGATATGACGTCATAAACAATGAGATGCGCGGAAAACTGCTGCATTTAGCGACAATGCTGCTCATTTTCTCCTAAACCACTGGGCCGATTTCAACGAAATTTGGTACAAATATTCCTTACCGTGAGGTAACAATTGCTGCAGGGTTAAGAACCATATACGACACATGGTTCAAAAGATATTACGTATCATTTAAACCATTTGTCCACTGTCCCTCCGGATTACGCAGAGCATCGTTCTGTATATGTTTGAAGCGAGTCAGTCACCTTGTAGCAGCAGTGCTCTTTAACCGTGCTACAGTGAAGCGTTACTAATGATAAAGAAAACAAAATGGTCAGTTCCGTTTTCAAGTAGGATCATCGGACAGACGGACTTGGCCTCTGACACGGCGGTGTGATGTTGGCTGGTGTTTTGGTCGCTACGGCGGCAGGGCGGAACTACGTCGAATGTCTGCCTGCAGGAAGAAGACAGCACCAGCCGAGCGTCCCCACATATGCTGGTTTCTGTGTCTCGGCACCAATGTGATACGAAACGTGTTTCCTTTTAAAACGAATGATACAGAACTACAAAAAGACTGCCACAATTTGAAATATAGTTTGTAAAGAATTTTTTAATTAAGCATTATATAACGGACAATAATGACGCCAACAATAATTTATTGTTGTCTTCGTCTTTTCGGGTGTGCGCCCGATTACAGAGCGGTTGGACTGTACTGTATATCCTAAAAATAGAGCAGGAAAGAAAACCAGTGTAAAGGATTAGAACGGGGGGAACGTGTCGGATAAGGAATTACACTGCGACAGAATTTTTTGCAACGAAGGATCATCGAAACGTAAAGAGATTGCAGGAGAAGGAGAATGATTTTCTTTTTTGCACTTTTCACTCCCTCCCCTGAGGGGGGAGGGGAGGTTGCTGTACGCTCTTTCTCGGCCTATGTTTACAATTTATTTTAATTTCGAGGTAATGTATATAATTCAATTGTTTGCAAAGTGCTTGACAACTTTCTTGGAAAAATTTAAAACTTTTCTATGAAAATTAAGTAAATTTATAATTTGATGGAAATAGATTTTTCATTTGGTCTAATTTTGTTTACATTAATATTAAAGGTTATGTTAGACATATAATATTATTCATATTTATACATTTATAATATTTGTAAATAATCATTCGTTAACATCTTTCATTAATCCCCATCATTCAGGTGGCATAATAGTTCGTTATTGATATTGATATCTTGATATGATGGTGGGGGGAGGGGGGAAGAGTGATTTATGATGAAGTTGACTGGTCACGATTTATTTCGTTCTCAATGATTTGTTTCTTTATTAGTTAATGTGAGGTGTTTTGGCTTCATCTGTCCGGATGCAGATGCTGCTAGTCTATATTTGTGAAGTTGTGTTTTGTGTATGTGTGTGAGTTTCTTGGTGTGGTTTGTGTCGAAGGGAGGCCGATGGGCTTTGTTGTTGTGTGTTTCGTATTTGTGTGAGGGACGATGGGTGAATGTTGGTAATTTGTGTTCAGTTACTAGTCTGTCTGGTGATAATTGTGGGTATCTTAATTTATGTTTGGCATCTTAATCTATGTATGGCGTTGCAATTTGAATTACTCTCTGGCGTCTAGGTGTGGAGATTTTGGAGAGAGAATAGTTAGGGGGATGATCGAGAGTGCTACATCTGGGTATATCTAGGAAGTGTTCTGAACGACTGTACGCGCTGGGATTATGTATTTGTGAACTGGGTGTGCAGCGGTACGACCTCTTCGTGCGGCGAAACGTGCGCTAAAACCTTATCTTCAAAAGCACTCGTCTTGTATGATTAGGGTTCAATGTGGCCGTATCAGACTTCGTAATCCTCGCCCATAAAAGTTTATATAAAAATAAAAAAAAATAAAAATATGTTCATGTAAAATCTTTATACGTTGCAATATTTCAAAATCAGAGTCTTGCGCCGAGGGAAGAAGTCTTTAACAGTCACTTTTGTTAAAATATTTCTAAGTTCTCTCATAGATAAGACTGTCAAAAGAAATTCTTCAGTTTGTGGTCGTTGCTATAGCCACAGATAAAAAATAATATTTCTTCAATGATTATCGATCGATGTGTATGATCGATTAACCAAAGTTCTAAAAAAAATTAATCGAAGTCTTCTGGACGTAACTTTCCCACCAATAAAAATTCATAAGAAATCTTCCTTCAGATTGAAGAATATTTAAATTAAATCATCTGCTCGTATTATTAATATATTATTTATCGTAAAATAATTCTTCATAAATGTTGGCTCTGACATTTTCGTCAAGTTTAAACACAAAAACATTTATTGTTTTCTATGACTTTACATATGTAGTTATTGACAGACAAAAGGGAACTGACTTTTAAAATTTGTTGTTTTAACATAAAATTTCGATAATAATGTAAACTCTTGCGACGACAACCGCAGAGATCAACATCTTCTTACCTCGTGGCCGTCGACCCGCGACTTGATGAGGCCGGATATTTACTCCTTGGAATCGGCGTCGAAGATGTTGCCCTCGTAGGTTGAATCGCCTTCACAGCACACGAAACATAAAAAAATATACAAAAATTTCATTAAGAATCATATAACATTAAACATTTACATAAGGAGCGTTTAAGAACACAAATATAAGCAAGTTATCCTGCACAAACTCAGTTGACATGAGATATGTAACGGAGAGAATAATCCGCCCCACCACAGGTGTCGTCGTTCTCTTGGTCTAGTTGTTAGCAAGTCCTCCATGTCGAGTCGTTTCGTCAGTATGTGTTTTCCGTAGTTGGCTCTTAGTTTGGTCAGTCGGGCCTGGAGGGGTTCTATGTCCGTGATTTCATAAACGTAAGTCCTTGGTGTTTGGTATGGGAGTCCTGCAATGCTTCGTAGAAGGAGAATGGTCGCTGGATGACATTAGAGATGGACGAAGTTAGCGAGTGGTTGCGAGAGTCTTGAGGCAGAGGGGACTGGAGGGCGTCTGCTGTCAGCCGGCCGCGGTGGCCGAGGAGACTGAGGCGCTCCAGTCACGGTCTGCACGGTCACTACGGTCGGGGGTTCGAATCCCCCCTCGGGCACGGATATTTGTGCCGTCCTTAGTCTTAGCTAGTTGATAAGTAGTTTGTAAGCTTAGGGACTGATGACCCCGTAGTTATGTCCCATAAGTTCTACAAATATTTGAACTTTTGCAACTTCCTGTCAGATTAAAATTGTCTGCCGGAACCGGGACTCGAACCTGGGCCCTTTGCCTTACCGGGCAAGCGCACTACCGACTGTGCTATCCCGACACGACTCACGATGCCGCCTCACAACTTTACTTCCGCCAGTACCTCGCCCCCTACTTTCCAAACTTCACAGAAGCTCTCCTGCAAACACGCAAGACTATCACTCCTGGAAGAAAGGACATGGTGGAGACATGGCTTAGCCACAGCCTAAGGGATGTTTCCAGAATGAAACTTCACTTTGCAGTGGAGTGTGCGCTGATATGAAACTTCCTGGCAGATTAAAATTGTGGGGAACCGGGACTCGAACCTGGTCCCAGGTTCGAGTCCCGGTTCCGGCACACATTTTTGCTTCTGCCAGGAAGTTTCATATCAGCGCACACTCCGCTGCAATGTGAAGTTTCATATTTGAACATATGTCTGCTGTCGGGGAGAGGAAGGTTGGGAAGAAAGCGACGCTGGCGGCCCGGCCACTTGCTGCCTCTGGGTTTGTCTGTGCTCTGGGCGAGAGCAGGCCTGCGGGAGGCAGAGATAAGCCGGCGGCGGCGGCGCGTCACAAACCAGACCAGGCCAGGCCAGGCTAACGCAGCAGCAGGCAGGCACCAGGCACCAGCGTGCGCGGCCGCGGGGGGCGGGGAGGGGGGGGGGCGTCTGGCGGCCGCGGGCGCTGCTCTAACAGCCAACCACACTACTGACAAGCCGAGCAGTCTGTGTCTGCATGTCCTCCTCTGTGTGTTCACAAACCATTCATTAGGTTGCAATGAAACTTTGATCAACTGTTCACCGTACGCCCGCCAAGGTCCCTGATCCCAAAAGAAAACAGCACGACACATAGACCAGGAGATATGACGTCATAAATAATAAGAGGCCACCTCGTGGAAATACCCAGATTTATGCGTCAATTATTGGAAAATGGGAGTAATTAGGGACCTGCAACAAAGTTTGCATGTAGTGTCGGACGTTTATAAAGCGTTTTGTAACTAATCCTCCCCCCTCCCACCCATCCACAAAATTATTAAACGAAAAGAAGTCTACCTCTCACAACAGTTTCGCTGTAGACGGTGGAAAGCTGTCGAATAAACCATGAGCTTGTATCAAGTAAAGTTAGCATTACTATTTGTTTTTGTCTGCAAGTCTCTATTAATTCTCTTGCATGCAAAATTAAGCAATCTGTTTTCTTAATCTCTATCTATATAAAAACGTATTGACACTCACTCACTCACAACTAATCATGAAACGTGGAAAATTACTTCACCTATGAAGCTGAAATTTGGCAGGAATGTAGTTTTATAGGTTCAAAACGTCAGCTAAGAAAGTATTTTGTGATAGGTGCATGACGGAGCATACTTCTCCTACAGACTCACGAAATCTACAGTTTCATTACGATCTTCACGAAATTTCGCACTCTTGACCTTCAAAACAAGAGAAAGGTCACCGTCTACGTTAAGTTTCATCAGGTACCTACGGCAGGTACTTTGCAACACAAATGGATCCCTAAATACTTCTGTCGCGCCATATCTTGAGAACTGCTCGACCGATTTCACACATCCTTTTTCTCTTCTTTTCGTTATTCTTAGAACAAGGGTTGTAATAAAATGGAACTGGAATATTTGAGAACAACAAAGCGCGATTTTCAATGTGAACCTGTGTTTCTATTGCATATAAATATATTGTTTTGCTCCGATATTGATGAAATTTTGTACAATCTACCTTGAAAACAGGAGGAATTTTTCTGTCTATATAAAATGTCGTTCGGTGCATGGTGGAGAGTACTTAACTTACGGAATTTTACAAAATGCATCTTTTTCTCCACACATGACCTTTAAACCAAGAGGGAGATAACTGGAAACATAAGTGTTTGTTTGGTACATAACAGAGGGTACCTCGCAGAAAACTTTGCCGAGAAAGGGAAAGGTGGAAACGAACAGAGAGATGGGAGAGAAAGAGGTGGATGCAGAGACAGGGGGGAAGGGGATGTGGACAACGATAGTGTAGGATAAATAAACACTTGGGTTTACAGGTAGTTTTAAATAATTGTGTGATATTAAACATCAGCCTCGGCTGCGGTGCTTCCGCGGCCGAGCAACCGCCGTGATTTTTGGGAGGCTCCGCTCGTCTTTCACACAGCAGGTGTTTCAGAAGCGGTGTCCTCGGGCACCCTGTTCCCTCCTGGCGGCCAGACACACGGCGCACCCAACAGCCCCACTGGCCCCGTGTAAGCGCTGTTAGGCCGCCATCAGCCGAGAGCAACTAGTGACGTCACGAGTGGCGACGCTAGTCGCCGTAGGTTTAAGCGACGGTCAACTGGTGGCGCTACTGTTGAACACCTGCTCCCTTCTCATCGAGATACGGGCAGTTGACAGAATGGTGTCCCAGGAAGAACTTCTCCTCCTTGTATTTCATTCAAAAAATAAAAAGCGAAGGGTTAGGAAAATGAGAAAACATCCCGTGTTCGATTCTAGACTTAGTAGAGGAATGTATTATACACTGTTTGACGATATATGTGCGGACGACAGTAATTTTTTTTCTTTTTTTTGTTTTTGTTTTCTTCGAATGTCAAAAACATAGTTTTTACGATCCGACATAATTTCACTCATTGCAGCAGCCCAAGCCCACGATAACCGACAACAGTGGCATGGCGACGCCGAGCATTGCGCCAGTGGCGACGCTAGCTGCCCTCGGCCAATAGCGGCCTTACACAGCAGCAGCAGCCGCAGCCGCGCCTACAAACGCGGCCCACTCTTTGTCTGCCGTATGAGAAAGGAACGGCGGAGTAGCCGCGGGCTGTAAGCGCGGCCTGAGTGCGCAGCGCGCGGGCGCTCGCCGTCGGAGGTTTCGGTCCTCCCTCGGGCACGGGTGTGTGTGTGTGTCTTGTCCTTGGCGTAAGTTCGCTTAAGTCAAAGGTGGGCACAGATCGGCTCAATGAGCAGCGCTCCGGCTCAGGCCGGAAAAAGAGCAGCGTTCGCGCTCCGCCGGTAGTTATCCTAGTTGCCGCTAGAGGTCTGCTCGCTTGCTGGCGCACGTAGTTCCGTGAGAGTCCGGTATTAAACAAAACACTGTGATTAAATTATCTCGTAAGTAGGTACAGCATTATAATACATACCTCTACTTTACTTCCTTCCTCGCGTAGATTATTAAGAAGATTAAGTCGCATTTCACCTTCTACACTTCAATACTGGTTGAAGTGATGTGTTCTATAGTGGCGTTCTGAATTGTACTTTTTTATGCTTAGTATTTTACCACATACGAAACATTTTGCTCCTCCTTCACTTTCAGTGAACAAGTAATCACACTCCCAACTAGAGATGAACTGGAAAATAGAACGTCACTTTACCACACCGACCAGCCATTTCAACTCCACAGCGTACTGTACCATAACGTAATATCATAGATTATAACCAAAACCCTTAAGTACAAAATTAGAACTAACAGATGACACTGTTAGCGGTGTCTTCTGAAACAAACGAAAAATCGCTCTTATCTTTATAGTTGCCGGCTCGACTGCACACGCTGGTTGTTTTAGAGAAGAGTTTCCAGTATTATGTTTATAAGTTACTTAATTATAAACATAATAGCATTTTTCAGGAGATACCCCTAGCAGTGGAATCTGTTCATTCGAGTTGGATGCTAAAGAGCTTGCACGATTATCTTTATAAGTCATTTTATAACTGTGGCTACGTTAGCGCGTTGGCTGCGCATAACGCCCTCTAGTCTGTTCAGCAGGAAGTACGTGATGAGCGCCAGCTGCTCGCGGCTCTGCTCCCGCTGAGGCAGGCGGCTCCGAGAGCGCGGCTCGCTCATTGCCCACCTCTGGCTTAAGTAGTTTGTAAACCTACGGCCTCATGACTGCAGCGGTCAAGTCCCTTAGATTTGCAAAGTGCAGCTGCCGTCAGGAACAGCTGTGCTGTTCACGAATTTCGATTCTGACCGGATTTTTCTCTGTTTTGTCAAACATTTATGTGCAGACATACAGAAGCGTGATACAATTTCCAGCCATCTCAAAGTTTCAGCTTACGTCACCTCTACTTGACCCTCTGGCGTCGTCAGTTACTGGGCGACAAATTACATTATATCACATATTTTATCGACTAATTTTTCACTTTCGTTGAGTTCAAAATTCAGTAAATAGCAGATTTCTTATTCGAACTTTAGAAACACTGTTAGGAGTGTATTTTCGTGAATGAGACAAGCCGAATAGAAATCATTAGTTCTGTATGATACTTTGGACGAAACCCTGAATTAGCAAGTTTACTTTGCGAAATTATTTACGCTTATAAAATGGTGTGCTGTAATTACATTTAGCATCTACAGGCAACAACATTTTAAGGCTTATTGCAAAAATGTCAATCTTTCACGCAGAACTCCATAGTAAATTTTCCCAATAGTTCTTCTTCTTGCCTTACACAATTGTTTCTCGGAGCTATTATAATTCGCAACATTTGCAACTAATTCTAAGCTCAAATCTTCGAAATCTTGAAATTCCTGTTCAAAAATTTGGCAAATGGGCATGATAGTTTATTCGCGAACTGTGTTTCTGCAGTTATCTATTCCTTTTTTTATCTCGACATCCATTTTCTGAGGTGGATAAGAATGTTGCAGTCGAAAAACGATTTTAGCATTTGCAATTTCCAAACGGTCTCGGCACATACTTCATGGACCCAGTTTGTATACTCCGTCATTTATTCTTTGGACACGACGGCCGCGACCGCCAAGACGCCGACTTCCGTGAGGTGCTACGCGGAGAACACGAGTAGCGGCCGGAAGTGCGCCGAGCCAAGCCGCCACCTGCTGGTGAGCGACTGCGGCCCACACGGCCAGCTCACCTGTCAGTACAGGGAGACAGCGGCCAAACGTGACGCCGCTGCTGACTGCCTGAGGGCCCGGGACGCCATGTTTTTACAAAACGTGGGGGGCGTTTCATAAGTTTGAACAGCTACGCTGTGTGCTTCTGCACTGTAGAAAAAGGCACTGGGCCGGCCGCAGTGGTCGAGCGGTCTGCGGCGCGCTAGTCATAGTCTGCACGGCCGCTGCAGTCGGGGGTTCGAATCCCCCCTCGGCCGTGGATGTTTGTGTTGTCCTTAGTGTAAGCCAGTTCGTAAGTAGTTTGTAAGTTTAGGGACTGATGACTCCGCAGTTAAGTGCCTTAAGCTTGTTGGGTGAAGCTGTAGCTGTGGCTGAATAACGAAAATGTGGGAAAATTACGCTTCAAAGACTCTCCAACTATCATTGTTCCCTGACAGGCAACTCACCTCCATATCTTCTGTCAAAGGCGGTCGGACTTCGTCTCGTACAACAGGGGTTTCAGTGCCTGGTAAAAGGATTACAAAATGAGCACAGTAAGGGAAGGTACAGAAAAATGAGAGTCGGGATATCCTGTCGAAACATATATTAGAATCGAAGCATACAGAGGCGAGGTAGCCCTGTCACAAATTTCCATAAATCCTGACAGACTGAATTCAGCCACTGGGCGTGGAATAGACTTACTGTAGGCAATAGGCAAAATACATACGAGTAAGAAGAGAACCAGTCCTCAGGGAGAGGTAAGAAAGATAAGAAACGACATATTTCGTGGACGATCAAAAGAACAAGGATCAGATCTAGGCATCGAACATGCTACATAGCGTAATAGCAGTTCCCGAAAAAACGGCGCGAATGCACAACTAAGGCGATCGCGTCCACGGAAGATGCGAAGATTTTCGTGTCGGTGATCGTGTCGTGTCCGGCGCGGAAGTCTGGGACAGGCTGCTTGCTCCCAGGTATTGCAAAGCGCGCGTCACTCAGCGACGGTAGCTGCCGCTCGCCGATCTGCCGGTGTCGACACCTGCAGGAACTGCAACCGAATGGGACCCGCCAGCTGTTCTCCAGGCTGTTTAAAGAAGTGACCAGTGCATTCGTGTCCACCTCCGTGGTTGCCGAAAAGGTCCCTGTAGCCAACCTAACAGAGGAGGGAGTTACCTATGTAGTGGCCGCCGGCAGTAACGGAGTTCCAGCCGTCACGTTGGCTGCCTGAACTGGTGCGGATTCGCAGAACGCGAAAACTCGTCTCCCTCCGCCACCGCGTGCTACAGCGATGGTCTGAAATGACGGCCGAGGGGAAACTAAACAAGATTTAGCCATTTTGGCCATTTTCTATTATAATTACATCTACATACATTCTCCGCAATTCACCGTAAGATGCGTGACGGAGGGTACACTGCACCACTAGTAGGCATTTCGTTTCCTATTCCACTCCCAAATAGAACGAGGAAAAAAAGAATGCCTATATGCCTCCGTAAGAGCCCTAATTTCTCTTATCTTGTCTTTGTGATCTTTACGCGAAATGTAAGTAGGCGGCAGCAAGATCGTACTACACTCAGCTTCAAATTCCGGTCCTCTAAATTTACTTAACAGAAATTCACGAAAAGAAAGTCGTCTTTCCTCCAGCGATCCCCAATTGAGTTGCCGGAGCATTTCCGTGAGACTCGCGCATTGATCGAACTACCAGTAACGAAACTAACTGCTCGCCTCTGAACTGCCTCTATGTCTTCCTTCAAACTGATCTGCTGCAGGTCCCAAACATTTGAGCAATACTCAAGACGTGGTCATACAAGCGTTTTATACGCGGTCTCCTTTACAGGTGAAGTACATCTTCCGAAAACTCTCCCAATAAAACGAAGTCGGCTGTCCGCCTTACTCACAACTGTCCTTACATGTTCGTTCCATTTCATATCGGTCTGCAATGTTACGCCTAGATATTTGAACGACGCGACAGCATCAAGAAGCTCACTAATAATGCTGTATTCGAACATTATAGGATTGTTTTTGCTACTCGTGCGCATCACCTAACATTTTTCTATATTGAGACCTAGTTGCCATTCTGCTGTGCCAATTTATGCTGCTCCTTCCAACGGATGCTCCTCTGTAGAGACGATACATCGGCAGTGTCTGTGGGCCTGGGAAAATTAGTTTCAGGCCTATATTCGTGCGATAAAATTTTAATGATTCTTAATTAACAAATTAAATGGTCTCAGTGTGTAATCAATAAACACGGGATTTCATCAGGATTCAGAATTTTTAATTAAATTTGACGTATTATCTTTTCCAAAATGACTCTTCCTTTGTCCTCAGACTGGACTGACAGATTCTGTGGCTTTGCCTTGTGTCTTTTAGCGTTACCAGAATTCAGTGCGTTACGAAGTTAGCAAGTAAAGAGGGTTAATAGGAATTCTCCCATGGCGTTCAGGGTAGTTACTGGGTTCATAATCTCAAGGTCGCCAGTTCAAATTCCATCAGTGGCAGTTTTTTTATAAATATTTTCTAAATTTTTATTAGTCCATGTTATTGGTATTTGACACGTCATGCTACTACATAATAAATAAATAAATTGCCGCGGCGGAGCGGTCGAGCGCAATGATGCGCTATGCTACGATGCGCGAGGCCATTTCCCGTCGGGTGTTCGAATCCCCCCTCAGACATGAATGTTTGTACCGTTTTTAGTATAAGCTAGTTCCTAAGTAGTTCGCAGGTTTAGGGACTGATGACCCTGCAGTTAAGTCTCATAAGCTCTACAAACATTTGAATACTTGGAACAAATAAATTGTGAAATACGCCGTGAAATATGAAGGTAGACATGTCTCAACATTGCTACGTAATACTGTCAACACACGTCGGACTGCCGCCTCGCACTTGTCTGTGTATCGTTCGCTATAGATAGGCCTATCTACATCTACATAGGTTACTCTGCAAATCACATTTAAGTGACTGACAGAGGGTTCATCGAACCACCTTTATACTATTTATTCCCATACCATTCTCGAATACGAGCGTGAGAGAAAGAACACCTGAATCTCTCCGTTCGAGTCCGTCCGCTCTGGAACGTTTTGTGTGTTCCTATAGCAGTTATACGTGACAATAACTGTAATAAAATTTGTTATACATACTCTGCAAATCACGTTTAAGTGCCTGGCAGAGGGTTCATCGAACCACAGTTATACTATTTATCTCTCATTCCATTCTCGAATAGCGCGCGGAAAGAAGAACTCCTGAATTTCTCGTATTTTATTGTGATGATCATTTCTATCTATGTAACTGGGAGTGAACAATATATTTTCGCATTCGGAGAAGAATATTAGCGATTGGAGTTTCGTAAGTAACCCACGCCTCAGCGATAAGTGCCGTTGTTGTAATGATTCCCATCCCAGATCCTGTATCATTTCAGTAACGTTGTCTCCTATGTATCGCGACAATACGAAACGAGCTGCCCTTCTTTGGACTCTTTCGATGTCCTCCGTCAAACCCACCTGATAAGGATCCCACATTGGGCAGCAATACTCCATAAAATGACGGACAACCGTAGTGTATGCAGTTTCTTTTGTAGTTCTGCCAATAAAACGCAGTCTCTGGTTCGACTTTCCCACGGCATTATCTACGTGTTCTTTCCAGTTTAAATCTGAAGTAATAGTAATTACTAGGTATTAGATTGAGTTATCTTGTAGACAAAATTTAGCGGATTTATTTTCGTACTCATTTGGACGACTTCACATTTCTCATTATTTAGAGTCAATTGCAAATTTTTACACCATATTGATATTCAGATCGTTCTGCAGTTGGTTTTGATCTTCAGATGATTTTACTAGACCATCAGTCACGGCGTCATCTGCAAAGAACCTAAGAGAGCTACTTAGATTTTCCCCTAAATGTTTGATGTAAATAAGGAACAGCAGAGGACCAATAACACTGCCCTGTGGAACACCCGATATCGCCTCTGTTTTAGTCGATGCCTTACCATCGATTACTACGAACTGTGTCCTCTCTGAGAGGAAATACGCTTCTCACTCGCAAATTTGGGGCGATATACCGTAACCACGCAATTTGATTAAAAGCCGTTTGTGAGGTACGGTGTCAAAAGTCTTCTGGAAATCGAGAAATACGGAATCGATGCTGCGAACTCTTGTCGATAGCACCCATCACTTCGTGTGAGTAAAGAGCTTGTTGTGTTTCGCATGAACGATATTTTCTATATCTGTGTTGACCTTGGGTCAATATATCGTTCTGTTCGAGATAATTCATAATATTTGAATACAGGAAATGTTCCAAACCCCTGCTGCAGATTGACCTCAGTGAAATTTTCTTACACATTTATTGAGTGTGGCCCGTCCGCCGGACTGCCGCCTTGTTCTGTCTCTCTGGTCAGGACGCTTCGTCTGCCTTCCGCCTCGGCTGGTCCCTCGCAGGCCGCTCAGGATGGTCGCCGCGGCAGAGGCTAGGCCCGCCCCTCCTCCCCCCCCCCCCCCTGGCTTATCGCCGTCGCGACTGCACGCTCTAAATGCCTCCGTAATATCTGCATTGGCGCGCCCGGCGCGAACAAAGGGCCTCTTTCACTGCGCGCACACGCTCCGTCTTCCTCATCAAAACAGACCCAAACTTCGCCAGGCGCGGCAAACGCAGCAGCTTTTTATAGCAGCTTATTACTTCCATTACACTTATCACAATTGCGTCGTTATGGTCTATCTCCCCAAATTTGCGATTGGATAGGTGATTTCCTATCAGACAGAACACAGTTCGTAGTAATCGATGGTAAAGCATCAATTAAAACAGAGGTGATATCGGGCGTTCCACAGGGTAGTGTTTTTGGCCCTCTGCTCTTCCTTATTTACATAAACGATTTAGGGGAAAATCTAAGTAGCTGTCTTAGGTTGTTTGCAGATGTCGCCGTCACTGATCGTCTAGTAAAATCATCTGAAGATCAAAACCAACTGCAGAACGATCTAAATAAGATATCACTATGGTGTAAAAATTGGCAATTGACTCTAAATAATGAGAAGTGTGAAGTCGTCCACATGAGTACGAAAAGAAATCCGTTAAACTTTCTTTACGTGCTAAATCAATCAAATGTGAAGGCCGTAAACTCCGCAAAGTACCCTACAATTACTATTTCTTCAGACTTAAACTGGAAAGAACACGTAGATAATGTCGTGGGAAACGCGAACCAGAGACTACGTTTTATTGGCAGAATCCTTAAAAGATGCAACAGAAGGACTAAAGAGGCTGCATACACTACGCTTGTCCGTCCTTTATTGGACTATTGCTGCCCAGTGTGGAATCCTTATCAGGCGGGTTTGACGGAGGACGACGAAAGAGTCCGAAGAAGAGCAGCTCGTTTTGTATTGTCACGATACAGGGGAGACAGCGTCGTGGAAATGATACAGGACTTGGAATGGGAATCATTAGAACAACAGCGCCTATCGCTGCGGCGTGGGCTACTTACGATACTTCAATCGCCAACATTCTTCTCCGAATGCGAAAATATATTGTTGATTCGCTTATGGAACGGAGGGATTCAGGTCCTCTTCTTCCCACGCAGTATTCGACAATGGAATGGGAGACAAATAGTATAACGATGGTTCGATGAACAACCCTCTGCCAGGCACTTAAATGCTTTTTGCAGCGTATCCCATGTAGATGTAGGTGTAGAGGCCACACAACGGTCATTCGTTGTGTGACCCTGCAGCAGATTGTGACACGGCTTTTCAGTACTTGACCGGTGTTTTCAGAATTAACGTAGGCCACTCAAAACGGCGCACCCCCGCGGAAGCCGGCTTCGTCGGCAAGTAGCCCTGTGAAGTTGGCACCCCTTTTTTGGAAAATGTACTTTTTTTTTCAGAGTTCTAGTCAGATATGCAATAGTTCTGGAGTTCTCTGTACAAAATTTAAATAGTTCTGCAAAATTTCGCCGAAAAAATACGAAAAATTACCACAAATTTGTTTTTTCAAAATAATTGGTTGACTATTAGTACAAACATAGTTCTGATCACAGTTCTAAATAGCTCTCAGAGAATTCTACAGGAAATCCTAATGACATTTTACTGTGCAGATTATACTTCATGAGATAATTACAATAATGGGGAATCCATTTACATGCTACAGTGGAATTTGCACCCGTTTTTCAAAAAAATTATACTTTTTTTTCCAGAGTTCTAGGGAGATGTGCATTAGTTCTTGTATACGATACGCAGGAATTGCTCAGACGTAAAAACAACAAATTGAATGTGCAGCTGATAGAATATCAGTCAAGACCTAAAAAATTCTCGAATAAGGGGCACAAATACACAGACTATCAGATATTCAGAATTGTGAACATATATATTTTTTTCGGGAAATTACATAGAAGTATTCAAATGAACTCTAGAACTATAGTATACGTACTCAGAACCCCCAAAAAACAATGTATATTTCTCGAAAAAATTATTCCAATTTCACAGTAACGTGAAAATGAATTCCACATTACTGCATTTATCCCATAAATTACAATCTGCACAGAAAAATGTTAGTAGGATTTCCTGTAGAACTCTTTGAAAGCTATTTAGAACTATGTTTGCGCTAATAGATAAATCATTATTTTGAAAAAACTAAAGTGTATGGTAATTTTTACTATTATTCAGCGATATTTTGTAGAACTATTTAAATTTTGTACAGAGAACTCCAGTATTATTGCATATGTCTAGAACTCTGAAAAAAAATACATTTTTGAAAAAAGGGGTGCCAACTTCACAGATTTCCCACTATTCAGATTTGCGATATTTCACGTAATTCTGCAGAATTATTTAAATTTTGTATAGAGAGCTCTAGAACTATAGACGAACTACCCAGACCTCTGAAAAAAATGTATATTCCACATGAAAGGGGTGCCAACTTCACTCGACTCTGGTGTAATTTTGTGTAGGTTTCGTCCCTCAGTTAGGCAAAAAAATATCATTATGATTTTCTGCAGAACTCTTTGAGAGCTATTTAGATCTGTGATCAGAACTATGTTTACGCTTATAGGGAAATAATTATTTGAAATAATCTAAAATTTGTTGTACTTTTTCGTAATGTTTTTCGCGAATTTGTGCAGAACTATTTAAACTTTGTGCAGAGAGCTCCAGAAGTATTGCATATCTGCCTAGAACTCTGAAAAAAATGTACATTTTTGAGAAAAGTGGTGCCTACTTCACAGTAGCCTGTAGAAGGATTCCCCATTATTGCAATTATCTCATGAAGTATAATATGCACAGAAAAATGTCATTAGGATTTCCTGTAGAACTCTTTGAGAGCTATTTAGAAATGTAATCAGAACTATGTTTGTACTAATAGGCAACAAATTATTTTGAAAAAAATAAAATTTGTGGTAATTTTTCGTATTTTTTTCGGCGAAATTTTGTAGAACTATTTAAATTTTGTACAGAGAACTCCAGAACTGTTGCATATCTGTCTAAAACTCTGAACAAAAATGTACATTTTCCAAAAAAAGGGGTGCCAACTTCACAGGACTTCGACAAGTTCTGGGCGCCGCGCCGTGTACAGGCGCGCAGTCATTTTAGAGGCATGCCAACGAGTTGGTCTCAAGGTTCGTGTTATTGTCAGTGACGTGGGGTGATCAAATACGTCACTTCGGAATTCCATTTGTGTGGAATTCTCACGAAGTACTAGAAAGACACCTTTCACCAGTGGTGGTGGTTCAGTTATTCATGTTTTTGAAGACATTCCACATCTTTTGAAAAACCTTCGGGGGGGAGGGGGCAGTGTTCACAACACACAGCTTTCGGCCGATGTTGTTAAGAATTAAGACCTACTATGTGATATCATGATATCATCAAAATTGAATATGTTAAAAACCTGTGGCTCAAAGAAAGAACAGAAGATTCTTGTCTGAAATTCTTACACCGTTTATCTGAAAACCATACATTTCCAAACACTTCCAAAAGATGAAAGTTGCACTAGCAACACGAGTTTTTTTTTTCCATTACTACAGCTGCTGGCTTGGAGTGTGCTTTTAGCACAGGATAATACCAAAAGAAGCCCTAACAGCAGCACGGTTCGTTAGGCTAGCTTAAACATGGGTGGATTCAACGCCAGCTCGAACCGGACTTTGCTAGCAAAGAACTGTTTCTCTTATATTTCATTAAAGTGATACAGACTTTGACGATTGGCAATGATTGGAAACCAATATAGACTCGCCTTATTCTCTCCACGTGTTCAATGATCAACTTTGCTCGTGAATGTTTTATGCAACAAGGATATGCTTATCTGCTGACAGGGAGAGTAAATCAAGAGGTGGCTGAGAATACTTTCCCAGTTGTGAGACAAAAAGTCGGAAAGCTGCCAACTTCTCTTCATTATGAAAGAGGATTGAAACTGATATGCATTTCACAGATATTAGGAGACAACAAACATCGGCATTATTAGCCCGAAAATGACACTCACTCACTACAGCTTATTAAAGAAATTAAACAATTCCCCATTGAACAATCTTGATATGCTACTGGAACTGTCCGTGAAAAACATGATTCCCCAAGCACTAGTTTTAACACAACAAGACCGCTAACCAGTTCAGAGAGCAATAATTTGTATTTCATTGCTGGCAGTTGTGTAAATTCTGCGATTAAAAATTTAAAATGTCCCACCTGCATATCCAAAGTGAAATCAACTGAGGAAAATAATACAGGTGAAATAAGAAGTGCAGCATTCCTCACTGAATATTAAAACTGTGGTGGATTCACATATTCCACTGCTGAAGGTTATACATTTTTCAAACAAATATAAAACAAATATTGGAATGAAATCCCTTAATTGGCAAAAATTATGTAAACGAATTTTTACATGAATCCAAAACGGTTGCCAGTCCAGAGTGCTGTCAAATAAAAAGAAAACTTGTTGAGCATTTTTTTTTAATTGGATGTTGTGGTCTTAAAAATCACATTTCTTGACAATCTACAAATCGTTATGCTTTAAACAATGGCTGAAATGTATAGAAATATGTAATTTGAAGTGGTATCCCTTCGAAATTAAGATTTCTTGGTTCTCAAGAAATATGTATACACTCGCATTAAATTAGAAAGTAAATTGTTAAATGAGAAATTAAAATATCTCGTATATATAAATCTTTTACTTCACGGTACTTTATTATGGTGATATAACTTGCGCATTGAAAACGTATTTTAAATAAATTCTGAAAAATACGTCGTAAAAAAGTAGCGATCTGCGCGTTTATTATGGAGCAAATTTATAGCAATCGGAAACGGAGATCCCTTGGTTGTTAGCGCAGCTTTCGTAATGGATGTGGTATCCCATAAAACTAAGCTGTCGAATGCGAAAAAATTGCTCACAAGTGCGAAAATACCAGAAAACATATTTAACGATTTATCAAATCATATTACAATAATTTTTTACAACGAGATTAATTTTTAATCCAAATATACGAGGCGTGTCCAGAAAGTAAGTTCCGTTTCAATTTATCTCCGCTGCAGCGCTGCGATAGACGATGTGTATCAAGGAGAAGAACGTGCGCCATTTAGAGATCGCTGTCAGTTACGTACGCTTTGTTGTGCTTGTTTGAAATGTCGGCGTTGATTGAAAATCCCGCCCCCTGTGAAATCAGGTCGGTGATTCGGTTTCTGAATGCGAGGAAAATGAAACTAAATGAAATTGATCGGCAAATTTGCGATGTTTACGGACCAAATGCGATGAGTGATTCGATGGTGAGAAGATGGGTCCGACAGTTCAATGGCGGGCGTAGTGATGTGCACGACGAAGAACGAAGTGGGCGTCCACCTTTGGTTACAGAAGAACTGGTTCATGCGATTGATGAATAGATCCAGGAAAACCGTAGGTTTACAATTAGTGCTCTCGCTATGGATTTCCCACAACTTCCACGACCACACACTGCAAATGTGACGAAAAACCTCCTACAGGGATTTGGCTGCGACGTGTTTGATCATCCTCCGTACAGCCCTGACCTCGCTCCTAGCGACTTTCATCTGTTCTTACATCTCAAGTCTTTCCTTGGCGGTCATCACTTCACCAATGACGACGAGCTGAAAGAAACTGTTTCCAACTGGTTGAAGACACAGGCGGCAGATTTCTATGAAGAAGGTATAGAAAACCTGGAGCCACGCTATGACAAATGCCTGAAAAATTTCGGCACTTATGTGGAAAAGTAGTTTAAGAGCTGTAGAATTTTGTGCAATAAAAATGTGTTCTGTGTCTGTGTACAATTTCATTTTATTACCAAACGGAACTTGCTTTCTGGACGCGCCTCTTATATTTCCTTTTTTGGTACGTGTGTTAGAAATGAAGCGAGCAATGTTTCAAAGCAATAACAGCAGAAAAGCTCCGCCTCTCACGCGCTCACGCAATCACCGCTTGGAACAAAAATGTCGGCGGAGCTGCCGCCACATCAGAGGTTGATGCGCCCACCTATATGCAGGCGAGGCGAGACGAGGCGGCCGCCACTGCCTGCGCCCAGACACTGATAGGCGGCTGTGCTGGGCGCGCCGGCAAACACGGCGGGCCGCCGGGTGGGCGTGGCGCTAGAGAGTGTCGTGTGTGCAGGCACAGACAAATATATACAGACTGGAAACCTCCGAAAGGGCCCGGTCCTACGCTCCGGGATGCGGGGAGGGAGAGTTTCCAGCACTTCCGTAAGATGTCCCATGATGATGCTGCGGTCAGAAGCAGCCCTTTAAACTGGCCAGAGCAGGCGGCAGGTAGCGGCTGCCCCCACCACCACCTCCCCTCAAACGCCGGCAAGCCGGACACAGCCGTGGCCTCGTGGCAGGCGGCACGAGCTCTCCCCTCAGCCTCTGACGCGCGTGAGGCACCCTAAGCCAGAGAACCGCCTGACACCTACTAGCATCTTACGGAACTACTAGGGGAGCGTAGGACAGTGGTTTAGGGTGTCCTGTGTCTGTATATGTTACTCTGTGGTGCAGGTCACCTAGTCCAGCATTGGCTCGGCAGCGGTGGCATACGGACAGCCGCGGTGTCCATCTCTGGCACTAGGAGCTGCAGCGACGCCGCGGTAGATTGCACGGCACACAGACACACCACTCTCCTGATTCACGTAAAGGGAGGGGGGGCGATGAATGGTGACGCAGAGTCCACATCTGGGGCCAGCAGGGCCACGACATCGACTGCAGCTGGCCGCTGTGTCCCGTGAAACTCTCCACCGCGGTCCTCGCGCATTACCTTGCATTATCGTTTGGAATCAGTAGACTACCGGCTAACACAGTTTATACAGTGTCTGCTGCAAAACAGCTCTGCATAACAGGAAGAGCCGATGGAGGATCTTGCAGAATGGTCTCCCTCAACGTAGTGTAGTGGCACCTCTGCTGTGCAACAACTACACCAACGACCAACCTATCAATCCTGGAACAAGAACATTTATTTATGCGTTGCTTGCAGTGGCCATTTGAGCAGCAGCTGAATATTACGTATTTGACTGTAATGTTTGAAAGGAAACGCCTTTTCCTACTGCAAATGAAGGCTTTTATTTTTATAACTCACCCATACGCGTTTCACCTTTGTCACAAGGCATCATCAGTGGGTGTCCTGAAATATTTACATGCTTATGTTTACACATAAAGGTTACGTTTCTTACAAATGTACAAAACATTTAGTTTCTGATTTAAAACAGTTCGTTTCTACCAGACGCCAGTAGGGCCGGACTCTGCAGTGTCGCCAAGTGTCAAGACCAGGACACGACAAGCACAGCGCCGACCGGCAGGCGCAGCGGACCTCTGCCAGGTGTCTCTCGTGTGACACCCTGTGTATAAAAGTTGAAAACCACGTGCAAAGCACGAAGAGTTGCGACGACAAACGAGATGAAAGGAAAGGCGCGACCCAGCACGATACGTAACGAGACTGCTGGCTGAACTGGAAACGATGCTGGCACCGGCGTGTCAACTGCGGAGACCACGCACAGTAAATGAAAGGCAAGCGTAGAAACATTTCGTCGACTGAGTTTCAAAAATTTTTGAGCGGACCTGATACACGTACGAGGTTGACACTTCAAGGAATGTATGCTCTTTGAACTTTGTCAAGTCCCTACTGCGATACAGAACGATTCGCTTGTCACTAGAGTTATGCGAGCTTGTCCGTAACCCTTTCTCACTCGCTAATGAAACGGTAATTAAACGAGTGTTTGCTAAGCTACTTCCTTTCTCCATTGTCAGATAATTTTTCCAGTGAATCTGTGTGTCTTACCCACAATTAATTTTACGTTGCCCACCCATTTCTGAGGGCTCCTCCGTTTGCCCTCCTGACGAACTAAGGTTAGCGAGACTGTGCAGTAACGCTGCAGAGACTCGCAAACTGACCCGCTGCAATGTTGTCCGGAGACGAGGACTCTCAGTCGCTCAACTTTCGCCATACGCGACCGCTAGCTGAGTGGCTGGTCGCTGGGGCGCAGCCGACAGCACCTAGGCCTCACAACTGGCCGTGCCTACGTCACACCGAGAGGCTGGCAATACGAGCTACTGGCACAGACAAATATATACAGATGGGAAACCTCCGTAAGGGCCCGGTCCCACGCTCAGGGGTGCGAGACGGAGGGTGCTGAAGCAGTTCCGTAGGATGTCCCATGATGGCGCTGCGGTCAGAAGCAGCCCTTTAAAACTGGCCAGAGCAGGCGGCAGGTAGCGGCTGTCCCCACCATCACCTCCCCTCAAACGCTGGCGGCAGGTGGCACGAGCTCTTCCCTCAGCCTCCCCTCCACGCTACCCTGTGACATGCGGGAGGCACCCTCAGTAGTGCCTCTAGTGTGGTCTACCAGTACTAAGCCAGGGAACCGCCTGACACGTGCTAGCATCTTATGGAACTACGAGGGAAGCGTAGGACAGTGGTTTAGGGGGGGGGGGGCTGCTTCTCTGTATATGTTATTCTGTGCTGCTACGAGGCGGTGGGCGTGCCCTGGTGGCCAGCCAGTCAGCTGGCTTGGCCGGTGCCATGTGACACGGTATTTCACGAGGCAGTGTTGCCTGCTGGCACGTCTCCGTTGTTGATGTCACTGGCCATGTGCGGGCGCAGTGCTCTTCCAGTTACCTTACAACTAATCCTCAGTGGCTACAACAAGTAGTGAGGAACCGTAAGTTTTCGTCCACTTACATGCACGACTAACCACAGCACACAATGCGAGGCTCGTGCATGAAGTGCCCGCCTTTGGTCGTAAGTCATAGAGTTAATAGCTTTTCCTAGCAGTTTTTTTATCGCTTCATATTTCGCGGAGTGTTACTCATCGACCGCCATACACCGTCACCAAACCACCCTAGTGCAGAATGTGAGCACCGAGGCTATGTCCATTGTTATCAGTGATTAGTTTCGCATTCAAACTGAAATGTACCGACAAGTTTCGATTTTTATATGTGTGTAGCTTATAAGAAACCTATTCTGTAAAAATAAAAGAAATATAAATAAAACGAGTTTGGACACCGTGCAAGCTGATTTCTCTCGATTATTTAGTGAATATATTTTTGTTATTGATTATAAGAGGTAATCCGTCTTATGCTGACTGCAATAAAGAGATTTATTTTAGATCAGACGCGTTTCGCTTTTTATATTGAAAGCATCTTCTGTGGTCTGTAAATGATACAAAATGTTTGTACAGTTTGTTTTCGATACATAGATTAAAACAGTTATTAAAAAAGTTTGTGCACGTTATACCTATGTGTTTTTAACTTGAATCTAAGCATTGAAAACAAACTGTACAAACATTTTGTATCATTTACCGACCACAGAAGATGCCTTTAAAATAAAAAGCGAAACGCGTCTGGTGTGAAATAAATGCCTTTATTGCAGTCAGCATAAGACGGATTACCTCTTATAATCAATTTTAACAGCTGCTGCGGAAGATGGCCACACAACCAAAAATAGTATTTTTGGTATAAATGTGTTATGGAATAGGAGGAACGATAAACAAAAATTAAAATGTACTGAGGACAGTGAGTCACATACGCAGAGCAAGAGCTTAGCGCAAAATAGAGAGAGAGAGAGAGGCAGGAAGAAAGAAGATTAGAGCAGTAAAAGAGTGAGCAGCAGCGGAGAGTAACTAGATTAGGGCGTCGTTGGAGAACAAGGAGCGCCGCGTGCAGAGAGGGCGCTGTACGCTGTCCCTGTAGGGGCCGTTGATAGCAAGTGTCGGCCGCCGCACAGGGTCGCGCGCAGCCGCTGCTCGCCACAGACGCTAATTAGCCCCGCCGCTGTGACGTCACGCGGTACTGGGGATGCAGCTGCCACCTGCACAGCACACCGACAGATGCCCGCTGCCAGATGCCGCCTGTCAGCTGCCCAGTGGCTGCGGCGGTAGTAGCGGAGGAGCAGTGGATGCAGCGAATAGCGTGGCTGCTCTCCGTCGGAGGTTCCAGTCCTCCCTCGAGTACGGGTGTGTGACTTGTGTTTTGCGTAAGTTAGCTGACGTATGTAGTAAGTGGGGGGAGCTGTGAGGAGCGCAGTCCGCCGGCCTACCTCTACCGCCTACCTGCCGCGCCCGCCTGAGTGACGTAATCGAGCAGAGGGCGCGACACGCAGGCAGGCAGGATGGGCGGAGCGGCAGGCGGCAGACAACAGACGGACAGGCCGATAGCGCCCAATCACCTGCCTGCTGACTGCTGTCTGCTGTCTGCTGCCTGCTGACGCGACCGACAGCCTGCCTCACTGCTCCACATAGTCTCCTCTCAGGGACCCACATCCTTCACCTCCGTCATCCTGTCGGGGGAAAAAATCTATATATATATATATATATATATATATATATATATATATATATATATATATATATATATATATATGTGTGTGTGTGTGTGTGTGTGTGTGTGTGTGTGTGAATGTCTCTTCGGTGTACGTGTATCATGTCTGAACCACAAGACATAAAGAGCTACAAATTTGTACAGTTACCAATGTCTACCCGGGGAAGGCTTTAGGCACGGTTTTATGGCGATCGGATAGCTATTCATCCATATGTAAATTAATGTGAATGTCCGTTCGTTGTACGGTTATCACGTCCGAACGAGGAAACGCAGAGTCTTAAATATTTGTACAGTTACTAATTTATACCCGAGGAAGGTATTAGGCACGGTTTTATAGCGACCTGATAGATGTTTAGTAATTTGAAGGATACAACGCGAAATGCGGAACAATAATTACACTTTGAAAATTATATTTCGGATGGAAAGTTATCGGTGTATATAAAAATCTACGCGCGCGCGCGCGTGTGTGTGTGTGTGTGTGTTAATATTTCGCTCTACAGCGAAAACTACAGAACGCAAACGAATGGTCTGTGTGTAATTGTTGTCCGAAGTCTCCCGTTGTACACCATAGCAGTTCCATGCCGATAGCTGTAAGGGGGTGGAAGATATGGTGGTTGAAAGTCGTCAAATTATTTAAAAAAATATTCGGACGGAAGGCCAGCGATGACGTTTGCGACTCTATAGCAAGGAGGATAGATACAGCGAAACGTGATGCCACATATCTTTGGTCTACACGTACTACAATGTCTTGAGCTCTTTCTCTGTAAGGATAAGCATACCAATAAGGAAATATAAGAATAAATAATAAAGCAGTTAAAAACAAATTTCTTTTAATGCACCTCTTTAAAACAAATCGATTTGACGTTTCGCGCATTACGTATCATAATCAACCAACACGCAAGCGGAGACGCGGGTTTAGGGTACTCCTCTATAAAATTCAACAGAATACTCGTTGACTGCAATTATCACTTCTTCGTACGATGAAAATTTCTACCCGGTGAGGCAAAGTTCCAACAGAAGGAAGTCACTTGGAGCTATGTCTGGTAAATAAAAGCCGAATTCATCCGCTTTGGCCAGCCGCGGTGGCCGACGGGACTTCGGCGCTCCAGTCACGGTCTGCTCGGCCACTACGGTCGGGGGTTCGAATCCCCCCTCAGGCATGGATATCTGTGCCGTCCTTAGTGTTAGCTAGTTGATAAGTAGTTTGTAAATTTAGGGACTGATGACCCCGTAGTTAAGTCCCATAAGCTATACAAACATTTGAACATTTGATTTGGACCTTGCTGAAGGAGCGGCCACATGCTCACTCAGTGGCCTCGCAAAACATTGTTAAATTCTTTTTATCTTTTTTTTTATATTCGATGTTTAACGGCGCTTTTCAACTGCTAGGTCATGTAGCGATAAGCTACATCTAACTTTCACTAGCTTAACCAAAGGACGAACACAACATCGGTACCCAAGGGTACGATTTGACCCCCGACGAGAGCGATCTGGCTAACCGTGGTATGACGCCTTAGTGCGCTCGACCATTCCCAGTCGGCAGCTATTTAGTTGTCCGTATTTATTTCCTTATGAGTGCAGCAGTGCTGCAATTTTTGTTAAATACTTGCAAAACAACTTCTTCAGTATATTTTAGAAAACAAATTGGAAGAAGTATATCCAAATGTTTATATAACAATCAGAATCATGCTCACAGTTGCAGTCAGTACCGCTTCGACCGAGAGAAGCTTCACAACCTTAAAATTGATTAAGACTAGCTTGAGAAGCACAATGAGCCAATAAAGACCATCTGCGTTGTCAGTACTATCAACTGAAGCCGAAGTAACGGCTAGTATTAATGACGATATGAGCTTTAAAAAATTCAGTGAGACGAAAAAACGAAAAGTTTTTCTATTTTAATTTTTGTTTGTTTATTGTAATTTTTGTCATTGCAATAATACTTGTATATTACACTAATAAAATTTTTGTATAATGATTATTGGTGTATAATTCAGCTCATTTTATTTAACACTAGCTGAGAAACACAGAGTTGCTTGGGTTAGAATATATGGCATGAGAGACAGCTTGAGTATTATTCTAAATATGAGATGAATAGAGACTGTTTAATTGAGATATTGCGAAGCAGTTATCGTGCTTAAGGTATTCTGGCCGCGTTGTGTATTAATGGGTGAGTGTGGTGGGCGAAAACCCATATAATACAATATAATAAATAATCTTAGGTGAAGCTAAATAATACACGAACTCCGTATATGTGAAAATATATGGGGCCAATGCAAGTTTAGTAATATTGTTTTAACATAATAGTATTCAAATGAAGCTGGAAGAGATTGGACGTTACTATATTTCTCAAGGCATTTATTGTTCATTTCATATACATCAGTATAACATAATTTTTGTCTTCACAATACATGCTTATTGACTATATTTGCAATTTTCTTGTTGGGAGTGTAAAGGAACAAATGTGCAGGATATCCAACTCGTGAGCACGCGACGTACAGTTGTCCGTGAGAAAAGCACGATTCCGTAAAATTAACGCCGCAGTATTTGAATGTTCGCCCCTGAGCTTTGTTGATGGTCATACTGTATGCTAATTTAACTGGAAACTGCAGTCGTCTTAAGGTGAAGGGCAATCCAGATGATGATAAGGGTAGACCGTCTGTCCCTTTTATTTTCCGGTCATTATATTATATTATATTGCTGCGACGTTGTATAATGATATCACGATGACTGTATTCATTGTCTACAATTACTACTGCAACTTCATTGACCTGAGGTGTATTATATCAACATTCATGCTCACCGGCTGGTCGTTTATGAGCCCGAATAACAATTCTATAGTTTTCTGCAACCATTTGTTGTAGAGAAGTCTCGAACACGTTTTATTAGTTGATTGTGAGTATGGAGTAGACTATGTAACTCCTGTACGATAGGTCGTTGAAGTCCCTGAATATGTGTGCAACGCTGATCTAATTCTTGTTGCTCGTTACCAACGAAATACAATTGCAGAAATTTTAGCGTTTCATTTAGTGGAGGTATTAACGACCCTAATCGATGATAAACTTGTCCTTGGATTTTAAAAACTGGTGCGAAATTGTCGTCATTGCATACTGATGTAGCCCCGAACGATGTCATTTGGAAGCAGAATTGTAACGACGTATATTGTAGGAAGTGCTTAGAATCCGGTGCCGTTCCGATCATATAAGAGTATAGCTGTGGTGGTGGCACTTTTAAAGGTGATAATTTGACTTTACCACTCATACAGCACATACCTGGTGTTTCACCTTTAAATTTTTTTGCAGAGCAGTACTTGCATGTTTTGATCATTTTTCCGATGACGATGTTTGGATGTTCACTGTATTTCTTCGTGGCATCATAACGCAGCCCCTCAAGGTGTAAATTGTAGTTCCTGCGTATATCACGACGTATATTGGCCATTTTGTCTCTATTTTGTGCATTTCGGATTTGACGTTGGTTATCAGATCCACGGTTTCTTAGTGAAGACACTCTGAGTCTCGTTGCTTCGGAATCCTTTGCTCTTTCTTGTTCACTTCTGCCGTCTCTAATTCGTTGCATCCTTTCGCGCAATTTTGTAAGTGTCCCATCTCTTTCCACTTCCGTTTCGTTTCGTCGTGCTAGTTTTCTTTGTTTCGAATTCACGTAAGTTTGTGTGAACACAGTCTTAGGCTTTGGCATTTTGATGAAGTTATGCGATGAGCAATATTAAATCACCCACACCAACTAATAGAAGTATGACTTTAACTGTAGTGTAGCATTCTATTATTCATTTGTTAGCCTATCTGCTTTTTCATCTTTGTCTCTGTTGATTGACGAAAACGCTCCGAGAAGTTAAAAACTTATATATTTCATATTATGCGTCGTTTTTCTCAATTTTGTTACACATTGCAACAACAGCGCCGAAAGCGGCTGGCAAATTACATTTCTGAAAACGATTTTGGATAAGTGCGAATACTGATTTGTAACAGTTTTCACAAATATCTTCTTGAATAGGAATTTGGAATGTATTGTAAGACTGTGTGAATCATGAAGTTCTATACAAAAGAGTTTCGCGTGAAAGTGCTGGTCATAATGAGATGTGACAACAACGGATGTATCTGATTCGGTAAAATTTTACTTTCTATCCTAGCGGCCTCGTGTTTTTATGTTGGCAACATCAATAACACGATATAAAATCGTTGCAAAGATGACCGAATCACACAGAGTGTAGATAAATACTGCTTGATTTTTATCTTTGAGTCTATGTGGATTTTTATCTTTGTTTTGTGTCTCTGTTCATAGTCGGTAATGTGTGCTTGACGGAAACATGTGATCTATTTAAGAAATTGCGTATTTGATATTCTTCGTCGTTATTAAAGTCTGAAAGGACCGCATTGTCTGACGATTGAAAGAATGAAGAGATTTTGACTCGTACCGTATAGTTTGTAAGTCACAGAGTATATAGCTTTTCCTAAGAGTATTTATGGCATATTTTGCGAATTTTTGCTCGTCACACTCACCCACTGCCACGCACCGCGGCCAAACTCCCTCACTAACACCATTAGACCAAGGGCTATCTACCACCACAACCACGAGTGGGTGGCAGTATGTGGTCATGGAGAAAAGTCTGTCAGCACGTACACACACAAGCCTTTTATATATAGATTTTCTTCCTTACTGAAAAAATGAAAGGGGCCTCGCAAAGACGAGTTCGACGACGCCCAGTTTTCGTCTAGCGCCGCCACTGCCAGAGTTGGTCTGTTCCCAGCCAAAACGAGTTTGAAACGCCCCAACTATAAAGCGTAACACGTTCCACTTATAGATATGCATTTTCTAATGCTTGGCACGTTCGTTCGGCTACATACCATCAGTCTCTAGGACATGGAACGTTTCGGACGGTTTATAAGTGGTAACAATTTTGTCTTCGATGTCGGAGATGCGAACCTCTTTTTATCACTGTGTCTTGCCTTCCTATTCGGTGTTAATGTTTTCTTCTGAAGCACATCTCGGATCTAAACTGCGTGCTCTTTGTGAGGCGTGACATCGCATGAAAGGCTCACCTCCCCACCTGCCAGACCATCGTTTCCTGTCACCCTGGCGAGTCAGCAGCGCCTCATGTCTCCAGCGTCATGACTGTTAAAACAACAGTTTCACTAGCGATTGAAACGCGACCTTCCACCCGGGGGGTTTATTGTTAACTACCTGTAAACCCGGCGTTGCCCGGGTGTTTATTTATGCTACACTCTAGTAGTCCACATCCCCTTTCCCCCTCTCTCTGCATCCACCTCTTTCCCTCTCATCTCTCTGTTCGTTTCCACCTTTCCCTCTCTCGGCAAAGTTTTCTGCAATGTACCCTCTGTCATGTACCATGCAAACATTTATGTACCCAGTTATCTTCCTCTTGATTTAAAGGCCATGTGTCCAAAAATTCACAAAGATTGGAGCGAAACTACACGTTTTGTTAAATTCCGTAAGTTATGTACCCTCCCCCATGCACCGTTTGAAACGTAAGGTCGACGGTGACCTTCCTCATGGTTTGAAGGTCAAGCGTGCGAAGTTTCGTGAAGATCGTAATGAAACAGTAGACTTCGTGAGTCAGCATTAGAAGTATACTCTACCATGCACCTATCACAAAATCCTTTCTTAACTGACGTTTTATACCTATAAACTGCATTCCTGCCAAATTTCAGCTTCATAGGTGAAGTAATTTTCGAGATTTCATGTTTAGTCAGTGAGTGACTGCGTGTACTTTCGTTTTTATGTAGACAGAGATTAAGAAAATAGATTGCTCAGTTTTGGATGCAAGAGAAATAAGACAGACTTGCAGACAAAAAGAAATGGTAACATGTAAATCTGTAAAGCTAACTTTATTTGACACAAGGTCAAGCCTGATGCCACAGTTTTACGGCATGTACAGCGAAACTGTTGTGAGCGGTAGACTTGTTACGTTCCATCATTTCTTGGGAGGGGGGGGGTGTCAGTTACAAAACGCTTCATAAACCTCCGAAATTACATACAAACTTTGTTTCAGGGCCCTAACTACTCCCATTTTCCGATAATTCAAATGTTCACATGTATGTTAAGCTTAAGGGACTTAACTACGGCGTCATCAGTCCCCAAACTTACAAACTACTTATGAACTACCTTACACTAAAGACGACCTCTGACCGTAGCGGCCATGCAGACTGTCACTGGCGCGCCGCAGACCACTCGGCCACTGGGTACTGTCACGAGGTGGCCTCTCATTATTCATGACGTCATATCTTCTTAGCTACGTGTTGTGGTCTTTTGTTTTTGGGTCAGAAACCTTCGTGGGTGTGCGGTGAACATTTCACCAAAGTTTCATTGTAATTGAATGAATGGTTTATGAACACATATAGGACATACAGACAGACATTTATTTTTACATATATAGATATGGAATCTTTGACACTTCATACAAACTTTTCTCCTTGTGCCGTTCTTGTAAAGCGTGTACTGTCCTAAGAGTTTAGTTTTGATTGGTGTTTGCATTGGTGTTTCTGATAGGTTGAAACAGGAAAGGAAGATGCGCTTTATTGGTGTTTGCATCGGTGATTCCTATTGGTGGAAAACAGGAAGTTGTACGCATGCACGCTCTTGGCCATATTGGCAATATTACGACGAGCTGTTTTTTACAGCAACAACAGAATAAAAGATATCTTCACATGTACTAAGGATCCCATAGAGAAGCTGAATACTGCTGGTGTTTATTAAATAAACTGCGGATGTGGAACAGTGTACATAGGAGGAACAGGAAGGCCTATCCGTGCACGAATGGAGAGCACGAAAGGTACGTACGTTTAAAACAGCAGAGGGAGTCGGCAGTTGCAGAAGACGAGGAAGGGTGTAACCATAATATAAACTCCAAGGACGTACAAGTGCTCTCTTAACAGTCATTTAAAACGAAGAGAAAAATTCGTGAAGCAATCGAGGCCAGTAAACACCCCTACAATATGAACAGCGAAGACGGGCACAAATTCTTGCCGTCTTGGCTTCCGGTGTTGACAACACGGCGACGCTTACGGCGAGCGGTACAACGGGCGTTCCTGACGGCGTGGCAACTTCGTCACCACCCAGGAGAACTGAGCCGACCGTTCGGTTGCCACCGTCGATGGCCAAGAGCGCGCATGCGTACAACTTCCTGTTTAACACCGATGCAAACATCAATAAAGCGCATCTTCCTTTCCTGTTTCAACCTATCATAAACACCGACGCAAGAACCAATCAAAACTAAACTGTTATGACAGTACACCCTTTATAAGACCAGCACGAGGAGGAAACAAATTTCAGCACTCCTTGAGGAAGGCTCCTGCAACGGATCCGAAACATCGGAAATATTTTATTATCATGACGCGGCAAATACCTCTGGAGAATTTAAACGTTGACTGCTGAGTCTTTGTAGTTCCTGATGATGTTCGCTATGTTTGGGAACGAAACGTCGGTCGCAGGCCCACAAGACGAAATGTGCTCAGTGCGACTGCTTCTGCTCGCTAAGAGTTCCTGGCCGGTCAGAGTGTCAGATCGCGCATAGGCGTGGCAGCCGTCAGATCGGCCAGGCAGGCAGGCCAGGCCACGCGGCTCATTACTGTAAAAGCGTTTCCCTGTAGGCGTTTAATGGCCGGCGCCGTCCGTAAATTAGGTTAGGCCGCTCTGAATGTATGCGAGACTCGCGATACGGCGGGCCGTACCAGCTGACCGGCGCCGCGGCGAAGCCCCACCTCCACCTCCACCCACGACCTGAGCTGTCTCTGCTAGCAGACAAGTGTTTCTCCGTACCATTAACCCGCTGCAATGGGTTTTCCAGTACTTCAATTATTCGAGTTACTTTTCCATTTCAGTTGTTGCAAAAACTCGTTTTCGTGTTGGTAACGAGGTTATTAAGAAAATATTGAACCTGTTCAGACTGTGATGTCTCGTTAACACCGAACTGCTTCTGGCGTCGCGAACTTAGCCTCTCTTTCATTCGACGTGCAAGTGTACGTTTGCTTTCGTGTACGAGAAACCTTTCGTCGAGATGGATGAACTCGAGGCAGCTCCTGTGCGAGTCCTTTTTCGTACAAACGATCCGAGAGGGAATCTGAGGAGGGACATTAGGTTTCTTGCGGATGATGCTGTCGTTTTTCGCGAAGTAGAATGATCAGAATATGGGAACCTTCGGCAGATGATTTAGATAACCGAGAAACTTGGCAACTGACCCTAAGTAATGAAAGGAGTAAGGTCGTCCATACGAGTTCTAAACGGCATCCGTTAAACTTCGTTTACAAGTGATCGTCTTGTGGTTGAGGTCTTCTTATGTGTACGTTTGCTGTAGTAAACTAGACAGGAATTTCGCCTTGTGCAAGGTAATTCAATCGAATCTGAAGGTCGTAAATTCAGACAAATAAGCAAGTATTTTTCGACAGACTTAAATCGACAAACACATTGAAACGTTGTGCGGAAGGCGAACCAGAGACAGCATTTTATTGAGAGAACACTTAGAAGCTACAATAGAACCACCGAAGAGCTTACCTACAGAACACTTGCGTGTCCCGATTTTGGAGTAGTGCTGCACGATGCGCGACTCTCATCACTTAGGTCTGCCGGAGAACATCGAAATGTTCAAATGTTTGTAGAGCTTATGGGACTTAACTACGGGGTCATCAGTCCCTAAACTTACAAACTACTTATGAACTAGCTGCTACTACTAAGGACGTCACAAATATCCATGCCCGAGGAGGGATTCGAACCCCCGACCGTGGAGAACATCGAAAGAATACAAAGAAGGGCAGCTCGTTTTCTACTGTCGCAAAACGAGAGGGAGAGTGTCACGTAAATGGTACAGGTGTCGGATGAGGAATCAAAACAGCAGTGGGGTCTGCGATTGCGGGGAGGTCGCCGACGTTGTCCTCCGAATGTAAAAATAAATTTCTCTCTACCTAGTACATAATGAGTGATCATCGTAATGGAATGTAAGAAATGAGAAGTCGAAGGGAGAGATTTAGGTCCTCTTCCTTGCCGTGAGTTGTACACGAACCGTCAGGCAGGCACTTGCGAGAGATTTGCAGGATTCACACCGAGCGAGGTAGCGCAGTGGTAACACTCTGGACTCGCATATTCGGCCATCCAGATTTAGGTTCTTCCGTGATTTCCTTAAATCACTCCAGGTAAATGCCGGATGGTTCCTTTGGAGGGGCACGGCGATTTTCTTCCCCATCCTTACCCAAAACTCCGAGCGCTAAATTTCGATTTTTATATGTGTAATGATTATGAGAAACCTATTCCGTAAAAATAAAAATATATAAATAAATACGAGGTTGGACACCGTGCTAGCTGATTTCTCTCGATTATTTTGTGAATATATTTTTGTTATAAATGTGTTACGGAAAAGGAGGAACGATAAACAAAAATTAAAATGTATTGAGGACAGTGAGTCACATACGCAGAGCGAAGAGTTTAGCACAAAACAGAGAGAGAGAGAGAGAGAGAGAGAGAGAGAGAGAGAACATTAGAGCAGTAAAAGGGTCAGCAGCAGCGGAGAATAACTAGATTAGGGTGGCGTTGGAGAGTAACGAGCGCCGCCTGCAGAGACCACGCTGGGCCGATAACAAGTGGCGGACGCCGCGCCGCGCCGCCCCGGGCCGCCTGCAGCTGCCAAGTTGTTGTTGCTTCCTGCTGAGAGGTAGAAATCCACGAAACCAGTTTCGATATCCCTACTTAATGGATTTTATACTCCGATGTAGGGACCTGAAGATGGTATAATGGAATGCCGAAACTGGTAGTGAAACAATAACTATTTCTATCAACCATACGGCTATTGGTATCCCACTTCCTTCATACTCTAGACCAGCAGCAGTCTCGAGTCCACCAGCAATGATGCATCCAATAAGTCATAAAATAATGTTGCCCATATTTCCAGTAAATTAGTGTGAGGACTGGGTTGCGTGACGCTGTCGGCTAGCAATCACACGGCAGAGCGCAGCGACCTTTTGGACAGCCTGCAGTGCAGATGTGGCTCGGTAGCGCAGTGGTGCAGTGCCAGACTACGTGATCGTGAGGTTGAGGGTGCGATCTCCCCTCAGTCCTGGGATTTATCTGTCACTTTTCACATCTATCACCTCTGGCAACGCCGCTGATGTGAAAATGCGGCGTCGCTCCGTGGTTTGGAACCGACGTTCAGCTGTAGCTGCCGCCGTAACTGACCTGGTCAGTCAGAAGGCCGGAGGCAGGCGACGGCAGAGCGCCGTGGTGTGCAGAGCTGCCGACTACTCCGCCCTCCTCTTAAGCAGTGCGGTAGAGAACTGCCGGCCGCGGCGCACAGTAGTAACGAATCCCCAAAACCTCGAAAAATAAGTTTTCTCTTCTCTGAATTTTGATGTGTGAGTTGGGTAGGTGAAGGATTGGTGCATGCCATTCCAGAAGGAGAGGTCACCACCTTCGATACCTGTCGAGTTATGTCAGTTCAAAAGTGACGTCCGTCGAGAGCACACGCGGTGCTGTGAAAGCGAGCCAAATTTACTCTCGGTTTGTGAGTGAATAGTTTGGTAGTGAAGTGAAGAATTTCAATTATTCGAGATCCAAATGGTTGCTGCTGGTATGTACAACATGTCCGTACAATAAATCGGTATAAATTTCACGGTTATCCTCTTTATATTATAGTTTTCCCTATGCCTGTGCAAAGCGAGCGTGCTTTGCCGAACCTCCATTTTCAACTAGAGCAATTTAGATCGGCCAATTATCCGAATAAGGGCAGGAAGGTAGTAACAATGATATTAAAAAATATCGGGATTTTCATGCGTTGCGTTGCTATATTAGCTCGGCCATTTTATTAATTTTTACCTACAAATTCGTAATGAGCGACCAAAAAAAACCCGTGCGCTGAGTTATGTCACAGAGTAACAGATGTGTGAGTTAAACCTTTGCCTGTGGTTAAACGCCCCTCGGGGTATCGGAGAGCTCGCCCCACGGTGCGGCGTCCGCGCCACCCGCGGCGCCAGCCGGCGCTCTGCTGTGTCCCTCCCCCCTCCCCCCTCCCCCCCCCCCCCCCCAGCTGGGATAAAACCGCAGCGCGCAGCAGACAAAACAAGGCGGCTGGCCGAGAGCAGACGTAACAGCGCCGCCGGGACTGCCGCAACACCTGAGCTGCGCGCCGAGACGGCGTTCCACCTGGCGAGGGCATGGACCACTTAGACGAATGTGTGTCTGTGTGTTGATGGAAATGAGGGACCAAACAACGAAGTCATCGGTCCCTTACCGCTTAGACGAAACTGTCCTCAGAATATCCTAATCTGGCAATCTCACAGCGTTTTTCTGTTGATAACACTAAAATGTGCGTCATTAAAAGTTAAGTAAACATTAGAACATTCAAACTACATCCCCTTGGACGAATGAAGGAAAGCAGTCGGCGTCATTGGACAGGGGACTTTCTACGAATGGTTCGGTCGTTGCTTTAATCTGTTATACAATATCAGTTAATTGCAAATGTTCAAATGTTTTCATGCAAAATTTCCTGGCTGACCGGCCGCGGTCTATGAATAAAATTTCTCCCTAACGAACGTGTTCAAGAAAAAAAAAGTTCAAATGTTTGTACTTCTCATGGGGATTCACGTCTGTGGTTAACACTCCCTAAGCTTACAGACTACTTAAACTATCTTAAAGCTAAAGACAACATGAACACCCATGCCCGAGGGAGGACTCGAACCTCCCACGGCGAGCAACTGCGCGCTCCGCAGAATGGTGCTTTACATCGCTCGGCCACTCCACCGCGACTAACGAATTTGCAACAGCAAATTGACGATCAATTACTTCTAATCGAGAACGACGACTCCACCCAGAGATGACTACAGCCAGCATGAAGCGGCGCGGTGAACGGCGGTATCCTGTGCGCCCTCTGGTAACGCGAGAGTCCCTCCAACCGCGGTGTCAGTACCAAACGACGCCTCTGATGATGTCTCCCGCAAATGGAAACGAAACGTGAGGAGCAAGTTGTACTCATCCACCACGGCCTCTCAGCCCGGCAGTTCCACAGCGAGACAACGCCAGCCGTTAAAGTTTACGCTGTACGCTCCAATGTGTGCAGAGTTACGGCACCTAACTGCAGTCGTCATCGGCCCCTAAAATTACAAACTACTTAAATAACTTATGCTGAGAACAACACAACACCGATCCCCGAGGGAGGACTCGGAACATCCGACGGGGTCTGCGCGCACTCACAGCGTGATGCCTTACAGCGCACGGCTATTCCCGCACGGCCTCAGTCGGCTGAACTGGCGTTGTGACATCAGCTGACACAGACCGGCTGAAAACGACACGAAACTACAGTCGTCACTTCTCCACAGGACATTTATCCTACACACTCGTAGTCCATCTCCCCTTCCCCCCGCTCACTCAGCATACACTTCTTTCTCTGCCATCTATCTCTTCGTTCCCCTCTCTCGGCAAAGTTTTCTGCAAGGTACCCTCTATCACCTACCATACAAACATTTACGTACCCAGTAATCTTCCTCTTGGTTTAAACGTCATGTGTCCAAATGTTCAAATGTTTGTATACTTATGGGACTTAACTACGGGGTCATCAGTCCCTAAACTTACAAATTGCTTATGAACTAGCTAATACTAAGGACGGCACAAATATCCATGCCCGACGCGGGATTCGAACCCCTGGCCGTAGTGGCTGTGCAGACCGTGACTGGAGCGCCTCAGTCTCCTCGGCCACCGCGGCCGGCGTCATGTATCCAAAAATTCATCAACATTCGAGCAAAACTATGCATTTTTTTAAATTACGTAAAATAAATACCCTCCACCATGCACCGAACAAAATTTTTATACAGACAGTGACATTCTTCTTTTATCAATATCGGAACAAAACTATATATTTCAATGCAATAAAAATGCAGGGTCACATTCAAAAATGTACTTTGTTGTTCTCAAATATTCCAGTTGTATTTCACACAACCCTTGTTCTCAAAATAACGAAAACAACAACAAAAATAAGAGATCTCTGAAATCTATCGAGCCGTTCTCAAGTTATGGCTCGACCGAAGTATTCAGGGATCCATTTTTATGTCGCAAAGTACCCTCCCCCATGCACCGTATGAAACTTAAGATAGACTTGTTTTGAAGGTCAAGCGTGTGAAAATTCGTGAAGATCGGAATGAGACTACGGATTTCGTGAGTCTGTAGAAGACGTATGCTCCGCCATGCGCCTATCACAGAATACGTTCTTAGCTGACGTTTTCTACCTATAAACTATATTCCTGCCAAATTTCAACCTTCATAGGTGAAGTCAGTGAGTGAGTGTCCTTTCGCTTTTATATAGATAGAGATTAAGAAAACAGATTGCTTAATTGTGGGTGCAAGAGAAGTAAGGGACAGTTGCAGACAACAATAAATAGCAACATGCAAATCTGTTATGTTAAAATTATTTGATACAAGGTCATGCCCTTTGCGTCAATTTTACGGCATCTACAACGAAACTGTTGTGAGCGGTAGACTTCTTTTCGTTTCATCATTTTGCGGCGTGGTGGGGGGAAACAAAACGTTTCATAAACGCCCGAAATTACATACAGACTTTCTTGCAGGTCCCTAACTACTCTCATTTTCCTATAATTGACCCATGATTCTGGGTATTCTCACGCGGTGGCCTCTCATTATTTATGACGTCATATATCCTGAGCTATGACTCGTGCTCTTTTGTTATTGCGTCAGGAATCTTCGTGGGCGTCCGGTGAACAGTTCACCAAAGTTTCACTGCAATCGAATGAATGGTTTATGAACACATAGAGGACATACAGAGCAAACATTCATTTTAATATGTATAGATGATGATGGCATCTTCTTGCGTCAAATATTCCGGATGTAAAACACTCCACCATTCTGATCTCCGAGCGAGAACTGCTCAGGAGAATGTCGTCTCCAGGAGAAACAAATCTGGCATTCCACGGATCGCAGCTTGAAAAGTTCTTTCCCTCAATCTAGAAGATCAGTTACAAAATTTGAAATGAAACTGCATACACTAGATAATAGTGAATTTAGGTGGCAGGGAGAACAGGTATTCTGGTGAGGTGAATACAGAGTAATAAATACAAAATCTTTTCCGAATATCGCAGAAGTAGGTCAAGTAATGAATAAGGCCGCGGCGGATTAGCCGTGCGTACTGGGGCGCCGTGCTGCGGTGCGCACGGCTTTTCGCCGTCGCGGGTTCGAATCCCCCCTCGGGCATGGATGTTTGTGTTGTCCTTAGGTTAGTTTACCTTAATTTAAGTTGTTTGTAAGCTACGGAGTAACGACCTCGCAGATGAGTCCGATAGATTTACAAACATTTGAAAATTTAATTAATAAGAAAAGTCAGTATGAACAGCACAGTGAACTCAGAATAACAGCCACCACAGTAGTACACGTTTATGTGACAGCTAGCTCCACTCATCATGAGAAGGTTGAAAAAATGTATTATGAGGTGAAGGTAGTTATTCAGTCATTGAAAGGATAGGAAAACTTGATTGTTATGGGGGACTGAAATTAGAAAGTAGGAAAAGGAAGATAAGCAAAAATAGTACGTGAAAATCGACTATCGACTGCGAAAAAACGATTGAAACGAATAGAATTTTCCACACTTGACAGTTTACCACGAGATACGAGCAGGTACGAGATTGATTACGTAATGGTATGACAAAGATTTCGAAACCGGGTTTTACACTTTTATAACTTATCCAGGTGCTGGAATGTATACTCTGACAATTACTTATTGCTTATGAACTGCAAATTGAAAGTGAAGAAACTGCAAGAAGGTTAGGGGTATATAATAATAATAATAATAATAATAATAATAATAAGCCGTTCAGTCACAATAATTTCATTGTTTTAATTGTCCGACGCGTTTCAGAGCTATAACTCCATTTTCGAGGACTTTATTTTTGTGTTAATCTGCTTTAGTTTTCCACCTAATGGTAGAAGAACGACACAGTTGTTAGTTCCTGGCGAGAAACTTGCCACAGGCGTTAATGCAAAGGATATTATAATAAACATACAGTGAAGTATTGTGAATTGTTAGCTGCATTTATCAAGATATATCTTCTGTATCTATAGCTTCAGTGCTCTATAACTTTAACTTAATAAATTTGATGTATACAGTACCGGCATAAACACGCCAGTTGCAAAAATGGTCGGTAAATGTGTGCAAATACGGAAGTTATTTAGGAGATAATGTAACTGCAAGAAGGTATAAAATTAAAGAGATCGTCCCTGGATAAATTAAAGGACCCTCAGTTAATTGAGACTCTTGGAGAAAGCATTTGGCAACGAGTGACTGAAATGGGGGAAAGTCATATAGTAGAGAGAATGGGTAGCTTTTAAAGATGAAATAGTAAAAGGCGATTAGGATGAAATAGGTAGAAAGGCAAAGCGTAGAAGACAGCCGTGGTTAATACAGGAGATATTGGACTTGAGTGATTAGTAGTAGAACGTATATAATGCTGAATAGGAAACAAGAAAAGGAAAAAAAAGAAAGAAAAAAGAACAAAAGCAAAAAATAAACAGTCACAGACACCAAATCAAAAGTAAAGCTTCAGGGTGAAATTTCCAAGGCATTCAACATTAAAACAGGTGTAAGCCAAGGTGACGACCTGTCTCAACTCCTCTTCAACTGCGTCCTAGAGAAAATAGTAAGAGAATGGAAAGAAAAACTAAAAGATCATACGCTGTGACCAATCAGACAGGGGACTAAACACAAAGGTATTGAAATTCACTGTCTAGCATTTGCCGATGATTTTGCCATTCTTTCTGAAAACCTAACAAATGCAGCAATCCAACTCAATCTCTTAGAAGAAATAGCCAAAAAAGCAGATTTAAGAATTTCTGCAGAGAAAACAAAATTTATGACAAACATAAAAAATGCTCCAGAAATCCTACTAACAGATATTGGGCCGATAAAGAGGGTAAATAAATTTAAATATTTGGGAGAAATGATTCAGGAAAATGGCTTAGAAAAATTTGCTGTAGAAGAAAGAGTACATAAAATGGAGAGAGCATATGGTATAACCAGGAACATTTATAACAAAAAGTCTGTCTAAAAATGTGAAAATACAGCACTACAACACAATAGTAAGGCCAAAATGTCTTTATGCAAGTGAATGTTTAGTACTGAATTACAAATTACATAAACTTGAAGTCCTAGAAAGAAAAATCATTCGAAAAATACTCGGTCCAGTAAGAAATACAGAGGTATGGAAACTAAGAAGTAAAGCAGAAGTTTATCGCAACATATCCGAAACACTACGGAAGAGGCGACTGCTTTTTTTTAACGTTTATACCGAATGAACAGCAACAGGTTAACCAAACAGATTTTTAAATAGCTCTAGGACAAGAAGTCAAAAGTCAACAATAGCATGGATTCAAGAAGTTAGCAAAGATTTGGAAAGAAACAATATAAGTGAAAAAGATGCAACAGAAAGAGAAACTTTTAAGAAGAAAGTGTTAAAAAGGATTCCAAGGCAGGAGGGAGAAGAAGTCAGGAGTAAAGTGGTCTGAGGAGAGAAAAAGGATGCATAGTGAAAAGATGAAAGAATACTGGAGGAAAAAGAAAGAAGAACAAAGGAGGAAACATTAAAATTGGTGCGTGGTCCTTAGATGGCCGAAACTAAGAAAGAACGAAAAATAATAGGTTGACATGGAGTGGGAATTCGGGTGGTGTAAAAGATTTCAAGCTTCCTAGGGTTTCATTTGCGGACGGAGAAGTTAGTATTGCTTCCTCCCACAAGTCCCCTAAAGCCTCCACATCCTTGCGGAAGCTGTTGCGTAGCAGTGTGCGTTTGTACCGCACTATAGTATGCAGGTGCCGTAGTTGCTGTCCAAGTCTTTATGGAAAGCATGGAGTTCTGACTAACCTGTTGTCTTCTATAGTTGTGTCCCCAGCGCAGAAGACAGCACACAGGTCGTTGATTCTTCTACAGCATACAAGTGAGGCTGAAAGAAGTTCTGTATGATGGAAGCATAAGAAGCGACTCACGAGATTTTTAATTGTCAGGGATGCCATTTATTAAATAAATAATAAAAAAATTGAGCAACTATTGTTGATATGATACGGCCTATGATGCCCATAGTTCATGTCGAGACCTCGACTGTTATCACATTTACGCAAATCTTTACTCATGACCGGCGCGGTCCGGTGCGTATAGAGGTCAGCTGGAGACTGAAACTGCGGCGCGTTGCGAGACTAGAGGGCACCTGACGCTCTATTTCGCCCCAAGACATGGCATGCGCGCCTTCTGCAAAATCGCTCTTCTCTTGTTACAATAAGAGAAGGTACCTTAAACTTTTTTAACTGTCAAAACCTAGCCTGTCCTTGAGAGATATTTATTACAAATTCTCAGCTCTGAATAATTAATGTTTACTATATTATAAACAAAAGTAATTTCAAAAGGTATCACGTGACGTGAAATGCAGCGGCCAATGCGAGGAGAGTACCAGTAACATAGGCGGGCTTTCCCACGGGAACCAGCACCTACTGCGCCATATGCTACTGCTCCCCACCCCTCATTCTAACATATGTTGCACTGCTGTCTTTCTTCCGCGTTTAAGGCACATACAATGTTAGCAAAGAAACGGCCAGCGACCAGAAATATGAAGTGGCCATAGGCCAGGAATATCACAAGATCCGGATGATATCGTAAATGATCGGCGTGGGGGAGGGCGTGGCGTTGGAAGACTTGAAGGGTTTTGTAATAGGTGGGAGGGGGAGGGGAGATCCAGCCGTGATGGAAGCTGCATTCGACTTACGAGACTTGATTCATCTACTACCTGTCCACTGCAGACAGTTTCCTAATATTACACTCTACAGAACTGGAAAATTACGATGTATTATTGTAGGAGACATAGAGAAAGTGGGAGAAAGAGGTGGAGATGTAAAAAGGTGGAGATGTGAAAGAGGTGGTTAAGGCGATGGAAAAGAGTGGTTGCGGGAGAGGTGGGAAGAGTAGGTGGGATGTATAGGTGCGCGGTGCCGGGCTTGACAGCAGAGCAGAACGAGTTGTCGGCTGTGCAGCTGAGCCGCGCGGGCAGGGGCGCGCCAGCTGCAGCTGGTGGGGGCGCGACGCTGTCGCCTGCACGCACGCACACACACGCGGCCGTTTAACGCGCGCCTCCAGAGTTAACCTCGGAATTGTCTCCGCGCGCCGGCGCACCTCTAGACAACGGCTCATCCAGCGCGGGTGCATTCAACTCTGACGTCCCGGCCGGAGCGCGGCTCGGCGATATAACGATATAACGCGCCTATGCGTCAGCTCGACATGGTGCGGTCAGACCGCATTCACACGTACTCTTCTCGGCTCTGCGTTTTTAGCACTTTTACTTTGTGTACTGGGCATGAAAAGTTACTTCACTTGCACGTTTTCCGTTTATACGTTTTCGCACTTTTACGCTATTAGTTGTACTGATCTACAGTCATTTTTGCCACACTTGCACATTATAAGCTCAAGCAGTCAACAATCCGAACATTTTTTGTTGTTGTGAATAATGAAATGCGAAGATCGCGGTGTTTTGTCTTTATTTATAACAGACGACCGGTTTCGTTGTACATAGACATCATCTTCTGGCTTGTGCAGTAAATTACAACATTATTACAGAAACGCATATTGTAGCAAGTTCGATAGTACTGGTGGATCGTCACACATTAAAATATTCCGTTTGTTTGTCAGATATAAAATTCGTGTAATCATATATACATAAAGAACCACCATATTGTACAGTTGTGAGTGACAACAAGCTACTGATGTCTATGTACATCGAAACCGGTCGTCTGTTATAAATAAAGACGAAATATCGCGATCTTGGCATTTCATTATTCACAAAAACACAGCCGCGGTGGAGTAGCCGAGCGATCTAAAGCGCCTTACTGCGGAGCGCGCGGTTGCTCGCCGTGGAGGTTCGAGTCCTTCCTGGAGCATGGGTGTGTGTGTTTGCCCGTAGGTTAGTTTACCTAGGTTTAAGTAGTTTGTACGCTACGGACTGATGACCACGCAGGTTGGTCCGATAGATTTGCAAACATTTGAACATTTTTGAACAAAAATACATTCATAAGATCGCTCGCTGCCATGAGCAAATTATATGAATCCGAAGATTGGTTTAAACACCACAGTGCTTTAGTAGGAACGGTCCTGTTTGGAGGTGGTTGCCGTTGACTTCCTCCAACCTTCGAACTGACTTACCCAGCCAGTTGTTATAGGGGGACCTACAGTTTGACGTGGGTTCCGAACCACGGTGCTACTCGGTATTTTTCACATCGAAAACACTGCCACATGTAAAAGAAGTGAGAAGTGACAGATGAAAATCCCAGGACCTGGTGGGGATCGAACCTTTGTCCTTTCGATTCGTAGTCGGGCGCTCTACCACTGTGCTACCGAGACCAAGAAATCATCTGGAAACGTTTCATACGTGCAATGGCTATAAAAAAAAAATATGCCGCGTGTCTCAGCTGCAGCACCTCCCGGCAGTCGGTTTGAGACGTCCGGTAGCTCCTCTGCCAGTGGCGGGCGCGCGTATATGGACAGACTGGCCACCCGGCCGCCGGCCGCCATGTTTTTACCAGACGAGCGTTTCCGTAGCGGCCCAGGCGTAAATGCAGCCGCTTCACGATTGAAATGAGCAATGACGCCAAAGCACATCTTCTAGCTTACTAAACAAATGCCATGTTTATACAGGCGTGATCTAATACATAAAGCAGAGTGTACGTATATTTGTACGTGTTGCATACAAATCTACAGTTTTGTTCTAATCTTTATGAAATTTTGTACACATAAGCTTCAATCCATGAGGACGGTCGCCGTAAGTGTAAGAATCGCATACGATATATAGTTCACGAGATATGACGTCATAAACAATGAGATGCGCGGAAAACTGCTGCATTTTGCGACAATGCTGCTCATTTTCTCCTAAACCATTGGACCGATTTCAACCAAATTTGGTACACATATTCCTTACCGTGAGGTAACAATTGCTGCATGGTTAAGAATCACATACGGCACATGGTTCAAAAGATATTACGTCATAACTAATAGAAATCGCCAAAAATGCCATATAATGCGGCGAGACTTCCGAAACACACTGTATGAGAATGACAGTACTTGGCGACTTGCAACAAACTTCAAACATAATTTCAAACCTTTATAAACTTTTTCTCGCTGGCAACCATAGTAAAATGATGAAAGGAAAAAAGTTTCTCGCTTACTACTTTTCCGCTGTGTATGGAGTAAAACTACGGCTTTCGGTACGACGTTACAACTTACAATTTCATCACTATAAATTGTAGCGACAGGAAATTTTACAGACAGTATACACATATATAGTTGAATGTAGCTTCTAAATTTTATCACATTCCGACACGTAGTTCATGAGATATGAGCACATAAACAGTAACGTTCCGCTGTGTATGGTCTTTAACTATGGCATTCGGTACGACATTATGAATTTATAATTTCTACACTACAAAAAGGAGTCGCAGGAAATATTACAAACAGTAGGCACGCATACAGTTGAGTGTACCTTCTAAATTGTATCACAGTACGACACGTAGTTCATGAGAAAACAGCACATAAACAGTAACGTTCATGGAAAACCGCCCCACCACGCACCAAGTTTTAATATGTCGTTTCTGTACTAGTAATTGTATTCCCAAGAGATTCTATGAACATACAGCTCTTGTACAAATGAACATATACCAGAAAAAATGGCAGGAATAAATAAATAAATATCCGGGAACGCTGGGTATAGTAAATTTATAAGAAAATAAGTATTGTAAAATGTTAGAATGTAGAATGTTAATACCATATTTTACGATGTTCTGGTACGACATTTGACAGCTGACTAATAAGGAAGAGAGGTATTTCATGTTATGTATCTCAAAGAAAAGAAGCTATTTCAGACTTTTCTATCTGCATATCCATTGCTTAAATTAGTACAATATTATCGCTTTTCGTTCCGATATAATGCGCTTCAAGGACGCTCCTGTCGATTTTCTAACATTTTCCTAAACCAAAACCAAGAAAAAAACCTAAAATATACTGTTCAAAAAATTACCGCTTATCGGATTCGAGCTCGTGATCTTTACATTACGAATTCAGTACGCCAACACTACAGCAAGCGGGAGTTGCACGTGCAGTAATTTTATTACTGATTTTCATCAATGCCTTTTTTTGGGGGGACTTAACTACGGGGTCATCAGTCCCTACACTTACAAACTACTTATCAACTACCTTATACTAACGACGGCACAAATATCCATGCCCGAGGGGGGATTCGAACCCCCGACCGTAGTGGCCGTGCAGACCGTGACTGAAGCGCCTCAGTCCCCTCGGCCACCGCGGCCGGCCCCACTTTCTCGTTGAACTTTCACCACCCAGTGTTTCTGCATTTCCTCATTCCTTGCGAACATACGCATAATATAGCAATCTTTCTTCGCTTTTTGCAGCCAAAACAGGAACAACGAAGCATTTCTCTTGACTGTGCTTAATGATTGTGTAGTACACTTTGTTAATTTCACTTAGTACATCACATCAAATCAACATTTAATGTTAAAAATTGCCGCGAAGTTCGATAGTTATCGTCAACGACGGACGAACAACGCGTTAATTTACGTGAATAAAACCGACAGAAGACGTGTAAGAGTGCAGCAGTGCCTACCGTAATACAACTGTACGTACCTGCACAGTGAAATCGCTGTCAGAAACTGTTAAGACACTCCGCAGTACAAAAGCACACGCTGCAGCTATTCACACAAGTGTGGTAAAAGCATGGCGCCCTGGGCTGTCGACCAGTCAGCAAAGGTCACCCATTATCTCCCTCTACGGGCTACTGACCGCCAGCAGCGGTAACGCCCTCTAGACGAGGCGCCAGTCCAACAGCTCCAAGGATTTAAGGTGGACGCAGAGTGGAGAACTACGAGGACACGGGACCGAGAACTCACAGGCGACCGACAGTGCTAGTTTCTGGTTTCCATGCAGCAAACTAGGCCTGGGCATAGTTGAACGGATACCCGGCTGAAGGAAATATGTGCAAATACAGCGTGCACAAGTCGGGCCTTCCCAGGTGCGACTGTGGCGCCGTACTGCCAACCAGTGGCACTGAGAAGCAGCCGACGAGGCGCTCCGCTGGAGTAATACTCACCTGCTGCCGCGGTACTGCCAGTGTGTGCGCAAGGCGCGAAATCAGTAGTTTCCAATCTCGTGCCTCCAAAAGCATGAGTCTGTAAGAAAATAAAAGTTGTCTTTGCAAACTGGAGGTTGTTAACACAATTCAAAAAATGCCAAAGTTCTTAGTCAACTTTAGATGAGTATTACACAGCGTATCAAAGTTTATCATCTGTCAAAAAATGTTCAAATGTTTGTATAGCTTATGGGACTTAACTACGGGGTCAGAGTCCCTAAGCTTACAAACTACTTATGAACTAGCTAAGACTAAGGACGGCACAAATATCCATGCCCGAGGGGGGATTCGAACCCCCGACCGTAGTGGCCGTGCAGACCGCGACTGGAGCGCCTCAGTCCCCGCGGCCTCCGCAGCCGGCTTATCATCTGTCCCCTGTCTTACTGGTGCGTGTTAACATTACGAACTCCGAGTTAGGTAGAAACAGCGTTCGGCTGTACGGTTGCGCCGGCCGCGGTGGCCGAGGGGACTGAGGCGCTCCAGTCACGGTCTGCACGGCCACTACGGTCGGGGGTTCGAATCCCCCCTCGGGCATGGATATTTGTGCCGTCCTTAGTATAAGGTAGTTGATAAGTAGTTTGTAAGTGTAAGGACTGATCACCCCGTAGTTAAGTCCCATAAGCTTAACAAACATTTGAACATTTTTTGTACGGTCGCGACGGAATAGCCGTGCGCGATAAGGCGCCTTGCTGCGATGCGCACGCCCGTTCGCCGTCGGAGGTTCGAGTCCTCCCTCGGGAATGTGTGTGTGTGTGTGTGTTGTTCTCAGGATAACTTACTTTAATTTCAAATGTTCAAATGTTTGTAAATCTATCGGACCAAAGTGCGTGGTCATCAGTCCGTAGCTTACAAACTACTTAAACCTAGGTAAACTAACCTACGGACAAACACACACACCTATGCCCAAGGGAGGACTCGAACCTCCACGGCGAGCAACCGCGCGCTCCGCAGCGAGACGCTTTAGACCGCTCGGCTACTCCACCGCGGCTTAGTTTAAGTATATATCATTCTAAATAGAAATAAACAAACCCTGAGACTGTTTTTCGTCTCAAACATGTCAAAGACATTAAAGATAACTGCGAAGCATTGAATTACAATTTCTGATGCAGTAGCGAGTTAGATGCGGGCCCCAGCGAGCGCAGTTACGTCGGTTTTGCGTCAGACATGCGGGTGGAAAATGCCTCCAACCGCTGTAGCAGTGCCGTGAAACGTTTTGGTTGCTAGCCGTAGAAGTTTGCTAGTAAGCACGGAGGTCTGGTTTCGATTCCCGATCACATCAGAAATTTTAATTCAATGCTTCACATGTATCTTTCCTGTGTTTAAGATGTTTGAGACAAAAAACAGTCTCAGCGTTTGTTTATTTGTATTTAGAATGATATACATATCAGCTTAGCCTGAAGTTAAATGCAGGTAGCCGGCCGCGGTGGCCGAGGAGACTGAGGCGCTCCAGTCACTCTCTTCACGGCCACTACGGTCGGGGGTTCGAATCCCCCCTCGGGCATGGATATTTGTGCCGTCTTTAGGATAAGGTAGTTGATAAGTAGTTTGTAAGTTTAGGGACTGATAACCCCGTAGTTAAGTCCCATAAGCTTAACAAACATTTGAACTTTTTTTTTAAATGCAGGTAAGTTCAGGATATGTCCATTACTGAGGTGCTATTCCGCTGCATGGAGAGCCTTGGCAGTAGTGGCAATAATTCATGGTAACACAGAAGCTGAATTAAAGTTTGTGACGTGAAGGAAGTCGTGCTTAGACTCTTCTGAGGCGCCTTAATCGCTAGTTATGCGGTGGTCTAGCGCTAAGACGTCTGCCTAGTAAGCATGAAGGTCCGCGTTCGATTCCCGGTCACATCACAAATATTAATTCAATGCTTCACGTTTATCTTAGTTTAAGTAGTTTCTAAGTTTAGGCGGCGATGACCACTGCAGTTAGGTGGCATAACTTTACAAACAAACACTTCAGCCGAACGCTAAACGCCACTGCTCTGCCTTCCACGGCTAGCAGCCAGAATGTTTGACAGCACCGTTACAGCGGTTGGCGGCATTTCCCACCGCTGGAACTGCGCTGTCTGACCCGCCACTGCAGCGCCCACGCAGCAGGTGGGCACTGGATGGGGTTACCTGCCAATACTGGCGGCCGAAACCCTAGCCTGCGCCGCCAGTTCGCAGGCAGCTCCTGTTTCTCCAGGCGGGCCCTAATATCGGCCGCAACTGGTTCCGCCGCCTCCCACACACATTTTTATTTGCCTATCTTTCAACACGTCTGTACCAGAGATATGAACTAGTACGCGTCTATTAAGTCAGAACGTAACTGTAATTTGTCGCGGCGGCAGCACAAGTGAACTTGACAGTGGGTCGCCAGCGTGATGCGGTGGTTAGAACGTGGGGGCGAAGTACTCTGTGTGTCTGTGTGTGTCAGTACCGTATACCCGACGTAAGTTGACCTTCGTCCCAAAGCTTTTGCTTACGACGGCCAGCAACCTTTGTTTACAACATAAATCAATCAAGCCGGCCGCGGTGGCCGAGGAGACTGAGGCGCTCCAGTCACGGTCTGCACGGCCACTACGGTCGGGGGTTCGAATCCCCCCTCGGGCATGGATATTTGTGCCGTCCTTAGGATAAGCTAGTTGATAAGTAGTTTGTAAGTTTAGGGACTGATGACCCCGTAGTTAAGTCCCATAAGCTTAACAAACATTTGAACATTTTTTTGAAATCAATCAAATGTGAAGGCCGTAAACTCCACAAAATACTTAGGAATTACTATTACTTCAGACCTAAACTGGAAACAATACGTAGATAATATCGTGGGAAAGGCGAACCAGAGACTGCGTTTTATTGGCAGAACCCTTAAGAGATGCACGAGAACTACTAAAGAGACTGCATACACTACGCTTGTCCGTCCATTTTTGAAATATTGCAGCCCAGTGTGGGATCCTTATCAGGTGGGTTTGACGGAGGACATCGAAAGAGTCCAAAGAAGGGCAGCTCGTTTCGTATTGTCACGATACAGGGGAGACAGCGTTACGGAAATGATACAGGATCTGGGATGGGAATCATTACGGCGCTTATCGCTGCGGCATGGGCTACTTGCGAGACTCCAATCGCCAACATTCTCCTCCGAATGCGAAAATATATTGTTGACTCCCACTTAGATAGAAATGATCATCAGAATAACATACGAGAAATCACAGCTCGAACAGAGAGATTCAGGTGTTCTTTCTTCCCGCGCGCTATTCGAGAATCGAATGGGAGATAAATAGTATAAATGTGGTTCGATGCACCCTCTGCCAGGCACTTAAATGTAATTTGCATAGTATCCCATGTAGATGTAGAACGTCAGCTATGTACCTCCACGGCGACGTCTTACGTGCGTCAATGAGAACTAAATAACGGGACGTGACTCGTGGTTGAATATGGGCCTCTGTGTACTGTGCATTCACGAAATATTTTCATTCCGTGTCGTCATTCACGTCATAGTTGCTGATCAGCAGTGTGTATGGAGCTGCCTTTAGAGGCGGTACCTCCATTTCACCATGGCAATCTCGACCTTTCCATCTTTACCCGACCTTCACCCTTGTTAGAAACTGGTTGATACTCAACTTATATTACATATCACACTTGCAACGTTTTCCGTTTTTCCTGCAGGATTTCCGGATTTTGCGGTAATCCTCCGGTTTTCCTGATGAATTTCATTTTTTTCCGGTTTCACTACTGCCGGCTAGGTTCCCGCCTTCTGCATTCACATTGCAGTTCGATAATAGCGTCTATTCTGAAATGCGAGTGACTTAAATTCAAATGAAAGTGGACCGATAATATTAGCGATAATCCCTGCTGGCAGGACATCGCTGCGCTTTTCTTATTAACTCCGTGTGTTTGAAAGTCGACGGAAAGTTCATCCCACACAATCGCATCTCGCGTGCTCTGTGCGGTTCGACTGCAGTCAGAGGAAAGCTCTGTTTATGCTTCCTTTTATGCAGTGTATTGCTATGATTCTGGTATTCGTGTCATTATGTGATGAATTTCTGTTGGATTTAGTGTTTTCGTAAACAGTTAAACCAAGAAATAGTATCGTCAGTCATCAGGGATTCGTAATCTGCTGAATTGCCTTGTATTATGCCATTGCGGAATTCTGTTCCATGTGTTCGTGATATTCAAATGTTCAGCTTAATAGTTTTGACAGTGTCATTCATAGTGTGACTTGCAAGATCAAGTGCAGAAAAGTGTACAGCGGTTTAGTAGCCGAGCGCTCTAAGGCGCCTAGCTGCGGAGTGCGCGATACTCGCTGTTGGAGGTTCGAGTCCTCCCTCGCCCAAGGGTGTGTGTGTGTTTTCGTTGGCATATATTAGTGTGTTGTTTTAAGTAGTTTGTAAGCCTAGGGGCTAATAACCGCTGGAGTTAAGACCCTTGTATTTAGAGACATTTTGTGTCGTATGTGAACGGGTCGCATCGTTACGAGACAACAAATGAACACTCGTCAGCAAGTAACTAGAGTAATTACTCAACGCCAGAGTAATTACTTAACGTCAGAGTTCGAATGCAGAAATGTTAAAATGTGTGAACATGGTTTATAATGTTTTTCTGTATAGTCTTTTGTCGCTATTTTTGAAATCCTTGCGACGCATGGATGCGTTTAGAGGTTAGGGATCTTCTGGATTTCTATTTTTGAAAGTTGGCAGCAGATGGGAGCTCTCACAGGGGGCCGCGGTGGAGTAGCCGAGCGGTCTAAAGCGTCTCGCTGCGGGGCGCGCGGTTGCTCGCCGTGGAGGTTCGAGTCCTCCCTGGGGCATGGGTGTGTGTGTGTTTGTCCTTAGGTTAGTTTACCTAGGTTTAAGTAGTTTGTAAGTACGGACTGATGACCACGCAGTTTGGTCTGATAGATTTACAAACATTTGAACATCTCACAGGGGAAATGCTTAGCTTCTAATGCGGAACGGAGGTGTGCTGTGCGCATGTCTGTTTGCCCCATCGTACTTCCCCAATTTAAGTTCCGACATTAAACCAATTTCTTTATTTGTAAGATAATTCAAACACGATGGTTCTCAGTACATTTCCTTAACACGTGGGAAATCTAAATTCTAAGAATCCAAATGTATCGGGAATATTTTCATCGTCGTGAACCGCTAAATGCTGAACACAAGTTGACAAAGGAGCTACAAAGCAACCGTTCGAACGTCGTGTCCGGCAGAAGTTGGAAACACGATGTCATAGTCGCGAAGAGTACCGACTGGTGTCAGTGCGTATGAAGCAGATAACTTTTTGGGGGGAAAGTGACACTGGTTTATGTTGAACCTTGTGCTTTTGATTGTGAGATACTATTTTGTAAGGTAAGGTGAAGGTAAAGCAGTCAACAATCCGAAGATTGGTTTTAACACCACAGTGATTTACTAGGCATGATCCTGTTTGGAGGTGGTATGCCGTTCCCTTCCTCCGACCATCATACTGACTTACCCAACCAGTTATAGGGGGACCTACAGTTTACGTGGGTTCCGAACCACGGTGCTACTCGGTATTTTTCACATGAGCAATGTTGCCAGAGGTGAAAGAAGTGGAAAGTGACAGATAAAAATCCTAGGACCTGGCGGGGATCGAACCCGCGACCTTTGGATTTGTAGTCTGGCACTCACCACTGTGCAACAAGTCTGAATATCATAACAGCATCAGCGGCGGAGTGGCCGGACGCACTGAGGAGCTGTGCTTCGATGCACGAGGCCGCTCTCCGTCGGAGTTTCGAATCCTTCCTCGGGCATGGGTGTTTGTGTTGTCCTTAGTATAATGTGGTTCATAAGTAGTTTATAACTTCAGGGACTGATGACCCCGCAGTTAAGTCCCATAAGCTTAATAAACATTTGATCATAACAGTATTTTCTAAAATGTCATTTCTCGTTGTACGTTTAATCGGAAGTCTCTCTGTGTGGCCAGCGCGCTCCGACGCTCGAAACGTGGCAGATGAAGCCGCGGCCTCAGCTTGGACTGCCCCCGCTGGCTTCCGTCTGAGGATAGGGTGTTGGTGTTGTCCTTAGGTTAGTTTAACTTGCTTTAAGTAGTTTGTAAGCTACGGACTCATAACCCATAAGTTGAGTTCGACAGATTTACACACATATGAACATTTGAGTAGTTAGTAGGTTTAGAGAGTAAACAAAAGCAATAGGAACACAAAGATAAAGAAACAATTGCACCACACATGCGTAAGTTTTTGTAGTAATAATGCCCATGCCACGTGCCGACCTCCAGACGACAGTCCGGTCGCTGCCGAACGTTGCACATCCAGACGGTACCGACCAGAAGCACGACGTAATTCGTGCTGTCTGCTGTCGTCTAGAAGAACGCCAACAATAAGTAACACCTGACCTAGCAGTAGATAAACAGTGTAGCTGTGAGACCTTACCGTGTCAAGCTCCTGTGGTTAAGTAGTTCGAACATCAGTTTTTTACACCGCGGGTCCTGCGTTCAAGCGTGTTCACGAGTCGTCTTCGCTGACAGCTGTTATATGGGACAGCGTGTTCCTAACGTGTACAAGGACTGTTGGTATCGGAAGTATGCTTCTGCTTTGTTTCTTTGAACCTAGGAAACCTGTAGTTTATTCGTAGATCCACAGAATACACAAACACAGTAGAAGCAAAAGAAACTGCATCACACGTGCAGCCGTATTAATACTGTTATTGCCGGTCGCGGTGGCCTAGGGGACTGAGGCGCTCCAATCACGGTCTGCACGGCCACTACGGTCGGGGTTCGAATCTCCCTCGGGCATGGATATTTGTGCCGTCCTTAGTATAAGGTATTTGATAAGTAGTTCGTAAGTTTAGGGACTGATGAACCCGTAATTAAGTCCTATAAGCTTAACAAACATTTAAAAATACTCTTATTATTATCATGAACATTATTACTATAAATACGTACGCATGTGTAGTGCAATTGTTTCTTTATCTTTGTGTTCTTATTGCTTTTGTTTACTCTCTAAACCTACTAACTATACAAATGTTCAAATGCTTGTGAATTTATCGAACTTAACTAATGGGTTATGAGTCCGTGGCTTACAAACTACTTAAAGTAAGTTACACTAACCTAAGGACAACACTAACACCCAAGCCCGAGGGGCAACTCGAACTCCCGACGGCGAACGGCCGCGTGCACTGCATCGCGGCGCTCCAACGCGCACGGCTAATCCGCCGCGGCACGAAATACTCTACAGCTTTGCCAGTCTGAAACAAAAGAAGCGAAAGCAAACTGCCGGCGAGAAACTCCTTTAAAATGTGAAGAGTCCTTGTACATGTCAGGAACACGTTACCCCATACAGCAATTGCCAGCGGAGTGCAGTAAAAATAGATACTATGAAAAAGGTGTCGAACCCAGGACACTCGTCATAACAAGCTAACGCCCTGACAACTCGCCCACAGGAGCTCGACATGTCGTGCTCTCACAGTTACGCTTCCACTCCACTCCGTGAGGCAGGTTCCTCTGGATGTTCTCCTGCACGACAGCACACAGCGTCAATCATATCGCGGTTTTGGTCGCTACCCTATCGATATACCGGGTGATCAAAGTTCAGTATAAATTTGAAAACTTAATAAATCGCGTAATAATGTAGGTAGTGACGTAAACATTGACACACATGCTTCGAACGACATGGAGTTTTAAGAGGGAAAAAAGTTCAAAAACAGTCCGCGGGTTGTTTAGACGATAGAGCCCGTAAATGGGCGTAATGGTGTTGAGACAGTGCAGGAAGAAATGGAGACAGTAGCGGGTTCGTGTATGCACGGGGAAGTCAGCGCTCGTGCAGTCGCACGTCGCACCGGCATTCCATACACTACTGTTTGGTTGGCACTTAGGCGTACCCTCCGATGCTATCCTTACAATATCCATCGGCATCATGAACTGTTACCTGGCGATTTAGTGAAGCGGAGAGCATTTGCGGTGTGGGCGGTTCGCAAGATGACGTAAGATGAGGATTGGTTGAGTAACGTGTTGTGGACCGACGAAGCTCATTTCACGCACCAAGAGTTTGACAAAGCCCATAACTGCAGAATTTGGACAACCGATAATCCTAGAACTGTCGTGGAAAATCCATTGCACGACGAGAAAGTCGCGGTATGGGTTGTATTTACCACATCTACCTTATCGGGCCTTTTTTCTTCGAGGAACTGCGTGATTCTAGATTTGTAACTGCTACCGTGACTGGTAGGAGGTATGCCGATATGTTACAGAATCGCATCATCCTCAGTCTGGCTGGTAAACACCTGCTGGAACGTACGATTTTTATGCGGGATGGCGCTCCACCCCTTATTGCTAGACGCGTGAAAGATCTCTTGCGCGCGTCGTTTGGTGATGATCGTGTGCTCAGCCGCCAATTTCGTCATGCTTGGCGTCCCAGGTCCCCAGACCTCAGTCCGTGCGATTATTGGCTTCGGGGTTACCTAAAGTCGCAAGTGCATTGTGACCGACCGACATTTCTAGGAATGCTGAAAGACAAGATCCAACGCCAATGCCTCATCATAACTCCGGACATGCTTTAGAGTGCTGTTCACAACGTTATTCCTCGACTACAACTATTGTTGAGGAATGATTTTGGTTGAGTATTTTCTGTAAAGAACATCATCTCTGATTCGTCTCAATTTGTTATGCTGAGTATTGCTTTTCTGATCAGATGAAGCGCCATCTGTCGGACATTTTTATATTGACTTTTCGATCAGCCGGTGCGACGGCTGGCGGCGACCTGCCCGCCTCTTCTAGTGGTTCGGGTGTCGTCAGTACAGCCAGCCACCGTCGCCCGCTGCGCCGGTTCCTGGTGGGCCTCAATGTCTCAGACACGTCGCCCAGCAGCACAGCAAAGTGGTGGCTCCGTCATGCTTCGGTTGTCGTAGAAGGCAGTCAGACTGCTATAAGATGACATCCTCCGACGTACAGTACAACCGTGTCCGTGGCATTTGGTGATACGTTCTTCTTAGTGGACGACAACACTCGCGCACATCTTGTGAATGCCTTCTCGCATCATATAATTAAGTACATCGCAAGATTAGAACCGCCAGCGTCTCCTCCGAACGTGAACCGTATCGAACAGGCCGGGGATAATATGAAAAGGGCTGTTTTTGTACGAGAAGACCGATTAGCTCAGTATATAGAGGGGTCTGCGATGGTGTACGCAACGACGAACCTGGGTGCACGAATGGCAAAACTTCATTTTTTTCGGATGGATGCAGGTTCTGTTTACAGCATCATGATGGTCGCATCCGTGTTAGGAGACATCGAGGTGAACGTACATTGGAAGGGGGTATTCGTCACGGCTATACTGGCGTATCACCCGGTGTGATGGTATGGGGTGCCACTAGTTACACGTCTCGCTCACCTGTTGTTCGCATCGACGGCACTTTGAACAGTGGCCGTTACATTTCACATGTGTTGCGACCCGTGGCTATACCCTTCATTCGATCCCTGCGAAACGCTACATTTCAGCAGGATAATGCACGACCGCATGTTGCGGGTCCTGTACAGGCATTTGTGGGTACGGAAAATGTTGGACTGCTGCCCTGGCTAGCACATTCTCCAGATCTCTCACCAAATGAAAATGTCTGTTCAGTGGTGGCCGTGCAACTGGCTCGTGACAATACACCAGTGACTACTGCCGATGAACTGTGCTATCGTGTTGAAGCTGCATGGGCATCTGTACACGCCATCCAAGCTCGGTTTGAATGAATGCCCAGGCGTATCAAGGCCGTTATTACGACCAGAGGTGGTTGTTCTAGGTACTAATTTTCCAGGATTTATGCACCCAAACTGCATAAAAATGTTCAAATCAAATGTTTGTATAGCTTATGGGACTTAACTACGGGGTCATCAGTCCCTAAACTTACAAACTACTTATGAACTACTTACGAACTAGGACGCCACGAATATCCATGCCCGAGGGGGGATTCGAACCCTCGACCGTAATTCCCGTGCAGACCGTGACTGGAGCGCCTCAGTCCCCTCGGCCACCGCGGCCGGCATAAAAATGTAATCACATGTCAGTTCTAGTATAATTTATTTGTCCAATGAATACCCGTTTATCACCTGGATTCCTTCTTGGTGTAGATATTTTAATGGCCAGTAGTGTACACGCACGTGTAGTATGCCAGATGATGCAGGTTGTGTGTAAGAACGGAGCACCAGCAGAAGGTACCGGTTAACTTGAAAAGATGCTTCAGAGGTTTGATAATTGCAGTGAACGGCGGCTGATGTTCAAAACAATGAGAAACAATACGCATACATAGGAGAAAAAAATCACTATTGTAGAAGTGTCACGGGATCAATGTCACCGGTACACAAGACGGAGCAACGTTGAGAACAGACCGAGTAAAGCTGACAGTGGGTGGTCTGTAGGGCTAGTGTCGCAGGGGCGTGGGTCATTTGTGAAGGAAGTGTCTTAAGAGGCGCTCGTCGAGCCGGTCCGTCAGTTGTGTTCGTTAGAGATCCAAAACGGGCTCCGAAATGTTGCTTAAAACCCACTAGCGGTCTTTATGACGTTACCGACTCGGCCCGCTGCGCTCGTGGGCTTGCCGACGCGTCTCGCCGCCTTGGCCGGGCCTGGCGGTAGCCGCAGCAACAGACAGCAGACTCACGAGCCGCAGTTGTCGGTGACACGGAGCCCGGGGGAGGGGGGGGGGGGCGGGTCGGGCCGGCGGGCGCAGCGGGTACAGCGAGCCTGGCGAAACGAGCTGAGGCGAGCCTGTGATTCTTGACAGAAGACGCAGAATTTTCGCGACAGATACAACTTACATGTGATAATTACCTAGGATTTTGTATTGCTTCATTTCAAACGATGAAATGATCACTCATCACTTTCAAAACAAGAGAATGGTCGCTCTTGCAGGAATTCGTGCATGGCAGAGGGTGATTCAGCTAAAAAGAATTTCTTACAATCTACATTTTTATCATGATCTTGATGAAATTTGCACATTTGACCAAAATAAAGGTCACGGCCTACATGAGATTTACGTGGTGGATGGCGGAGGTTACTTCTCGTATATAGTTTACAAAATTTATAGTATTATTTCGAACTCGATGAAATTTCGCGCGCTTGACGACAAGACTAGCTGAAGGTCACTGGCTACGTAAGATTCGTGTAGTACATGGCGGAGGGTACTTCAGTTAACAATTCTATAAAATTTAAAGTTGTGTTACGATCTTGATGAAATTTCACACATTTGACATTCAAAATGAGCGGAAGGTCACTGGCTACGTAAGATTCGTGTGGTACATGGCGGAGGGTACTTCAGTTAACAATTCTATAAAATCGAACGTTACATTACCATCTTGATGAAATTTCACACACTTGAGATTCAAAACTAGCGGAAGGCCACTGGCTACGTAAGATTCGTCTGGTACATGCTGCAAGGTACTTCACTTACGAATTCTACTAAATCATAACCGGGGTACCATCATTTATAAGATTTTGTTTCGTTATGGGGGGTGCGGGGAGCTTACTCCACACTCAGTTCTGTAGCCTGTGTTTTTGTTCGACAGAAGAGGCAGAACTGACAAGAATACAACCGTTTTCTCTGCAATGTAAATACTTCGTGTATTTTCCATCTGCAGCGTTCACTACAGCGTCAAACGTTTCCCAGGCGCCACTCTTTCTCTTCTTCTTTGCAAGTACATACATTCCATCATTTAATTTTATTTTCGCATCCTCTACGGTCTCACAACGAACAGATTCATTAGAGGCTACGCATCGCTAGAGTCGGTCATTTTCGCTCTGCCAGTGATACGCAACAAAGCGAGATCGGGCACTCGACTGCCGTGTTACGTCGCGACTAGTACTTCCTGTTCACTTTACACTTGCCGACGGCAGCGCGCTGAACCAAACTTTGTTTACGGCCAGAGAGGGCCGAAGGCGTCCGACCACACTCGAAAGTACACGATCGAGGAACGTGGCTCCGCATTATACGAAAATGTTCAATTGTTTGTAGAGCTTATGGGACTAGACTACGAGTCATCAGTCCCTAAACTTTCAAACTACTTATGAACTAGCTTATACTAAAGATGGCTCAAACATCCACGCCAGAGGGGGGATTCGAACCCCCGACCGCAGCGGCCGTGCAGACTGTGACTGACACGCCGCAGACCGCTCGGCCACTGCGACCGGCCGCATTGTACACTCACGCTATTGTCACAGTGCGGCTACGTAATCTGAGAATTTGCTGAAATGGATAGGTATCGCGCAAACATACGTCGTCACAAAGTACATTTATAAGGAAAGCTTGAATAATTTTCAGTTTTCATCTACTAATGAAACTAAGGCTCAGCAGGATGAATGACAAACCTACACCAGCGTCCATCCTGCCAGTGAGAACATCTTCCTTTTAGTTATTCGCCTGTACCTCAATATTTTAATTTCTTAGATTTTAGTATTAACAGCAAATGTATCTTTATCAGCTACCCGCAAAACCAAATTATTACATTGCAAAATAATATTATTTTAATTTCGTTCAATTTTCTGTAGAAAAATATATTTATAGAAAATGTATTATGCATTCGCTCTAGTTATTCTATAGTAACATTGCAGTTTTTTTTTTTTTTTTTTTTTTTTTTTTTTTTTTCTGTTCACATATTTTTCCTTCGGAAGAATGCTGCCGCTGTGTTTTATCGTAAAACAATACATTTATATTCTTAATATTCATTTCGATTGCTTTTGTGTTCAGGAATGAGTTAACAGAATATACAGGTGTATTATCTGTTTTATATGTACCAATGAGCGTAATTATAACGCTCGTACGCCATACGAAATAAATGATAGAACAAGTCAACAGTTCAGCTGAAATGGCCATTATAAGTTGAACGGATAATACTGTGACAGTACACGCTTTAGTATCCGTCGCTAAGGTGAGTGATGGAAATGTTTCATTCTACGCCCCACGTGCGCAACCAAGCAGCGCAGTGGCTGACTGGGAGGCAAAGTGAGACGGGCGGCACAGCGCAGTCTAATGGGGCCGCGCAGACTGGCAGTGGAGTAGAGGGGCGCGACGCCAGCTGAGGCGACCTGCACTGCAGCTGAACAGCGCTGGGCTGATCTGCGTGTAGTGTGGCTGCAGCCGAGTGTGAGGCCAGAGAGGGGAGGGGAGGGGAGGCGGGGAGCGGGGAGCCCATAGATTATTGGCTGTCCGAACAATATTGCCTTACGACTGAAAGTGTTTGTCATAGACTACTGATTCGTTTTTCAATATTTAAGTTCTCTTTTCATTTGTGCTTTATACTTTTCAGTTACTGCGTACTTATATCTGTACAGTTTTGTTTAGTGAAATATTGTAACATCATATGATCAACAACCAGCGCAGAAAATTTTAATTTCGTAGTAGGACATCGTCGACAGTGTAGTATATAAATGGATGCAACATTTTATGGCTTCTTAAATAAACAAAACCAATCTTTTCTTCCTAAGGAACTAGTAAAAATCTAGATAATTTTGTCAGAATTGTGTTAGTTACTGTAATTAATGCTAAAGAAATTTTGAATCCATACGTACTGAGGTTAGAATCTCTAAGATAAAATTTAAAGCTCAAGTCAACATTCTATATCTTCGGGAGTTGGTACGTTTATCTTGTCTTCGTTGTCATTTTTTATATCATTTATTTACTGGAAGACGAGCTTATGATTCGAAACCTAGGTCATTCTTTATTAATAAATGAAGTAAGGCTTTCGTTTGGTTAAAACACACACAATTGTGAAATTTCAACGTCTACCGTGCCTCAAAGATACCGCCAATTCCCGTTCATTTGCAATAGTCTCTTGCAAAATATCGCCGTCGGAGGTTCGAGTCCTCCCTGGGGCGTGCGTGCGTGCGTGTGTGTGTGTGTGTGTGTGTGTGTGTGTGTGTGTTCTCCTTAGGTTAGTTTACTTTAGTTTAAGTAGTTTGTAAGCTACGGACTGACCACGCAGTTTGGTCCGATAGATTTACAAACATTTGAACATTTTTTTAATCTTGGAAAATACATTCATGTAAGTCAATGGCATCCTATATAATTCCATATTATACTTCTGAAAACTGCCTGTTAGTCAGTCCTATGTAAAATCAGCATTACTTGTCTTCGTAGTAGTTTGACATCTTCCAGATTTTCCATTCACATTTACTTGGTGATATTTTCAGTGAAGTAACAAATAAAGCAATACTTCGTCGCCTAAATGAGTATGAAATTTGACGATTTATATTACCAGATGATTCCCGATGCGCTGGGATGGAAATAGGAGCGCCAGTGCCTCGAAAACGAATTAAGAAAATTCAGAATATTGTCTACATTTCAAACACAGCAACTTTTGATCAAAAATCGAAAGAACCAATCTATGCAATGTGTTTTTACCAAAGCACATTTTTAATTTTCGTGTAATACTTCACTTAATTCTATGCTACACAGTAATGAAAATAAATTTAGGCCTTTATTACATCAAACTATAATATATGTAAAATCTTCTGCGAATCGTTTTCTTAATATGGAGTGACAAATGTTTCCTGTGATCTGCAAGAACATTGTAGTGAGCTGAAAGAATTATTAAATTTATTGAATGAGTTGAGAGTATAGCATGAATGTGTGGTAATTATTTCCAGTACAATGGTATGAAGTTGCCTCGACACATTACAGAAAGAAACTGATGAATACTTGATCTGAAGATAAAGTGTGCAAAATTTAAACAGAATCGTAAGAAAACTGTTGATTTTGTCGAATTCTGTGAGTAAAGTAGCCTTCGCCATCCACCACATGGAACATTGTGTAGGCAGTGATTTTCCTCTTATTTTGAAGATCAAGTATGCAACATTTCATTAAGATCGGAATAAAACTGTAGATTTGTATGAATTACAAACATATGGTCGCCGAACTCACGGAGACAGCGAGTATGGATATGGCGTCAGAGTACCCGAAGAGCTCGTGTCTGGTGGCTGCTGTACTGTGTGAGCCCGCGAGTAGGACGGGGCGACTGCGCCAGCGCACTTAGGCTCGCTGTAGTCGCGCAATTACAGCGGGGCTGAAGGGAGGCGTTTGTAGCGTATGCGACCCGCAGGACCGGGCTCATACTCGGCCCGTTTCTGACCTCTAGTGTTCGTGTCTCTGGGAGCAGTAGCAGGTAGAGAGAGAGAGAGAGAGAGAGAGAGAGAGAGAGAGCAGATCGGGCCTGGAGCGGCTCCTTTTATCCCGGCTGGTTGTGGCAGCGAGGCACTGCGTGCTGCGAAGCGCAGGCGCCGTCTTATCGCGGACAGGTGTCTACTCAAATTACGAGGGAGGACTCTCTGCCAAGCGTAGGACGACATATCACATCCTAACTCGGAAACAAGAAATTCTTGAAATGATAGCTGGCATACTCATCCTTCATATGCGCCATTCTGGAGTGGAACAGGGCAGAAGAGACATGTACAGCTGTCTCGACCACATCGCGTATTCGAGCGAGGTTGTCTGGTGGCAGCAGGACACCCGGCTGCTGGTCCACCAGTGCAGAGACTGCACGCATCAAGGTGTGCTGCTTCACCACTATTCCTGGTAAATGACATACTAAAAAAGGAAAAAGGATTTTAAAAAATTTCACTCCTCTTTATTGCTCATGAAAATAGAAAGTTACGAGTTGTATGACAAGGACCTAGACATTGTGACTTTGCGTTCCAGACAGCAGCACACGCCAGTACCGCCGATACCCGGTAACTCGTCCTCCTGCCTGTCTGTACTGGTCGCGGCGCACTGCCCTCAACATCATCGACGGAGTCTCAGTTCAGATTGCTCCACTTCTCAAAGGCGGTTCGGCGTTCATACGTCAGATCGGCTTATGTAGCCCAGTATGTAGAGCATCCATAAAGTGCCTCAGCTAGCATTAATTGGAACAAAAGATTTTTTTCTGGGATCGTTTCGTGTGGTGTGGGTATGGAAAATCTAAGTTTTCGACCTCGAAAATGCAGGGGACAATTTTTGGCGGCCGAAAAACCTCGAAATTTTCGGACTTTTTCCAGTTTATCGCTTATAACTCGAAAACGATCGAAATTTAGGAGAAACCCGATCAGCAATGAAATAAAGACGACAAAATTCTGCGACGATTAAAAGAAAAAAATTGAACATCGATCGAATAGTTCGATGTTTAAGGCGTTTCAAAATACAGCAATTTTTCCAACTTTGCCAAGTGCTGTTTTTTTTTTTCCAATTTTAAATGTGCTGTAATGTTCCAGCATCAATTGTTATCCATACCTAATTGCTTTAATGTTGTAGAGCATCAATCCATCTGTTTTAAAAAGACAATTTTTTTAAACATTAACTACAATGTAGAGAAACCTTAAATTCTCAGTTTGGTTTTCTAACTTCATTTTCAGGCTATTTTATGTCATCTTTATGTAGTTTAAATTGGTTTTAAGGAAATTTCTGAAAATTTGAAAATCTCAATTTATTATGACTTCGACCCATGCCTAAAACATAATGTCTACATTATTCATGAGATTGACATGTAAAGCTGATTTCCTGTGGCCTACACATTTATTTAAGGCCTTAAAAACTTTTTCTAAATGCATTAGGGATTTCATATGCTTCTAAGTCCATATTATACCAAATTAAATGGGAAAGAGATAATTAAATTAGAATTTAGAAATCTCGTTTAATTTACAATTTAAAATCCAACATTACACACAAGGTTTTGAACTATACTTATTTCCAGGAATGATTACAATAACAGATAATTAATATTTACAATTTCGTTCTGTTTGATGGTCCCGGTTTAGGCTCTCCTTCGCCAGGCAGACTGGCGTTATTTGCTGCTTCAGAGTAATCACCGTCAGTCACTCCTACTCAACTTCCTTGCCGAAAGTTCCTCGACAGGTTCGTCATCATCTTCCTCCACATCGAGATCAGCGTCAAAGACTACGTCAAGTTCGATACTTGAAGAGTTTGTGCAAAAGCTCGCGACACAATTTTTGCACACAGCGGTGCAATTGAGGCACCATTTGCGGAAAGTGCATGCACCGGTGCATCCTTTTTGCAGCTGCAGAACACGAGTTTCAGAAGCTACTTTTGTTATAGGAATGGGAGTGATCTAGTGGATCTAGTGTGTTTCCCATCCACCTCTGAACCTGGAGGAACGCTCTGTAGCTGTGCAGGTCCGCAGCGTCGACTGCTGGAGGAAGTCGCTGCAAGATTAACTTCGCCTTTGTAGACATCTTCACAAAGATATGATAGCACATCTCATTGATGCTGTGGATGGACATTCTTCCTGTGCCATACATTGCCATCAGGAGCTTCTCGCCAGTTCTACTTATATCCGCTGGAGTTGAAGGTCTTGTAGAACACCATAGCAGCTTCCCTCAATGCTGGGGTACACAGTCTGATTTTACCATGCCCGAATGGCGTGGAGGTTGTGCCACATCCAGAAGAGGAATGAGACAGCAGGTGGTGTTTCTTACCGAACTGGTCTGATGAGGCTGAGTGGTATGAGTCAACATGTGGATGTTGTTGTAGATGGTATTGCTGGGAGCCTCACACAGGATGACTAGAACGTCAGTATCCTCACTGACCACAAGACAGTGTCGAATCTGAGTGACTGAGAAGAAGCTGTTGTCACGATAAGGAAATCAGCGTCTTCTGCTGCCTCCAATACTCGAATGGAAGATTCTTCCAGATATTTTCTCAATATTTGAATAAGGCGACTCTTATTCTTTTCATTTCCAAATAACTTCTATTGGGAAACAGCTGGTATTATACTCTCATTAAACATTAAATCGGCTGAAGTATTCATTTTCGAACGCCAAGCTCTTTCTGAACTCTTCTGTCATGTTTCTGACATGTAATATGAACAGTTACCTCTCTAACTCTGTCCACCAAACGGGCGTGTTCAGCATTCTTCCTTTTTCTACTGCTCTCCAACAATTTTCTCACACCTCTCTCTTTGTCAACTGTCAATTTTCCTTCCTCAGCACCGACTCCGCAGATGAAACAAATGTTTTCACTCTTGTTGAAATAAAAACACAACAACTGGCTCACATCACGTTGCTATCCATTCACTTTGGGGAAAAGGTTTGAACTGAAGAGCTCGAAGGTATAGCCTTTTCAGAGGGCAGGTTAGTGGGTATGCAGAGGGTGGGGACGCTTCCTGACTAACGTTCCCCCGTCGGCGCCACCCCCTGCCCCACTCACACTCCTGCTCACGTTCACAGGTCCTACCGAGGTTTCTCGTCTGTATATCATTGTGCCTTTCGTCTCATTAAGGCGCAATGGGCACAAAAGACTGGAACCGGCTACCTGCTCATCCCTGTAAACAATAAATACTCGGCGGAAATTATCAAAAAATTAGATGTTTAAAATTTTCTTAATTTCCTTCAAACCAATTTAAAGTACACACAGATGACATAAAATAGCCTCAGAATAAAGTTAGAATTAAGTCCTCTACTTAAATTTCGTGACTGTAGCACGTCATCTTCGTGGTGTAGCAATTTTAATGGCCAGAAGTGTACATAGAAACTCCGCAAACCACTTCACGGTATCTGACGAAGGGTACTTTGTGCACCATTGTCACTTGTTCACTGTAAAATAATATTAATAAAACATAAAGTAAAGCGATTTCCGATAAGCATCCAGGTGCGCTCTTTCTTATTTTATCCTCGTGGTCTTTTCGCGAGACATATGTTGGAGAAGCAATGCTTCAGTCGTCAAGGAACGTACGCTTTCGCAACTTTGACAGAAACCGGTACTGTGATGCAGCTGCAGCGTCTGCTACTGGAGTTCCCTGATAATTTGCGTGACGGTCTCGCGCTTACTGAATCTGCCCGTAACGGAGCCTGCTGCTCTCCTGTGTCTTCTTCTAGCGACCCTACCGGGTACCACTCCCACGCTAATTAACCGGACTACTCTTCCTGAGCTTTCCTCCAATGAATTTCAGTCTGGCGTTTGCCTGACTCACGATTAATTTTACACGGTCGTTGCATTTCAGACTCTACAACAAGACCAGGTTTGAGTGTTGCCCCTGAAACTAGTGAAAAGGCTGGTGCCCCTCTTCAGGACCCACACGTTCGTCTGGACCCAGCGGCCTTCAGACGGTGACGTTGTCACCTCTACTGCAGCGGGCCCTCGTCACGTGTTACGCTTTTTCCGCCTCCTCGGCGGTGACTCAGCGCTCTGCCGCCCTCTCACAGGTCGCGGGCCTTCACACGGAGTTACTGACACCTCCAGTTGCTCACCGACCGGGCGCCTGCGACCGCACTGTGGCACAACAGTGAAACGTGCACACGTGAAAATAGCTGCGGCATCACCTCTGTTCTAAGAGCTGTGCCCCTCCACACGAGAACGGAACAGAGATACACAAACGCGCGCGCATTTCAATTCTCTTCATTGCTCACGAGAACAGAAGTGGACAAGTTCTACGACAATAATCTAGGCATTGCTGACTGGAGCACGCGGTAAGCAGTACACCTGCGCCGTCGCTCCAGAACGTCTCACTCCTCAGCATCCACTTCGAATACACTTCTCAGATTGGTTGGTGGGATTCCATATTCTGCTAACAGTCATTGCATCGCGATCAACGCGAGCAGCAATGTCGTGATACGATAAACCTCAATCGCGATAGGCTACAATCCGACCTTTATCAAAGTCGAAAACGTTATGGTACGCATTTCTCCTCCTTACACGAAGCATCACAACAACGTTTCACCAGGCAACGCCGGTCAACTGCTGTTTGTCTATGAAAAATCATGTCAGCACGTTCTAGGTGTTGCCACCGGCGACAACCTCGTGCGAATGCTCTGAGAAGCTAATTATTTGCATATCACGGTATCTCCTTCCTGTCGGTTGAATTTCGCGTCTGTAGCGCGTCATCTTCGTGGTGTAGTAATTTTAATGGCGAGGAGTGTACATTAAATACATAGCATCAAAGATTTCAGTACAAATATTCCACTATTCACAGTCCTTGCTGCTAGAATCGATACATAAGATGTCAAAATTATAAGTGCAATAAAATTAATAGGGAATTGACTCACTCTCTCTGCCCGTCTCTTCCTCCTGTCCTCCTTCTCCTCGTCCTTCCTTTGTCCATCCCTCCCTCTTTCAGTTCACCTCCTCCTTCTCCTTTTCTACCAGAAATTACAAACATTATCCAACTTTCGTAGTGGTCGGTCAAACGAATTGTTTCAAGGAACCCTCTACCAAGCACAGTACGGTTGCTCAGTTAGACAAAGCTTCAAAGCACACATACATATGCTGATCGTCATGGCGATCGATCAAACGCTATAGAGCTCTACACCGCCAGTGTCTTGTGAAGTTGGAAGCCACGCAGAGAGGTCGCGTGGTTTAAGGCGTTGTGCTAAAGACTGCGTGGCCCTTTCCGCTGGAGGTTCGATTCGTCCCTCGGGTAAGTGTGTTGTTCTTAAAGCAAGTTTGTTAAAGTAGTTCGTAAATCTAGAAACTAGCTATTTCGTCCATTTGAATATTTTGAACAATTACGTCAGTTTACCACGGAGCGCATTTAATGCAGAACGCACACATCCCGTCCAGAACCGCACAGGCAGCTTGCGCGCCTTCTTCAGGAAGTGATAATGTGTCACTTTTCAGCGACAAGATGAACTGTGTGCGGCTCTGGAAGATTTTGTAGAGAATCGTTCGTCGCGCCAGTTGGTACTGCAGGGTAGTGTGTGGGTCGTTATCTCCTCACAGAGCCGTATATGTAACGTGAAGTGGAAACGATACTATTTGTTAATTGTACTTCAGATTTACTTTTACTTCGTCTTCATCCCAAATATATTAATTACTGTCAAAATAAGGCCTGCGGTAGTTACCCAGACTCACAGTTCTATTGCGTGCTTATGCTATATCGACCCAAATTTGCTACTGGATAGGGGATTTCCTGTCAGAGAGGACCAGTTCGTAGTAATCGATGGTAAGGCATCAACTAAAACAGAGGTGATATCGGGCGTTCCACGGGGTAGTGTTATTGGTCCTCTGCTGTTCCTTATTTACAAAAACGATTTGGGAGAAAATCTGAGCAGCTCTCTTAGGTTGTTTGCAGATGACGCCGTCATTTACCGTCTAATAAAATCATCAGAAAGATCAAAGCCTTATTTAAAGAACTGGCTAATTTTCGGCTGCTTCAGCTCACAGATTGAATAAGATATCAGTATGGTGTACAAATTGGCAATTGACTCTAAAAAATGAGAAGTGTGAAGTCGTCCACATGAGTACGAAAACAAATCCGTTAAACTTTGTTTGCGAGATAAATCGATCAAAAGTGAAGTCTGTAAACTCCACAAAATACCTAGGAATTACTATTACTTCAGACTTAAACTGGAAAAAACACACAGATAATGTCGTGTGTAAGTCGAACCAGAGACTACGTTTTATTGGCAGAACCCTTAAAAGATGCACGAGAACTACTATAGAGACTGCATACATTACTCTTGTCCGTCTTCATTTGGAGTATTGCAGGCCAGTGTGGGATCCTTATCAGGTGGGTTTGACGGAGGACATCGAAAGAGGCCAAAGAAGGGCAGCGTATTGTCACGATACAGAGGAGACAGCGGTACGGAAATGATACAGGATCTGGGATGGGAATCATTACAACAACGGCGCTTATCGCTGCGGCGTGGGCCACTTACGAAACTCCAACCGCCAACATTCTCCTCCGAATGCAAAAATACATTGTGGACTCCCACTTACATAGGTAGAAATGATCATCAGAATAAAATACGGAAAATCAGAGCTCGAACGGAGAGATTCAGATGTTCTTTCTTCCCGTGCGCTATTCGAGAATGGAATGGGAGATAAATAGTATAAAAGTTGTTCGATGAACCCTCTGCCAGGCATTTAAATGTGATTTGCTGAGTATCCCATGTAGATGTAGATTAGGTATAGCGCCCATGTTTGCAGAAGTTTATTTCTCTTGCGACAGCTCCGCTGCTGTGTCATTCAGTGCAGGACGTGGACCAGGTAGTGGTCTGAAGTCTGCTACTGTGGCCCTCTGTGCGTCGTGACGTTAAGCTGCGGTCGGCTGCAGCTCTGCGTGCCGCTGCGCTACGTCGGTGAATTTCAGGGTACAGAAACATCCACACGTCTTATAAGATTGCCTGTATGTGCGTATGTCTGTTCCACATCTCCTCTTAACCTACTGGGCCGATTTTTACCAAAATTGCTACACATGTTTCTTACTATCAGCCAACATTCACTGTCGAGGTAAGAACCACCTACGACACGTACGTCAGGAGATATGACATAATAAACAATGGCATTCGAGAAAAACGGCCGGATAATGCGAAAACATTCTACATTCGCTCCTAAACTAATGGACCGATTTCAATTGTTCAAATGTTTGTAAATCTTATGGGACTTAACGTCTGTGGTTGTCAGCCCCTAAGTTTACAAACCAGTTAAACTAACTTAAAGCTAAAGATAACAGAAACACTCATGCCCGAGGGAGGACTCGAACCTCCGCCGGCGAGCAACCGCGCGCTCCGTAGCGCGCCGCTTTAAGACCGCATGGCTACTACACGGCGGCGGACAGATCAACCAGATTTGGTACAAATATTGTTTAAGGTCCGGAATAAAGGAAGCAAAGAGCGGGAGTGCAACATTCTCTTTTCTCTTTCTCTTCGCCCTTTTCCCGCACATGCAGGGTCGGCTTTGTCAGTGCAGATTTGATTTGGAACGTTGGTATTGACGGTGTGGCCGGATGCCCTTCCTGCCGCCACCCCCTGCCCCCGGGAGGAAATGTGTACAAGTGTCTGCGTATAGTGTTATGTGTGTGAAGGTGGAAAGTGTTACGAAATGTTTGCGACTCGTGTAACTGAGGCGGGACTTGGGGACCAGCCCCGTATTCACCTATGGGGGTGGGGAAAACCGCCTAAAAATCACATCCAGGCTGGTCGGCACTCCGACCCCCTTCGTTAATTCACCGGACGGATTCCAAACGGGGCCGATACGCCTCCCCATCTCGAAAAAAGGAGCGTTAGACCACACGGCTAACAGAGCGGATAGCGCAACATTGTGCCGCGGTGGAGTAGCCGAGCGGTCTAAAGGTGCGATTCCGAACGCGGCGGCAAGCGGCGGTCGTCGCCGTCCCGCGGCAGGCGGCACCACTGGTCCCCGTTGTCTGCAATGGGAGCGATGCGGAACGCGGCGGCGGCGGCACTGGTCGCCGTATACCTGCTCCGGCGACCGGCGGCCGTCCGGTCCCGAACCAGTGGTGTCGCTGTCGCCGACCCGACCCCCCGCCGAAGACCAGTTTTATGACAACACCCAAGGGAAATGAGCGCTTCAGACTCTGACGAGCCGCGGCGGAGTGGCCGAGCGCATTGAGGCGCTATCCTACGATACGCGAGACTGTTTCCCGACGGGCATGGCAGTTTGTGCCGTCTTTATTATAAGCTAGTTCATAAGTAGTTTGTAAGTCTAGGGACTGATGACCCTGTAGTTAAGTCCCATAAGCTCTACAAACATTTGAAAGTTTGAACTCTGACGAAAAGAAGTCCGTAAAAACAGCAGCAGCCGTCCGCGGTGGCCGAGGGGACTGAGGCGCTCCAGTCACGGTCTGCACGGCCACTACGGTTGGGGCTTCGAATCCCCCCTCGGGCATGGATATTTGTGCCGTCCTTAGTTGTAGCTAGTTCATAAGTAGTTTGTAAGTTTAGGGACTGATGATCCCGTAGTTAAGTCCCATAGACTCTACAAACATTTTTTTTTGTTCAAAAGAATTAAGAAATTAACTGTCGGTAATTACATAAATGGTGTTCTTAAAAATGATTATGTAGAGTAATAAAGCGTTTTGTGTAAAATACTGTCAGGACAGATTTATTTACTTCTAGTTCACGAGAAGTGACAATAGATTAATGTTACGTACCAACAAAGAAAATAAAACTGAATAAAACTAACGATGGTACAATATTAAAAGTGTGAAAGGAAAGGAAAGAAAAGAGGCAAAAGTTACTAAAGGCTTTTATGCGACGCAAATATGATGTTGAATTATTTTCTGGACATATCAGAGCAGTTTTACGGAGTTCATTTCCAATATATAAAGCAGAACCGAAAGAAAAGTAATAGTCGCATTGCTTCTGATTACGAAATGATGGGCCCACAGTGCAACACAAATCAGCAATCAAGAGATAATAACACATCTTCAACATTCACATCGCTGAGATTGTTCCGTACCAGTTGTTGAGCAGATAGTAAATAATGCACGAGTTTTTGCGTACTTCTCAGTGTAAAATGTAATTTTTCTTCTTCAGTTATTGCATTTCTTAGGCACTGTGGTTTTATGTGATCCAAAATAGAACTCTGTACGAAGTGGAACTGTCTTTTATTTAAACGTCAACAGCTCCTGAATAAATTCTTCACTAAACTTTTTTTTTTTTTTTTTTTTTTTTTTTTTTTTTTTTTTTTTTTTTTTTTTTTTTTTTTTTTAAAATCAGCGGCCTGTAACTTCCCTCGGCAGCTGTACGTTTACATAAAGGCATTACCAGCTGTCGTGTTTTCTTAGTATGGAACAAAGCAACGTCATCGTCTTCCCCTCCAACTACAGCGCAACAGCCGCGGCAGTCGGCAGACACCCCACCCCGCCTCTCACCGGCGACCGCGCTGCTCGCCGGCTTATGTCGCTGTGTTCCGCAACGGGTCGGCAGCAGGCAGAGGCGGCTGCGCCTCGGTCGTTGTCGGCAGCGGCAGTGGGTCGCTGTCGCCGTGTTCGGACTCGCACCTTAAAGCGTCTCGCTGCGGAGCGCGCGGTTGCTCACTGTGGAGGTTCGAGTCCTCCCTGGGGCACGGGTGTGTGTTTGTCCTTAGGTTAGTTTACCTAGGTTTAAGTAGTTTGTAAGCTACGGACCGATAACCACGCAGTTTGGTCCGAAAGATTTACAAACATTTGAACATTCGCAACATTGTGGCGTGTCTAATGCAAACAGTGCATAGTTGTACGAATCAGCGTGGGTGCAGGCCACAGTCATCAGTGCGAAACGAAGGAACAACCGAAAGATTTGCAAGCTGGTGGCAAACCAGGTACCGTACTTTAACACGTTCGCTGCCGTTCACGCTCTGGCGCGATGATGCTAGGTGCCACTTCACGCTCTGGCGCGTGATCGTATTTTTACAGTATCTTTTCATAGTTTTGAGCCACTGAATGTTTTGGTTTTAGTTTTGAGTTTTTTTATATGGTTTTTTATTTGTATTTTTGTGAAAACAACAAATGAACAATATAAACAGTACATAAATCTATCTTGACATCATGAGAAGCGTGTGTGGCTCGTAGCCGGTAATGCAAACGTGTGCATATCACTTATAGTCTTCCCTGAGTGCTTACCAGAGTATACAGCTTTATCAGACGATGCCAGTTTACAACAACGCGTTATAGGATTCCAGGTCGCAGCACGCGCCTCAGCGTGAGCGGCACCTGACTCCAGTAACGTTTACACGCGCCACAGCGTGAATGGCAGCGAACGTGTTAAGAAGAATCTTCCTCCGATTAACTGTTTTTGGACCTCGGAAGCCAGTCAGATAGTAAAGTTTTACACTGCAGATCAGTGATGGCGTTTTCTTTAAATAGAATGAAATGTGGGTTCCTGCAGTTGCGAGGACGGGCTGGAACCCGCAGCCCGCTCAGCCGGTGACGGCGAGCGACAGCGCCAGGCCGGCTGCTGCAGCAGTGGTTCACGTCCCGCGATAAGTAAACAACAAACTACTGAGCGAGGCGTTCTAGAAAGCCGTCCACCTGCGTGCGGCCTGTACCAAACAGCGATGACTGGGGATTCTGGACATACGTACACAGGAGGGCAACTCAAATTCTAACACGTATACGTTACTAATGGCTAACTGTCAAGGTGATGCCAGAGAAACCGAACCGCCAGACAGGCGTAAACTAGCTCCTGGTATTTAATCTTTCGTCTACGTGACAGCTAACAGTTATTGAATAACTGAGGGAAATCATTTTTAGCCACGAGCTGTTTGCATTGCAACGTACAGTATTAACTAGTTTCGGTCATGGTCAGATATTTATTACAAAGTACAATCAATAAAACAAATCAATTAGAGGGAACGTAGGTTGTCGTTTGTTGTTAAGATTAAGGGACTTAACTGCGCGGTCACCAGTCCCTAAACTTACAAACTACTTATGAACCAACTTATACTAAAGACGACACAAACATCCATGCCCGAAGGGGATAGGAACCCCGACGGGTAACGGCCTCGCGCACCGTAGCACAGCGCCTCAATGCGCTCGGCCGCTCCGCCGCGGCGGGAACGTAGGCTCCCTAGATGTGTACATTTACAATGTTTATATGAACATTCAACCTGTGTATACTTTTGCACACAAAAATCTAAATTTATCGGTCGACGAAGAAGGCTTTTATATGGTCCACTTTATTGTAATAATTAAGGAGGTAGGGTGGGGAGGAAAAGACATTCACGCGGCGGCCCGCTAATAGAATATATTTAGTATTTAAGGTGGTTGGAAAGGGATTAAGACAGGTTTGTAGCCTTTCCCCAATGTTGCTCAATCTGTACATTAAGCTGCGAAGGAATGCTAGGAGAAATTTGGAGAGGGAATTAACAAGTCTCGGAGGAGGGAATAAAACCCAGCGCTTTGCTGACAACATATTACTTGGGTAGCAAGGTAACTTCTGATAGCCGAAGTAAAGAAAATATAAAATGCAAAATAGCTATGGGAAGAAAAGCGTTTCTGAAGAAGCGAAATTTGTTGGCATCCAATATTAGTTTAAATGTTAGGGAGTCCTTTCTGAAAAGATTTCTGTGAAGTGTAGTATTGTACGGAAGAGAAACGTGGACGATAACAAGTTCAGACAAAGCTTGCGAAATGTGGTGCTACAGACGAATGATAAAGATTAGATGGGTAGATCACGTGACTAATGAAGAGGTGCTGAAAAGAATTGGGAAGAAAAGTAGTTTCTTGGATATGCTGACTAAGAGAAAGGATAGGTTGGTCGGACACATTCTGAGTCATCGAGGATTCGTAAACTTAGAAATAGAAGGAAGCGTGTGGGGTAAGAATCGTAGAGGAGGACCGAGGGCGAATACGGTAAGCTAATTCAAAAGGATGTAGGTTGCCGTTCGTATTCTCAGATGAAGAGACTTGCACAGGACAGGGTAGCGTGGAGAGCTGCATCAGACTGAAGACCACAATAACAACAGTATTTGAGGAGAACAACTTGCAGGAAACCTTACAGATACTTACCAAACTTTTTTTCCGACGAAATCCACCATTAAATGATGAAAGGGAGTAAATCGTTTAGCGCTGTCTACAACGTAGCTGTTCAGGAAGCAAAACGGTAGCATCAGCCATAACACTTTTATTTATTACTTCCGTGCTAGTAGCCGTATTCTTAACATGTCTTTTCAAGCTTGACTGTAACTGCTATAGTAAATCACTGTACGACACATAATTACTTATTACTTCAGGAGGATGCGAACGTATGTCTATTTGGAAAGAAATTTCGGGTGATCAAAAGTCAGTATAAATTTGAAAACTTAATAAATCACGGAATAATGTAGATAGAAAGGTAAAAATTGACACTCATGTTTGGAATGACATAGGGTTTTGTTAGAACCGAAAAAAAAGAAAAAATTCAAAAAATATACGAGAGATGGCGCTTCATCTGATCAGAAAAGCAATAATTAGCACAACAAATTCAGACGAAGCAAAGATGGTGTTCTTTACAGGAAATGCTCAATATGTTAACCATCATTCCTCAAAAATAGGAATAATGTTGTGAACAGCACTGTAAAGCATGTCCGGAGTTATGGTGAGGAATTGACGTCGGACGTTGTCTTTCAGCATCCTTAGAGATGTCGGTCGATCACGATACACTTACTACTTCAGGTAACCCCAAAGCCAATAATCGCACGGACTGACGTCTGGGGACCTGGGAGACCAAGCATGACGAACACATTCCGTGACTGTCTCGTCGTGCAGTGGAGTTTCCACGACAGTTCTAGGATTTTCGGTAGCCCAAATTCTGCAGTTGTGGGCGTTGACAGACTCTCGGAGCATGTAATGAGCATCGTCGGTCCACAACACGTTACTCAACCAATTGTCATGTTGCGCTATCTTTTGAAAAGCCCACACCGCAAATGCCCTCCGCTTCAATAAATCGCCAAGTAACAGTTCATGATGCCGATGGATTTTGTAAGGATAGCATCGGAGGGTACGCCTAAGTGCCAACCAAACACTAGTGTACGGAATGCCGGTGCGACGTGCGACTGCACGAGCGCTGACTTCCCCGTGTATTGATGAACCCGCTACAGTCTCCATTTCTTCCTGAACTGTCTCAGCAGCATTACGCCTTGTGCTCGGTCGGTCACTATGGGGTCTATCGTCTAAACAATCCGTGGCTTCGAACTTGGAAATCATTCTCGCCACAGCTGCATTTGTCAACGGACCTTTACCCGTCCTAAATCCCCTTCCTATGGCGATAGGATCGTAACGCTGAACTAGCACATTCCCCATTCTGATGATACAGCTTCACTAAAAGCGCCTTTTCGGGTATCATCGACATGCTGCGACTGCTGGTGCATCTGATTCTCTATCTGTCTTTACAGCTCGTTTTATACACGATTTTGATGCGAAGTCACTGACGTTTTGCTGTCCAGCCCCATCTGTCGGACAGTTTTTGAACTTTTTTTTTTTTTTCGTTCTAGTAAAACCCCATGTCATAAGAAGCATGTGTGTCAATGTTTACCTCTCTACCTACATTATTCTGTGATTCATTAAGTTTTCAAATTTATACTGACTTTTTGATCACCTGGTAGACAGGGGGAGGGAGGGTGGTAGCACAGAGTAACATATATATGTATATTTGTCTGTGGTGGTAGGCAGGGGCAGTTTGAGGTAGGAGGAACGGCGAGGAAAGGGCAGGAGGAACAGTCACTTCCCTCGCGGGCAGTCACACGTTGCTTGCGTGCTACAGAGTCGGTAAACCGGTTATGCGAAAACGGTCCAACAAAGAGAGCAGTCAGTAGAGCGGCATTGCAGTAAATAATACTAATCTGTGGACACAGTGACAGCAGGGCAGGGCAGGGCGAGGCGTGGCGCTGGGTCGCGATGAGTCAGCGTCTGCGGGAGCGCCGGCGTGTGCTCTGCCGCCGCCGGCTGACACCGCCATCGCCGCCTGCAGGCGACCCGTGCGTCGCCGCAGCAGGCAGCGGGCAGGAGCCGCACCCGGGCTGCGAGGCATCTGCGTGGCCGCGGGACCACACTCCGTCCCGAGGTCGTTCACCTACCAGGCGGCTTTTTTGAGACTGACGAATGAGTCTTTCCAGCGCCCGAAACTACAATTACTCGTTAACGGCGACAACTCGCGGAACGAATCGAACGCGTGTCGGATCGGCAGGCAGACAGTCCTTCACTTGTCGCCGCCTTCTCTTTTCCCAGAGTTGCCGTTCCACCGACGCGACTGTCACTTGTTTCCCGCATCACGCTGATAACACAAATACCTTTTCCTCAAACACGAAGCTGTCCTGTCCCCACTCGAACTCCGAGATCTCCAAATTTGTGGAACAGAATCAACGGAAAGAAGCATCGGGGCTTCACCGACATTTCGATGTGAACGGCTGTCGGCTGATTTAGCGTCCCCGTTGCTGGTACGAAAGATTACTACATAAATCTGTACTACATTAGAACTGATACTTAGTTGCGATTCTGATAGTCATTTTACTTTGCAATCCGCTGTTGGTTCGTGTCGGCAAGTGGATAGCATTTGCCGCAAGTTTCACAAACAGGAAATATAACGGCAGACACATACTTTTCGCATCGGCGGATTAGCCTTGCGCATTAGAGCGCCGTGCTGCGGTGCTCGCGGCCGTCCGCCGTAGGGGGTTCGAATCCTCCCCCCCCCCCTCCTCGAATTGAGCGTAGCTTAGTTTACCTTAGTTTAAGTAGTTTGTAAGCTACGACTGATGACCACGCAGTTAAGTCCGTTAGATTTACAAACATTTGATTTGAACACCTACTTTCTCTTAAGCTTGGTTATAAATGAGAAAAACTGTTTCAAATGTTTATAATTCTGAGGGCAAAATTTCTGTGATGATCGGTCCTTAGACTTAAAAAGGTAAAGCAGTCAACAATCCGAAGATTGGTTTGAAGACCTCAGTGCTTTACTAGCCATAGTCCTGTTTTGGGGATGGTATGCCGTTGCCTTCGTCCGACCTTCGAACTGACTTACCCAGCCATTTATAGTGGGACCTACAGTTTAACGTGGGTTCAGAACCACGGTGCTACTCTGTATTTTTCACATCAGCTGCACTGCCAGAGGTGAAAGAAGTGGAAAGAGCCAGACAAAAATCCTAGGACTTAGCGGGGATAGAACCCGTGACCTTTGAATTCACAGTCTGCACTCTAACACTATGCAACCGAGGCAAATTACATAATCCAACGTACACTAAGAACAACACACACAGCATAACCGAGAGAGGACTCGATCCTCCGACGCGAGGAGGCGTGACGTGGCGGCCCAGACCGCGTGGCGTCGCTTTGAAACCCTTTTGTCTGTTTCCTGAGCGACTTCGGCAGAGCTAAGCTGCCGTAATCGTAGGACAACAGCCAAGATCGCTTTTAATTTTTATTTTTATTTCATTCTATGTTATTTTTTTTATTTATTTCGATTACCGATTTTGGCATTTTGACTACCATCTTCGAATGTGCATTCACACATGCAAAATCATACTCAAGATGCTACAATAAAACAAGTCAGAGAAATACATATTTTATATATATATCTACTTTCCAGACCCACCTTTAATTTAATTTTCACATCATCACAAAAAATAAATAAATAAATAAAATAAAATAAAATAAACTTAAAAAAAAAGCACACTTATTAGCCAACATTAATGTTGTTCTGTCATCGTATAAATAAAACATGAAAGCCTCGTCCTGTAATGTGATGTAGTCACTACGTTAAAACCATACTGACTAAATCAGCCGTCCAGTTCACGTATTGGTAACAGGCGCCGCTCTACACATGGCATTTCCTGACGTCAAAGACAATGACGTCTGATGTCTAAATTTAGACTCTGGGCTACAAAGCAGTTGCCTTTATACCTTCCCCTCATTTTCTTATAATTTTAAAAAGCTGTCATGCACACTAAAAAAATTGTCGTATTTATTATACTTGTTACCTGTAATTGTACTTATCAGTTACCTTCTCTGGATAGTAGCTATTAACATTGTGCAACAATGTTTTAGATCGTCATTTTCTATACTTTTAATTGCATGTGAATTATGATGTGACACCTAGTTTATTTTTTAAAATTTAGCGATACATTGACAATACGGTGCCTATTTCAATAATGTAAATGTTAATGCCGTTGCATGTGTACAAGATCATTATTCTTCACGTCAGTTTGTGACTTGGACGGCTGATTTACTCACTTAACGTAGTGACCACATCACATTAGAGGATCACACTTTTGACGTTTTATTTATATGATGACGGGCCAGCAATAATGTTGGTGAATAAGTGTGGGTTTTAAAAGTTTTCATTTGTGATGATCTAAAGAATAAAATGAAAGGTGGGTTTGGAAAGTGGATATATTTAAAAATATGTATTTCTCTGACTTGGGTTATTGTAGCGCCTTGAGTATGATTTTGCATATGTGCTTGCAGATCCGAAGATGGCAGTTAAACTGCCGAAACCACGTAAGCTGTGTAAAATAAAAATTAAAAGCGATCTGGCAGTTGTCCGTAGTAAACTGAATGAAACCCCAAACATGACAAACTTTTATTATAAAATATTTTTGCTGATGCCTCCCCCTCTACACCATACTGTTCCATTCACTCAATTTTCGTCTCCATTTGTGTTATTGGTTGAAACAGTAAGAGAGACATTAGTAAAATTTTTCCGCGATTTGTTTTGATGTGGTTTCTAGTGTGGAGAAGCAGATGCCCCCAGCACCTCCCATTTTAATCGATGGCCAACGGTTGGCGTGACAGTCAAACTCAGTTAGATCTGATGACGTCAGCTTGGATCTGCCGATACCGGCCAAAGAATAAACATATTTTACAGTGATCTGGGGCAGTTTTTCAAATACCTTGCATTTCGTGCAAGGCACCAAAGTGTCTCACTTAGCGCTTCATTTAGAAAAGTTGGCGATCAGCTGTGTTGTTAAGTCACGTAGCAATGTTAACTGATCCTGGTGTCAGGAGAGTGTTTTCTACAACGCCGTTAATCTACATGAATAAATATCGAACAAAGTTCGGTGGTACTTCAATCAATCGAGAAAGATTGGACAAATTCGGCTAATTTTTTTAACTATGTTCGTAACAGCTGAACTAAAATCTTTAGGGAAAATAAAATGTGGAAGGATTGCGGAGAGAAGTGGAAAATTTGGAAAAATGAAAGATGTTTTTCACTATGGGATTTTTGTACGAACTGATTACCATGTCCGAGGGAGGACTCGATCGTCCGGTGGGAGGGGCCGCTCACTCCGTCACGTGCGGTGTCAGAAGGCGCAGGGCGGAGGGTGCTTACTACACGCTGCCGTGCCGTCTGACCGTTCAGAGGAGAGACAGACAGGACCAGCCACAGAGGGTGGCAATGAGCGGTGGAGTAAAATGATTACAAAATGTCGCGAATTTCACCGTCGCTTCTATCAACGGGGGGGGGGGGGGGGATAAAGGATATACAGCAGAGAGTCAAAAATCCCAACCAACTGGGACCGGACGTAGTTCGGTTTATCGATTTGTTCGGATTTTCGAACTTACCCTTTAAATCCTGTTTAGGCGTCAAGTCGTGCGTATGGTATATTGGAAAAATTAAATTAAAAGAAACAAACAAATTTTCTTTACTTACATATACAGTACATATATTCTATTACTTTTCATCAAGAAATGACCGAAATATGAACAAATTTACATAATGAAAATCACACATCACTTAGTACACTAAAAATCTGACCACTCATACCTTATTTAAAGAACTGGCTAATTTTCGGCTGCTTCAGCTTCGAAGCTGAATAAGATATCACAGTGGTGTAAGAACTGGCAATTCACTCTAAATAATGAGAAGTGTGCAGTCGTCCACATGAGTACGAAAAGAAATCCGTTAAACTTTGTTTACAAGATAAATCAATCAAATGTGAAGGCCGTAAACTCCACAAAATACCCGGGAATTACTATTACCTAAGACTTAAACTGGAAAGAACACGTAGATGATGTCGTGGGAAAGGCGAACCAGAGACTGCGTTTTACTGGCAGAACCCTTAAAACGTGCAACAGAACTACAAAAGAAACTGCATACACTACACTTGTCCGTCCATTTTTGGAATACTGCTACCCAGTGAGGGATCCTTATCAGGCGGGTTTGACGGAGGACGACGAAAGAGTCCGAAGCAGGGCAGCTCGTATTGTATTGTGACGATACAGGGGACACAGCGTTACGGAAATGATACAGGATCTGCGATGGGAATCATTACAACAACGACTCTTATCGCTGCGGCGTAGGCTGCTTACGAAATTCCAATCGCCAACATTCTCCTCCGAATGCGAGAATATATTGTTAACTCCCACTTACATAGGTGGAAATGATCATCAGAATAAAATACGATAAATCAGAGCTCGAACGGAGAGATCCAGGTGTTCTTTCTTCCCGCGCGCTATTCGTGAATGGGATGTGAGATAAATAGTATAATTGTTGTTCGATGAACCCTCTGCCAGGCACTTAAATGTGATTTGCAGAGTGTCCCATGTAGATGTAGGTATAGCGCCCATAATTGGAAAAGTTTATTTCTCGTTTGACAGCTCCGCTGCTTTGTCATTCAGTGTAGGTCTGAAGTCTGGCACTGTGGCCCTTTGCGTCCTTTGTGGCCCTCTGGGCGTCGTGACGAGAAGCTGCGGCCGGCTGTCGCTGCCTCCACACTTGCGCCACGTCGGTGAGTTTCTGAGTACAGAAACATCTGCACGTCTTATGAGATTGCCTGTATGTGCGTATGTCTGTTCCACATCTCCTCTTAAACTACTGGACCGATTTCGACCAAAATTTGTACACATGTTTCTTACTATCAGCCAACATTCACGTCGGGAGATATGACATCATAAACAATGACATTCGAGAAAAACGGACGGCAGGCTGGGCAATCGGCACCCCGTTCTCTGTAGAACCGCAGTTTGCAGCGTGCAGGCCGCAGGCGTAGCCGGCATTTGATTTCGCGACGGGTTTTCAAGATGCGGTCATCGTTGAAAAATGTATTGTGTATTGTTGAAAGAACTCGATGCATACGTCGACGGTTCTTGATTTTCTTCGAACAGGTGCGATCCTGGGTAAGTTCTTGATTCCGTAACCAGTTCCTTGAAGGCACTGACCGTCTTATTTCATAGACTCGCTTTCTGCCAGCCATTTCTTTCTCCGCCAAAGTAGCAAGGGCTGGACTTGAGTACATTCTGGCCGTATTTCGTACCAAGACATTACAGTCTCTAGAGCTGTAAAAGCTTCAGAACGTGAAGGTACGGTTTCGTCTGCAGGTTCTTCCTCACTGTCAACAGCGTTCAGAGGACAACCTGGGGCTGCGAAATCCCTCATCATCGGCACCCTGGGAACTACAGGCAGCTCGACGAAGAAACTCGCCCACATCAGCACAGTAGCGTTCCTAGCTACATTTTAGTCACAGTCATACTTTTGCTGTGCAATTACATTCCTGGTCATTAAAACTGCTACATCACGAAGATGACCGGCTACACCCGTAAAATTTAACCGACAGGAAGAAGATGCTGTGATATGCAAATGATTAGCTTTTCGTCTCGCTGCGGAGCCGCGGTTGCTCGCCGTGGAGGTTCGAGTCCTCCCTCGGGCATGGGTGTGTGTGTTGTCCTTAGCTTAGTTTACCTAGGTTTAAGTAGTTTGTAAGCTACGGACTGATGACCACGCAGTTTGGTCCGATAGATTTACAAACATTTGAACATTTTGATTAGCTTTTCAGAGCATTCACACAAGGTTGGCGCCGGTGGCGATACGTACAACGTGCTGACCTGAGGAAATAGAATGTAGGCTTTCACGGCCGGCGTCTTCATTAATTAAAACTTCCGGGCTTATGGATGGACCACGGCAACTTAGCCCGGAAGTTTTAATTAATGATGACTCGAGGAAAGTTTCTAACGGTTTTCTCACACACAAACAGCAGTTCACCGGCGTTGCCTGGTGAAACGTTGTTGTGTTGGCTCGTGTGAGGAGGAGAACTGCGTACCATCACGTTTCCGACTTTGATAAAGGTCGGATTGTAGACTATCGCGATTGCGGTTTATCGTATTGCGACATTGCTGCTTGCGTTGGTCGCGATCCAATGACTGTTAGCAGACTATGGAATCGGTGGGAACAGGAGGGCAATACGGAACGCCGATGATAGGCATCTTATTCGCATGGCTATAACGTATCGTGCAGGCACGTCTCAATCCCTGAGTCAACAGATGGGGACATTTGCAAGACAACAACCATCTGGGCGAACAGTTCGACAACATTTGCAGCAGCGTGGACAATCAGCTCGGAGACCGGTTACCCTCGACGCTGCATCACAGACAGGAGTGCCTGCGACGGTTTACACAGTGACGAACTTCGATGCACGAATGGCAAAACCGCTTTTTTCTTCGGATGAATCTAGGTCCTGTTTACAAAATCATGGTGGTCGCATCCGTGTTTGGCGTCATCGCGCTGAACGCACATCGGAAGCGTGTATTCGTCATCGCCATACTGGCGTATCCCCCGGCGTCATGGTATGGGTGCCATTGGTTACACGTCTCAGTCACCTGTTGCTCGGATCCACGGCAATTTGAACAATGGCTGTTACATTTTAAATGTGTTACGACCCTTGGCTGTACCCTTCATTCGATTCCTGTGAAACGCTACATTTCAGCAGGATAATGCACGACCAAATGTTGCAGGTCCCGTGCGGGCCTTTCTGGCCAGCACATTCTCCAGATCTCTCACCAACTGAAAACGTCTGGTCAATGGTGGCCGAGCAATTGGCTCGTCACAATACGGCAGTCACTACACTTGATGAACTGTGTATTGTGTTGAAGGTGCATGGGCATCTGTACCGGTACACGGAATCCAAGCTATGTTTGACTTAAATCCCAGGTGTATCCAGACTGTTATTACAGCTAGAGGTGGTTGTTCTGGGTACTGATTTCTCAGCATCTGTGCACTCAAATTTCGTGAAAATGTAATGACATGTCAGTTATAGTACAATTGATTTGTCCACTGAATAGCCGTATATCATCTGCTTTTCTTCTTGGCGTAGCAATTTTAATAGCCAGTAGTGTACACTTACAGCACAAATTACGGAAGTTGACAACAGGCGTATGGATTTTTGACGTTTCGGATTTTTGACGTAGGGATTTTTGACTGTTTACTGTAGAGAGATGGTTGGGTAGAGTAAGGAGGGAGAGTAGAGTGCGGTCGTAGTCGGAGGGCCAGAGAGGGTCAGAGAGGGGGGGGGGGGGGGGGGGAGGCGACCACGAAGTGCAGGACACACCAGGAAACCACGACTTGTGGCCGTGCGCCGTCATTATTCTCAGAAGCGACTCTGCCGCTTTTGCTCGTGTGTTGGGAAAGGTAAACAGGAAGATGAGGGAAGAGTTATCTATCCAGTTCACACCTGATAACGGCCACTTTCACTTGAAACTGAAATCCCTTCCTCGATAACCCACTTATTCCGTACGTGCGGTGACTGTTCCTACGGCCAGAGACCTCGACAGCCGCCTGTCGGCCGGGCGTGTTGCGACATCTACATCTACATGGGATACTCTGCAAATCACATTTAAGTGCCTGGCAGAGGGTTCATCGAACCACAATTATACTATTTATCTCCCATTCCATTCTCGAATAGCGCGCGGGAAGAAAGAACACCTGAATCTCTCTGTTCGAGCTCTGATTTCTCGTATTTTATTCTGATGATCATTTCTACCTATGTAAGTGGGAGTCAACAATATATTTTCGCATTCGGAGGAGAATATTGGTGATTGGAGTTTCGCAAGTAGCCCACGCCGCAGCGATAAGCGCCGTTGTTGTTGTGATTCCCATCGCAGATCCTGTATCATTTCCGTAACGCTGTCTCCCCTATATCGTGACAATACGAAACGAGCTGCCCTTCTTTGGACTCTTTCGATGTCCTCCGTCAAATCCACCTGCTAAGGATCCCACACTGGGCTGCAATACTCCAAAAATGGACGGACAAGCGTAGTGTATGGAGTTTCTTTAGTAGTGCTGTTGCATCTTTTAAGGGTTATGCCAATAAAACGTAGTGCAGTCGCCTGTTCAGTGTCCGGGTGGCTTAGTGGAAAGTAAGCAGGAGAACTAGGTCCTGCACAAGTTTCTAACTTTTGTGCAGTGTTGTAATTGAGGCCCCAATGACACTTAATGTTAGTGATTCCTTTGCGTCTTTACCTCTCCGTGTCTCGAATTTCAGTGTGGCGAAAGAAGATCGAAGATGAAGCAGAGGCATGACTCCAGCTGAATTGAGGCTCTGAAGTGATTACAACACGACAGAAGAAAATGTGTCCCGGACCGGGGTTCGAATGCGGGTCACCGGTTTCGCCCAAATTCCGACGAGTCGCGGCCCTGCCGTCCACGTTCTCACGTGCTCGCCGTCTGAAGTGTAGTACGGCGGCGAACAACGGTTGTCTGCGATGTAGAAACAACAATACGCCGTCGTTGCGCAGAAACACTTATACTGACGTATGATCACATCGCAAATAGGCGGAAATTTTGTGGGATAAAACGTTCGAAGTTAACCGACTCAGATAGTGTCAGGAAAACAGGTTCTAGAGGCTTCTCCCATCCTACCACCTGGACACATTTATACGGCCGCCAATCGTCATCGTCTGGAATGTGCGATTAATGACGAAAGAAACCACCCGAAATTAGAAAAAATTACACGAAAACGAAGTTCTTATTGCATGGTAACCAGAAAGAAGTTAAGTGCTTTTATATTTCTAGTGAAACTCGAGGAACGGGCAGCGAATGAATCCATACGCAGCATTAGTGAGGCGTATTAGCAGAAGCGCTAGCAGATGGAGCACAGGGAGAAAGGCGAAGAGAGAGGGGGAAAGAATCGACGATATTAGACAGCCGGAAACAGAAATTAGAACACGCTCTCAGAGTTTTGTTGTTTAAACAGTTCATATGGAGTATACGAAGTGATGACATTTAAAGGTCAGTAGGTGAAGCCAAACTGAGGTAGCAGCGTGCATCCCCGCTGAAGCATTATACAAGACCACACAACATCGTTTCAGCAACTTATTTTTTCTTTAAAAGCTTTGCCTTGCCTTTTCATTCTGCGTGAGTTTTTAGTTTCGTAACGCTCCTCACTTGATTTTGATGAAAGTATGCGGTTAAAAAATCTGATTTTTGGACACATGGTAGGGCTACATCATTCGTAGCTTTCGTATAAAACATTCACAACATTCGTTTTCAAATGAAGCTGTTTGTTATGTATGCGCACTTGATTTACAAATCATGTATTGAAAAAGTTCGATAGCGGGCAGCTTACTGTTCTATGCATTTTAGACCGTACATTACAGCGAGTGAAATGGAGCTAAAAGCACAGAAAAGTTTTTGAAACAGTAGTCGCACCGATATCTACCTCCTTTCATAAGTAATTGCGAGTTATCTGAGCATCGATCGCAGGCCTACGAACTCGGCGGGCGTTGAGCGTAGCGTGAAGCACTGCAGTGCCGAAACATTTGAATTGCTGGCCACGTGTGTAGGTCCCTCGTGATGTGTTAATGATCCATAACCAGAAAACAAGTATGAACTTATTTTTCTTGGGTGGCGACCGATTACAGTGGACAACGATCTGCTACGGTTTTACCTCAGGTCATATTTGACTTTATGAAGAGACATACAACTGGTTTTTTGTCCACAGCAGACAATTAATTGAATATATATTTCGTGTTTGGAACTAGAAATGAAGAAAAAAGAAATGTAAACTGACTTTACTGTCGATGGACTGAAATAAAATTTTCTAACACTACGCTTAATGGCTTTCTAGTTAGAGATGATAAAAAAAGAAACCCAAACATACTCTTATATTTATAGATCAAGTCGTAATACAAAATATCTACCTCTCTCTCTCTCTCTCTCTCTCTCTCTCTCTCTCTCTCTCTCTCTCTCTCTCTCTCTCTCTCTTGTTCTTGGTATCATTTAAACTGTTAAGTTTAAACATATCCGTTTTAATGTTTATTTGTATCTTGAAAAGTGTCTTACAGCTGCAACACTGCGAAAATTTATTAAATGTGGTTCAAATCTTATGGTAGTATTTTATGCTCCACCACACTACTCATCCGATCTTGATGAAATTTTGCACGCTCGATCTCCGAAATTAGACGAACGTCGCTGTCTACATCTGATTCCATACTGTGTATACCGGTGTGGATCCTTACAACAGACTTGTACAGTGCTTTCTTATCACCATAAAAATTGGCTTATGGATTTATATTATTTTATTTTGCTTTATTATTTTGTGAAGGGTTTAATACTCCACAAAACACCACGATCAGAGTAGCGCAGGATGAAATGCATACAGGAGACAGGAAGAGATTGACAGTGGGTGAGGAAATGACGGACGAGTGGCAGGAGTAGGGGAGAACAGAGAGAGAGGGTGAAGAGGTAAAGGGGGGGGGGGGAGTAATGCAAGACTGTAGGAAATACACAGTGCCCAACATACGAGGAGCGTCCGGAAAGTAAGTTCCGTTTGGTAATAAAATGAAATTGTACACAGATACAGAAGAAATTTTTATTGCACAAAATTCTACAACTCTTAACCCATTTCTTCCCAAAATTAGAAATTGTGAAAAAATATTATATTTGGTCATCGATTTCTCTTCAAAATAATTGAAATAAATTACAAATATCACAAACTAGCAGTATGTGTTGTAATTTGGACCACACATAATGTTGCGTTGGCGCAACGTTGGAAGTTTCCTGGTAAAAATAAAATAAAAATAAAAATAAAGACATAGTTTTTTCTGATGACATGCTTTTATTTGTTCAAACTGTACAATATTGTATATTATATGATAAAACAGACTTACCTTGAAAGTATCACTCATGAAATTTTGAAAAACACTTTGTGTGAAGGTTAACTTGACATTTCTTGCATATGTCGATGTCAGTAGTCTAGTATGTTCAAGAAAAAAAATTGTTTGTGACATTGATATATAGGAATCATGAATATACACATAAATGGTGAACAAAATATATTCTTATACTTCAAATATATTATTGAAAAATATTGAGAAAACATGTTATCTCTAATTAATTTTTTCATGACGTGTTAAGGTAATTGTGGAACTTAAAACACACAGACAGAGAGCTCTTAAATGCCTTTTAATACACGCATGGTGAGTTCTGTACAGTAAGTCCATTTAGACTGTATTTTATAGGGCTAAATTCCGTGTTGCGTGTACGCATCGCTGAGAAGAAATGGGTTAAACTACTTTTCCACATAACTGCCGAAATTTTGTGGGCACTTGTCATAGCGTGCCAAAAGTTTTTGCATGCCTCCTTCACAGAAGGTTGCCGCCTGTGTATTCAACCATGTGGTAACACCTCTTTATCATCGTTGAAGAGTTGACCACCAAGGACAGATTTTAGGTGTAAGAAGAGATGAAAGTCACTAGGAGAGATGTCCCAGCTGTATGGAAGGTGATCAAACATGTCCCATTGAAATTTCCGTAAGAATTGTTTGGTCACATTTGGTGTATGAGGTCAGGCATTATCGTGAAAAAGAAAAAAAATATTTTGACAGTAATCCTCTTCTTACACATGAAATCTGTCCTTGGTGGACAACACTTCAACGATCGAAGATGACGAGGTGAAAGAACATGTTACCACATTGTTGAATACACAGGCGGCAACATTCTATGAAAGAGGCACACAAAATCTTGTGCCATGCTATGACAATTGCCTACAAAATTTCGGAAGCTATGTAGAAAACTAGTTTAACAGTTGTAGATTTTTGAACAATCAATATTTTTTCTGTGTCTGTACCCGTACGTTTTATATAACCAAATGGAACTTACTTTCTGGACGCTTCTCGTATTAGTGTCAAGTGTGTGTCACAGGGACGGACAGGCAGGAGACGAATGGGGGAAAGGAGGAGGGGGAGGAGGGGGGACGGACAGCCAACAGGGGAACGCAATAGGCAAACGCCGGCCGTACAGCTACTTCTGTACTGTGGAAACGAGAGCTGTCTCAACAGCTAGGTGGCAGGTTCGCTGTAAAGGGCAGCGAACGACCGCGAAAAAAGTAAGTGGTGCGCGTGTTGTAAAGGGAAACGGGACTGAGTAGGGGGACACAGTGGCGGTACACCACAGCGCTGGCAGATTTACGGCTTATTTAGCGCCCCCCGGCTGCCCACCACCTGCAGCCTCGCGCTCACAGCTGCCGCAGCCGCAGGTGTCGGGGCTCGGTGCCGACCGTACACGACGCCCCCAGGCCCGGCTGCGGCTCCACAATGTGCGAGTGTTTGCAGTCCTGTGGGACCACACCACAGATTGTCAAATGTTCAAATGTTTGTTAAGCTTATGGGACTTAACTACGGGGTCATCAGTCCCTAAACTTACAAACTACTTATGAACTACCTACGAACTAGGACGGCACAAATATCCATGCCCGAGGGGGGATTCGAACCCCCGACCGTAGTGGCCGTGCTGACCGTGACTGGAGCGCCTCAGTCACCTCGGCCACCGCGGCCGGCACAGATTGTCTGTGACCACACTACGTTGCTCGTCAGTCCCGACGCGCGGGAGTAGCCGAGCGGTCTGGAGCGCTACGTTACGGATTGCGCGGTCTCCCGCGTCGGAGGTTCGGATCCTCCCTCGGGCACGGATGTGTGTGTGTCGTCCTTAGTTTAGTTTAACTTACTTTAAATAAGAAACTTCCTGGCCGATGAAAATTGTGTGGCGGAACCGGGACTCGAACCTGGGACCTTTGCCTTTCGCGGGCAAGCGCTCTACCACTGAGATACCTCGACACGACTCACGATGCCGCCTCACAACTTTACTTCCGCCAGTATCTCGCCTCCTACTTTTCAAACTTCACAGAAACTCTCTTGCGAAACTTTCAAGACTAGCACTCCTGGAAGGAAGGATATTGTGGAGACATGGCTTAGCCACAGCCTAAGGGATGTTTCCATAATGAAACTTTCACTCTGCAGCGGCACACAATTATAATCTGCCAGGAAGTTTCATATCAGCGCACACTCCGCTGCAGAGTGAAAGTTTAATTCTTAGTTTAAATAGTTTGTAAGACTAGGGACTGTCGAACAACGTAGTTTGGTCCCATAGCATTACAAACATTTGAACATTTGACCATCAGTCCCTAGCCTAAGGACAATACAAACATCCGTGACCGAGGGAGGGTCGGAACCGCCGACGCGACGCCCCTTCCCGCTCGGCTGGTGGCCCGTACAGCTCTGGGCGGCGTGCAGCGGTGGCAGCGCGCTGCGACACTCACAATGCGAGGCGCCTGTTTCTTCACTTAGGCCAATGACGCGTTACGTCACATCCAAACGTAGGATGGCTCCAATCGTTTTGCTGTTCTTTCTTCTCCAGTTTAGGACTTTCATTTTGCCTTTCCGTCACTGTTACTGGTTTTGAATGAAACACAAGATATACCGTTAGCAGATACTTCTACTTCTATTTCCCTTATACAACACAATTCGGAGTTTTAAACCCCCTTTCTTCATGTAGATTTTCTAATTTGTATCCGAATGACTGTAAGATAATGTATAGTATTGTCTGTAACGAAAAAAGCAAAACTATCAAGTACAACCATGGGGAGGGGTGTCTGCAGCCCCATAGCCTTCACTCCCCTCCTCCTAACCCTCCCCCCCCCCCCCGGACTTCGCTACTGACTTCTCTTGACTGCCCTGAATTATGAAACACACATTATTAACTAGATTCAGTAAATCACTTCAATTCAATATTTAATTTTAAAAATTGCTGCGAAGTTCTAAAGCTATCGTCAACGATCGACAGCAACATGTTAATTTACGTAAATAGAACCGACAGAAGACGTACCTGCCGTAATACAATCTGAAGGGTCCACGGGAAAAAGGGGGTAAGTCAGTTCTTCTGAGTTTTTCAGGAGAGAAGATTTTAACACCAAACCTTCTGTTCCAAATGCAATTTTTAGCCAATTCTCTTGAAATTTATGTTTAGTGTAGCCTTACATATAGTCGTTAGATACCTCTATAAGGTTTTCCTGTAAATGTACTGTAACTACCTAAAGAAAATATTACATCGAATGACGTCAATTTTTTGTAGGGAAAAAAGGGGGTAAGTCATTATGAAACGGGGAATGTCAGTAAATCTCGCTAACAGAGGGATCAAGAATTGGCATCACAAAATAAAAGCTACCTCGTTAAACCCTTTGTAGGCTACTGTTTCATCATACACGAAGAAATATGATTCATCGGTTGACAATACATGAATATTAAACATGCACAAAGTTAACTGTCTCTTGTAGTACACGTCTTTAGTTGTGATGTTAGGGATAGTTAAGTTCTTCTGGAAATCCATATTAATGCTTTCACATTCTTTTGATGCCCTGCTGTTTGCAATAGAACGTCTTTTACGAATATAAAACGTATCAGATTTTAATAAGTCAAATTTTTCTCCGTTGACAGTTGCTAATTTTTTTTCTGCACTCGACCTTTCTGAACAATTTTCCAGGTACGATTTCAAAGCATGCTCAACAGCTCTACTTTCGGCAGCATGCCTATCCCAGTAACTACAAGTGTCCATTCTAGGGCATCCGGAACCGACCTTAAATTCTGTGTTGAAAACAAGTCTGTATTTTTCATGCGACACAGATTGTGTAGGGTATAATTTTTTGAATAACTCATACATCTTACTGATGTTCAGATCTGGTGGTAGATGCACTTTCTTAGAGGTTTTCAAGCTGTAATGGCTTCGTTCACCTTTAAATGAACTAATGTGTAGGCGAACTGCCTCAAGTGCCTCTGATGTCACACAATGTTTCCGATTGGCCTCGACCATCATTAGGACTCACACCTTTTTTCAGACAACGTTATATTACTTCTAAATTTTTTTTAGATATTCCATGAAAAGATGTAAAGGCTTTAGAACAAACATTTACTTCAGTGACAGAATCCTCCCTCTTCACTCTTACACGATATGAATAACTGTTGTCACGAAATTTAGCTTCATTTTCCGGTCGCCTAGGTCTCCTTTGCGATACAATATTTACATTAATTAGCCCTGCCAAGTAAGCATTCTGCTCATTGTTATAATTAGATATAATATACCCGGGTTCTGCGTCAGTAATACTCTGAAAACATTTCAATGTGGAACATTTACAATCTGACCCTAATTCATGGGTGGGTGATAAAAGTTTATTTCTCACGTCGGAAAGTCGACCTGTTCTCTTCCTTTTCTTCATTGAATGTGACTGTTGACAAAGTGATACTTTCCTCACCTTCATTTTTTATGTTCATTTCCACAGTTCAGTTAAAATGTAAAATAAACTAAAGAAATTCACACAACACACAAAGCACTATCTTAACCTCGCCAACAGCAGATGCTCAACACCTGAACTACGGAACCTAAACGACAGGTGCTGCAAACTGACTAACCCCCTTTTTTTCCTAGTTTCACATTGACTTACCTCCTTTTTCCCGTGGACGCTATATTTGTAAACCACTCTAACTTTGAGACTATCCCCCTTTTTTCCATGAAACAAAAACCGATAGCAGCTTGTTGAAAGCTTTCTGAAGATGTAATAATTTAAATTTTTTTTACTTTTTCCCGTGGACCCTTCAACTGTAAACAACTGTACAGTGAAGTTTGTACCAGAAGCGTTTAAGACACGCTACTGTATAGAAACTCAGAGAGAAGCTACTCACACATATCCAGAGCCCGCCAGTTTGGTAGAAAGACGTCGTCCTGGGCTCTCGACACGACGCACGGCCACTGCCTAGCGCGAACCCAGCCCAGCAGAGGGCCGTGTGCCGCCCCTATACACGGCCGCCACCGCCCCTACACGCCCTTTGTACGGCGGAATGGCCTGCATTGAGCGCCCTTACAGGGTGCGAGGCGCTCCAGCCGTGTGTGGCGCTTGCCGCCTCTCCACGCGGCACCTCTGCTGCTGAGGTAGCCTCACACAGTCTGCAGGCCAAAAGCCAAGTGTATCAAGTAGACACCCTGCTACAATCGAGCATTCAGAATATCAACCAGCATAATTAAAAAACTCTAGTAGTCAACACGTACCACAGTAGTACAAGATCAAATGCCACTAGCTCTGCCGATGATGAGATCGAAGAAACGTATGAAGAGATAAAAGAAACTAATCAGACAGTTAAACGAGAGAAAAACTTGATTCTCATGCCGAACAGGAACTCGGTATTAGGAAAGGGAAGACAATGAAATTTAGTATGTAAAAGTGAAAAGGAATTAAAGATGAGATCGCCTAGTAGAATTTTTTGCAGAGCAGAATTTAGCTGTCGTGAAATGAATTTGTGTGAGTGCAAGAGACTATGAGGCACTAGGAGGTACCATGTTGACTTTATAACGGTAAGGCTAAGATTTATAAACCAGATTTAAACTGTAAGACATATCCAGAAGCAGATGTAGACTCTGACCATATCATATTAGTTATGAACTGAAGATTAAGTGACCGGAAAAAGGTAGAAAATTAAGGAGATGGAAATCTGTTGAACTTGAAGGAACCAGAGGTGGTTGTGAGTTTCAGAGGAAGCATTGGGAAAGTATTGTCTGAAAAGGGGAAAAGTAATACAGTAGAAGAAGAATGAGTAGCTTTGAGAGACAGAGTAGTCAAGGCCGTAGAAAATTATATAGGCAGAAGGACGTGGCCTAATAGAAATCCTTGGATAACACGGGAGATACTGAACTCAATTGATGAAAGGAAAAAATATAAAAATGACTCAAGTGAAGCAGGCAAAAGGTTTAACAGACGACTGAAAAAAGAGGTTGGCAGGAAGTGCAGACTGGCTAAGCAGGAGTGGTTAGAGGAGAAAAGTAAAACCCTAAAAGAATGTATACCTAGGGGAAAAATAGATACCACCTACAGGGAAAAAAAGACACATTTGTAGGCAAGAAAAGCAGTGGTAATCAGATGGAAAGAAGGGAAAGCTGAAAGATAGGAGGCCTACACAAAGGAAATAAAGTTGAAAGCAGTATTCAACTCTACAAATGGGAGACAAAGTAGAGGAAGATGAGATTGCAGATACTATACTACGAGAAGAATTTGACAGAGTGATAAAAGATTTGAGTAGAAACAAGGCCTGTGGAGTATATGATATTCTGATAGAACTACTGATATCGTTAGCAGACACACTCATGAAGAAATCATCCAACCTGGTATGCAAGGTGTATGAGGCAGGGGAATTAAAAGGAAGTGTGTGGGTTAAAAATCGTAGAGAGGCAGAGAGACGAATACGGTAAGCCAGTTCAGAAGGATGGAAGGTGTATGAGGCAGGGGAATTAAAAGGAAGTGTGTGGGTTAGAAATCGTAGAGAGAGGCAGAGAGACGAATACAGTAAGGATGGAAGTCGCCGTTAGTAGCAGGGAAGCACTGTTTCTACCCCACGGAGGTTCTGCCCATGATGCATTGCGCGACAACCAGTACCCCCACCCCTCCACACATGGCAATGCCCGACCTCTGATCAAAGGATGCTGCCACCCGTCCTTCCCGGAAGGACAGAACAAACAAAAGATGATTGTCAGCTTACATGTAATTGCACCTACCACTGGTGCACTTGCATGACACCTGTATGCCGCCGACGCCAGACTGCCGCCACCTCCTCCCTCGGCCACTTGCCTGACTGCCAATCAAAGGACGCCGCCACCCGCCCTTCCCAGAAGGACAGAACAAACAACACCGCGCTTAGCGACGGTTGTCATAACCGCCTCCAACGAACGTGCACTTGTGCGAGGTCTGCCTTCGGCCATGCGACATCCACCGCCGCCCCTGATTAATTTTATTAAAGTTTTCTTGCCGTTCTTATGAGGAAATGAAAAGGCTTGCTCAGGATAGAGTAGGGTGGAGAGCTGCATCAAACCAGTCTCCGGACTGAAGACCATAACAACAACAACAACCAGTAACAAGGGCAACTGCATCCACAAGTAAGCAAGCACCTGTGTGGGCACAGCCCCCAGCCCCACCTCCACCCCACTGACAGTCCTACAGATTGTCCCCCCAGACGACCTGGTCCGGGACTCGAACCTGTGCCCCTAGAATTTCAACAAACAGCTAGCGCAATAGAGCAGCTGGAGTGGAAAAGAACACATCCTATTTAAATTTCTGCATCCTTCACTGTTGGCAGTTCTGTGTACGTGCCAGTTAACATGATTTTATTTCAGTGATTACAAAATAGAGTCAAATGTATGCACTGGTTATGCGAGGCAGCTAGTTAACAGCGATTTAGTCATCCAAGTAAATGAATGTACTGAACATGCTGCAAATCACTACAGGGAGCCTGTGTGTCAGAATTCTCATCCAGCATGATGCAATGGAAAAGGATTTGGTGGTATGTTGGATTGCTGATAGGTTGATATACTTATGGTCTGGGTTCGATGCCAAATTCTTCTGATAATTGTTTATATGGAGAAACAGGTGGTATTCACTTCTGGATACGCCAAGGGAAAAAAGGATAATGGAATTGTGGTCTGAAATTCACATTAAACGTGATATTCCTTCTCTAACAAGTAAAGGTTGGGTTGAACTACAATAAAGTCATGACATGTAGATAGGTTAGGTTAGGTTGTTTAAGGGGCATGACATGTAGAAACTCTATCACTAGTAACCTTTCTTATACTAGTTATTTATTTCTAGTGACGAAACAGACGCAATGTAGAGTCACAGGACACTTATTCCATCTTTTATTTAAGCTTCTGTATGTCGATAAAATTGGTTCTGGACTGGTAATGTAACTCAGACCGCCCCTAACGTGGAATTTGACCCCTTCGTGACATTACAATTTCTTGTTTGTTCAAAACCGCAGATTCCTCGACATCTCCACATACTGCGTGTGAATGGATTCCAATTCTGGCCCAGCACTAAAGTTTTCATTATGTATTATCAAGCTCTACCATGTGAAACACCAATCTACTGGTGGATAATAATTTTGATTTTCAATGTATTTTCATCCGTTGTAAACACAAACTATATCTGACGTTTTTGACTGCAAGTGAGGCACAAAACTATTTCCGAGATCACTGTAACTTCAAGGGTGTTATTCCGAGCTGCTGGCGGAGAAACATTCGGTGGCTGACGTCTCTTTTTGTGTAGTCAACAACGATACGTGTGGAGCTCAATCCCCTGTCAGCACTGATCTCTTCGTCGCATTATTTCTAGTTCAGACATGCTTACATATCTCTGATGGTGCAACAAACCCATATTTAACGTTCGTTTTCTCTAGAATATAACCGCAAAAGGTGCCGGGTTAGAGGAAAAAAATAATGTTTAGTCTCGTCATTTCAGTTAAAACATCTAGCTACTGCCGAGAAAATCCGTTATGTCACAGTTCATTGTGCTTCGATAACAATCCGATTAGGTTTGCGTTCGAATCCCTGTCCAACACAAGGCTTTACCTCACGGCATTTCAAGTAAGTTACTTGTGAAGAAGCAATATTTAGCACCTCTCGTAGTTCGTTAACAGGGACAACAGATGCCGGGTGGGAATTCCCGTCCATTAAAAATGTTTACGTTATGTAATTTAAAGTTGATATTTGCTAACTGATACTCTAAAATCGAGGTATATCGCTCTCTGTATGCTTAGTCAGTCACGAAATCGTTGCTTAGTCTGCTTGACCTGAGTCTGAATCCATATGCAGAACGAAACGGTTCGTCGTGTGATTTGAAGTTCATATATACTCTGAACTAGCTGCTTGTGAGTAACTTAAATATTAATGTTATTTTGTGTTAAATAATATGTATGGTATGTTACTTATGTTACTTTGAACACACAATCATGAATAAGACGAACTTACTACGTGTATTACCTATCTGACGTAATAATGAGAGTGGGAACATTTCAGGTACGTCATTTCTTGTAATAAATGCGAGCTTACAAACCATAATGAAGTCGTAAGAAGGTGTTCCCAGATATTTGTAGTATCGTGGTATTGCTTTACATCTTGAGTTATTGCGATACAGAGCAGTTTTTCTAGTGGTCACTTGTTGCAACTATTTTCAGTAGTCAAACGACTATACCGAGGAACAATTGCCGGCCGCGGTGGCCGAGGTGACTGAGGCGCTCCAGTCACGGTCAGCACGGCCACTACGGTCGGGGGTTCGAATCCCCCCTCGGGCATAGATATTTATGCCGTCCTAGTTCGTAAGTAGTTCATAAGTAGTTTGTAAGTTTAGGGACTGATGACCCCGTAGTTAAGTCCCATAAGCTTAACAAACATTTGAACATTTGGAGGAACAATTAGAGTACCCGCAAGACAGGTACGTTAGTTGGGTTGCATGCAAATCAGGCGAACTTCAATTCGGGTCGTTCGGATACTTTTGAGCGCGGCTGTACGTGTGTGTGTTGTCCTCGGCATAATTAAGTAGTTTATAAGTCTGGACACATATGACCACACCAGTTTGGTACGTTAAGCCCTTGTTAAACGATGAACGAAGGTGAACAAGATAGATAATACTCCACTGAAGCGCTCCTAGCGTACTAGCCCTGAACTACAAACTCAAGCAAGATATTGTGGCAGCGTGTTTAGACGATAAATGTAATCGAACAGTAATACCCGATGTTCAAAGTGAGGTTATAAAAGCCGATTTGTTATGTAGGAAGTCATAGTTTAATACTGGAATTGAGGAAACAACGCTAAATGTTATTGACGGCCAAAGAAAACCTTGCAATCGATGTTTCTGGTCAACTTAGTGTGGTAAAGTTCTGGGAAGTGAAACAACATTTCAAATCATTCACATCTATTTTCAAGGGGAAAAAATAACATTATGAACACATCAAGCAATATTTATAAGAGCATAAAGAGACCTTCTCTACTTTATCTACTACGATTTGCCCACTGACATCGTTAATAACGTCATGCACAACTGCATTTTTGTCTTTCATTTGGACTGACTTTTTCATTTAAAATGCTATTTAATGAAAATTGCATCATCAAAGTACAATCTTATTCAAATAAACAATTAGCTTCAGTCTTTTCTGTTACGGTATTGCAAAACATAAACCATTTTTCGGTTTCAGATTTAGGCCTGCGACCTCGCTTTTCGGTGGACAATAATTGACATAAATATTTAAGTCTTTATGAAACATTTGCAATTTACCGCTAAATCAAAGTATAACAATAAACTAAAGATTAATAAGACAAATTTGCGTGCAAACCGTGTAATTGTTGACTACAATATGAAAATCGCCTGACGAAAATAGGTTAACTTCCGATGTCAGCAGACGACCGTTCAATCAAAACAATCTTCTCGAGAATGCTTAACATGACGTTGACGTTTTTAGGTTACGGTCTGGTGACGGACAGTGTGAATGCCGTCACTAGAAATACATTTTGTAATACATTCTGATCATAAACTTCAACATAACGCAAAATATACGTAAATACGAAGGAAAATGGCGGACTAACTGGAGCGGCGACCGCAGCAGACAGCTGCTAGCTCGCGCATGCGCAGTGAACCGACTAGTACCGAATTTAGAACTTGTCTTATTTCTTTATCGCTATAATTATCGCGCTTCGATACTAGCACGATCATACTAGTGCAGCCGTTAAAACGACTGACGGCCGCCATTAACGCAACTTGTTAGCAATCTATTACAAGTTCGTTGATCGTTTAAAACAGGCTTTAGGCTTACAAACATTTGAGCAAGCGCGTAACCATCTATCTTCCAGTACCGACATAGAACGCAGAGATTGTACACCTGCAATCGCCAATGACCCGACGATGTTGGGACCAAAATATGGTGACATAAGCACGTAGCTCTTTTTTATTATTTTTTTAATGTAGCTAGCTTCTAGGTTGTAGCGTACAAAAGAAACGACCATATAACAGGTGGACGCCTCGTAAGTGAGATGCAGCCGCCGCAGTGAGGTGTGCAGCCTCCTCGCTCATCACCCCTACTCTCTGTCCCTCAACAGCGCATTAACAGTGTCTACTTTCTGTCGGGCCCACGCCTATCATGTTCACTGACGGTGGCGGTTGGGCAGCGCGTGAAGTGACCGAGCGCTCTAAGCCGCCGCGCTGTGGAGCGGTCGGTTGCTCCCCTCTGGTATGGATGTGTGCGTGTTGCCCAAGGGTTAGTTTAAGTCATTGGCGGCCGCTGGGGAATTCAATAGGTGGTGCCAAGGTCAAGTGAAATATTCGATACCAGTCAGCCAGCTTTCACGAGTGACGCAATTTTAACGGGTGTTTTTCACCATCTTTTGATGCATTTCTCTGTAGTATTATTTTTGACAATCTCGATTGTTTGGGGAGAAACTAGTTTTATAATCTGATTTTTATGAGAAGAAAAGTGTCTTTTACGTTTATGTGGGAATTACATTCTTCGGTAGCAAAACTGTTGCTTACGATATTTCTCGCTTCTTAGTGCAATGGCATTGAATAAAATGACAATCTTGATAATAATTAATATATTTAATAGTATACTGTATCAAACAAAATGTATAGGGAAACAAAATCAAATATTTTTACACCAGCAATATCCTTACAGAGAGTGAGGAAAGAGCTTGATAGGATGCAATAGTTTACAAGAGAGAGAGAGAGAGAGAGAGAGAGAGAGAGAGAGAGAGAGAGAGAGAGAGAGAGAGAGATAAAACTTAACAGCAACGCCGAAATTTTTTTTCGGTTCAAGTTGGCTAACGGTGCAGGTCGCCTTCCGTAATGTGCTGATGTTGGCAACACGCCAGCCATAGCCAATCTGGCGAGAGTCTACAGTAGCCAGTGAGAATCGCGCTGAATCTAATGTCCATTCGGCGGAGGATACGAGTTAATTTGACTTGTTTCCGTTATGGAGAGCACGAGAATAAGTTTCTTTCACACATACAAGTGCTTAGAAGCGCGAGCGCACACAAATACTGGCCACGCTGTGCCTCACTTCTCATAGAGTATAACACGAATGCCAAAATTATGCGAAATAATAAAGCGTACATAAAATCGAACTTTTAATCTGGATTTTGGGAAGTACATGTAATGAAATCACCAGGATTTAAAACTGAAAGCATTGTACTCACCACAAGCGGCAACACCGTGATTTGGGGAAGACAGCTTCAAAATAATTAGTAGGTACGGTACTGAAAATCCATTCGTCGCTCCTTCTTGCTGGCAAATAAGTCTATCACTTTTGCATTGAAATTTTCGATTTTGCAAACGAATGACTTTTCACAAGATACCATCCCTAAGACACTAAGTCGCTGTTCTTTCATAGTATTTCGTAGAAATGTTTTAATTCTTTTGAACATTGAAAAGCATCGCTCAGCTTCTGATGTCGAGGTAGGCATCGTAATTAGCAGTTTTAAAACTTTAACGGTCTCTTCGAAAGTGTCACAAAGCTCATCCTCGAGAATCAGCGACAAAAACGGAACTGTGCCGGAAACTGCACGCAATTCAGGTCTAGCATAGAAAACTTGAAGTTCTCCTTTCAGCTTTCTTTTATCCAGGAACGAATATGTATCCGTAATTTCGAGATATTTGTCTGGGAAAGCTGTTATATACTTGTCAAATTGATTTGCATCAAATAAGTTCCTTGCAGTGAGGTGCCCATTGAACTGAAAACGTAATTTTATTTCAGAAATGATGGCATCACACACCTCCAAGGCATCTCTTTTTTTATGGTCATCGACAACCCGTGATCTTTTGGCAATCATTGTTTCGTCACTGTCAAAACTAACCTCGTTAATGACTGAGTCAATGTCATCTCTTATATTTTGCACTGCCGCTTCAAAGTTCTGGATATCTTGTTTTGCTTTCGTCGGTTCAGTTATTTTCTTTTGCAGCTGATTAAAAAGTATGCCTGCATGAGACATTATCTTATAAAAAAACGGTAGCCAGAAAATGAGCTCATTATCTTGCAGTCTTTGCTTGTATGAACCTGCTTTTTCAATAGTCGTGGTTTGCTTTATGTTCTCCCTTGATTCAGTGGTTTCCATCACAGTAGTAAGGTCTACCCTGTTTTCGTAAACTTCCTTTACTACACGCCAGTGGTAATTCCATCTCGTGAGACACACACGAGGCAAGGTTTTCTGGACAATGCTGTGAAGCACTTTAGATCTTTGTGGAGAATTTGAGAAGAAAGAAGAAATACCAGAAAGATGTGCAAACAAATATCGAGCCTTGCGATTTACAGATGCTGCCGTGGACATTATAAGGTTCAACTGATGTGCATAGCAATGAATGTAGTTTGCATTAGGATATTTGTCTGTAATTAATTTCTGTACCCCATTTGGCTTGCCACTCGTAACGTTTGCGCCATCGTAAGTCTGAGGTATTAGTTTTGCTCGATCATCGCCGATTAATTGTTCAATTGCTTTAAGAATACTCTCGGAGATAGTCTGAGCATTTTGACTTTCTGGATTGACGTAGTTCCATAATCTTTCCACAGGCTTTCCATTAAGAACGTGCCGAAAAACAATAATCAACTGAAACTCACAAGATACATCTGTGGTCTCATCGACGATTTTTGTAATATAATCGTTACGTTTAATTTGTTTACCAACCTCCTCATGGTACACTTCCAACATGCATTGCAATAGGTCCTTCTGAATTGTCTTAGAAGTGCCTTTAAACACTGCTGCTTGATTCAAATGACCTTTAAGCTGTTTATCGAGTTCCGCACTAAACTTTATTCACTCACGGAAAGCCCCCTTTATTCTCAAAGACGCCAGATTCTTCGTGGCCCCTGAGTGCCAGTTCCAACGCACCACAGAACCGAACACAGTTTACTATTAACTTCAAAATATATCTGTTTTTGTCTACTTCTTTGTTATGGTTGTTAATTGTTTTCCTATATTGGGAGTCCAATTTCTGCTGAACGTTCGTTTCCCCTAGAAATGACAGACTCAGAACATTATTCATGTGTCGCTCTGACATTTCATGTGCTTTCAATTTCGACCATATGTGCCCAATATCTGTTATTCCTGTCTTACACCAATGAACATCTCCCCCAAATAACACGCATGGAAAACAAAAAACAGCATTTCTTTCGTCACAGCCACAGATCCATTTGTTTTTTCTGGTAAATTTCTGGACTGAACTTGCGACATGGATTTTGGGTTGCTGTTGCAGACTCAGATTTGGAAGTGGCCTACCCAGGATTTTTATCTCCATTTTTTCATTGAGAGTCCTGGTGCTGAATGGAGTTTTTAGTAAATCGGTTATTTTGTTCATGTTTGTAACTTCCACAGACAACTGGATTTTCACTTGAAGAAAACACTCTACACAACTGCACTGTTTTAATTACGGGACCACAAAATTAACTTCAACTGAACTCACGAACATAAACAAAAATACTGGATTTCGCGGGCTAAAACGTTAGTGTTTCGTTCTGTACCAATAACAAAGCTGCTTCGAAATATACTAAAATTGAAATAATGTATTTTCGTTTCAGAATGCAGTATCGTAGCTATAATCAAAAAGGTATACTTTTATTTATAAGCATATTTATGTGTCTTATTTGTGTGCCCATTGAGTTAAACTTCATTTTGCGTTTCCAAATGCATCAGTATTACATTGCAGCACGCCGGTAGCCCTGCAGCAATAGAACGCTGAGCTGGAATGTGTTCAGCTGCTGCCACTAGGTGTCAGGATAGTGCTTCTGGCCTTTACTGCTCGCTAGATTAAGGAAAGGCAAACCTACATTTTTAGCTTTTGTAGATTTGGAGAAAGCGTTTGACAATGGTGACTGGAATACACTCTTTCAAATTCTGAAGTCAGCAGGGGTAAAATACAGGGAAAGGAGAGTTATTTACAACTTGTACAAAAGCCAGACCGCAGTTATTAGACTCGAAGGGCATGAAAGGGAAGTATCAGTTGGGAAGGGAGTAAGACAGGATTTTAGCCTTTCTCCGATGTTATTTAATTGTACATTGAGCAGGCGGTGAAGGAAAGCAAGGAAAAATATGGAATAGGGATTAAAAGTTCAGGGGGAAGAAATAAAAACATTGCGTTTTGCTGACGACATTGTAATTCTGTCAGAGACAGCAAAGGACCTGGAAGAGCAGTTGAATGGAATGGACAGTGTGTTGAAGAGAGCGTATAAAATGAACATTAACAAGAGCAAAACAAAAATAATGGAACGCGGTCTTAGGAAATCGGACGATGCTGAAGGAATTAGATTAGGTAACGAAACAATGAAGGTGGTAGATGAGTTTTGTTACTTGGGCAGTAAAATAACAAATGATGGTCGCAGTACAGAGGATATAAAATGCAGAATGGCCATGGGAAGAAAAGCATTTTTGAAAAAGAGAAATTTGCTAACATTGAATATTAATTCAAGTGTAAGGAAGTCTTTTGTGAAGGCATTTGTGTGGAGTGTTGCCTTGTACGGGAGTGAAACATGGACGATAAGCAGTGCGGACAGGAAGAGGATAGAGGCTTTTGAAATGTGGTGCTACAGAAGAATGCTGAAGATTAGGTGGGTAGATCGCATAAATAATGAAGAGGTACTGAACAGAATTGATGAGAAAAGGAATTTTTGGCATATCCTGACTAAAAGAAGGGATTGCTTGGTAGGACACATTCTTAGAAATGAAGGAATCGTAAATTTAGCATTGGAGGGAAGTTTGTGGGGTAAAAATCCCAGAGGGAGGCCAAGAGACGCGTATAGTAAGCAGATTCAAGTGGATGTGGGTTGCCGTTCTTAGGAGGAGATGAAAAGACTTGCTCAGGATAGAGTAGGGTGGAGAGCTGCATCAAACCAGTCTCCGGACTGAAGACCATAACAACAACAGCGGATGAAAAGTAAGCTCTGAGCCATTGCAATTTTGGCACTACGTCGGCCATAAGGATCGCGTATCAACGCCTGCCCTAGGTTTACACACAGGGCTTACGAGCGCAGACGGTGCAATCTGGAGCTGGCCGCGAGAGTGCGGGCGCGCTGCCTAAAGCGCCGAGAACGCGCCTGTTCAAATCGGAGAATAACTTACATGCTTAATGCGTTATGTGCAGTTCCCGTACAGTTCTTTCTTTCTTCTTCATACAAGTGGCGCCATGGCACAGCAGCGCTACCCCAGAAGCCGCCCCTGGTTTAAGTAGTTTGTCGGCCTAGGGACCGATGACCACAGTGGATACGTTGCATAGATCTACACAAATGTGGACATTTTGGAGCGTGTACGGTCAGACAGGGCCCAGTCACGGCGCTCGCCTGCCTCGTGCGCGCTCGACCACACGGCCGCACGCGCGCGCAGCCCCGCCTGCGGTTTGGAGACTCACTTTTTGTGGCTTCTCTTCGACGAGCTGGCTCCGCGCTTGTCTTCGCGGTCGCCTTTGCCTCTCAGACGGACGCTATTGTTTCGTTTTTTCACTGTGCTACCGTCTCAACAATTACAGAGTATCAGAAACGACTTGTTATCCAGTATTGCTCCACCCTTTGGGATCCCCAGCCAGCCACTCTTTGAGGGCATGGCGCAGTACTTCAGACCAACTCTGATACTCGCGCCTGAAACAGGAAATAATTACGATACGCGAAAATTACAGAAAAGTAGGACTAGCGACCGAAAAACAAGTACTACAAATTGGCGAAAATTGTAGTCGTTCGAGATTGTGTAGAAAAGAATGAGCGGCAAAGATTTAGATGGATACAGAACGCTTTAACCTATACTAATAATAAATCTGTAAATGTAGGTCTGTCGCTGTTCAATTCAATCTTCAAAATTTCTGGACGAATATTCATGTGGTTTTCACATGTAACATGAGAAAAGTTTGGGTCAGCATATAGGCATAATTTTGACAAAATCTGTTCACAAAAAAAAAAAAAAAAAAAAAAAAAAAAAAAAAAAAAAAAAAATAATAATAATAATAATAATAAGATAAAAAAGGTATCGTATTTTTAAGTGTTTTCAGTAACCGCCATGTCTGTTTGTACAACTGTTAAAAACCTCTTATATTCAAAACTACTCCACGAATTTGCATGGGGTTTTCACAGGTAACTTGAGCGTAACTCTGGACAACATACAGACTTCGTTTCATAAAAACCGGATCACGGAAAAAAAGAATATCCTAATTTGAAATTTTTTATCTACGACTGTCATGTCTCCAAAACTCCTTCACGAATTTTCATGGGGTTTCCACATGTAACTTGAACATATCGTGCAGTTACATAAAGGCTTTAATAACTAAAATCGGATCAGACAAAATAAAGATATAATAAACACTTGTTTAAAAGCCATTGTGTATGTCTATTAGTTGACGGTAATCTCTAAAAGTACTATACGAACTTTCATGAGTTTCCACAAGGAAATTGAGAATAGTTTGGAGAATAAGATAGGCTTCATTTCATCAAAATCGGATCAGAGGAAGGAAAGATATCGTAATTTGAAGTTTTATGTCTATACAATGCTTATAAGTATCGTATAGTACAGCGAATCTCGAAGAGTACTATACGAACATTCATGGGGTTTCATAGGTCAAGTGAGAGTACCTTGGGGCAACATATAAGCTTCATTTCATCAAAATCGAATCAGTGAAAGAAAACATATCGTAATTTGTAGTTTCTGGTGTATATCATGCTTAAATTGCAGCGTAGTGTAGCATGTGATAGAGGCGCTGTTACTTACATAATATACCAAAAAATTAATAAATGGGGATGATGCGTTTTTTTTCCACTACCGTGTAATACAGTCAAACAATGGCTATGGTTTTACTCACGGCAGCGGTGTAGTGTATTGATGTTGGCAACGGCCGTTGAATCCTTTTTGAAAAGTCAGTCACGTACAATGAAGGGAAAAATTCTTTGTGTTGATAATGAAATAAATAATTAATATTGTTCCGATCAGTAAATTAATGATCCCCATAAAGAGAATATTTCGTTGCCGATGTTAACATACTGAACCGCTGCAACTACACGTAAAATTTAACTCAGGTACGACAAAAAACAATTTTTTTACTAGCTGTATCCCGCATGCCTTTCAATAACATGGAAAGAAAAACAAGTTCTTCTACCGCGGGTATCATTTGAATTTAAAACATAATGAAGTTCCTTTGCGTCTATCGACGTTTTCGTTTACTAAGAATTTTTAGTAAGGAAACACGAATTTATGGAGTTTCTGATTTCGGTGCGTACTTATTACATCTCGAGTTCATTCTGTTTAGGAATGCCTAGAAAACGGTGCAGTACAGAACAGAACAAATAGAGGCCCTGTTAGTTACGCAGTGCACCAAACAACTAATAGTTTATGCTACTGCATTTAAAAAAAATTTCTTTTCGAGGTTATGCCATAAATCAGAACCGAACCACGAAAGGTGTTGTTGGTTTTGTAGTGCTGCAAGGAAACAATACATGATCGTGTTGTGCGAATTCCCTCAATAACAGAAGTATTTTGAATTAAGACCCGCTATATTATCTCTGCAAATAGAAACTAACACTGAACAGCGAGTTGCTGATTACACTTTGTATATTTATGGCCTTACGACGTTTCTTCTCTTCTTTTGACAGGGAACATTTGAATTTAAGGCATAACGACATTCCTTCACGTTTATCGATGCTCTAATTTATATAAGAATTCTTTGCAAGGAAAATGGAATTTATGTAGTTCCCTTTCTGATTTCGGTGTATCCTCATTACATTTTGAGTGTGTTCTGTTTAGGAATGCCTTGCAAACGCTATAGTACTGGAAAGGACAAAGTGAAGCGACGTTAGTTACATAATACACCAAATAACTAATTATGGCGTTCGGGGAAACGGCCGTTGAATGCTTTTACAAAAAATAGTCACGTAGAATGAGAGCAATAATTCTTTATATTCACTATTAAAGAAATAATTTACGCTGTTCTGGTCAGTAAATTAATCATCCTCCTAAAGTGCATTGTTCGTTACCAACTATAGCAAACTAAACCGCTGTCATTGCAAGTAAAATTTAACCCAGGTAGGAGACAAAAAAAGTTTTTTTTTCTTTCTAGCTGTATCCCGTATGCTTTGGACTGTCATGGAAAGAAAAGAAGTGGATCTTTCGACGAGTATAAACACTAAATTGTAGATAGAGCAGAAATATCTATGGCGTGAACATTGCGTTCCGTGCATCTTCTCAACATTAAGCTGGAATTACCACGTGATATTAAAACAAATTCACGCTTTCCACGCATTTATTTGCTTTTACAATTGATTTTTACTGCATTATCTGCAAAGAAGGTCACCTCCTTTTCGCAGAGCAACCACATAACATGAAATAATATCTAAAGAAATGTGTCACACAAGCTACAAGAAAGTTGAGGAAGCATCGCTAAAATGGCCATTTACACATAGCGTCTTAACCAAACAAAAAAGGGACCAAGATAAAGTCAGCGATTTAGTAGATTTTTCCAAATATCATGGGACATTTCCACCTTAATGTTGAGGACAGAAAATCTGTTCTGCGCATCTGAATGCTCACTCCAGAGATATTTCTGCTCTGTGCGAGCCACTAGAGATAACACACACGCGAACGACAAACTCATCAGAAACCTCTCTGCTTTCATAATTGTTCTGTAAAATATTGTGATTAAAATTTGTGATTACTTACTTTCGTAGTGGACCATTTTAAAACAGAGAAAGACAATTGTACTTAGAGTTATAATCCGACTTCTGAAAATATAGTTCTATAAGACAACTTCGTTCTTTACTAAGTAATCACTGCAGGACGTGGGGACATGTATTAGCTGAAACACAGTCAAGACAATTCTCTGGAAATACTACTGTATTTAATGGAAAGTTCTACACAGACGATCAGCTGACACCATTCCTTCAACGATTAGCCATACTTACTTTATCGCACATTGACACCACCATGACGTCTTATTTAAACAGACATGAACTGCTCTGTTGATTGAATTACCAGACTCTCAGCATTCGTCGAGTTTTCGATAATATGGAGCATAGCATACAGAATAACTACATTGTCCCCAGTGCTATTCTATAAGATACTAATACTTCAGCATAGCCGGCCGCGGTGGCCGAGGGGACTGAGGCGCTCCAGTCACGGTCTGCCTGGCCACTATGGCCGAGGGTTCGAATCCCCCCTCGGGCATGGATATTTGTGCCGTCCTTAGTATTAGCTAGTTTGTAAGTAGTTTGTAAGTTTAGGGACTGATGACCCCGTAGTTAAGTTCCATAGACTTTACAAACATTTGAACATTTGAACTTCAGCATGCACTTACTGTGAGAGATAAACAGTTAAGTACTACGCCATAGAACCAATACATGGCGCTGTTATTATTACTACTATTTCTCATCTCAACGATAGAAGTGTTTTCAGAATTTTACACCAAACAGACAATTACACACAGCAGTCTTAACTTTATGAACACAACCTAAATTGAATTTACATCGTTCGGAGTACGGACGTAAATTAATTTCACGTTTTGTATGAAAAACTTTATGAACATTCGTCGTTTTCGAGAATGACTTCTACTTAAATTTTACATCTTGGCTAGGAGAACTGAGTTTATTGATAGAGCGATCCAACAGGGATTCTGTTTTTGCTGACATATGTCCGGAAACCTAAAAAACCACGATATGCATAGGTCCCTCTTCAACAACCTTTGCGAAGCACGGGCATATATATATATATATATATATATATATATATATATATATATATATATATATATATATATAAAGGAGGGACGGGGTGCGATTCGAAGCGCAAACGGTCACATAAACGAGCCATGTCAGTCCGACTCGCATTGAAGCGGACACGCGTGTTGAGAGTCAACAGTTATTGACTAAAATACCGCATCTGATGCAGAGGCAGTGCTATAACGGAACTTCAGCCCAACTAAAGCAAGGCAAACCAGGTGGTACCAAAAGAAAATTCCAAGGCCAGGTGAGACTGGAAGTGTAGCGTAGTGGACGATAACGATTTTGCGATATTGATAACGTAAAGGACATACCTCAAGGGGAAACTGTGTCAGACGTATGACAAATAGGTGGGTAATGCTACTATGCCCGCGGCGGAGTGGCCGTAAGGTGGTGCAGATCACAAAAATTTGTAGTGGAGGCCCGAAAGAAACAAGTGCGTGGGTACAAAATTTTTGAAGATAAATTTATTTATTTATTTATTTGTCATTTTTTGTATAGAATTAATGTGTGTCTTTTGCACGTCCTTCCCTGTATTAACGTCACACGGCCTATAACCTTGGGTCTGAGAGGGATAAGTTAGGGCGGACTGCAGCAGAGCAGAGTGAGTATAGCTGGAGTGTTGTGTGGCCGGGCGCCGCCTCTGCTGCGACAACAGCCGGAAAGCGACTCTGTGCCAGCTGCTAGCTGCTGGTCCCTCAGTGAGTGCGCGGAACGTCTCTGTACTGTTTACATCATTAATTCACTTTTAGTTTATCTCTAGTAGTATCTGGAGTAGCCGAGCGGTCTAAAGCACCTCGCTGCGGATCGCGCGGTTGTTCACCGTGGAGGTTCGAGTCCTCCCTGGGGCATGGGTGTGTGTGTTTGTCCTTAGGTTAGTTTACCTAGGTTTAAGTAGTTTGTAAGCTACGGACTAAATGTTCAAATGTTTGTAAATCTATCGGACCAAACTGCGTGGTCATCAGTCCGTAGCTTACAAACTACTTAAACCTAGGTAAACTAACCTAAGGACAAACACACACACCCATGCCCCAGGGAGGACTCGAACCTCCACGGCGAGCAACCGTGCGCTCCGCAGCGAGACGCTTTAGACCGCTCGGCTACTCCACCGCGGCAAGCTACGGACTGATGACCACGCACTTTGGTCCGATAGATTATAGACATGAACATTTTGAACAGGAAACAACACACAAGAGCACTTTCAGTTAAAAAAAAACTTCAGAGCACCACTTTTTCAGAGAAACAGCCTTCAACTTCTCGTGATTCCCCACATTTGCGTTCGGCTGAAGTAATATTTGAATTTGAATCAAAGTGTTTGTCTTCTGCGGAAACTATAGACAAAGTGTTTTAAGACAAACAAAATTGAGCGATCACCTCTTTCTTTTATATACCTATATTTCCCGCTCTTTATTTTTTTCTGGTTGTCCAATCCTTTCCATCAATGGGTGAATTCAATAAGAAAAGTCATTCAAAGCAGCTATCAGTCGCCTAGGTTCTGTATCAACAGGGTATTAGTGCCTCTAAATACTTACGAAATGATCCTACATTTATTCTGGTCAAGTGCAACGGATAACGACTTTAAACATGAATCTAGAAGCCTGTCAGTCACTTTGCTGGTCATTGCGTCTAAACTATATGATTCTTATTTCTCTATTGGGTTGGAAAAGATTATCCTTTGGCTCACTAATCATCGTGTGACCTGGAGGGGATAGCTGGGTTGTTCTGTTAAGTAGAACGGAGTGGCGTGGGAATATAGCCGTACATTTATTCAACACATTATCAAGGATTTACCCTCTCACATTTAACAAAAACTAACAACACTTTTGTATTATTAACAACATATTTGATCTCCTAAATCAGTGATTTAAATATCCTTCCTCTTGTACAGACGCATATCTCGATTCATTCGGGTTAGCACGCTGCATTTACTGTAACATGCCAAAGGGCTGTAGCGTCAATGAAAAGACGCATAAACTTAATAAAGATTCCCCATGTTAATTAACCATGCGAGCAGATGAGAACACTGAACAACGACCTTAATTTCATACTAAACATTTCCAACTAACGAGAAAGTCCAGAAGGACACTTTGCCTCATAGCTGATTCCAAACGCAAACAAAAAGTTCCCTCATTTCCCGAATAAAAATCACCGACAACTCCCCGGAATTCGTCATAAACGGCTAATAAATCATTCTATGACACAACACATTCAAAGCCAGCGCAAACTTAACACAAATTTCACATATTTTCTACCTTTTATCTCGGAGCTACTGATACTTACCATCGACTCCAGTCAGAGTTCAGACCACTTGTGCCTATCATGGGCGTTCCTCAGCCCAACCAACTTTTCCCTTCCACTTGGCTGAGCCACCTACCAGCCTCAACACCTGCTTGCAACTGCCTGCTATCGACTTGTACCTCCCAGACTCAAAGTAACCCCTCTGCGAATTCTCGCACAAACCAGAAGTTGGCAAACCTTTCCCCGAAGCATGCACCAACTATCGCTGAGCAAACGATGCTAACGCCCTCATGCCACATGGAACCACCCCGCATACACACTCACGAGGGCAGGGACATGGCTTCTGTGGAGCCAGGCTGCTTGCTTTTCTGGTTATTTGACAGACAGCCTGCAACTAGCAGTCTTGTTTCCACCCGCATGGCGTAATGAACTTGTAGAAAAGAAATAAATAAATCACCTGCTTGATTTTTATCATTAACAGCACCATTATTAATTGATAATATCGAACGAATTAATTGAATTTACTCAAAACCATGAAAGGGTACAAAACAGTACCGTTTCAAAATAACAAGTCCATTGATTTGCGTAGGAAAGTTTCCGTTATTAACTCCTTCACATACAACAATTTAACTAGGATCGGTGCTCAGGAGGGAAGCGTGAGTGGGGGAAGGCACCAGCCCAAGAGGAATCCGTACAGTGGTGGATCTGCATCCTCATTCTGCACATCGCGAGGACTGCTGTAAAAAAGTTCTATGTAACCTTTAGACGTAGGTCAAGAGAAAGAGGGCGTCTGGAAGACAGACATTGACCACGGACTTTTCTGCCACTGGACCTTGGTGATGTCTTCAGCTGTTGTCCCGCTGCGCCCGGCACTCTGCTGACGGACGGACGGTCCGCCCTCCCTTCTGGAGCCACAGACCGCGCGCCCTCCTCACAACCCCCTCCTCGTTTTGTTTTCTGAAAGACTACGCACGAATAAAATTTGTAACGAGGCCGGCACTCGAACCCGACTCCTGCTGCTCACTAGGTAGATGCTACGCCCGAGCCGCCGGCCGTGCAGTTCGCACCCCGTTCACCGTGGAACCGCAGTTTGCAGCGCGCAGGCCGCAGGCGTAGCAGGCATTTGATTTCGCAACGGGTTTTCAAGATGCGGTCGTCGTTAAAAAATGTATCGTTAAAAGAACTCTAAGCATACGTCGACGGTTCTCGATTTTCTTCGAACAGGTGCGAACCAGGTTACGTTGTTGGTTTTGTAACCAGTCTAAAACTTCCATGAAGGCACTGGCCGTCTTTTCTCACAGAGGGAGAAGTCTGCTAACACGGCGATTATTTTCGAAATAATTGACGTTATATACTTTTTCCCCCTGACTGTCTGTGTATCGTTTTAGTTCTACTGCCCACCATGCATATCCCACGTCGATCTATACAGGCGCTCCAGTCACGGTCTGCACGGCCACTACGGTCGGGGGTTCGAATCCCCCCTCGGGCATGGATATTTGTGCCGTTCTTAGTCTTAGCTAGTTCATAAGTAGTTTGTAAGTGTAGGGACTGATGACCCCGTAGTTAAGTCCCATAAGCCATACAAACATTTGAACATTTCAGTTAAATCAGTCTTATCTGGAACAAAATAAACTTCTCGGAGTAAACGAACATTAATGTTGTGCATATCCTTAGCATAATTCTTCTCTTACTGTTGGTTGTCGCCGAAACAAACTGGCTGTGTTACAGTTGTTTCGATTTCTCTGTATCCTTATGGCACGTAATTCGGATGGTTTCTGCTTTTCGCAGCTACTGCCGATCCGCTTACTACAAGGCAAGAGCTTTCTTTGCCGGTTTCCCTTTTAAAGTTATTTGAAAGATAAAGAGATAGTTCCGCTTCGTGATGCAATGAATATTACGGCACAAGTTCAATTAATCTCATACCGAAGACTCCGCATGTAAGGAAACACTTGAGTTTGATTTCAAGAAAAAGGGGAAACCCTGAGTACGAAGAAAGCAGTCACGAATAAAAATGGTATCTGCTCCGTCCTCTGAGGATTATTAAAAGACTAGATTAAAAGTTGAACCCCAGCGTTCAAATGTTCAAATGTTTGTTAAGCTTAAGGGACTAAACTACGGGGTCATCAGTCCCTAAACTTACAAACTACTTATGAATTACCTACAACTAAGGACGGCACAAATATCCATGCCCGAGGGGGGGATTCGAACCCCCGACCGTAGTGGCCGTGCAGACCGTGACTGCAGCGCCTCAGTCGTCTCGGCCACCGCGGCCGGCGAACCCCAGCGTTGCCAGGGTATTTATTTATTTATTGCTGCCATTTTTCCCTAGGTATAAATTCATTTGTATAAGGGCTGTATGTATGTAAAATCTTTTGGGAATACAATTAGTAGTAAAGACGTAATAGATTAAAACTTGGTGCGTGATAGCGCGGTTTTCCATAAACGTTACTGTTTTTGTGGTCATATCTCATCAACTACGTGTCACTGTGATACAATTTAGAAGGTACATTCAGTTATACGTTTCTATACTGTCTGTAAAATTTCCTGCAGCTATAATTAAAACTGTACAAATTACAAATTGTAACATCATACCGAATGCCGTAGTTTTAGTCCATGAACAGCGGAATGTTACTGTTTACGTGCTCATATCTCATGAGCTACGTGTCGGAATGTGATACAATTTACTCGCTACATTCAACTACATATGTGTATACTGTCTGTAAAATTTCCTGTCGCTACAATTTGTAGTGATCAAATTATAAATTGTAGCGTCATACCGAGAGCCGTAGTTTAACTCCATAAACAGCGGAAAAGTAGTAAGCGAGAAACTTTTCTCCTTTCATCATTTTACTATGGTTGCCAGCGAGAATGAGTTTAATAAAGGTTTGAAATTATGTTTAAAGTTTGTTGCAAGTCGCTAAGTACTGTCATTCTCATACAGTGTGTGTCGAAAATCTCGCCGCATTATATGGCATTTTTTGCGATTTCTATTGGTTATGACGTAATATCTTTTGAACTATGTGCCGTATGTGATTCTTAACCATGCAGCAATTGTACGTCACGGCAGGGAATGTGTGTACCAAATTTGGTTGAAATCGGCCCAATGTTTTAGGAGAAAATGAGCAGCATTGTCGCAAAATGCAGCAGTTTTTCGCGCATTTCATTGTTTATGACGTCATATCTCGTCAACTATATATCGTATGTGATTCTTACACTTACGGCGATCGTCCTCATGGATTGAAGCTTACGTGTACAAAATGTCATAAACATTTGAACAAAACTGTAGATTTGTATGGAACACGTACAAACATACGGACACTCTGCTTTATATATTAGATGTCGAATCATCGCATTGCAGATATTAGCCAAACCTTCCAGTTTGATAAGGCGGTAATTTTTTTTATAAACATGAGCATGAGGACTCGGCTTCGAATACCGGGTTTGGTATAGATTTCATTTCTATAAATTAATAAAATGCAGCAATCAGTTGCTTGTGATTATTTATTTTTAACGACCGGTTTCGGGCGCTTGAGTGCCCTTCTTCTGGTCTATTTTTGTATCGTTGCTTAACGAATGTACATGCTAGTCGGAGAATCAACGCTAATGCTAATGCTTCAGCCAATTAATAATTATCAGGAAGACCCCGCACAGTAAGTAAAACGTAAACGCAAAAAAGAATTTGCGCAGAAAGTTCCGGAGTTTGTTAACAGATCGTGTATGCTTGTCTTATACTTCACGGAATTAAAAATATCTCGGCTGCGTTTGGCGAAACCTTTTCCTAAGCTCTACAACTTATAAACGTCCACCTAGCGTATTTGGGAATAAAAATGGCTGGCCTTTCGGTGGCTCCCCAGTTCTGTGCCGTCGTTCCCCCAGCAGGACTACAGGAAACAGAACTGTGCACGCCGTGGGCACGGCGCCTTATCTCAGAGGGCGGCTTGCATTTCCGCGACGTTCTGGCGCGCTGCAGAACTCTGGCAGTGTAGCGAGATCGTCCGCAGATAGCCGTCGCCGTCGCCGGTCACCGGTCACTGGTGGGCGGCTATCTCGCCACGCGGTATCTGCGCCGGCAATTTGCCGACTGCAATTGCCGCCGCATACCCCGCGGCTTTCCACTCTTATTTTTGGTGTCCAGTCGGATGACCGCAATGCGGCACAAGCGATAAGAAGGCAAATTAGCCGCGTTCCGTGTTTTGTGTGCAATGCCATCGCCAATTTACTCAATGTGTGGCGATAGTGCGACATCAACGCTCCACTTAATGTACAAACAGCCATTAAATTACGTACAATTATGTATAATGGAATAGTTAACACCCGTATATTTGATACTAAGATTTAGTGTATGCCTCAGTGAATTATGTATTGAGCACATACAATCTAATATATAAAGCAGCGTGTCCGTAAGTATGTACGCTTTGCCTACAAATCTACAGTTTTTTTTTTCAATCTTTATGAAACTGTGTAAGAATCACATACGATATGTAGTTCACGAGATATGACGTCATAAACAATGAGATGCGCAAAAAACTGCTGCATCTTGCGACAATGCTGCTTATTTTCTCCTAAACCATTGGACCTATTTCAACCAAATTTGGTACACGCATTCCTTACCCTGAGGTAACAATTGCTGCATACGGCACATGGTTCAAAAGATATTACGTCATAACCAATAGATATCGCAAAAAATGCCAGACAATGCGGCGAGACTTTCGAAATACACTGTATGAGAATGATAATACTTAGCGACTTGCAACAAACTTTAAACATAATTTCAAACCTTTATTAAACTTTTTCTCGCTGGCAACCATAGTAAAAATGATGAAAGGAAAAAAGTTTCTCGCTTACTACTTTTCCGCTGTTTATGGAGTTAAACTACGGCTCTCGGTATGACGTTACAATTTATAACTTGAACAATACAGATTATAGCGACAGGAAATTTTACGGAGAGTATACACACATATAGTTGAATCTGGCTTCTAAATTTTATCACAGCACGACATGTAGTTCATGAGATATGAGCACATAAACAGTAATGTTCCGTTGTTCATGGACTAAAACTAACGCATTCGGTATGACGTTACAATTTATAATTTCTACAATACAAATTGTAGCCGCAGGAAATTTTACAGACAGTATAAACACATATACTTGAAAGTACCTTTTAAATTGTATCACAGTATGACATGTAGTTCATGGGATATGAGCACATAAACAGTAACTTTCATACAAAACTGCCTCATCACGCACCAAGTTTTAGTTTATTATTTCTTTACTACTAATTGTATTCGCAAGAGATTTTAAAACATTCAGCCCTTATAGAAATGAATACATACCTCATAAATTGCCAGAATAAAGAAATAAGTATCGGGGCAACGCCGGGTTTTCAGCTAGTCTAATACATAAAGCTGAGTGTCCTTATGTTTGTACATGTTGCATACGAATCTACAGTCTTGTTACAATCTTTATGAAATTTTGTACACGTAAGCTTCAATCCATGAGAACGGTCACCGTAAGTGTAAGAATCACATACGATATATAGTTCACGATATATGACGTCATAAACAATGAGATGCGCGAAAAACTGCTGCATTTTGCGACAATGCTGCTCATTTTCTCCTAAACCACTGGACCGATTTCAACCAAATTTGGTACACATATTCCCTACTGTGAGGTAACAATTGCTGAAGGGTTAACAATAAGAATCATGAAACATGGTTCAGAAGATATAACGTCATAATAGGAATCGCAAAAAACTGCCTTAAAATACAGCGAGATTTTATAAATACGCTATATGAGAATGAGAGTACTTAGCGACTTGCAACAGACTTTAAAAATAATTTCAAACCTTTATTAAACTTTTTCTCGCTGACAACCATAGCAAAACGATGAAAGGAAAAAAGTTTCTCGCTTACTACTTTTCCGCTGTTTATGTAGTAAAACTACGGCATTCGGTATGACGTTACAATTCATAATTTCTACACTATAAATTGTAGCCACTGGAAATTTTACAGACAGTATACACGCATATAGTTGAGTGTAGTTTCTAAATTGTATCACAGTACGACACGTAGTTCTTGAGATATGAGCTCATAAACAGTAACGTTCATGGAAAAGCACCACAGCACGCACCAAGTTTTACTCTATTACTTCTTTACTACTAACTGTATTCCCAAGAGATTTCAAACATACACCCATTATACAAATGAATATATACCCGAAAAATGGCAGGAAGAAAGAAATAAATACCCGGTGTCATGAGAAAAGGGGTTTCGATAAAAGTTCATTATTAGATGTCATATGTGATAACAAATTCTCAAAAGTAACCACTTTCTAAACTGGTATAAGTTTGACAGTTCCTAAAAGCTTGTTTTTGTTGCCTAGTGATACTGCCCAAAGATATTCTTAGGTGCAGTCCGTAACTTTTTGAATTGACGGTAATCAGACAATAATTCCACTAAACCCGCTTCATACACGACCACACTTCAAGTAAAATCCACAAATTATAAGTTCAGTCTTGTACAGAGCACAGAATTAATCATCTGACTTATTGGTTGTAGTCCTTCGTATCCAAACCTAATTAAATTCAGTTCAGAATCCTATCGAGCGTTGGCAACAGGATCGATAAATATTACATTGACAACCATAAGTAAAATCTTTTCTGTTATATTACTCCGTTTGGAAGACTATATCTTCAACTAAGAATGTATCTATATGAACGAAAATTACTCTTCTATAGGCTTCCAAACTCAAAACTCTGTCTTTTATTAAATAATAATACAGTTCCACATATACTCTCTCATACGTACACGAAGCCGTCACAGATAATTAAACACTTTGACATCGATCCGTTGCATATCATGACTTGGCATAGGCTGTGACATACCTGACATCAAACGACAAACTGAACAATTTTTACAATGCAATAATGTACACAATTTTTTTTTTTTTTTTTTTTTTTTTTTTTGGGACGATGAAGCTTTGCAATCAACAAGGCGCAGCAATCCTCGTCGAAGCCTTCGGCGCGGAACAAATAGCGGCCAGCTATTCAGCTCCGGCTGCGAAGACGCTGCTCCCGCGAATTGCATCACCTTTTAATCAAATTACGTGGTTATGGTATATCGCCACAAATTTGCGACTGGCTAGGGTATTCCTGTCAGAGAGGACACAGCTTGTAGTAATCGATGGTAAGGCATGGACTAAAACAGAGGTGATATCGGGCGTTCCACAGGGAAATGTTATTGGTCCTCTCCTGTTCCTTATTTACATAAACGATTTGGGAGGAAATCTCAGCAGCTCTCTTAGGTTGTTTACCGTCTAGTAAAATCATGCGAACATGAAAACCAACTGCAGAACGATCTAAATAAGATATCACTATGATATAAAAATTGGCACTTGACTCTACATAATGAACAGTGTGAAGTCGTCCACATGACTATGAAAAGAAATACAACAAATTTGTGTACAACATAGATCAATCAAGAGTGAAGGGCGTAAACTCCACAAAATACCTAGGAATTACTATTACTTCAGACTTAAAACTGGAAAGAACACGTAGATAATGTCGTGGGAAAGGCGAACCAGAGACTGCGTTTTATTGGCAGAACCCTTGAAAGATGCAACAGAACTACTAAAGAAATTGCATACAGTACGCTTGTCCGTCCTTTTTTGGAGTATTGCTGCCCAGTGTGAGATCCTTATCAGGTCGGTTTGACGGATGACATCGTAAGAGTCCGAAGAAGGGCAGCTCGTTTCGTATTGTCACGATACAGGGGAGACATCATCACGGAAATGATACAGGATCTGGGATGGGAATCATTACAACGGCGCTTATCGCTGCAGCGTGCGCTACTTACGAAACTCCAATCGCCAAAATTCTCCTCCGAATGCGAAAATATATTGTTGACTCCCACTTACAAAGGTAGAAGTGATCATCAGAATAAAATACGAGAAATCAGAGCTCGAACGGAGAGATTCGGGTATTCTTTCTTCCCGCGCGCTATTCGAGAATGGAATGGGAGATAAAATAGTATAACGGTGGTTCGATGAACCCTCTGCCAGGCACTTAAATGTGATTTGCAGATTATTCTATGTTGATATAGATAGTTGGATATCGAGAGATTCGAACTAGTTAATTGCTGCAAGTTTTGCGTCTACAAAGTCTCTCGGGGTAGCCACGCATTTTCTTTTTGGGCAGTCGCGTAGAATGTGTTCCAGCGTTTGTGTGGACGTTCCGCAGTCGCTTTGCTGATCAGCGGTAATTCGCTACTTGTTAGCGTTGCTTTGGTCAGGGCGTGGCCATTTCTGATTCGGTTGATGGAACTCCATAACTTTCTTGGTTGGCTCGTACCCGGAAGTTGGACGGTCGGTCTATATTGCCTAAATTCTTCTGGCCATGGAAGGACGTCCACTGATTTCTCCTCTCGTCTTTAGATTACAGCTGTAGAGGGCGAGTTGGCCGGTACTCGCCCACTATCCGTTCTCTAGATTTTAGTCTGGAGTGTTCCATGAATAGGTAGGTCTCTGTATCGTCTGAGTCTCATCCATTCGTGTGTTGCTGATGTTGTTGCAGATTTGGAGGGGCAATACTGGCGACTACTGCCAGCCAAGCTCGTGGTCTCGATTTAAGAGTTCTCGTCACGATCCTCATAGCTTCATTTAGAATGACATCTTTTTGTCGACATGGCTACTTCTATCCCAAACAGGAGAACAGTATTCGGCGACAGGACACACAATTGCTTGTGCTCAGGTTCTTAAGATGTTTGCGTTAGGTCCCCAGCTAACACCAGCCAGATTCTATGATAAATTATGCAAAACACGTCTTGTTTACTACGAAAGCAGCTGCCAAAGAGACGCTGTAAGTGTGTTCTGTGAACTCTGTGCGACGTCTCCACCGGCCGTGGGCGCAGAAGGCCGTCTGGCTCTCTCTCTGGGCCAGGCGTTCAGGAGAGTGACGGCTCATTTAGTTGCAGCCCTTTCAGACCTGGCGTCCAATACATTGGACACCTACATTTTATTAATTTTACAACACTATACGATTTCGCTTTACTTTTAAACGCAGTGGCCCTGTTTACTGGACATATGTCACTTATATTTTCGAGCTTCTTGCTGGCATCTGTCACCTGTCTGCCGTGCTGCAATGAAAAACACTGAACGTGGCGGACCTGTTGCGGAGTGCGTCAGACACGGTATCAGCAGTTTAAATTATTCTCTGTATTAATTTATGAATTCTATACAAACTCCACTCTGCATATAACTTACACCATAAATATGGAGTGATGTGTGGAACTGTTGACTTCTTATTTCATATCCTTAATTGCCTTCCAGACCCAGTGTTCAATTTATTTGATATTTTTTATTTTGAAAACCCAGTATGAAAATGTTTAATTTAGCTCAAATATACAATAGATATACGCTTTACTCCATTTTTAAAATAACAGCTGGCGAATAAGCCGGCCGGCGCTGTCTCCGCGGCGCGCTGCTCGACACGTGTCGACAGTAGACGACGGTCGTTCGCGATCGAACAGTTCCAAAGTAACGGTTCACAAAAGTGACCTCTAGGACCGAGCAAGTACATACGAGGAGAGGCAGCTGGCCGTTCACTCAGCTGCCTCTAGTCGGTCCCGGTCCGGAACGCAGGCGGCCGCCTCTAGTTCCCGGTCTAGTTCCAGACAGGCCGCGCGGTCGGTCCAGCTCCCGACACTTTGTTTCAGTTCCAGCTCGCTGCTCCGTTTCGAACTGTCGCCCGTACTCATTCACTTTCATACTTTTTGAACTTTCGACTACTGGTTCTTCGAGTACTCAGTTTAGCGTCCATCACCAGTAAGTTATATTTTACAAGTTTTTTATAGTTTTGTAACTTAACTGGCATAAGAACTGCATTTCGTGTAATTAGTACATGCATTTTACATGCATCGTAATGGCAAATCTGATTATTTATTTCTTCGTAATTTTTATTAGTCTTAGAAGACATCATTCAAGCGACTTTTTTATTATTCTTCATCGGCTTGATTTTTAGATTTTGTCTGCTGTATTCAAAATTTATTTTTCAATATAACTTTCAATCATTTCCCTAAAATGTAGTATAAGAGTGTTGAAATGAAAATTTTTAACTTTCCTCCCTAGCCGATACGTAACACATAAAAATAGTTCAAATGTTTGTAAATCTATCGGACTCAACTACTTGGTTATTAGTCCGTAGTTTACAAACTATTTAAACTAAGGTAAACTATACATATATTGTTTTCGCAATCAGTCTTAAGTATTGTTTATTCTCAGATCTAGATTTTAACCACTGTTTGATCATTATCAATGCTTAAAATAAAACGATTAAAATACGTAAAACATTTCGACCTCTATGTTGGAGGTTACGTTCATACTGATATGCAATGTTTTACGTGTTTTAATAATTTTATTTTAAGCATTGATAATGACCACTCAGTCGTCGAAATCTAGATCTGTGAATAAATAATGCTTACGACTGATTGCTGAAAAAAGTTTTTTAAGTCAAATAACAGTCGTTGAGCACAAGTTCCAGTATGGAATGAAGCCTGATGAAATTATTCCTGGGGTTTTATAAACAAGTTTTTAACTATTTTCATTGTCTGTTTTTTTGATAGTAACTCGATAAGAAATGAATCTTAGGTTTTAACGTCCCGCCGACAGCGACTGGATAAAAAAGAAACGGTGAACGAGTTGAAAGGAACAGTTCCCAAAGAGGAACGGTCGTCGGTGAATAAGTTCCCAATAATGAACGCGTTCCCCAACTCTAGTGGAGAACATTGAGCTGAGTACTGTACTGTCCGTTTTGCTGGCTCTTCCCAGTCGTCTGTTACTTGCTGTCAGCCACACGGCTAGACGATATAGCGTTTACGGTTGTTTCTCTTTCACCTAGAACAAGTGACTGTGGAATATGAGATCTCGGCTGTTCACAAATAAAGCAGGGAAGCAGCCGCAACGGCAGAGCTGGAACATACGATGGCAATATCGGGGTTCAGAAAGGCGATTAAACACGAAATTAAAAGCATTAGACCAGTACCTATGGTTAACTTTCCTACTCAATAGAGTTGGTGAACGTCGATAGACTACACGCAATACCAAGGAGGTGCAATCACTCCCTGATATTTAATTTCTGCAGGTAGAGGAAGGGATCAGGGATGAAATGAAGAAGCACTTCAGCATGCTGCTGCATGGAGATGGGGACAACACCACCATCAATGTCTGTAGAGTTATTAATGAAGCCCAAACCAATGGACGCCCATTAACACGGCGTGAGGTAGAAACAGCATTAAAGAGCATGCGGAATGGAAAGTCAGCAGGCTTTGATGAGCTCAGCTCAGACATGATAGGGGCAGCAGGAACAACAGGCTTAAATTGGCTGCGCAGAGTGTTATCAGTGATTTGGGAAGAAAACAAAATCCCAGAAGATTGGACTAAAGCAGTCATCATCCCTCTGTTTAAAAAGGGCAATTGGCGAAAATGTGGAAACTACAGAGGCATCACGCTGCTGTCCCACACACTGAAGCTGTTAGAAAAGATCATAGAACGGACACTTAGAAATGTAGTTGAACCCTTGCTTGAGGAAGAACAACATGGATTCAGGAAAGACCGAGGTACTATGGTAGGAAGGAAGCTTGGAGTTTAACGTCCCATCGACAGCGTGGTCATTAGAGACGGATCTTACGCTCGGATGTTTGGGTGAGGATGGGGAAGGAAATCGGGCGTGCCCTTCCAAAGGAACCATCCCGGCATTTACTTGGAGTGATTTAGGGAAATCAGGGAAAACCTAAATCCGGATGGCCGGAGGTGGATTTGAACCACCATCCTTCCGAATGCGAGTGCAGTGCGTTACCACTGCGCCACCTCGCTCGGTCGAGGTACTATGGATCTTATTTTTGCAATAAGAAAGCTAACAGAAAAGTACTGGGAATATGGAAGAAATCTTGCTATTATATTTATATATATCGAGAAAGCACATGGCAGTGTTCCTCGAAGCAAGATATGGGAATGTTTGGAAAACGTAAAGGTGCCAAAGTATCTGATAGACAAAGTCAAAATGGTATTCCAAAAGTGTTATAGCTGTGTCCAGATAAGCAACGGACGATCAGAATGGTTCCAAACAAAGAGAGCTATCCAGCAAGAAAGTGCCCTATCATCACTCCTATTTGTAATAGTCATGGACAAAATTGTAAAATCTATCAAGAAAATAGACAGAGAACCTAAAACCCCTTGTTTTTGCCGATGACTTGATGGTATGGGGAGAAATTCAAATGTTCAAATGTTTGTTAAGCTTATGGGACTTAACTACGGGGTCATCAGTCCTTAAACTTACAAACTACTTATGAACTTCTTACTAACTAGGACGGCACAAATATCCATGCCCGAGGGGGGATTCGAACCCCCGACCGTAGTGGCCGTGCAGACCGTGACTGGAGCGCCTCAGTCCCCTCGGCCACCGCGGCCAGCGTGTGGGGAGAGACAGGAGCTGAAGCACAGAGGAAACTGAATGACTGGAACAACACATTCAAAAATTTCGGGCCGCGGTGGAGTAGCCGAGCGGTCTGAAGCACCTCGCTACGGAACGCGCGGTTGCTCGCCGTGGAGGTTCCAGTCCTCCCTGGGGCATGGGTGTGTGTGTTTGTCCGTAGGTTAGTTTACCTAGATTTAAGTATTTTGTAAGCTACGGACTGATGACCACGCAGTTTGGTCCGATAGATTTACAGACATTTGAACAACAATTTCGGACTAAAGATAAGTAAAACAAAGACAGTAGAAACGACCATCAATAGGCAAGGAACAACATCAAATATATTTCTAGATGGGGCGAAAGTAGAATCTGTTTCTCATTTCAAATACCTAGGAAGCATGATCTCTAAATACAACACCTTTAAACAGGAAATACTCGGCAGAACAAACAAAGCATCCTGTTTTTACAGTCAAATAAGGAATCTTTTCTTGGATGATAAAATGCCACAAAAAGCAAAAGCAACCATGTACCATACCTATTTCGTTCCATTCAAATCCTTACATACGGCTTAGAAACGTGTACCCTACTAAACGGAGACTTCAATAGAATTCAGGCAATGGAAATGAGATTCTTTAGAACTATGAATCAAACAACCAGACACGATAAAATTAGGAATGAGATGAATAGAAAAGTAGCTGGTATTGGGGTTCGTGTCACCAGCATCATAAGGAAACGTAGACTTCAGTGGTATGGGCACTGAATGTGAATGAATAGTGAAAGGCCTGCTAAAAAGTATTTGAACCTCAACCTCATAGGAAGAAGACCGCGGGCAAGACCAAGGAAACGCCGGATAGAGACTAAGATCAGATGTGGAGGAGAAAGGAATGGGAAGACATTCTGGAACAGAAGATGTACGAAGACAGGAGGAGATGGCGAGCGCTTGTACACCACACCCGGGAAACTGGAGTTGGAAAATGATGATGAGGTCTGGCTTCTAAAAAAAATGTTCAAATGTTTGTACAACTTATGGGACTCAACTACGGGGTCATCAGTCCCTAAGCTTACAAACTACTTATGAACTAGCTAAGACTAAAGACGGCACAAATATCCAAGCCCGAGGGGGGATTCGAACCCCCGACCTGGAGCGCCTCAGTCACCTCGGCCACCGCGGCCGGCGGTCTGGCTTCTCTTAGACGACTATCAGTGTGTAGCAATACATTAATGATTTTTTTAAATAACTTGTGCGATTCTTGTCGCTGACTTCTGCCCTCTCTCTGCCAGCGTATCGATAAACATGTGATATTTGTCACGTTCAACTTTTTTTGCAACAAGCTGAAGGGAGAGAGCGGAACTGTTCGTCACTTACTGCCTTCGCCTCGATATATTAGGACGTGTTCCAGGATTTTGCCCAATTATTTTAAGTGTGAGCTGAGTCCTTTTTTTATTAATTTCAATAAACCCCCACAGTTAATTTGAAATATCTTACTTACTTACAATCCCTTCTCCATTCTCACTGATTTTAAAGTTGTTTATTTTCAGCAGATCCAGTACTTCATAAAGTGATGCTCGGGTATTGTTGCGATTTGTTTCGCGATTGTACTAGAACTTTCTCTGTGCAACTTTAATTTATTTCGTGTCTATGAATGGTTTATTACATTTTAATGCCTGCAGAAAAATCTTCGTGATGTTTATGGAGTCCGATAATTTTGCAATTTTTGGCAACTATCATGATTAATTTTCAACACGGTCATAGAACAATAGTAAACGAAACGCACAATCCCAGCATCAATTTATCGAAGTAATATACCAGTCACCTCAGCTAGAATCACTACAGAATATGATCGAAATACTAGTACCAGCTCTCAATAAGGTAAAATTTAGATTCCACCGATTTCTTCTGTAATGTTACTTTCTGGTGTTGTATTTGCTGCCGAAGTCACGACCGCTACCATTTAATGGCGGAATGCAATAATTTTGTTTAAATTGTCCCTTTCTTGTCAAATTGCTCAGTATTTTCATTTAAAAATATTTCACTACCTGGTAAAATTTCATTTGCGGTTCCCAACCTTAAGTTTAATACGCAACACCCATTTCTATAAGAAAGCAGCATCAAGAAGAAATTTATGAGTGCTTTGGTTTTTATTAGGTACTTTTTCTAATGGGAAACTGAAGCAACTTTCCGACATTCTGTGTGACGAAAAATAATCTTTTGGGTGCTCAGTCGGAAATCCTTTGAGGAGCAAGTCGGATGCTCCGTGCATATGCCATTACCGCGTCCACTTTCTGTTTGTGTCGCTTACAATGTCCACCTCCTGCTGCGGCACGTACGGCTCGCATCATATTGCCGTGCACGCCCCAGCAGGCAACACTCGACTGCCAACTAGCCGTATGCGAGCGCACCCACTTCCTGGCCACAGAGCCGTCAGACAGCACCAGTAAATCACCGGAGGACCGACTAAGTTATCGCCTACAATGCTCACCGCCAGCCGAGGGGATGGGGTGAACGGGCTATAGGCGGGCTGGGCTGTGCTGAACAGTACCTGTCCAGCGCCCGGTACAAACCCCCGTATCTCGAGGAAGGAATGACGCTTCTGGACGAGTACCGAAAAGAAATTCACTTTCTTACAGAGTGGAAAACTCAAGCTGTACACTGTACCTAGCGGATGTACTGCAATACTTCTCGTTTGTATTTTCCCCTATCTCAACTGATAGCGACAGGAGAGTTAATAATGGATTTAAATCAATAAGAATTGATAACAAGGAAAGCAAATAAATTTCTCAAAGTACTCGGGATAGTGCACAAGTTCAGAGAAAAACTGTCGAAGTCCTTCAAGATTAATACCGGAGTGAGACAGGGAGATGGACTATCGCCTATGCTCTTCAACTGTGTACTCGACAAGGTGATCAGGGAGTGGCGACAAGGAATGAAAGGAGTGGGCGGGATACGACTGGGGTGCAAGAAAAAAGGAATACGAGTAGATTGCCTTGCATTCGCGGATGATATTGTTTTACTGTCAGAATCATTAGAAGAGGCAGTGAACCAAACCAAAGAACTACAGAGACAAGCAGCTAAAACTGGCCTACAGATCTCTATCCAGCAGACAAAATATATGACAAACATCACGGAAGCTCCTGGATAGATGGCAATAGACAGGGGGAAAATTCAGAAGGTGGAAAAATTCAAATACCTAGCAGAATAGATAGACACTGGACTGACAGAAAAGGATGCTATGGAAGCAGGAATAAACAAAATAAATTTAGCATATAAACTGACAATGAACATCTATAATAAGGAGACTATTTCTATCAATGCAAAACTGAAATATTACCAGACAGTGATCCGCCCTGAAGCTTTATATGCAGCGGAAACACTCAACCTAATAAGAACTGGAGTGATCAAGAGGCTAGAACTGGTGGAACGGAAGATTCTCAGGAGAATATTAGGACCTCGAAGAACAGAAGACGGTCAGTTTAGAAATCGATCCAACCAGGAACCCTATTCCAAAATAGAAAAAATATCCAACATCATTAAGAAAAGAAGGTGCGAATTTTTTGAACACATTTGCAGAATGGACCAGGGGAGGTTAACGCAGCAAATTTCACAATTGTTGTTGTACAAGAAAAACAAAATACGGTGGATCCAAGAAGTAGAAAGGGATCTGGAAGAAATTGGAATACTGGATCAAAAAAATACACAACAGGGTGATTTTTAAATTCAGGCATTTGCAGGATTTGAGGACAGAAGTAGACCGAGAACGAAATCATCGTGGACACAAGAACGAGGAAAGATGCTAAGTATGAGAATGAAAGAATAGTGGAAGAGGAGGAAGAACGGTAGAAAGGAAGCTGATGTGAATTAACATGGTCCAAAGATCGCCGAAACGAAAGAAGAAGAAGTGCACAACCAAAATATTATTTGTGGTTACTCTACAGCGGCTATTCCTCTCACTATTACTTGCCGTCAGTTTTCTCCGAACAACTCGATGGATGATTTTTGTCACACAAACATTCGAAACAAATGCACTCCCGGCACGGAGATCGTGTAATGAAGCCAATCTTTGTACAGCGACGCTGTTCCTTCTGAAGAGGCGGCACTACACGAAACTGGATTAAATTTAAAAATACGTCTTTTTCGAGATTTAATTTGTTTCCTACGTTGTTATTAATCTGTATTGAGTTGAGTACCATATTAACTCTCCTAGCCCTGCTAAACTACAGTTTACAGGAATGGAAACCGCACAGTTTTCTCGAGGTTCTCCGCTTCCCACGGACACCGCCTAGAAGACGAGGCCTCGCCACAGCTGACGTGCTGGCCGCTGGGGCACGCCCACCGCCTCGTAGTTGCCGGCCAGTCAGCTAGCGTGACGTAGGCTCGGCCTGTGGTGAGGGCTCGTCTTCTAGGCGGTTACGCTGGCCGTTGCGCCACCGGCAAAAGCGTTGATCGTGTCAGTACAGAGCGGCAGTTGTCTCGGATTAAAGGAGAAGTATGGGTTTGCGAAATCCACGTGTGGTGGTGAAAGGTGCTCTGGTTAAAATGTCAGTACACATCGATGTCGTCAGTATCAAGTAGATTGGTCGTTATAATGTTTAGGGTAGATTTTCTGTAAGAGTGTCCTTCGTTTCGTGTTGTACAGAAGCGACCTGCTGCATACGCCGGCCTCCCCCTTGCGCCGCAGTTGAGGACCGCGCCTCCAGTACTCGACCTGCTGGATCGGGCCCTGCCACACTGCCGGCTTACTGCTCGCCACGACCGCAGCCCCACCTGGCCACCACTTGCTCTCGCTCGCAGCCCCAACTGTATTCCCGCAACGGACCAAGCGGTTGTGTTCGTCAAATGCCCATATAAGGACGGAAGCTCTTTACTCACACCAAGTGATGTGTGCTATCGACAAGTGTTCGCAAATTGATTCCGTATTCCTTGATTTCCATAATGCTTTTGACACCGTACCTCACAAACGGCTTTTAATCAAATTGCGTGGTTACGGTATATCGTCCCAAATTGGCGACTTGATAGGGGATTTCAAATGTTTGTTAAGCTTATGGGACTTAACTACGAGTTCATCAGTCCCTAAACTTACAAACTACTTACGAACTACCTTATACTAAGGACGGCACAAATATCCATGCCCGAGGGGGGATTCGAACCCCCGACCGTAGTGGCCATGTAGACCGTGACTGGAGCGCCTCAGTCCCCGCGGCCACCGCGGCCGGCTTTAATTCTCTCTCTCTCTCTCTCTCTCTCTCTCTCTTTTTATTTATTTGTTTATTTATTTTTATCGAAGCTAAAGTGCTACGCACTGTGTCGGCTTGTCTTTCAGGATTGGGTTGTTTTGTAATTTGTTCATTGTTTCTTAGAAAAGAACATCGGCTACTTAACGTCCTAAGATCCTTTTAATCATCAGTGTTAATTCTCGATAGGGGATTTCCTCTCAGAGAGGACACAGTTCGTAGTAATCGATGTTAAGGAATCGACTAAAACAGATGTGATATCTGGCGTTCCACAGGCTACTGTAATTGGTCCTCTGCTGTTCCTTATGAACATAAACGATTTAGGGGTAAATCTAAGTAGCTCTCTTAGGTTGTTTGCAGATGATGTCGTCATTTACCGTCTACTAAAATCATCTGAAGATCAAAACCAACTGCAGAACGATTTGAATAACATATCTGTATGGTGTAAGAATTGGCAGTTGACTCTAAATAATGACAAGTGAGCAGTCGTCCACATGAGTACGAAACGAAATCCGTTAAACTTTGTTTACATGATAAATCAATCAAATGTAAAGGCTGTAAACTCCACAAAATACCTAGGAATTACAATTACTTCAGACTTAAATTGGAAAGAACACGTAGACAATGTCGCGGGAAAGGCGAACCAGAGACTGCGTTTTATTGGCAGAACCCTTAAAACATGCAACAGAACTACAAAAGAAACTGCATACACTACGCTTGTCCGTCCTTTTATGGAGTATTGCTGCCCAGTGTGGGATCCTTATAAAGTGGGTTTGACGGAGGACATCGAAAGAGTCCAAAGAAGGGCAGCTCGTTTCGTATTGTCATGATACAGGGGAGACAGCGTTACGGAAATAATACAGGATCTGAGATGGGAATCAATACAACAACGACGCTTATCGCTGCGGGTGAGCTACTTACGAAACTTCAATCACCAACATTCTCTTCCGAATGCGAAAATATATTGTTGACTCCCACTTACATAGGTAGAAATGATCATCAGAGTAAAATACGAAAAATCAGAGATTCAGGTGTTCATTCTTCTCGCGCGCTATTCGAGAATGGAATGGGAGATAAAATAGTATAACGGTGGTTCGATGAACCCTCTGCCAGGCACTTAAATGTGATTTTCAGAGCATCGCCGGCCGCGGTGGCCGAGGGGACTGCGACGCGTCAGTCACGGTCTGCACGGCCATTACGGTCGGGGGTTCGAATCCCCCCTCGGGCATGGATATTTGTGACGTCCTTAGTATTAAGTAGTTCATAGGTAGTTTGTAAGTTTTGGGACTGATGACCCCGTAGTCGAGTCCCATAAGCTGTACAAACATTTGAACATTTGACAGATTCGTGACCCAAAGTGGAAGCTAGCCGAAAATATTACTATAGATGAAGGAATGTGCCCTTTTAGTGGTAGACTGGGCTTTAGACTGTATATGAAAAATAAGCCTCATAAATATGGCGCAAAACTTTTTATGTTTCGTGAAAGTGGGTACGCCCTGAACTGTGAAATTTATTCTGGAAAACAGTCAAATGCCGATAAAAGCATTTTACACATTGTACACCAATTGTGTCATCCATTATACATGTAATGATTTTAAACCAGTGCTAATTTTGTTAAAAGATATAAAATACCCAAGATCGCTTATCATCAATTTTTTATTAACGACGACCGGTTTCGCTGAGCTATGTCAGCATCATCAGGTCAAATAAAATATTTAACAAGGCCATAATCTTGTAATGTCAAACAGTTGTTATATAACAATTTACAGTGCATAGGTGCACTATGTCATTTTAATAAAACATAATTATCACAGTGAGTGACAAAAGCAAACTGATGATGCTGACATAGCTCAGCGAAACCGGTCGTCGTCAATAAAATATTGATGATAAGCGATCTTGGCTATTTCATATCTTTTTACAATATTATAAGTGGATCGCCTCCTAAACCGTAAACCAACTCAACAGTGCTAATTTACTCGATTATTTGTGAGGGAAAAGAACTAAGGGAGTGATACTGTGCACAAAAATAGAAACGGACAGTCAAGAGATCTTGTTGGCCAGAAATTGAAAAAAATAACTCGTTTCGCAGACGAGATCCCTTACTGTTTGTAAAATGGAAAGACAACAGACGTTTTTCTTTTGACGACCAACCATAAAATGACGGCAGCAAATGTCGGTGTGAAATCTAAATTTGGAATGGTGGAAAAAATGAAACCAGGTTGTGTTTTGTACTACAATAGTAAAAAAGGTGGTGTGGGTTATAGCGACCAGCTTATGACGTACTATCCGTTTGAACCGCGGCGGATAGCCGTGCGCACTGATGCGCCGTGCTGCGATGCGCGCGGTCGTTCGGCGTCGGGGGTTCGAATCCCCCCTCGGGCATGTGTGTGCGTGTTGTCCTTAGGTTAGTTTAACTTCGTTTAAGTAGTTCGTAAGCTAGGAACTAATAAATGTTCAAATGTTTGTAAATCTATCAGACCAAACTGCGTGGTCATCAATCCATAGCTTACAAAATACTTAAACTAAGGTAAACTAATCTAAGGACAACACACACACACACACACACACACACACACACACACACACACACACACACACCCATGCCCCAGGGAGGACTCGAACCTCCAACAGCGTGCAACCGTGCGCTTCGCAGCGAGGCGCCTTAGACCGCTCGGCTACTCCACCGCGGCTATGAACTAATAACCAAGCAGTTAAGTTCCATAGACTTACAAACATTTGATTATCTGAACTATCCTTTCTAACGAAAACAAATAATGTGTTGGGAAAAGGTTTTCTTTCACATTTTGATGCTCATGCATACATTTTGTACAAAAAGTCGCGAAATACAAGCAAACATATTGCTGAATAGCTTACAGAGTTAGCAGAGACCTTGGTTCGGAAGGGCGGCCTTTTAGAATCATGCAGCTCTCAGAAAAGTCCACCCATCCACAGACTAAGCGAAAAACATTTCCAAAATTTATTCCACCCACCAAATTTTCTAAGTGGCCTCAGAAAAGGTGCAAAATATGCGCAGAAACAAGAAAGGCCAGCTCTGGTAAAGTTTCAAGGAAAGACACATGTTATTGATACACCTGTGACGTAGGGCTTTGCTATCCAAAATGTTTCAGTATATTTCATACAAAAGACGATATAACTGTCTGATTATGAATAAAATAAAAGTCCATATTTCAATAGTTGTTCATTCATAAATTTGTTTGCTTAATTTGCTTACATCTGACTGTAAGAGGCAAGCAACTTAATGTTAGTTGTTTGTTAAAATAAATATTTGTAAAGCTTATGGGACTCAACTGCGGGGTCATCAGTCCCTAAACATACAAACCACTTACGAACTACCTTATACTAAAGACGACGCAAACATCAATGAGAAGTTCAGTTGATTATTATGTTTATTTATTTTTTCAGACATTGTGTTAACAGCTTGGCTTAGGCCTACATAAATTCCCGTGTTGAGAGCCACATTTAAATTATACTCTGGACTATTGCGAAATAATACAATTTAAACACGTCTAGCTGGGTAAAGCCAGCTGCACGTAAAATACAATCAACAGCCCTTAATATTACTACTTAGTTGGTCTAAGCAAATCAAGAAAAGTAGCTTATTTTGAACACACTGTATGTCGTCTTATGTAAACAATCTGTAGCAAAATTAAGCCATCGCTTGCATGTATATGCCTGTATTTTCATTACTACCTCTCTGTGAGTATAATTATTTCTAACACGGAAAAAGAACTGTTTCGTTCCTAACGTTACACAGATAGTTCCTCGATTTTGGCGTCCATACGAGGCGTCTGGAATTTAGAAACCACCTGTTACGCAGATCTATGTTTGAAGGAAAGCGATAAAACTTACAGCAACCACGTCTGCTGTTACGTTGCTTGTTGCTTGCAGTGGCCAATTGAGCAGCAGCTGAATATTATGTATTTCAGTGTAATGTTTTTAAAGGAAACGCCTTTTACTACTGCAAATGAAGGGTTTTAATTTTATAAGTCACCCATACACGTTTCGTCTTTGTCACAAGGCATCAGTGGGTGTCCTGAAATATTTACATGTTTCTGTTTAACATAAAGGTTAGGTTTCTTACATATGTACAAAACATTTCGTTTCTGATTTAAAACAGTTCGTTGTTTGCTATAAAATTGTGTACTTACAGCACCTGCTACTCCACATCAGTCTCTTTCCGGCAACCAGGTCGAAAGGTTCCACTGTTTTCTAAAAAAACTTTGCATTTTTCTGGTCCCACTATCATCTGCTGCCATACCGTGTCCACTGTAGTTTGTTTTGTAGTGTTGCCATCCTTCTCTGCTTATTTGAAATTCAACTGTTTCATTGAGAGTGTGTTGAAGGTATCTTTGCTTGTGTGTGTGTCTGTGTGCGAGTGTTATGTGTGAGTGTGTGTGTGTATGTGTTTTTGACCTTTTTTTCTGTTTGTGTGTGTGTGTGTGGGGGGGGGGGGGGGGGGTTGGGTTTGTGATTATGTGTTGGGATTGTGTCTATCATATGCCAATCAGTGAGAACAATGATTGATTGGTCAGTGTTTTAGAATGTACATATGTAAGAAACCTAGCCTTTATGTTAAACAGAAACATGTAAATAATTCAGGACACCCACTGATGATGCCTTGTGACAAAGGCGAAACGTGTATGGGTGACTTATAAAATTAAAACCCCTCATTTGCAGTAGCAAAAGGCGTTTCCTTTAAAAACATTACACTGAAATACATAATGTCTGCTGTTATTTGAGCAGCGCAACCAACCATTTCACACTGTGAAACGATAAAGTGACAAAATATTCGCTGATTCACTTCACTACACAACATAAAGCACGCAACGCTGCCGTCGGATTGGGATTCAGAGTGGCGGATTGTCCAGCTCGGTGTATCGAGTGCTTCAGTAGGCAGGTTTGCTTCACTGCGCAGCCAGCGCAGAAAACACGGGCCTAATGTACACAGGGTGACCGTTCGCAGTTTATTTTAAAACCACGCTGAGAAGGAAACACACTCCGACGTAGCACCAGAACGTAGGCACGTGATGAAGATGAATGATGGGGAACAGAGCTAAGGGAGTAGGTGCGGGGAGGGGAGGGCGAGGGGGAGAAGAGGTAGGGGGCAGGAGAGAAAAAAAGGAGGGGGGGGGCGCAGTGTCGGGAAGGCAGGGTGGGAGGGGGTTACCGACCAACGCGTGGCTGTGCGAGTACTGTAGCTAACGCTCCGTGACGTCGCCCACAACTCTCTCTCTCTGGCGTACGCCTTCTTGCTCTCTGTACTTTTTCCTATTATAACTCACTCGTTGACGGTTGAAAACAACTGAGCACTGAAAAAATAACAAAAAAAAAAAAGTCGTGCTTAGTACGATAAATTATAATCTTGTGTCTAAAAAGGTCATTTTAGCAGTTAACAACCGTCATCAATGGCATGTGGTTTAGAGAATCTCTATCAAAATGTTCGCCGTAGCGTAGTAGGCAGCGCTGTGTATTGTGGTGCACCTGGCCGGTAGTACGAAACACACCATTTCCAATTTTTGTTTTTGTTTTCCATCATCTTAGTGCCTTAAAGGTTTTCGCACATTCATGTTAATCGAATACAACTATATTCTGCAATACTCCGAGTTGTTCAAAGGTAACAGCGCTTTATTTGAAAAGTGCATTTCCTCTATTTTGTGAACATGCCGTAAGTACCTACTAACTAATTGCAAACATAAGACTTCTGTATCACAGGTACATAAACTGGGGAGATACTATTATAATGACTGTTGGTTCCGACCTGATAAGCGTACACGGAACAGACATTCATAGATAAGTAGACGTAATATAAAATTTTTCGTATAAAATTGTGGTATATTACGATATTATATTATTTTATTTTGTATTATTTTATTAAAGAGTAATTATTATATCAAAATTTCCATACCTTTAGTTTTATATTACTTCTACTTTTATTATTTTTGGCCCGAAGTACTTTGAAAAATCACAGAAGTACAGGGAAAGCTAGAGAAGGCAGTGCGTCTTGTTCAGTTCAGTTCAGTAGCCTACAGTGAACAGTAGTGATTCAGCGAACCCCCGGAAAACAGCAGTAAATAAATAAAATTAAGTGTTTTTCAAAGTATCAGTCTTCGTTTCGTTCTTCTATCAGATCATTTTATATGCACATCCAAAGTATTTTTATCGCATAAGGAAAGTTTTACGTCTCGGAGACAGCTGGTATACGAGTCATAGGCGGCCGCGCCCGCATCATTGCAATGCGCATGCGCGGCTGAGGTGCAAATCTCTTCTGAACCCCCTGAAGGCAACGTATGGGTGCTCCCGCGGCAGGCAGGGGCGTGGGGAAACGACGCTTTTAACACTGGCGTTGGAGCTGGTAGAGACGCCAGCTCCTGGCTACTCGAGCTCTGGCGGTTACGCACGAATGGGCCCGAAGCAAGAGAATGGAGCTACTGCGCACCTCGCCTTGTGCATCCCCAAATCCGTGAAGGTAACATCCACCCTTCATATTTGTTTTTGGCGCATAGAAGATTCATCAAAAACACGTCATATTTAGTAAAATATATTATAACTATAAATTAGAGATTCGCATCAAGTGTAAAAGCATTCAGAAGATCCGACCGTGGATAATAATGTCGACACTCTCTACCTATAGCACGAACTGCCGTGTGGTTAGCGGCATCGCACTGCGCTGTCCAAGGGAAACGCTTCAAGTGCGACTGGGAGCAATTTTTTACGCCCAATCAACTTTTTAACAGATACGAGAACAACACTGACTTTTGTATTGTTACCCACCACATAATTATATTTGGACGTTTTTGCACATGAGTCGCTGTTTTGAGTAAAATGACATTTATACTCTTCGTTGTAACAAATATTTAACTTTATTGATAAATCTGAAGCATTGAATTAAAATTTGTGGTGTGGCCGGGAATCGAACCCGGACCTCCATGCTTACGAGGCAGACGTCTAAACAGCTATACTACCACACCACTAACGATTAAGGCGCCTTGGAATAGTCTATGTACGATTTCCCTCCACATCACAAACTTTAATTCAGCTTCTGTGATCCAAAGATAATTGCCACAAAGATAATTCCGCTGCATGGAGAGCCTTGGCTGTAGTGGCAATTATCTTTGGAGCACAGAAGCCAAATTAAAGTTTGTGATGTGGAGGGAAATCGTACATAGACTATTCCAAGGCGCCTTTATCGTTAGTGTTGTGGTAGTATAACGGTTTAGACGTCTGCCTCGTAAGTATGGAGGTCCGGGTTCGATTCCCGGCCCCACCATAAAATTTAATTCAATGCTTCAGATTTATCAGTAATGTCTTTGACATATTTGAGACATAAATCCGTCTCTGGGCTTGTTTATTTGTATTAATTGATAAATATTTAACTGTTTGAAAAGATGTAGGGCAGAGCAGTCTTTGTGCGTGCGTAAGGATAGTACGGGGTGCTGCTTACTGGGTTACGTGGCCCGAAGGTAGCTTGCCTTAGTGTTAGCTAGTTCATAAGTAGTTTGTAAGTTTAGGGACTGGTGACCCCGTAGTTAAGTCCCATAAGCTATACAAACATTTCAACATTTTGTTGTAGTCAGTTAACAATGTAATCAGTTACCTACTGTGTTTTAGTGTTCATGTGCATATTTATATGTTATCGGTGTTTATTATCAAAGAAAAATTAACAACGTTCATTACCTTTTAGAAACAAATTACTCAGCTCTAAACTTTAAAGAAAAGTTATATATATGGTTATGATCCTGCAGTTATTATCTATTCATATTCACGGAATATATGACATGAACTGAGAATGATTAAAGACGAAAATGTGTATCCAGCCGGGATTCGAAGACGGGTCTCCTGCCTTCTAGGCAGTTGCACAGACCCCTATACCACTGGGGACACAGCGATCATCACTCCTGCATAGAATTACTCAAGCACGCCTTCCGTTAAATTCAAACTTGCAACTTTACCCTACCCACTAGAACTCAAACTTGTAGTCATCGGCAAATTGTATAAGTTGTTTATATATGGTGTCTGTTCTTTTAGGCAATGATCTTTTCTTCAGTGCGGAGGTACTCCTAGGCCCTTACTCTTACGGCAATTACTACTAACAAGGAAAGTACTTGGGCTCGAACAAAAACATATACACCAAAATCGTATGAGAGATAATATAAAGGTCTTTATTACACTAGTGGTACCCGGACCTGCAAAACTCTGCAGTCGTCCGTTAGAGGCCTCTGCGTGTGCCATGCCGCATTGCACTTTGACCTGTCGGTTCGCCAGTAGGGACGGTGCAGTATGCCCCCAAAGTTGCGTTTTGTGACGTTATTTGTGTGGTGAAGCGTCAGATGGGGTGGCGATTGGTAATCAATCCTGCTAATGTATTGCGACTGATTGAGATGAAGATACGAAGAACCCTTCTTCGTGAAGATGGTATTAGTGTAGAAGATGAATCATTCGTATGCTTTCTCGTATCTGTTATGGTACAGAAATATGAGCGCAAGTTAAATACTGTTGTAACACTAACACATAATGATGATAATAGGGATGATAATGACGAACAACTCATTGCAAGCGGTAGTGCTGCTGTAAGTGCGAGAAGAAGGTTAAAGTTGCAACTATCATCACGGCTTTTGATGACAGTACGCTAGAGAACATGTAGGATAATTATTATTACATAATTTATAGTTAAGATATCTGCATTACGTATGGCGTCTACAGTTACATCTACAGTGCTATCTGGAGCATGATTGCAGAGTTTTGCATAAAAACGACACCCACCAGCACATTGAGGTGTACGTAGAGATCCTGTAACCAAACATTGAAACAGATATGTTTGTTGGAGCCCATGTTGTTTCCTTGTAAGTAACTACTAATTTGAGTTCTAGTGGGCAGGGTAAAGTTCAAATTTTATCAGACGGGAGGCGTGCTTGAGTAATTCCGTGGAGGCGCGGTGATCACTGTGTCCCCAGTGGTGTAGGGGTCAGCGCAACTGTCTACAAAGCAGGAGACCCGGCTTCGAATCCCGGCTGGGTACACATTTTCAACTTTACCTATTCGCAGTTAGTCGTACATTCCGTGAATTTGAAGAGAAGTGCGAAATACAGAAGCTCGATGGGCTCCCGCCTCAGCTCGTGTTGAAGCAAGCGCAACCGAACCGAGGTAAGGCATTCTGCAGATCTGATGGGGAGGGGCGGCAGTATGTTATGGGGCGGTCTGCCCCGGCGCCACTGGCAGAGGTGCAGGGGAGGGGGCACTCAAACAAGTGGTGCCCGGCCACCTGAAGGCGCGCTATACAGCACAGCACTGAGCACAGTGTTTGAGCTGTCGTCACATCGCGGCCGCCGCTGCAGAGTGTGGCGCTGTTATGTAGTGGGCGGCCGTGCATCGCGACAGCGCAGCAACTCTATCAGTACAGACGGGCGCCGCGCCGCGCAGGCTTATTAAGAGCAGTGGCCCTCTGTATTCCGCAGGGCCGCCAACTCGGCGGATCTCGTTATAAGTTGTTCACACGGGGCCGTACCTGGAACACACAGGCGTCCAGTCTGAGTGTCAGAGCGCGCTGCACGTGTTCCCGCCATGTGGAACAGCGTACTGCGACGTCTTCTGACCTTCATTAAAACTTTATAGCGACAGAACTCGAGAGTAGTGCGGAAGAAAACTTGCTTCAGTCTGAATTAAAAATACAAGTTAAACGTCGGACTAGGCGACACCTGCTGACGGACACTCCACCTGCTGTCGAGAGCATTCTCTCGGGTAACGCAGTCCCGATTTATGCTCGTCACCAGGATGACGTCATCTAGACAAACCGAAATCTGTAACACGTCCCTGGAGTACGTTCTTACCCAACATCGCAATTTGCTTCAAAATTCTTTATAATTCCTCGACAATGTAATGACAACTCACCGAAAAGACGGTCGTCGAGTTGCGACCGACGCATAAAAAAAGACACTGGCATACACACAACTCAAGCTTTCAGCCATTAACCTTCGTCAGACAATAGTGAGTCTCTGAAAAGTGACTGTGTGAATGGTGTGTTTTTTGCCCAAGTATGAAGGCTCAAAGATAGAGTTCTCTGTGTATGAACTGCAGATTAAAACTTAAGAGACTGCAGAAAGGTAGAAAAGTTAGGAGATGGAAACTGGACAAATTGAAGGAACCAGAGTTGGTTGACTGTTTCAGAGGGAGCATTAGGCAAGGATAGGTTCAAACGGGGGAATGTAATACAGTAGAAGAAGTACGAGTAGCTCTGAGACATAGGGTAGTGAAGGCAGCAGAGGATCATATAGGTAGAAGGAAAGGTTTAATAGGAATCCCTGGATAACACAAGATATACTTAACTTAATTGATGAGAGGAGAAAATATAAAAATTCAGCAAGTGAACCAGGAAAAAGGGAGAACAGGCGTCTGAAAAATGACATTGACAGGAAGTGCAGACTGGCTAAGCAGGAGTGGCTATAGGACAAATCCAGAAGCGTACAAGAATGCATAACTAGGGGAAAGATAGATACTGCCTACAGGAAAATGAAAGGGGTATTTGGAGACAAGAAAAGCAGCTGTATGAATATCAAGAACTCAGACGGGAAACGAGTACTAAGCAAAGAGGGGAAAGCTACACTGTGGAAGGAATATATAGAGGGCCTATACAAAGGAAATAAACTTGAAGGCAATATTCTAGAAAGGGAAGACGAAGTGGAGGAAGATGAGATACGAGATATGATACTGCGAGAAGAATTTGACAGAGCGCTGAAGGACTTGAGTCGAAACAAGGCCCCTGGAGTAGATGATATTCCGTCTGATCTGCAGATTTCGTTAGCAGAGCCACTCATGAAAAAAATTTTAAACCTGGTATGCAAGATGTATGAGACGGAGGAAATACCCTCCGACTTCAAGAAGAATATCGTAATTCCAATTCCAAAGAAAGCAAGTGCAGACAAGTGTGAAAATTACAGAACTATCAGTTTAATAAGTCATAGCTGCAAAATACTAACTCGAATTATTTGTAGACGAATGGAAAAACTTGTGGAATCTGACGTCGGGGAGGATCAGTTTGGATTTAGGAGAAATTTAGGAACACAGAAAGCAATACTAACATTGCGACTTATCTTAGAAGATAGGCTAAGGAAGGGCAAACCTACCTTTTTGGCGTTTGTAGATTCGGAGAAAGCTTTTTACAATGTTGACTGGAATATACTCTTCCAAATTCTGAAGGTAGCAGGAGTAAAATATAGGGAGCGAAGAGTTATATTCAATCTATACAAAAACCAGACAGCGGTTATTAGAGTCGAAGGGCAAGAAGGAAACGCAGAGGTTGGGAAGGGAGTAAGACGGATGCCGGACACTTGCCACGCCGGACTTTTGCCACGCCGGACACTTGCCACGCCGGACTCTTCGCCAGGTAGTCGGATTAGCGGCCCCTCAGGCAAGGGACGCCCTTCCCCGTACTGCTTCTGTTTGTTTCCAAACCTCCGTCTCCGATCTTACTTGATGCAGTCCTTACTGAAGAGATCTGTTTCTTCGACATCTCGCCGAAATGTACAACTTCTTTCCAATATCCCGAAATCTAAATATCTATAACTATTGGGAAAATAAAGCGATGCCGAAGTTAAGTCCCATAAGCTTAACAAACATTTGAACATTTGAATAAAGCAATATCGTCGTATATTTCAGTGTATAATTAGTTCTTTCATCACAAATATGGATACATTCTCCCTCCGTCTATACGGTAGCTTTCGTGCACACTAGCTGATTGCGATAGAAACATTCCATCGCTGTGGAAGCAACACAGAAGGAACGACATAAAGATAATTCCAATGTTCGCTGGTCATTCAAGATGATCACTGTATTTGAACATATATTAATTGCTACAACTGCATTAAAAATAGAGTGGAAAGAAGAACGATACACTTCATAACTTTACTCTCTTGCGGCGAAACATTAGTTAATAAAGTGTATTGGGACAATGTTAAAACAATGACAGAAAATACATTTACAAAATAGAGATAAGAGCGTCTATGTTTGACAGGTCACCTAAAGTCGACATAAAATTTTAAAATATTTGAAATGAGCAAATGAAAGAATATAGAATGTTATGCTTTAACGTAGACTGTTATTCTACATTGTTTAGCTTTGGTGTCTACTGAGTCGCAGAGGAACATCCTAGTTTTTTAAGGGAAAAGCTATAATTCCAATGATCTGTACTACAAAAGAAACGAAAAGTACAAAAGGAAATCGTAATGTAATTTGTGTACTAGCTCACAAGCGAAACTGAAGTCAATAGTTCCTGTGAATTAGTATGAGCAGATGTTGTACTCGACAACCGGAATAAATTAATACCTGACTCCGTTTCCCGACCCCCGCACTCTCATGATACAGCCGCCGAACAGTTCATAGAAAACTTGAGTCTCATTACAAATAGGTGCGCTACTCATATAATTATAGTTGGCAGTGACTTAAATCTACCATCCGTATGTTCACCTTCAGATAGGGTGGCAGATACATCTTCCAAAATTGTTCTAAATGCTTTTTTTATTATTAGTATTATTTTGAACTATTAGATCACGAACCCATTCGAATTGTAAATGGTTTCGAAAACATACTTGAGCTCTTAGTCACAAATACTCCTGAGATCATTACGGATGCAGGCATAAGTGAACACAAAGTTGTATCAAGCTCAAATCCGTAACAAAGATATTTACCAAAACTAACGGCTAAATACATCTATTAATAAAACAAAAAAAAAAAGATAAATATTCGGTTGACATCTTACTATGAGACAGTCTCCAGTTTTTCTAAATTGACTATGTAAGTGAAGACCATATGTGGCTTACATTCGAAGAAATAGTATCAACAGCACAGGAGGAATTCCTACCAAATAAATTAATAAGAGACAAAAGTGGTCCCCCATGGTACACAAAATAGAACAGAAAGCTTTTGCAGAAAATTTAGACAAATGCAAAATCCCCAAATATGCCGAAGTTTTATTGAAGCTCGAAATTTAGCACGGCCTTCAATGCGACATTGATTTAATAGTTTTCACAACGAAACTCCGAAAATCCAAAGAGATAATGTCCTATGTTATCTACACCTGCGGAAAGACTAAATGAATGCCTTTATTGCACGATAGCGACGGTAATATTATTGATGACAGTGCAACTAAAGCGGAGTTATTAAATGCAGTTTTCAAAAATTCTGTCACCAAAGAAGACGAAGTAAATATTCCACAATTCGAAATGAGAACTGCTGCAAACATAATGTATAAGTAGATATCCTTGGTGATGCAAAGCAAATAATTCTATCAAATAAGTGATGTTGCAGACGAAATGATCAAATATATTTTCAAAACGTTTCTAATGGATAAGAAAAATACGTCTAATATTTAGCTTTAGAAGGAAGTGTGTGAGGTAAAAATCGTAGCAGGAGATAGAGGGACGAATACAGTAAGCAGATTCAAAAGGATGTAGGTTGCCGAACGTTTTCTCAGATGAAGAGCCTTGCACACGACAGGGTAGCGTGGAGAGCTGCATGAAACCAGTCTGCGGACTGAAGACCACAACAACAACAACAACATTTGTTTATGATATTCTTTTGTAACAATTATTTTTGAACAGTAAGCTCCTTGCCTTGTTTCAATAGCTTTTGCTGGTCTGATTAAAGGTAATCAACTACATGGTGACATACTTTAATTTTTAAGTACTACAGCTAAATGTACTTCATGAGATCTGCATCTACTGTAAAGTTATTTCCATCCTTGTCTAAGTTTGGAGATATGGCAATTATTTCAACATCATATCTGCCGAACTTGTCAATCTTAGCAGATCTGTTTTAGGGTGTCTCTTTTAGGTGCTTTTCAGAAGTTAAGATTATTTTTAAAACCTGAAGTGTACCTTATAAGTATAACAAAAATGCGATTTTAAAAGCTAGTTGCGGCTTTGAAGTTACAGGAAATAATTTTAGAACTCACAGTCTTTGATGGTATGACCATAATATTGGAAGGTAGAAATATTCTCTTGACATGTACACTATGGGAGCTTTTACTGAAGTAGGAAATTGCAAATTGAAAAGTGGTAGATGTAACTATGAATCCCTGGTTGCAGCAGGTTCATTTGAGTGATGTTTAATGAATTTGCTTCGATGAGTCAAATTTCACTGCCACGCTAGTGAACCAAACTGCGACCAGCTAGTTTCATCATTAAGTTATTTAAGGATACTGAGGTCCAACACACTCTTTTTATTTTTACAACTAATAAAGGTCGCATCGTTACGTGGTCCACACAGATGTTCTCTACGTTCCGTACGTCTCCGTTCTTCGAAAGCATCTTTCCCTTGCAATGATCCTGTTTTCGGCGTAAGCACATCCACACCTTATTATCGCGTAACCATTGTAATGGCCAAAAGGCCTGCCCTTGGCCGTTGTATCAACTTCCACACTAACGGTCACACTATGAAATGCGGAAGCGACCCGTGTGCAGATGTCCGAACACCGTCCACGGAATTCTCGGGCCGTGCGGAGGGGGTGAGGGGGTGGGGGAGGAGGAGGAGAAGGAGACAGGGGCACCCGACCCTTTGGAGCAGGTAGAAGTGTGGCAAAATTCCGGCGTGACAAGTGTACGGCGCGGCAAGTGTCCGGATACCTGTAAGACAGGGTTGTAGCCTTTCCCCAATATTGTTCAATATGTCCATTGAGCAAGCAGTGAAGGAATGGAAGGAGAAATTTGTAGAGAGAATGAAAGTTCAGGGAGAAGAAAGAATAAGTTTGCGGTTTGCCGATGACATAGTAATTTTGTCAGAGACTGCAAAGGATCTGGAAGAGCATTTGAATGGAATGGACAGTGTCTTGCAAGGAAGATGGAAGATGAACATTATCAAGAGTAAAACGAAGGTAATGGAATGTAATGGCAGAATATCAGGCGATGCTGAAGGAATTAGATTAGGTAATGAGACAATAAAAGTAGTAGATGAATTTTGTTATGTGGGTAGCAAGATAACTTCTGTTGGCCGAAGTAAAGAAGATATAAAATGCACAATGGCTATGGGAAGAAAAGCGTTTCTAAAGAAGCGAAACTTGTTAACATCCAATATTAATTAGGAAGTCCTTTCTGAAAGCATTTGTCTGGAGTGTAGCATTGTATGGGAGTGAAACGTGGACGATAAGGAGTTCAGATAAAAAATGATAGAAGTTTCTGAAATGTGGTGCTACAGACGAATGATGAAAATTAGATGGGTAGATCACGTAACTAATGAGGAGGTGCTTAACCGACTCGGGAAGGAAAGGAGTTTCTGGCATATACTCACTAAGAGAAGGGATAGATTGGTTGAACACATTCTGAGACATTAAGGAATTGTCAACTTAGCATTAGAAGGAAGTGTCTGGGGTAAAAATCGAAGAGGGAGAGCGAGGGACGAATACAGTAAGCAGATTCAAAAGGGTGTAGGTTGCCGAACGTATTCTCAGATGAAGAGACTTGCACAGGACAGGGTAGCGTGGAGAGCTGTATCAAACCAGTCTGCGGACTGAAGATCACAACAACAACAGAGTGTCTCTTTCACGAATCTGTCGCAGCTCGACGAACTGTCCTCATTATACTGTTATGTTCCAATCTGGACTTTCAGTTGTTTCATTTTTTTTATCCTCATTGCTGGATGCAAATTTACTCTTTTCGAGAAGAAAATCCTTTTGTATCTAGATTTGTATTGAGTGCAGAAAGGCTACAGACAATGATGTAGTATGTTTCAAAATGTTCAAATGTTTGTAAACGTAAGGGACCAACTACTAGGTCATCGGTCCTTGCACTTAGAAACGGCTTAAACTAGCTGTTGCCCAGGACACCACTCACATCCATTACCGATGGAGGACTCGAACCTCCGACGCGAGCGGCCGCGCGAAACGTAACATGGTTCCTTTGACCGCAGGGCGAACTATGTTTACTGTACCTTTTAGCTATCAAAGAAACCAACCTTCAAACATTTTCATTTGTAATCGTCTGAAATTGCAACACTTTTAGTGTAATCATACTTAGATTTATTTCTTGGACCTCCATACTACACCAAACTCGATGAATTCGCTCTGCAGAAACCTACGAGTTTCGAAGCTTGCCCTCTCCTGCAAAATTTCTGCGGTCTTCTATTCAGTGGCCCTCCACACTGCGCTGTCGGAGCCTCTTCATTTCTGAATAACTGCCGCGATCCAGCCTGTCTGCAGCATTAGGCGTGCCCCCTCTGCATAATATGTCGCAACAATCGACACCTGTTTCTGTTTGCGTATACCATTAATTTCTTTTGCCGAAATCGGTCCTCGTTGGTTGCTTGTTCCACCATTCTAACATCCAGCTCTTCAGAAACTTCTCGCCTCTAATGGGCTACTGTAGACAAATATACCAAGAAAAGACAGACTTACAAAGGCTCGATAAAAACTAATGAGAACTGTAATTTCTCTCCGCAATGACTCTGGTAATCAGAGAGACTCGTGTCAGGTGGATGTAGCACTGAAACCGACGCTGCTCGCTGCAGTGCAGAGTTTGTGACGGAGAGGGCGTTTGTCGCCACTTGCCCGGGCACTGCAGGCAGTGGACACACGTGTTCCACAGCACCGCATGCAGCTTTTGCCCGCGTCTCCAGTCTCCTGTTCTCCCAGCGTACTCTCGGTCAAATTGATTTCAACATTTTATCAACGTTACTACAGACATACGCCCGTTAGAATAATGTTTTACCTTCCTGCTTGTAGGACGTGTCTTTCTGTAACTTCAACACCACAGTAGCCATTTTTCTCATTCTAAGCCACTGCCCACTTCCTTGGAGCTTTTTAATTCTACTGAAGAGGAGTGTACTCCCCATATAGATACATAGCCAACAGACAAAGTAACTGTTTGCCAGCGATTAATTTCTGTTTTTCTGGAAGTCTTGCATCTTGTTTCTCCCTGTTTTAGTATATTCTCAAGTTCGGAGTAAAAATTGTTCTATTTGTTGGTCGTAGAAACCAGAAATTATCTTTGACATCTTTCGGTGTGTCACAGTCACTTAGCCGGCCGCGGTGGCCGAGGTGACTGAGGCGCTTCAGTCACGGCCACTACGGTCGGGGGTTCGAATCCCCCCTCGGGCATGGATATTTGTGCCGTCCTAGTTCGTAAGTAGTTCATAAGTAGTTTGTAAGTTTAGGGACTGATGACCCCGTAGTTAAGTCCCATAAGCTTAACAAACATTTGAACATTTCACAGTCACTTACACAGTCCGTATTTCAAACAATTTTTAGACACATTTGCAATTCGAATACAGCTAAATCGCTTTGGGATCTAAGAGTAAACACACCAAATATGTGTAATAGTCCTTAATCTTTTGTAATGAAGCTTTAGGGTGGAGTCTTATTTTAAAATGCGGAGTAGCTGTTCTTAAAGAGATGAAAGTAGCCCGATGGTGGGATTAGTTACTACGAAGCGGTCAGACACATCAACATATCTGCACGGAATGCCTTAATATGTCAGGTGGTGTCTTGATAGGTTTAGTGTTCTCAATAAAATACTTCTTAGATATATAACTGAAGAAGGTCCCAATCATAGGGTCATCATCAATTGTATTCTGCCTTGGGGCAGGTCTTGTCATGGGTTGATCCTCTTCTTGTCATGGGTTAATCCTCTTCCACTTTTCTCTGTCCAAAGCCAATCCTTTCATTTCTTCATATTTATTTCCTTGGATGTTGTCCAGCATTTGATATCTTGGCTTTCCTCTTCCTCTTTTTTCTTTCACCATTCCTTCCTTCAGTAAACAGTTCCTCTTCAAACAATGTCCAATCCAGTTTTGTTTTCTTTTCCTAATGACTTCCAGCATATTACTTTCTTCTCCAAATCTTCTTAATAGTTCCTCATTCCTTATTTGGTCTGCCCATTTGACTTGTTCCATTCTCTTCCATATCCACATCTCTAGTGTCGCCAATCTTCTTTCATCTTCCTTCCTCAACATCCAGGTCCATAGGGTAGCAGAGAAATAAATGTCTCAGTAGCCGCGGCGGAATACTTGTGGGCGCTAAGGCGCCTTGCTACAATGTGCGCGGCCGTTCGCCGCCGGAGGTACGAGTCCTTCCTCGGGCATCGGTGTGTGTGTGTGTGTGTGTGTGTGTGTGTGTGTGTGTGTGTGTGTGTGTGTGTGTTTGTGTGTGTTCATAGGATAAGTTACTTTAAGTAGTTTTCAGTAGGAACACTCCACGACTTAATCTGTAGTTACTACACTGCTGTTCAACTTGCAAAAGGATTGTGTAGTTTCAAAAATGTTTGTAAATCTGTCGGACTAACTGGTTGCTCATTACTTCGTAGCTTACAAACTACTTAAACTAAGTTAAACTAACCTAAGGACAATACAAACACCCTTGCCCGAAGGGGGACTAGAACCCCGTAGCGGCGCAGTTTAACTCATTTTCGTATTTTGTTGGCAGTGTGAAAACGTGTCTACAGCTATAAATTGTACACCTACAGTGTGAAATTTACGTGATTACTTTCATAGCAAAATTAATGTAAATTTACAGCTATGATTATGTCGATGTTTAGACCTGCAAGTACATGCTGCTTTTTTACCCGGTAAAGTGAAAGAAAATGAAACTTTCACTCTACAGCGGAGTGTGCGCTGATATGAAACTTCTTGGCAGATTAAAATTGTGTGCCGGAACCGGGATTCGAACCTGGGACCTTTGCCTTTCGCCCAGGTGTGCTATACCTGCAAGTTTCGCAGGAGAACTTCTGTGAAGTTTGGAAAATAGGAGGCGAGGTACTGGCGGAAGTAAAGTTGTGAGGCGGCATCGTGAAGCGTGCCGGAATAGCTCAGGCGGTAGAGCGCTTGTCCGCGTAGGCAAAGGTCCCGCGTCCAAATTCCGGTTACAGCACACAATTTTAACCTGCCGGGAAGTTTCAAAGTGAACGAAATGCACCAACATAAGTTCACTGGCAGATTTCAACTTGAGCTTGTCTTGGAATTAGCATTACTGGAGAATTGGTATCAAACATTGGTCTTTTAGTGAAAAGGAAAATAAGTAATATTCATTGACTTTCTACGTTTTAAGTTTAATGTTTAAATATAATATCAATATACCAATTTCAATTTGGTCCAGAAATGGCAATTGCCCTACAGTTGTAACAGTCGTAAGAAATACCCTGATTCGTACTTCGCATCATCAAAATATTAGAATTGATCATGAATGTCATTGTCACTTCCAATTATGTTGGATATCATTGTCAGTTCTCATTACTACAACAGTCTTAAAATCAGCCTAGGGCGTATCACAAGCGATCGTCCCTTATTTAGCCCAAGTGTGCCACTGTCCCAAGAAAGTAAATACGGTACGAATATTGTCACGTTTTTTTTTTTTCCAACAGTCTCATATATTTTGAAAAAATGTGTGTTTTAAGTAATGTACAGCTTGGTAAAATGTAGAAAAAAGTGGTCACAATTCAACAATAAAGAAAATGGGCTTTAAGTCAAAGTCAATAAGGCATTTTTTTTTAATTTCTTTCTTTAGTACTACATAATGCTTTCCATTACATGTGAAGCTTTTTCAACTATAAAAATGAGTTCATTGCTGGAAAATGGCGTTCTAAAATTCTTCAACGAGACGTTAATTGATTTTATCGTGGTATGGGCATTCCCATTTCATGCTCTGAAACCATTTAACTGGCTCTAGTACAGATATCTTGTTCTTTGGAAGTCTGTTCTATAAAGTCTTAAAACTTTGCCGGAAAATTTATTAATCCAGAACTGTGAAGCGAGTTGGTGAAAACTGGTCTCTAATTTACAAGTTAACTTGCATCTGAAGACATCTGGTGCAAAATGTTGCAGTTCAATACTCCGTTTAGGCTATCCGTACTTGACTCTAATGCTGCTGCATAAAGTCTGTTCTCCATCACAAACAGTTTATCAGCTGATGGGAAAAAAACAGATTTAGTGTGCAAACTGTGAAGGAAATACTTATAAGAAAACTCGTTTTCACGATATTTACGTTGAAATACCGAACTCTTGAATGACATACATTCTTATGCAAAATATAACTAAGACACAATTAAGTAAACTGTAAACTGCAGAAGCAAAAATTGCTTTTCTACTTATTTGTATGTGACAACTTTAAAACAATAAGGTATTTCTTTAATTAGTAATGGTATTTATTTGGATTTTTGTTGTACGAGTACATGTGTTTAATTTTCGTATTAACATTTGATTTCGTATGTCTTAGTTATTGCGATTCCTGTATTATAATTTGTCCCGCCCAAAAAAATCCCAGTTCACACGCTTCTCCCGTTGGTTTCATGTTCTTTCAGCAATTAAATGCTTTTCCATGATGACAATACTTTTATACTCAAAACTCGCGGTTTAGGCACACAGCACACACTACCGAAAAAGAAGTGATTCTGAGAGAAGCGAATGTAAGTGCGAAAGGCACCAAATAAGACGCTTTGGCAAAGGAGTGGGGAGAGAGAGAGAGAGAGAGAGAGAGACTGTATACCCATTAGATTTCTGTCTGAATATGCTGAAGCGATAGCTCCTTAACAGCCATATACAACCGCTCGCTCAAAGAAGGATGTATAGCAAAAGACTGGAAAGTTGCGTAGATCACACCTATATTGAAGAAAGGCTGTTGGAGTAATTCACTAAACTACAGGCCTATTTCACTGACGTCAACTTGCAGCAGGATTTTGGAACATATCCTGGGCCAACGCGAATGTTAAAAGCGGCGTTTTCCCTCGTCGCTACCTGCCGCGGGAGGTTCAGAAGAAAATGAGAACTTCAACCGCGCATGCGCATAGCAAGGCTGCGGTCACTGCCGCCTACGACTCGTACATGTGCAGGCATCGCAACGTAAAACGTTTCTCATGTGATAAAAAGACTTTGCATGTGCATATAAAATTATCTGATAGAAGAACGAAACGAAGAATGATAGTTTAAAAACAGTTTTTATTTTATTTATTTACTTTTTTTCACGACAAGCTTTTTCCGAGGGTCACTGAACAGTGCAGACACAGGTCGCGCCTACTTAATCTACTTCCGTTACTCGACTCCACTTGTGCACGAAGCCCATCGGCATAAGTTCAAAGATATTCTTTTATTTACATGCGCTGCCAACGTTACATTCTTCTTGATGCGAAGAATTACTGTACACATTGTTAGGGTAACGGTTTCCAGCACTGCAGCAAGCAGCCGATGCTGCATTCTGTTCGTGCAAGACAAGTTCCCAGCAGCCACCGCGCTTATCGTCAGGTTATCGTGGCCAAATAGTACATTCTGTTGTCCTCTTTTCGTGTCACGTTGGCGGGACATGCACATGTCGTGTTGCTCAGAATTTGATTCGATGACTAACATGAATCGTTATAGGGTTAGTATGTTTGAGGAATCTGAGTGCTCGAAACGAAAACAGTTTGCGTACATTCTTAAACGCGCTGCAGAAGGTAGGACAGCAACGTTACGGGTTATCGTATCGTTGATGCATCTGCGCCAGACGTAATGGCCGGCGCTTACTCGGCCGCGTTCATTGTGTCGACGTAAATGCCCGTTCGCCCGCCGCTTCGTGCGCGGCTGGACGCACGACCGCTACCAGCTGCTGCGGCGCGGGGCAAGTTCGTGACCGGCGCGGTCGCGAGATGGCATCTCGGTAGCCCACCCGCGACGCCAGCGCCGCGCGGCCGGCGGGCCAACTAGCTGCGCGGCCGACTTCTCGCCATGTCTGAGTGAATTGAATTTCCGGCACGCGCGGTCGCCTAATTGCCGAGCGCCACCAACGGTTAATTACCGGCCCAGCGATACGCGTGGGAGCCCTCTGCTCGCAACCAGGTCGGCGCTATTCGCAGAATAGTTTACGCTGGGGGAGAATTTTCGCTAATAGTTACCATCTGTGAGCAGCCCCGCACACAAAATTACTTTCCCGAGAAGGGGGAGGGGGTGTGGGGCAAGTCGGAAGGCTAATTTTCCCTAGTATCACTTCTTATATAATTACCAGCTTAATTCCCGCTGCTTCGCACGGGTAGACTGGATGTTCTGCATTTGTTGTTTCTACTTCTAAACATACATTTTTTATAGATTTAGCTTTAAAACTGCTTTCCTAATCATTTTGATACAAGTTGCGACCCCCTATTTCACCATTGATGGCAGAATTCAAATCATCCCGAAACACTTAAAAAGAAGAAGAAGAACAAAACACTGACTACCCGGCGACTTTCGTCTGTCAAAACAAAACAACGCATTTCAACGCTTGTGTGACGATTGCCGGAACTGCAGACCATAGAGTAGAAATATCTCTGGAGTGAGCATTGAATTCTGAATGTTCTCAACATTAAACTGGAATTATCACGTGATCTGGGGACGACGCTGTTCGTTAAAATCACATTAAGTATCATGTCATGTCATGTTAGGGTTTCTCGGTAGCAAAGTTTTAACAACATCGTCTTCTGGTGACAACGCGTTCTGTAGTTGATTTTGTGCTTTTGTTGTTTCTTAATTTTCAATTTATGACTGTGATTTGCAAATGTAACATTACGAATTACATTTTTTTTTTTTTTTCATTGAGTTTTTATCCCAGAATGTCGGCATCTCAGATATCTCAAAATGAAAACTCACTAAGGTGAAGAAAGCTGAGTTTTGGTTTATGTGTTTGAATATTGGTAAATGGTTTCGCTAGAAAATTCATGTCGATAATCTGAAATGACGTTCTCCTTCTTAGTACTTTCCCACATACAACCAATCAAGATCACGACCTTTACTAGTGACGTGACGTAACGTACAACTTAACGTGACGGTCATTGTGAATTAGCCTTTTGCTTATGTTGCAGGTGATGCATTTCTTTATTCATAATAGCAGAGGTGAAATACATATGTTGTTATATGTGTTAACAGAAATATTTTTGTAGCCCGTTTGTTTTTCTCTTACTTGAGATTTCATCTGTTAATTACTGAGGGACTGCACATAGAATGCACAATGTAAATAGTGTTACCAGGAAGCGAATTTACGTGCCAGCTTCCAAAAAAATATATATCCAGACCTATAGAAGGCCAAGGTTTACTATCAAGTCATTTTGAAACACCCTGAAATTTTGGTTGTTTTGCATTATATGACGTTCAAACGGGATAACTCATTTGAGAATTTCTGAAGACAACTAATCTGAATGTCGAATCAAGTTTTTAGCAAGAGATTGATCACATTGATGTATAGCATAGCCTACGTTCATGACAAAGTCGGACACAATTTACCAAATGTGTAACAGTTGTCCACTCATAAAACTGATTTTCTTTCAGTACTGCCATTCACATCTAACTGTTGACCCCGATGATTCCTTTGTAGCACTTCATTTGCATATTAGCAGCTGTAAAGTAAATTTTCACACTTTACAGGCAAGAACATATCACTGACACAGTTTACCTGAACCGATATACTAATAAATTTTACTTATGGCCTCGGCCACTTAGCGTCGTAAAGTTGGCAACAAAATGTTAACTTTACGAGGATAATAAATTTGCTGGCCACACATGAGTACATACAAGAATCTGTTGATCATAGAGCAGGAACATCATTAATTATTTATTTCACGGCCAACACCGAAAATGACTCCCTCTTATTCTATGTGATTGAGTATTCAAAGACCATTACATGTTTGTAGCCAACATCGGCACAATACGCCGCCAAGGTTGTAACTAAAATTTTATCCAGAATTAACACTTAGCATATATATTCGCCAGTGACTGCCAGTTGATACGTGATAATGTGAGTCACCTTGAAGTAGCATAGAAGGTGATTCATCGTAGAATTCGCAGATATTGGAGAAATCGTAATTGGTTCAAATTCAAATGTTCAAATGTTTAAGCTTATGGGACTTAACTACGGGGTCATCAGTCCCTAAACTTACAAACTACTTATGAACTAATCGCTGTTGTATCCAGCGCAGCTCTGGACGAAACGTCAGGAACAGATATGTTTCTTCGACCACGACCACATAACCAGAAAGATACAACAGCGATTATTTCAGCCGGTCGTGAAAGCCTTCACTGCATACTTATGAACTAACTAATACTAAGCACGGCACAAATATCCATGCCCGAGGGGGGGATTCTAACCCCCGACCGTAGTGGCCGTGCAGACCGTGACTGGAGCGCCTCAGTCCCCGCGGCCACCGTGGCCGGCTCGTAATTGGTAAAGTTTTGAAAGAATAAGCTGTGAATTCGCAAACTTCTTATTTACACGGTGACAAATCACAACTAAATGTCACAGCTACCGAAAAGTAGCATTCACATAAATCACTTATCGAACCGTCACTCTTTAGGTCATTCCCATTACAGACAAACAAACGTCGTCCCGAGATCACGTGACCATAACGGCAATAGATGTCGACAACACAAAATGTGTTCTGCGCATCTGAATGCTCACTCCAGAGATATTTCTACTCTATGCTACAAACTATTACACTACCAAAGATGACACAATTCCGTCAATTAGTTTGCCAGTTATGGACCTTTAAACAGTGGATACATTTTGGTCGCAAAATTCTGTCAGTAATCGTCCAAAAGGCGGCATGTTACTCTACATGACAATGGGTCTTATGAATAAAAAAGAGCACATGCTCCAGAGATTCTCAGAGCAAAAGAACGTTCTCTGAGTAAGTTCTCAATTTCGTATGAATAAAAACTTGGAAACATATGCTCTGAGCAGGTAGTTCATACTCACTACCTCCCCTCCTTCTTGAGTAAGTTCTCCGCGTGTCATGTCCGGCATAGAACAGCTGTTCAATCGGTATATTTCTTTCAACTAGCTTAATAAGGCAAATTATTAAGTGTACAAATATGGAGTAGGCATCTACGTGTTCAGGAAGAACTCACACCTATTGATCTGCTCATAAGCGTTAGGACATGTGATTTTGTTACAAGAAACAGGCTGCTACGTATGTAATTAATCAGTTATTAATTTTCCTCTCGTGTCTAACATAATCAAAGTTACGATTATGAAGTCAGAAAACGCATCTTGAGTAGGCCGACCGGTTTGGATAGAAACAATACTTCAGTAGGCCTACCTAGTATTGCAGCAATATTTATTTTGTGATAGAAATGTGAAGTCTTGGTATGCACTTTATTTGGAACTAACAGCATAAGGCCTTACTAATAGACCGTATTTTATAACAATATTATTTTGCTATGTAGCTGTTTACAACTGTAAATGTACACTCCAAACACTACGGTCGGGGGTTCGAATCCCCTCTCGGGCATGGATATTTGTGCCGTCTCTAGTATAAGGTAGTTCATAAGTAGTTTGTAAGTTTAGGGACTGATGGCCCCGTAGTTAAGTCCCATAAGCTTAACAAACAATTGAACAATTGAATTGTACACTCCAAACAAATGGGTAAAACACGCAGCTGAATCCACTTGTTTTTCATTTCTATGTTGGTAATGAAAACATTCCTCTTACATCACTCTCGTCACTATATAAAATGCTTGAAGTGTCACTCTCAAGATTTTTCTGAAGGAAGCTTTTCGTCAACACAATGTTTTTTTATCATTAACTTTTTAAATCTCCTCGTATTTCTTTAAGACTACGTATAAAGGAACTTGTTTTTGCCTTCTAAGTAACACAAATGTTGTAATTCTTATTAAAAAACCACAGTAAAACTTAATTTGATAGAAGTTACTTAGCCCGAAGAATGCTAGGGAGCTCACTTCAGAAATCGGAGAATGTTCTCCGGTCGTGAGAAACTTTTTTATTTTTATTCAAACGCGCTGAGAACGTTCTGGGCTGAAGTATGTTCTCCGACTCACTTTATTCATGTGAACCTGAGTATGTTCCCTGGAGTTCAGAGTATAAAGTAGATACTCCGTTTTATTCACACGGCCCAGTATCAATAAAACACTGGCTGCAAACCCGGCGAGGCGCGGGTACTTACTACACTTACTCCAGTGTTCAGTCACTCCACCTCTCCCTGCCTTTCGCCGCGCGGGCGTAGCCGAGTGGTCTGGAGCGCCACGTTACGGATCGCTTGGCCTCCCTCGTTGGAGGTTCGAGTCCTGCCTCGGACAAGGATGTGTGTGTTGTCTGTAGGGTAGTCAGAGTAGTTTGTAAGACTAGGGACTGGTGACCAACATTGGAACATTTTTTCTCCCTTCCTTTCCATCTCTCTGTGCATGTCCTCCTCTGCTCTCTCTCTCTCTCTCCGTCTCTCTCTTCATCCGCAACTCCCCCTTTCTCTGCCAGTCATCTCCTCATCTCCCTGTAAAACTCTTCTACAACTCCATTTGCCTCCTCCAGTTGTGAAAAATTACAAAAGTCTGTTAACTTTGCTGGGGAGCAGTGAAGTGGTGTCTACTGTCTACGTTTACTTCAAGGTACCCTCCACCGTGCACCGTATGCAGTAGACGGTGATGTTCCTCTCGTTTTGAAGACACAGTGTTCAAAATTTCATCAAGTTCGGAATAAAAGTGTAGATTTTTTCGAATTTCGAAAGTAAAGTACCCTGTGATATGTACTAAACAAAATTTTACGTATGCAGTCACTTTCGTCTTATTCTGATATTCCTGTGTGCAAAGTTGCATCGCAATCGGATGAACGCTAAGCCAAACGCATAAAATACGAACAAACTTGATGCGGAAGTTTCCCACCCTTCTAAGTGTCTATGAAGGAAGTCATATCTTTTCAAGTAATCCTGAAGGTACATTCACTGGCATAAATGGATTTTGTTTGCAAAATATGTTACAAATAAATTTCGTAGCAGTTAAGTAACAAATATAAACGTCATTCTTAATGCGGTAGATTTTCATGCTTCTCATTGTTCGTGACGTCATAGTTCCTGAACTATGTGGCGTACAGTTATGTGTATAGCCTTCGCGAAAGTGCAACCAATACATCGACACGGTTTCATCGCAATAGGATGAAATGTACGGCAGCGCATAAAATACCAACAGACATATACACATTCATTTTAATATAGTAGATAAAGCTGCAGTTTTTAATTATTCAGTTTTATCCATCGTAATTGAGTGCCAATGGGCTTTACCACTTCTACCGACGGGCACACTTCTGGTGTACTGATAATTTACCCAGGCGTATCACCCTGATGGTATCTTTCCCTTGTAAGTTATCAGTGAATAATTGAGCATTGCACATGAGTGTGGGATCTATACCAGAGACGGTTAACAGAGAACATCCAAAGGAGATCACGCGCTTAGTTACAGGTATATCCGACAACGTCATAGAAGTGAACGGTAGAACACAACGGCAGACGCTGCAAGACACGTCTTCTGATCCGAGACCGCAGGATCGACCAATGTATTGCTTCCTCCTACACGTGTCTAGCGTATAAACCACGGGGATAAAGTTGAGAGAGGCCAGGGCCGCTTACCGGCTCTCTTTATTCCCGACCACACGCGACTGGAATAGGGGGGAGGGGGCGTCGCAGCGGACACTTCAAGTGGAGTCGTCCTAAGCTCATGTTCACGCGGTTTTTATTTTGATAATTTGAAGGCGATTTTTCTTTTTCAATATTCTTAGACTCTAGATGTTGAGCCACCATCATTCAGTGTATATAAAGATGATTTGGAAGGTGTGAGGGAATTTCCAATATCACAACTTGTATGCACTCAATTATGTGTACATTTGGTGACCACCGTAGCTCAAAATTACGTGATACTGATTCATTAGACAAGTGGTCATTCTTACTCACGTCTTTTCTGATGCCGTTTTCTGAACCGCAGCTTAAGGCAGAAAACGGTAGCAGCTATTGGAAGAGTCTTGACACGGCATCGGGGTCACAGACAGCACACCAACTGGTAGTCACATGAGTGGCGTGTCTCTGATGCACTAGTGTGGAGGATGCAGCGTTCCACAGAAGTCTAACGCAATGTTTTTATTTTTATTTTTGCACAACCAATTTTAGCAGTCTAGCTGCCATCATCAGGAGCTCTACAAATGTACAAGGTAGAATGTAACAACTGCATACAAAATTTCTACAAAAATCTTATTTGCCTCATGTTATATACATACCATTTACATCAAATAACACAAGGTTGTTGATGTTTATGGTGAGTGCTTAGTTTAAAAAAACTTGCTTGTTTCATCTTATATTTTAAAATACACGTTACTAATACGTCCAGTATGTTAGGAGACATTTTCAAATTAACGAACATCCTCGAGAGACGCTGTTTAAGAGGCTGTGTGTGATAGTTACCAGATTAGTCACTAGATGGCAGTGCAGAGTTAAAGAAGCAGCTTGTCATTAGATGGCGTTCCAAAACTCTGTAGTTATTGGTACAACAACGATCCATTCTCCAACTTGGACTGATGGTTTCCATTTCTATTTAACTGTTGGCACGTATCACAGTTTACCACAGGATAGCGCTACAATAAAATTATCATAAACTAAATAAAAAATGTCACTTATTCTTCCATATTGGCCGTAAATATTTACACAAAATATGTAAGGGATACATTTACCAATGCATATAGGAATACATGGTAAAGTACTAGTCAAATTAATCCACAGAACATACCACTCCATACAAATCTGAAATAAGGTTTTTAAATACATCCCTTACAGATTTTGTGTAAATATTTACGACCAAATTTGAACACTATGGAAGAATAAGTGACATTTTTTTAATCTAGTTTATGATAATTTTATTGTAGCGCTATCCTTTGGTAAACTGTGATACGGGGTAGGGATTAAAAAACAATTATAAATATATACCTCAACATAAACACACAAAGAAAGAATTAAAAAAAAATCATTACCATGAGAACGAATTATTGAAACCAAAATAGAAAGACCTAAAGCACCTACACAAACAGAAAAAACCAAAAAAATAAAAATAAAATAACAAACAGAAAAATCAAACTCGCCAACAGTTAAATAAATATGGAAACGATCAGTTTAAGTTGGAGAATGGATCGTTGTTGTACCAATAACTACAGAGTTCTGAATGCCATCTATTGACAAGCTGCTTTTTTAACTGCCATCTAGTGACTAATCTGGTAACTATCACAGAGTCTCTGAGGATGTTCGTTAATTTGAAAATGTCTCCTAGCATACTGGACGTATTAGTGACATGTATTTTAAAATATAACATGAAACAAGGAAGTTTTTTAAACTAATCACTCTCCATAATCATCAACAACCTTGTGTTATTTGATCTAAATGGTATGTATATAACATTAGGCAAATAAGATTTTTGTAAAACTTTTGTATACAGTTGTTACATTCTTCCTTGTATATTTGTAGAGGACCTAATGAAGGCAGCTAGATTGCTGAAACTGGTGGTGGAAAAAGAAAAAAATTGAAAAAAGCTATCTTTGTCACATTTTTCTATTAAAGCAGATCGCGCCCTAAGGATGTGCAAACTATATAGTATTGAGAGTTTTTGTTTGTTATTTATGAAGTTCACTGCGCGTGAAACACAGATGCGGGCTTGTAACCCGCATCCTGTTCACCCACCGACCAAAAGGTACATCGGATTTAGCTTATGACGCATTCGATAACCTAGCATTCTAAGCGACGATGCTGTGCAGATGAATAGCGAAATTCTGCATGGCCGGCTAAAGTGTCGGAACGTCGGTGCTGTCGATGACTTCCTGAACGTCTGTTTTCAGCTCACCTGTGGTTTTGGGGTTACTGCTGAACAACGTGTGTTTAAGTCGCACGTGTTCAGATCCGGAGAACATGTCGAGGACTAAGCCAGTGGCCTGTGGATACCCCACAGGCAGAATGCGGTTCCGAAAGTGCTGCCCAGGGCATCAGACACAGTCCTGCTTCGATGGGGTCGAGCTCCGTCTCACACCCTGTCGCAGTCAGGGTCACTTTTTATAATGGGGATGAAATCATCTTCCAACGCGACGTACCGTTCGGTCGTCACCGTGCAATCGAGAAATGTCGAACCGTGACTGGACGTGGCGCACCGCACAGTCACCTGTTCAGGTAGAAGAGACTTCCCGATCGCTAAATGGGGATTCTCTTTCCCCCAAATTTCGCCTCACAAATGAAAGTCTGGTTAGTCGCTAAACCAAATAATCAGATGTTTGTTGAACTTATGGGACTTAACTACGGCGTCAACAGTCCCTAAACGTACAAACTACTCATTAACTAGCTAATACTAAGGACGGCACAAATATCCATGCCCGAGGGGGGATTTGTACCCCCGACCGTAGTGGGCGTGCAGACCGCGACTGGCGCGCCGCAGACGGTTCGGCCACCGCGGCCGGCAGTCGCTGAACCAAACCACATTCACGTTAAAGTGCTGTTCTCGAATCCTGTGGAGCGTTTGCCTTCGGCTCGAAATCGGTGGCAAACTTCCTTCGAGTCGCAGTTGGGCCGTTTTCGATCCCGCATTAGGCCTTCAAAATCGCTCTGCCGTTAGGCACGGTGCTGGACGGTTTCTTGTTTAATACTCTAACTGATAAAACCGTAAAATTTACGGGCCTAGGATCGTGCGAAAATCACCAGACCCGTGAAATTTACGGGCCGCTAAATATAATTTAATGCAAAACACTGCGACGTTAATTCTACGGGTTTGGCCAGCGTTATATCTACTGCAGATGTTTAGTAACAAAATGTGTTCATAGGTGGTACGAAAGTGAACAAGTCAGCGTTGCACTCTGTCTGGAACTCTTGCTTGAAAATTTGCCACAATGAAAAGCAATATGATTGTGTGTGAAATTTGTATGCAGTTACTGTAGACTGACAGAAAGATCTAATGTACTGTCATAATATTGGTTAAAAATAAATCACAATTGCATTATCTTATATTTGTATGACTTTTCTAAGTACTCAAAAACATCTAAGAAATTTCTATAACTGTACCTTAAAGCAATGCATTCAAAGTAGTTTCTTTCGCACGTAATTAAAGTAGAGAAGTGCAGCTACAAAATACTACTAAATTTCCCACAATACTAACAGTAGATTTCATTCAGTGATTTTTTTTTCAATATTTTGCAAAATTGTAACTTCTGAAGCTTTCCCGGCGTATTTCTTCATCCAGTAACTTTCGGGTGTGCGAACGGAACCCGTCGTCATTCTAACACGATATTTCCCCCTGGAAATGTCCGGCCATCTTCAGGTGAGTAGCGAGTACTGAAGATCCCAGGTGCAGTCGCGGTATTTATAGTGGTTCTTGCGCATACCAACAGGGAGGAGATGATTCAAGATGTCCGTAGATTGGATAAATTACGTGAGAAGAGAGCCAGATTACTGTTTTCATTGATTTTCTTGTCGAAATGCCGCTATTCGGCACCGCGGCGTTCCTCGCTTAGTAGCGGCCATCGGCTGCTGTAGTGCCACAGTCGCCGACACTTCCTGTGCCTCTGTTCCTGTCGAAAGACGTCGCACTGACTCATTCTGAGACGTCTGGAGACTTCCCTCGATGACAGTCGCTCCTGACGGAAAGTAGTAATACGGAATGAGTCTTTAAATTTCCTTTTCGAGTATATTACTATTTATTAATATTGTACAAGCTTTGAAAGGACTTGAACGCATCAATGTCTAAAAGTAAAAACGCGGCGAATCAGCTCTACACGACTGCAGCAATTCTAACGTATATTGTGACGCTCTTAATATCTGCTGAGTATCCTGCAAAACTTGAACCCTTGTGCAACCAATTGCAACAAGTAAATACGAACATTAAGGCAGTACAAGATCACACAAATAAACATAATTCAATCTAACCGTGATAGTGCCTCGACAGAGTTTGGAAACATCTCCGAGACAAAATTTGCAGAATATTGCACAGTTATGTCGTGTGTTTCATTCGTAATGTGTGAAATATTCTGTCAAGAACCTAAGGAACAGTCAGTGAATATGTTCTTCGAGAAATCTATAAAAATTTGCAAGGAACTATGGGTTGAATTTAAACGTCATCGACTGATGTCAAAACAAATCAACAGACAAATCGACCACCTGAAAGTGTTGAAGACTTGTTCGGAATATCTATCTCCATTCCATACTTTACACCTCTTCCCTGAGAGACAGATTTTCATCTACTGGCGATAAATTATTTTCGATTAAACAGTTGCATTCCGAAAATTTTAGGAAATTAGCCAAATCTACTTTCATACTCACTGTAAAAGACATACGGAACTTTCTTAAAATATTGCTGAAGGTCCGACGCCGCACGACCTGTATAAGTCAAAGGATGCGAGTAATTTTACCTCAAAGTCTGGTGACGATGCAAATTTGTTTGCTTAGGTCACACCGTTATATCCGTTAGCAAGGCAATAAAGACTGGCCTAAATATTTCAGCGACGATAGGTAGCATAGAGCGTACATTTAGTATTCTACGACGTGTCGAGACGTGGAATCTCTCTAATGTTGGTGACGCGCGCTACCTGCTCTGTACAAGTTCAGTGTTCACAGAAAACGGTTAAATAGAACACCGAATTCATTGAAAAGGTGACGAACACATTTGGACAATAACCTAGATGCCGCAGCGCTCTATTTAGACAGTAGTTAGCAGCAAAGCTCACGCATATTTTATATTACACAATAATAAGACTTTAGTTGTCAATCTTTTTGTGTGTGTTTATTGCACCCCCCTCCCGCGCCCAGTGCACGGGCGCCTGCTGCCGCCAGTCGACAGGTCGGCTGTCGCGCCCCTGCTCGCGCGGTCGCCTGCTTCTCGTGCGGACAATGTAAGAACTGCGCGCCCGCTGCGACGTGCACGCTCAGCGGCAGTGTCTTGGACAGCTAGGCAGTAGGCGGTAGGCGGCTGGCACGGCCGCTATTTCTGGAGCCGCGACGCTGGCCAGTCCCAGTCTCCAGTCTCCAGGGCGCCTCCTGCAGTACTGCTCCGCACAAGCACCCTGCAACTGACGGCTATCCGGATAGCCTTACTGCTCTTAGAAGTCGCTTATCTAACTACCACTGTCATGCCTTACCGAGATAGCTCGCCGAGAACCCGAAAAAATTCTAGTTATATAAGTAACATTATCGAGCGACGGAAGGCTTCTATCGAATCACTGTTGCCCATTTTGGGGTAGTGATAAAAGCCTCTAAAGGAGGCTCCAGTTTTAAAATTTGCGTTTAAGTAGGAGGAGCGTGCAAGCGCGCTGCCTATACGACCAAACTGCTAAATTAACTTATACTAACTTGTCCAAAATTTTAGTCTTAGAAATTGCAATAAAAAAATTTGTTCTACATCTACATACATACTCCGCAATTCACCGTAAGATGTGTGGCGGAGGGCATTTCCTTTCCTATTCCACCCCAAATTAGAACGAGGAAAAAATAAGAATGCCTATATGCCTCCGTACGAGCCCTAATTTCTCTTATCTTGTCTTTGGAATCTTAACGCGAAATGTAAGTAGGCAACAGCAAGAGCGTATTACACTCAGCCTCAAATTCCGGCCCTCTAAATTTCCTCAACAGAAATTCACGAAAAGAACGTCGTCTTTCCTCCAGCGATCCCCAGCTGAGTTGCCGGAGCATTTCCGTGTCACTCGCGCATTGGTTGAACCTACCAGTAACAAACCTAGCTGCTCGCCTCTGAACTGCCTCTATATCGCCCTTTAAACTGATCTGCTGCGGGTCCCAAACACTTGAGCAATACTCAAGACGTGGTCGTACAACCGTTTTATACGCGGTCTCCTTCACAGGTGAAGTACATCTTCCCAAAATTCTCCCAATAAACCGAAGTCGGCTGTCCGCCTTACTGACAACTGTCCTTACATGTTCGTTCCATTTCATATCGCTCTGCAAAATAACGCCTAGATATTTGAACGTCGCGACAGCATCAAGAAGCTGACTACTAATACTGTACTCGAACATTATATTTCTACTCATGCGCAGCACCTTACATTTTTCTATCTTGAGAGCTAGTTGCCATTCTTCTACTGAGAAGAGTGGCTCATTTCAAACTTTAAGTTGCTGTAGTAGATTTTTGTTAGCACTGGTAAGTGGCCATTTTCTGTCCATAATTAACTGAGCACACTGGCATTTTTATGACAGTGGATTTGTGATTCTGTTACATGATTTGGCTTCCAAATGTGGTGTGTGTGTGTGTGTGTGTGTGTGTGTGTAATTCAACTCTCCATTCCGGAAGGTTTCCAGTGTATTTTATTACCAGCTGGGAAAATGCTCGTGTCAGTGCACGGAAAGGCAAATATGTCGTTGCCTAAACAACACTGACAGAGCAGTGCAGAAGCGGCTGCCTCACTCCTCATTCCGTCTTCCTCGGCAAATTTTTGGCATGCAAACGTATACACGCTTCTTTGTGTTGAAAGAGATGAGCAGAGTACCGATGAAACAAAGAGGAGGTGGTAAGTGTAGGAGAGAAAGAGGGAACAGGTAGTCATTGTGGGAGAGAGGCAGTGGCTCTGAAAAAGATAAATGATTCGAGACAAAAAACAGTGAGAGGAAAACAGAGGGAGACAGTGAAATTAAAAAAGAAACACGAATGCACACCACACATATACTTTGCGGATCTCTACCACCAAACCGGCGAACTTCAATTACAAAATTTTGTCCTCTTACTCCATCTCCCATACGTACATCTTATTTCTCGTTCAGGGAGTTGGAAGCAAAGACAAGTAAAAAGAGGAGATAGTTTTGACTGAAGAAACAGAGATCAGACAGTGAGAAAGAAAGAGGCAGAAGCAATGTAAGGGGAAAGGAATGGGATATAGACAATGGCAGAAGAAGGCAGCCAAAATGAAAACAAAGGGATGACGGCAGTGGTGGTGTGAGACAGGTGAAAGTGCTGATGGGAAGAAAACGAGGCAGTGGGACAGAGATAGCTGCGTAAAAGGATTCGGCATGTTTTGTGCTAAAAGGGCGCCAGGACACTGGCATGCCAAAATGTGTTAAGAAGAAGGCGCCACTTCTCGATCGGTGTTATCTGCAAAGAAACACTACTGCCTTTTTTGTGCTCCGACACAACCACTTTCCGTCTGGTTCTACATATGCCTCTTTCATTTGATGCAAGTGTCATGTTGATATTTCGTGTGGTGATTAATATATCAAAGAAAAATACTTGTTTATAAAAAATCATGAATCAAATTAATAATTATTGATTATTTGGATTCGTTTCGTTATTCCCGAACCCCCTCCAAATATATGAATTTTTGCGTAATTTATGTCTTTGAAAAAGTCTTCCAAAAGGCCAAAAAGTACGAGTAAAAAATTGTGAAAATAAAATGCGCACTGGTCTCTTTTTACATCTACTTTTGTAAACATTACATACAAAAATTTATAAATTATAAACAATAGAAGCAACAAATAATATAAAATTATATATAAAACTATCTAAATTCCCGCTGCTTCGCACGCGTAGAGTGGATGGTCTGCATTGGTTGTTTCTACTTCTAAATATAAGTTTTCATAGATTTAGTTTTACAAACGCTTTCCTAATCAAGTGTTTTCATACAACTTTCCATCCTCTATTGCACCATTGGCAGAATTGAAAACATCTTGCTTCAATTTTGCCTTAACAGCAACGTATTTTCAAAAAGCCGTTCATTTCCTGTTTTACCCGCTTACGGACGGGAATATCGAAAAATCACTGATGCCTACAGTGTAAGATAAACAACGTCTACAAATTTCAAGTTTCTACGGTCTGTAGATTCACTTTTCAGCGCCGTTTTCTGTCTTTTAGAAACGGATCGAAAGCGCGAAATTTCTTTCTTACGCTTTGGCATCTTTCTTGGTAGATTTACTTTTCAAACTGCACTGCGCACTTATTTTTCTTTATTCGTACGTTTGCTGCAGGAAAACAACTGAAGAATGTGCATTACGCAAGGAGGTTATAATCACTGGAGATGCCCTAACACTGAAAAAGTGAAGCTAGCAAAATGCGCATTCCGGCATTTGCTTGTGCCCAAAACATTGGTCGTATTGTGTGGTAAAATAGTTCCAGTCGTCTAATGTACGTCATATCTAATAAATACTCCGATGTGACTATCAATTTAGTGACTTCACGTAAAGAGTGCAATATTCACATAGGATTATAAGCGAGAAATCCTTGTTTTGGGTACAAAAGCATGGCTTCCTGGATTCAAATAATTTCTGTTCTCAGCACAGATGACGCCACCTCCTTTTATTCTAACCTCGTTTCGCCCTATATAACCTCTTTGATATTATAGTGTGTAAAGTCATCGCTGGTCTGCAGTCCGAATTTTATATAAGCTGACGACTTCCATACTCTTATAGCTATCGATACGGAATTTCTATGGTGTGCAACGGGAGACTTTGTACTACAACAACACAGAGAGACCGTTCGTCTCCATTGTGTAATTTTTGCTGTAGAGCAAAATATTGACACCCAGACGTAGAATTTTGTATAAGTCGGTAACTTTAAACTCCCATATCTTCCACCCCCTTATCGTTATCAACCCTCTACCATCATAGTGCACAATGGGAGTCTGATACCTACTACCACATACGAACACTATTCGTTTGCGATGTGTAGTTTTGGCTGCAGAGTGAAATATAGGCACAAGTGTTTTCAGTAACCGTCGTGTCTATTTTTTATTTTATTTTATTTTTTATTTCTTTTTTTTTATCTTCAAAACTACTTCACGAATTTGCATGGGGTTTGCACAGATAAATTGAGCATAACTGGACAGTATATAGATTTCGTTTCATAAAAGTCGGATCACAAAAAAAAAGAACATCTTAACTTCAATTTTTTATCTACGACCGTTATGTCTGTCTGTCTCTTTGAACACGTATATATATCCAAAACTATTTGACGAATTTTCACGGGGTTTTCACACGTAAATTTAGAACATCGTGCGGTTACATAAAGGCTTCAATAATTATAATCGGATCACAAAAATAAGGATATCATCATTAAATATTTGCTTTTAAAGCCATCGTTTATGTCTATTTGTTGAAGTTAATCTCCAAGAGTACTACACGAACTTTCATGGGGTTTCATAGGTCAACTGAGAGTACCTAGGCGCAACATAAAAGCTTTATTTTAACAAAATCGGATAAGGGGAAGAAAAGATATCGTGATTTGTAGTTTCTGGTGTATGCTATGCTTGAATTGTAGCGTAGTATAGTAAAGATCCGATAGAGGCGCTGTTACTTAGTATACCAAATAACTAATAGATAGCGATGCTGCGTTGTTTATTCTCATAACTAAAGTGTAACACGCTGAAACAAGACCTATAATTTTCCTTACGGCAGCGGTGTAGTGTACTGATGTTGGTAACGGCCGTTGAATCTTTTTTTGAAAAATCTGTCACGTCCAATGAGAGGAATAATTCTTAGTGTTGATAACGGAATAAATAATTAACGTTGTTCCGATCAGTAAGTTAATGATACCCCTAAAGCAAATATTTCGTTGTCAACGATAACATACTAAACCGCTGCCACTGCAAGTAAAATTTAAACATGGCATGCCCCCCCCCCAAAAAAAAAAAAAAAAAATAAAATAAAATAAAATAAATAAAATAAACTAGTTGTATCCAGTATGCCTTGTAATGCCATGGAAAGAAAAAAAAAGTCCTTTTATCCGCGGGTATCATTTGAATTTAAAACATAACGACATTCCTACGCGTCTATCGATGCTCTAATTTACATAAGAATAATTTACAAGGGAAATGGAATTTATGTAGTTCCCTTTCTGATTTCGGTGTCTCATCATTACATTTTGAGTGCGTTTTGTTTAGGAATGCCTCGAAAACGCCACAGTACAGGGAAGGACACCTGATAACTAATTATGGCGTTTCTGCGTTGTTTTTTTTTTTTTTTTTTTTTTTTCATTCTCATAACTATGGTGTAATATATTATAAGAAGGGGTAAAATTTTACTTAAGGCGGCGGCGTTGTGCGCTGATGTTGGCAACGGCCGTTGAATGCTTTTTCAAAAATCAGTCACTTAGAATGAGGTAAATAATTCTCCATGTTCACGATGAAATAAATAATTTATGCTGTTCTGGTCGGTCAATTAATCCTCCTAAAGCGAACAGTTCGTTGCCAACAATAGCAAACTAAACCGCTGCCACTGCAAGTAAAGTTTAACCCAGGCAGGACACAAAAAGTTTTATTTTTGCTTTGCAATGTCATAGAAAGAAAAGAAGTGCATCTTTCAACGGGTATAACCACTAAATTATACATAGAGTAGAAATATCTATGTAGTGGGCATTGGCTTCTGTGCATCTTCGCAACATAAAGCTGGAATTACCAAGTGATACTGAGACAAATCCACTCTTTCCACACATTTATTTGCTCTTACAATTGGTTTGTACCGCATTGTCTGCAAAGAAGCCCTACCTCCTTTTCGCAGCGCAACCACATAACATGAAATAGTATGTAAATAAATGTGTCACAGAAGCAACAAGAAAGTTGAGGAAGCATCTCTAAAAGGACCATTTACACATAGTCATCCGTCTTACCTGAACAAAATAGGGCCAAGATAACTTCAGCAATTAGTAGATTCTTCCCAATATCACGTGACATTTCCACCTTAATGTTGAGGACAGATAATCTGTTCTTCGCATCTGAATGCTCACTCCAGAGATATTTCTGCTCTGTGGCTTCCACTAAAGATAATATACACACGCGAGCAGCAAATTCATCAGAAACCTCCCTGCTTTTATAATTGTTCGGTACAATATTGTGATTAAAACTTGTAATTACTTACTTTTGGTGCGGACTACATTAAGATAGAGAAAGACGTCTTCTTTTGCAGAGACAATGGTACTTAGAGTTATAATCCGACGTATAGTTCTATTACACAAGATCGATTTCTACTTCGTGCTTTACGAAGTAATCACTGCATGACGTGAGGACATGTATTAGCTGAAAAAGTGGCCGATGCTGCTAACACAGTCAAGACAATTCAATGGAAATACTATATTTAATGGAAAGTTTTATACAGACGATCAGTTGACACCATTCCTTCAACGATTACCCAGACTTACTTTATCGCACATTGACACCACCATGACGTCTTATTTAAACAGACATGAACGCTCTGTTGATTGAATTATCAGACTTTCAGTATTCGTCGACTTTTCTATAATGTGGAGCACTGCATACAGAATATCTACATTGTCCCCAGTGCAACACTGCATCATTCTAATACTTCAGCATACATTTAACTGTAAGAGATAAATAGTTTAGTCATACGCCATAGAACAAACACATAGCGCTGTTATTATTACTAAACAGACAATTACACACCGCAGTCTTAACTTTATGAAGAGAACCTAAATTGAATTTACATCGTTCGGAGTACGGACTTAAGTTAATTTCACATTTTGTATGAAAAAACTTTATGAAGATTCATCGTTTTCGACAATGACTTCTACTTAAATTTGACATCTTGGCTAGGAGAACTGAGTTTATTGATAGAGCGATATAACAAGGATTCTGTTTTTGCTGACCTAGGTCCGGAACCCTAAAAAAACACCCGTTGCGAAGCACGGGCATATAATCTAGTTTTATATATATTAAGATAAGATATCATTATTATTATACAATTAATTTCATTTTAATTTATTTTATTACTTTGTAAATTGTAGTTCAGTGGTACTGTGTCACTCTATCCCACCTGTAATTGCAGACGAAAATCGTTACTCATTCTTACTTCATTAACGACATAGTTTTTATACTATAGTTTCAATTACGTTTCTGGTACTGTAATTGTAAACTACTTACAGAGAAACTTTAGCCCTTACAACTGACAATTTACTTCTTATGAAAGTAGATACATCCCATTGCACACTAATTTCACGCTGTGCGATTGTTACAGAAGTTCATGCCGAAACATACCTACATTTTACTTTTTTTTCTTTCTTTCTTTCCTGTTTACGATTATTTTATTTTGCGATTTTGTTTTGTTCTTTTTATTTGCTTTTAAGTTTTTTTTAGGCATTTTTGTTGTTTTATTTTCAGGGTTTCGGATCTGGAGACGCTGTGGAAGACGATTTTGTAAGTACGATTGCTCTAATACCAACCAACTTCAGTTTCCGTCTGCGAATACGTGTCTGTTATGCGTCTCACACCTTTAACTCCATGCCGTAGGTTTTCGGCTATTTCCCCAAATCACTCCAGCCAAATTCCGGGATTGTGCCTTTGAAAGGTCATGGCCAAATTACTTCCCCTCGTTACTCAAACAATCCGAGCTTCCTCTTTGTCTCTGACGACCACGCTGTCAACAGGACGTTAAGTCGTTCTTGCTTTTCCATTAAAAAGGCAGACGCCATGTCGGAGAACTTCCTGAGTAATAAAACATGCCAACCATTCGATAGCCAAATGCCGAATGCCGAATGTCCAAGTGGTGGATTTCAGTTTGATTCCACTCACAGCGTTAACAGCGACTGTGCAGAAATGTTGAGATGACTGCGTGCCATGAACAGCGGCCGATGCCGACAGGCTGGATGGAAAAACAGTCACCTTCCGTGTGAACGAAATTTACAAAACCGCAACAACACAGAGACGAACAAAACAGAGTTCCAGTGGGGAATAATTAGCACTCAAATCACTTTTTTATACTACATGGGAAAATACAGAAGCGACAGTTGTCTGCTCATTTTGGCTTCCTACTATTACGAGTGAAATGCAACGAAGTTCTTCGCGTGTGTAATATTTATTGTCATAAGCTCCTACCAGTATTAAAAGTCACCCTTCAAAGATATGAAAATTTAAAATTTATCCCAAGTAAATTATTCTTAATAATTGTAAAGAACAATAAATACTAAGTTTTAATATTTTGTACTAGACTTGCTCATAATTTTTTCCAGATACACAGCTGTTTAATACATCATGGCTGGAAACCCTAACGCAAATTATTTACAGACGAATGGAAAAACTGGTGGAATCCGACTTTGAGGAAGATCAGTTTGGATTCAGGAGAAATGCAGGAAAACGCTAGGCAATACTTACATTACGACTTTTAGAAGATAGGTTAAGGAAAAGCAAAACTACGTTCTTAGCATTTGTAGATCTGGAGAAAGCTTTCGACAATGTTGACTGGAATACACTCTTTCATATTCTGAAGGTAGCAGGGGTAAAATATAGGGAGCGAAGAGTTATACTCGTACAAAAACTAAACAGCAGTTGTAAGAGTCGAAGGACATGAGAGGGAAGCAGTGGTAGGGAAGGGACTAAGACAGGGTTGTAGACTTTCCCCAGTGTTGTTAAATCTGTACACTGAGCGAGCTGTGAAGGAATGCAAGGAGAGATTTGGAGAGGTAATTAAAGTTCAGGGGGAAAAATTAAAACTTCGCAGTTAGTCCATGATATAGTAATACTGTCAGATACAGCAAAGGACCTGGAAGAGCAGTTGAATGGAATCGATGGTGTCTTGAAAGGAAGGTATAAGATGAAGGTTAACAAGAGCAAAACAAGGATAATGAAATGTAGATCGCACCCCGCCAGGCTAAAGAAATGGCGAGTTTTCAGCAACTTTTGTAAAAAAAAAAAGTGTAACTGAAAATAGTGACAGCAAGTGGCAATGTGAGAGCTACAAAACACACATGAAGAGGTCAACATAAAAACTTGAACACTGAAGATGCTTTGAAATGAATCGAAACGCGTATGGTTTGTATTAGACTAATTAGACGGTAACGCAACCTATACAAACTGGAAAGATAGATACCGCCTGCCGCGGTGGAGTGGCCGAGCGCTCTAAGGCTCCTTTCTGCGGAGCGCGCGGTTGCTCGCCGTCGAAGGTTCCAGTCCTCCCTCGGGCGTGGGTCTGTGTCTTGTCCTTAGTCTAAGTTAGTTTAAGTAGTTTGTACACCTAGGGAATGATAGCCGCCGTAGTTTGGTCCCTTAGATTTACAAACATCTGCCCCTCTGAGATACCGCTTATGGGAAACTAAGAGACGTTCGGGGGCGATAGAAACAGCAGCATGAATATCAAGAACTCGTATGGGAACCAGTACGACGCGAAGAAAGGAAAGCTGAGGTGTGGTAGGACTAAACAACGGAAATGAACTTGAAGCCAGTATTGTAGAAGGAAATAGAAATTATATGAAAATGGGATATGAGATACAATACTGCGAGAAGAATTAGACAAAGCACTGAAAGATCTAATTCAACAAAGTTCCCGGAGTAGACGATGTTCCCTCTGAAGTGCTGACACCCTAGGGAGAGCGATGAATTTCGAAACTATTGCATCTGGCATTTAAGTTTTTTGGGACAGGGAAACACCCTCGGACGTTAAGAGAAATTTATCAATGTCTCCTTCCCCCCCCCCCCCAATGAATCACAGACATGGCCGAGGTGGGGTGGCTTGCGTGCCTCAACGATACAGATAGCCGTACCGTAGGCACAACGACAGCGGAGGGGTATCTGTGAAGAGGCCAGACAAACGTGTGGTTCCTGAAGAGGGGCAGCAGCCTTGTCAGTAGTTACAGGGGCAACAGTCTGGATGATTGACTGAGGTGGCCTTGTAACATCAGGTTTTGTTTGTATAGTCTATGGGACTTAACTACGGGGTCATCAGTCCCTAAACTTACAAACTACTTATGAACTACTTACGAACTAGGACGGCACAAATTTCCATGCCCGAGGGGGGATTCGAACCCCCGACCGTAGTGGCCGTGCAGACCGTGACTGGAGCGCCTCAGTCCCCTCGGCCACCGCGGCCGGCTAACATCAGGTAATGTGGCTTTGTCACACAGTTACTGCGAACGGCTGAAAGCAAGGGGAAATTACAGCCGTTACTTTTCCCGAGGACATGCAGCTCTACCGTATACATATATTATGATGGCATCCTCTAGGGGAAAATATTCTGGAGGTAAAATATTCCCCCATTCGGATCTCCGGGCGGGGACTACTCAGGAGGATGTGATCATCAGGAAAGACAACACCGGCATTCTACGGATCGGAGCATGGAATGTTAGATCCCTTAATCGGGTAGGGAAGTTAGAAAATTTAAAAAGGGAAATGGGTAGGCTGAAGTTAGATATAGTGAGGATTAGTGAAGTTCGGCGGAAAGAGGAACAGGATTTCTGGTCAGGTGAGTACAGGATTATAAAAACATAATCAATTGGCGGTATTAGAAGAGTAGGTCTGATAATGAATAACTAGGAATGCGGGTTAACTACTACGAGCTGCGCAGTGATCGCATTATTGTAGTCAAGATAGATACGAAGCCAACACCGACCACAGTAGTATGTCCACTAGCTCTACCAATGACGTGGAAATCGAAAAAAATGTATAAGGGAAAAAATAAATTATTCTTACAGTTAAGGGAGAAGAAAACTTAATTGTGAAGGAAGACTGGAAATCGGTAGCAGGAAAAAGGACTGAAAAATTGTAGGTGAATATGCACTGGGAAAAAGAAATGATAGAGGAAGCCGCCTGGTAGAATTTTCTACGGAACATAGTTTAATCATAACAAGAATCAAGAAAGAATGCTGTATATGCGGAAGAGACCAGGAGACACCGGAAGGTACCACATAGATTTTATAACAGGAAGACTTAGATTTGGGAACAAGATTTTAAACGGTTAGACGTATCCACGGGAAGATGTAGGCTGACCATATGATATTTGGTTATGAACTACAGACTGAAATTCAATAAACAACTGAAACGTAGGAATCTAAGAGGATAAGACCTGGTTAAATTGAAGGAACCTTAAGTTCTTGAAAAATCCAGAAGGAGATTTAGACAACAACTGACAGAAACGTGGGAAGACGAAACAGTAGAAGACGAAGGGTTAGCTTTAGGAGATGAAATTGTAAACGCAGCAGAGAACCAAATATGTAGAAAGGCAAGACCTACAAAACATCCTTGGATCTCACAGGTAATACTAAATTTAATTGATTAAAGGAGAAGATATAAGAATGTAGTAAATGAACCAGATAAAATTGAGTACAGAAGACTAAGAAATGAGTTTGATATGAAGTGCAAAATATCTAAGCAGGAATGGCTAGAAGGCAATTGGAAGTTTGTAGAAGAATGTATAAACAGGGGAAAAATAAAAACCACCTACAGAAAAGAAAAGAGATAGTTGGAGACAGGAAAAATAGCTGTACGAATATCAAGAACTCAGATGGTATACCAGTTTTAGTAAAGAAGGGTAAGCTGAAAGGTGGAAAGAGTATATAGAGGGGAAATGAACTTAGAAACAATATTTTAAAATGGGAAAAGGAATGAGATGAAGATGAAATAGGAGATACTATACTGAGAGATAAATTTGACAGAGCACTGAATGATCTAGGTCGGAACAAGGGCCCTGGAGTGGCCGACATTCCCTTAGAATTAATGAAGTCGCTGGGAGAGCCGGCCATGACAAAACTATTTGAACTGGTATGTAGGATGTATGACATGGGAAAAACCCTCAGACTTTAAGAAAAATGTAATAATCCCCATTCCAAAGAAAGCAGGCGCAGACATGTGTGGAAATTACAGAATCATCAGTTTAATAAGTCATGGTTGTAAAATTTTAACACAAATTGCTTAGGGAAGGATGGAATGGGTGATAAATGCTGACCTCGAGGAAGATCTGATTCAGAAGAAACGTAGGAACACGGGAGGCAATACTCGCCTTACCACTTCTCTTAGAAAATAGATTCAAGGAAAGGCAAACCTACATATCTAGCTTTTGTAAATTTGGCGAAGGCTTTTGACAATGTTGTTTGGAATACACTCTTTCAAATTCTGAAATCAGTAGTGGTAAATATAGGAGAAGGAAGGTTATTTACAAATAGTACGTAACCAAACAGCTGTTATGAGAGTTGAAGGGCATGAAAGAGAAGCATTGGTTGGAAATGGAGTAAGACAGGGTTTTGGCTTTTCTCCAATGTTATTCAATTTGTTCACTGAACAAACTGTGAAGGAAAGCAAAGAAAATTTTTGAGAAGGAATTATAGTTCAGGGTGAAGAAATAATAACGTTGTGTTTTGCTGATGACATTGTAATTCTGTCAGAGACAGCCAAGGACCTGGGAGAGTAATTGAACGGAATGGACAGTGTGTTGAAAGGAACGTATAAGGTGGACAATAACAAGAGGAAAACAAGGGTAATGGAATGCAGCCTTAGAAATTAAGTGAAGCTGAAGGAATAGATTGGATAACGAAACCATCAAGGTGGTTGATCAGTTTTGTTACTTGTGCAGTAAAATTACAATTGATGGTTTAGACAGGAAGGAAATAGAGGCCTTTGGAAGGTGGAGCTACAGAAGAATAATGAACATTAGATGGGTAGGCCGCGTAACTAATGAAGAGGTACTAAACATAATTGGAAAGGAAGGAATTTTTTGCATACCTTGAGTAAAACAAGGGATCGATTGGTAGTACACATTCTTAGACATAAAGGAACAGTAAACATAACATTGGAGGGAATAAGCGGATTCAGATGGATGTGGGTTGCCATTCTTATGAGGAGATTAGTTTCGCTTTCTTCTTCAGACTTACCCGGCACCAAGCTGAGCGGTCATTTAAACGAAGCGCTGGCAGCCACGGCAGAAGGGCCAGTGTAGGAACTGTGAGGCAGCCTGAGCTTTCACCTGGCTGTCCCGGGTTTCTCATCTCTGTCGACACGTTCTGTCTTCTCACAAATGTGTCTTCTCACAAGGGTCACAAACTCTTGCTCAGGATGGAGTACGGTAGAGAGCTGCATCAAACCACTCTCCGGACTGAAGGCCACAACACACAACAGTTCCATTAGTCACGGCTGCAAAATACTTACACGAATTGTTTACAGAAGAAGGAAAAACAGTTAGAATCCGACGTGAGCAAATTACGACTTCAATGGGTTATGGGAAGAAAAATCTGTTTTAGCTTCTGCCGATCTGAATAAACCTTCTGACGATATTGACTGTAATACAATTTTTATCTGTCGCCGTTAACGTATTTCAACTTCCTGTAGCATCAAACGCGGGAAATGTCTTTTTATTTCCTTATTTATTTATTTACTTTTCTTTAACAGTTAATCTTCTAAACAGAAGACACACCTTACAACAGTCTCCCACTACAGGCAACAAACTTGGACGTAGCTAATACTCTTCCCACACTGAACAGAAGGTCCGCTTCCCAGTGTCAGCATTGCTAATATCTGGCAGCTAGTTTGTTTCCTAACACCTGAGTAATATCATCATTCAAATCGTAATATCTTACAATAAAACCATAAAAGCACGAGGTTCAATATACGCAACAGCTGCTACCACCTGCCGCCGTACCAGTGTCACTTTGCTCCCTAGTTGTACTTCAAACTTATTGCCACAAGTCGGCAGTCTTCGTGACTACGACATCATGTTTACAACTGCTGCCTGCCACAATGTTCGAATAGTAGCTCTGTAGCAATATTAATCAACAAGGCATTTACCGGTTAATGGTGATTAAGATATCCCTGCTTCTGATTTCCCACGTCTTCGCGAAACGTCAATTCCGTGCGCCTTTTGTACCATAGCAGTTGATGGTTGCGTTCGTGCCTGAGTTGCTAACAGTACAAGACTTCCATTAAATATGACTAAGAATCATCCCGATTAAAAGCAGCTTTGAAAATAAAAAATAAAAAAAACTGCTGGAAACAGAACTTTCGATTGGGAACTATGTTGGGGCGGACAGACTTAGGGTTCAGACGTGTAACGCGCCTCCGTTGTGTGCTGAGTTAAAAGTTGCCTCCCTGTGGAAGCTCCCCTCGACGTCGCATGCAACGCAAGATCGTCTGAGCGTCAACCACATTCCAACAAGGGTGCGGAGCAGGTAAAGACTGAAGGGTGAAAAGTGCCACGGGCAAAGCGACGTATCGGTTCAAAGGCTACCAACTTTTAGTCTCCGTACCCGCATTTGATCAGCAGCTGTGACATAAATAAGGACACAGAATAAAAATATTTAGCGAAAGCACTTTATTCAGACGCTCATATTCAGACACGCCTTACCTTGTTTATTTCTCATTGACGCACATGAGGTGTAGTAGTACAAGGCTGAGGTTGTTGACGATCGTACCGATCAGAACGTTGGAACGAAGATCAACTACCTCGGGTATACTGTCGGTACACACGCAAGCACGCGCGTGCGCGCACACACACACACACACACACACACACACATTAACTCGCGCCACGCCCAGCGCATCGCTTCGCGTTGACGACCCATTGTCACGTTCGCTCGTGCTGGCGCAGCGGAAAATTATAGCTACGTTGTGATGTAATACACGTGTCCTGTTTAAGATCTACGGTACCGACCTGTTTAAAGGGGGAGGGGGTGGGGGTGGGGGAATACGTGGGAGGTGCCGGCCGACGTCAGGCCCTTGCACTCGACACACCTTCAGCCACGCACACACACACACACTCTTCCAAAACAAAGCGTACAACCAAACATAAAACGGATACAACACACAAAATATTATATCAAAAAATGTTCAAATGTTTGTAGAGCTTATGGGACTTAAATACGGGTTCATCAGTTCCTAAACTTACAAACTACTTATGAACTAGCTAATACTAAGGACGGCACAAATATCCATTCCCGAGGGGGGATTCGAACCCCCGACCGTGGCCGTGCAGACCGTGCCTGGCGCGCCGGAGACCGCTTGGCAACCGCGGCCGGCAAAATATTATAGTTCCTGCTGTAATGTCGATGGGGATAGGTTAATATTTGGGTGCGAAATGTACAGGGGTGGACGGAATAATAACACCGAGCAGTGTTCTGCCAGTTGGCAGCACTGTGTACCTGTTAACAGTGAGACGCCACCGCCGTACATCATCTTTGACTTCACCTTGAATCGTACTTTATACGTTCAGCACCCATGGTCTGTCAAATTCGCCATCTTCTACTTGAAAACGGCCATTTCGATGGTGCTCAGTTTGTGGGATCATCTGTGATGAAAGGGCCTGCACTGTTTAACGTTTCACTGGCGACTGCATCTTCGGTTTTTATTTATCGTATGGCATATAACAGCAGCATATATACAAATATAATTACACAAAGAACAAGAATATATATATATATATATATATATATATATATATATATATATATACAAATATCAGTAAAAGATTGTACAAGAGCTGATTTTCAGTATATGTGAGTGATCAATGATATATTATGACAAAACACATGGAATTAGGACATGTATCATGCGAGACAAGCTTTTGGCTACACAGCAGTGTCCAGATCATTAATCCACTTCACAGCCTGAGGTGTGGCTTCTATGAAGTCCTCAGCAGAGCCACTATATTTACTTCTTGGGCACACTGTTACGATGTGGTCCAGCGTCTGCTCAGGTGCTCCACAATCACAACTTGGGCTGTCCACGAATCCCCACTTATAAAGCATGGCCTTACATCTGGTATGGCCACTTCTGATGCGATTGAGCTTAGTCCAGTCTTTTCTTGCGAAGTTGAACCCTTTTAGTTCTTTTGAGGGATCACTTATCAGGTGATGATTACTGACTGAATTCTCCCACTCCATTTTCGAGTCCTCTTTTAGATTGAAGGTGACCTTCCCTCTTATATAGCAGTTATTCCGCATCGGCTTTCGTGATTTCAAACGGTAATTTGTCAAATTTTTTATTACATCCTGCATATGTAAACATTTTCCTTCATTTATTGTTACTATTTTTTGCCATTCTTTAACAGATGCTTTTTGTCTTCTAAATTTTGGTGGGGCTATATTAGCGATGAGGGAGAGCCACGGTGTTGGAGTAGACTTTAATGCGCCGGTGATTATCAGCATGGTTTCGTGGAGCTGCACGTCTACCTTGTAGGTAGACCGGAGCTGCTGTTCGCAGTGTGGATGCATCTGCACCCCAAGAACTTCCCGCCAGTTTTCTAATAATATTATTTCGTGTTTTTAGTTTCTGGCCTACGTTTTTAAGGTGTTCTTTATAGGTGAGGGACCTATCAAGTGTAATGCCCAGATACTTAGGATGGAAGTTGTGTTTCACTCTCTGTTGATTAAATAGCACAGAAAATTGTTGATTCGCTATACTATTGTTGACGTCAAAAGCGCAAACTTCAGTCTTAACCGGATTTGGCCACAACTACCATCTTCTGTAGTATTTGCTAAGGACTACAAGGTCAACCGTCTTCGGTGAAGACAGCATACACAAAGCAAGGTAAAATGTCACCTGGGAAGATGAATAGCAGGCGAAGCCGGAAGTTAACTGAAACTTACCGACGACCGTTAACAACGGCGATCCAGCGCCGAAGACTGAGGTGAACTGTGTGCTCTGTCGAGCCTCTCGTGGATGGCTGCGGGTTCTAGCCGCCATGTCCGGGACTGCGCCGTCGCTCCGCCGGAGGTTCGAGTCCTCCCTCTGGCATGTGTGTTAGTTTAAGTAGTTTGTAAGCCTAGGCACTGGTGAGCACATTAGTTTGGTCCCGTAGATATACAAACATTTGAAGATTTTAATAGACATTCGATAAAAATATTACGAATGGAGATTAATATTTGTAAGAGAGCTACAGTTTTTAAATCCTTATTAATGGAAGCCAACGACAAGTTGCGAAGGACGTGCTGCCAGGATCATACAACGTGGACACTTGACGAAAGTAAATATGCGATGTGGCGCGATGTGTCATCGTTTACATTACTTCCTACAAACAACCGGATTTATGTATCAAATAACCCCAAAGAATTTCTGATATGTCCTGCCTGCCTGCTGCAGATTCCGTCACGATTTTGATATCTATATCATGGAATTAAACTGTTTCTGTGATTACCAGCACTGATCCGTGCTGTGAATAAATACCTCACCATCGACAACTGTTGCTTACTATGGCTGACATATTGCCGCGGCGGAGCGGCCGAGCGCATTGAGGCGCTATGCTGCGATGCGCGAAGCCGTTCCCCGTCGGGGGTTCGAATCCTCCCTCGGGGATGAATGTTCGTGCTGTCTTTAGTATCAGTTAGTTCATAAGTACTTTGTAAGTTTAGGGACTGATGACCCCGCAGTTAAGTCCCTTAAGCTTTACAAACCTTTCAACGCTGAACTGACATATTGGTAGCAAACATTGCGATATTCCTCATGTCATATTTCTATGTAATGTGGCATGATGATGCCCCCCCCCCCCCCACACACACACACACAGCATGAGAGAGTAACACATCGCTTCAGACAGCACAGTCGACATTTGCCGAACCGTTATGAGGTGTTTTGGAGCAGAGAGGCAGATAAAAATTTCCATCTTCAACACCGTTAACGTAATTGGCAGATGAGTTTGTACAAGAATTAATAACATTCTGTTGGCAACTATAAACACACTTTAGGAATATTTCCTTCGGAGAATCGCAGCTGTTCTCAAAGCCAACAGTTTTACATCTACATTCATACTCCGCAATCCACCGTAAGGTTCGTGGCGGAGGGTACACTGTACCGCTACTAGGCATTTCCTTTCCTATTCCACTCCAAAAAAGAACGAGGAAAAAACGACTGCCTATATGCCTCCGTACGAGCCCTAATTTCTCTTGTCTTTGTGATCACTACGCGAAATGTGAGTAGGCGGCAGCAAGATCGTACTACACTCAGCTTCAAATTCAGGCCCTCTAAATTTCCTCAGCCGAATTTCTCGAAACCCACGTCGTCTTTCCTTCAGAGATCCCCATTCGAGTTCCTGGAGCATTTCCATGATACTCGCACATTGGTCGAACATACCAGTAACAAACCTAGCTGCTCGCCTCTGAACTGCTTCCATGTCTTCCTTTAAACTGATCTGCTGCTGCTCCCAAACACTTTAGCAATACTCAAGACGTGGTCGTACAAGCGTTTTATACGCGGTCTCTTTTACATATGAAGTACATCCTCCCAAAAATCTCCCAATAAACCGAAGTCGGCTGTCCGCCTTACTCACAACTGTCCTTACATGTTCCCGATGGCTAAGTGGCAATCATTCTGTTGTTTCCCGGATGTGGTGACAGTTCATAGAGACAGAGCGTGCATTCCGGAGACTTGTTGACGTCAGAGGGAGAGAGAGAGGAGCGTTACTTGGCTGGAGCAGCTGGTCGGTACCGCGAGGCAACGGCCACCTGTCCTCGCGGTGTCCAGTGGCAGAGTCGTATAGCGGCAAAGCGGAGTGCCAGAGTGGCCAAATGGCCTTTGTTGTCAGAGACCGTCTTCACACAAGGGAACGTCCCCAGCGGAGCGGCCAACGCGCCAGTGGACTGATATTCTTTTCTCAGATGATTCCACATTTGGTCTTGAAAGTTGGGTCTTGACGGATTGGCATCTCGATGAAGCGTGGATTTTTTTTACTCAAACATAGTATAAAACGACCAGGATCCCTAACGTGATTTGGCTGACCATTCGAACATCTCTTAATGAAATTCTACGGAAGAACTGGCATTTTTATTTATTTATTTTATTATTAGTTTGGCAGACAGGTTGCACCACGTCAGTGTCTACCAACCGCTGTCGAAGGCTTGCAGGCAGCTGTAGGAGGGATGGGCGTCATTGCCTCGAAATGAGGCGACGGAGGTTGACCATCAACAGGGAAAGTCAGCTCAGGACGTTATTCAACGGGAACTATGTGCCGCATGATCGTCCGAGCCCAAGGCTGAACTTAGTTGTCATTCACTTTTAATCAGTGATCTCGATATAACCCGGATGTATAAATCTGGTGTCTGAGCAATGAACTGTAACATATCTGCACATTCATATATTTTCCACACGAATTTGTATTGTCCGCCATGTTTTAATTAGTCAAACGAATTTCCATCAGTTAGTATGTGACAAGTAATTGCTAGATTACCTCTGGATTTGTAATTTTTGTTGATATACGAAGTAATAGACTCGCGCGAGTACGGAATCGAAACCTATTTCCTTTTCGTTTTCTTGTAATAGTTCATAGCAGCCATATTGTAACTGGTCAAGAGACAGAATATGAACATATTTGGCTGGCAAGCTCAGAAATCTGTAGTTGAACATCCAGTTAGTACAGTTAGTCACGGAAATTATACACGAGTTAGCGTGTAAATCATTAAAGTAAAGGCGTTATTCGTCAGGGATTTATAACCGTTGCTGTTTAGTCCCTTCAAAAAACCAACAACAACAATGTTATTCGTCGCGGTAACATATATCTGCGAAATTCTTTTCACAAACTTTCTCCTGCGAATTGGAACATTTTTTTAGCACCCGCCTACATAGGGAGACATGATAGTTACAACAAAAGAAGAGAAACGTAAAGATTGAGGTGTTCCTTTTCCACGCGCGCTATTTGAGAGTTGAACGGTAGAGAGATATCATAAAGGCAGTTCGATGAACCCTCTGCCATGCCTTTAAATGTGCTCTGCAGAGCACTTGTATACACTCCTGGAAAATGGAAAAAGAACACCATGAATTCGTCAACCTAGCAGAGCGGAATTTTATTGAGACATTCTTGAGGATGTATACGTATGTATGTGTACTCCGGTCACGGAGTCAGAACCATAGGCACGTCAGTATAGTCACCAGAGCGAGCACCATGTCGACGCTAGTACCGTGTATACCCTGCTTTTGCAGCAATGCAGGGTGCAACTCTCTCATGAAGACGATTGTAGAGGTGCCGAATGGAGTCTTACGGTATGGCCTGCCATACAATTTCTATCTGATGCCTCAGTTGGATCATATCTCGCGCCGGTAGTGTAGACCGCGCCAAGATGTTTCATCTGGCCCAGACATGCTCCTGGGGGACACATCTTTGGGATAATGATGGGCAGGCTAGTTGACGTACACCCAGAAGAGCACGTTGTGTTGTACGGGATACGTGTGGACGTGCTTTGTCTACATCTATATCCATATTCCGCAAGCTACCCTACGGTGTGTGGCGGAGGGTACCTTGAGTACCACTATCGGTTCTCCCTCCTATTCCAGTCACGTATTGTTCTCGGAAAGAAAGACTGTCGGTATGCCTCTTTGTGGGCTCTAATCTCTCTGATTTTATCCTCATGACCTCTTTGCGAGATATACGTAGAATGAAGCAATATACTGCTTGACTACTCGGTAAAGGTATGTTCTCGAAACTTCGACAAAAGTCCGTACCGAGTGACAGAGCGTCTCTCCTGCAGAGTCTACCACTGGAGTTTATCGATTATCTCCGTAACGCTTTCACGATTACGAAATGATTCTGTAACGAAGCGCGTTGCTCTCCGTTGGATCTTTTCTACTTTCTCTATCAACCCCACCCTAGTATGGATACCACACCGGTGAGCAGTGGGCGAACAAGTGTACTGCAACCTACTTCCTTTGTTTTTGGACTGCATTTCCTTAGGATTGTTCCAATGAATCCAAGTCTGGCATCTGCTTTACCGACGATTGATTTTATATGGCCGTTCCATTTTAAATCTCTCCTAATGCCTACTCCCAGATAATTTATGGAATTAACTGCTTCCAGTTAGTGTAGCTAAATGATACAGGATTTTTCTTTCTATGTATTTGCAGCACATTACATTGAGATTCATTTGCCATTCCCTGCACCATGCGTCAATTCGATGCAGATCCTACTGCAGTTCAATAGAATTTTCCATTGTTACAACCTCTCTATAAACTACAGCATCATCCGCAAAAACTTCCGATGTTATCCACAAGGTCATTTATATACAGGGTGTCCCAGCTATCTTGTCCACCCAAAATATCTCTGTAACAATAACAGCTATTGGAAAACGACTTTCACCGGTATCAACGTACGTCTGGGGCCCATGAATGTATATATTTGGAAACATTCTAAAACGAAAGCAAATGTGTTTTTTAACACAAACTTATGTTTTTTTAATGCACACCCTATATTTTTTCTTCAGCAATCCATATCATGACAAATCATATAAACAACGACGTTGATTGCATCGCAATATTCCAATTACATCCTGAGATATTGCCACGCGAAGTTGACGCTTGAAAAACCCGAAATGTGTTGCTAGCGCACGTACTGAGGCTCAGGCGTGAACCCCATACTGCCCGTAATCGCGATGTGATTGGCATGCGTAATGGCTCCTCCATACTTACCAAGAGGTCCGAAACGAATAATACTGTCTGCTGCCATCCTGCATTAAAATCGTACATTCCAGCAGGTATTTATCCCATAGGCTAGGGGTCATGCGGTTCTGTAACATATCTGTGTATCGCAACGTTAGTCACAAAGTTAACTTCGCTTATCGTTAATCCGTTACTAAAAAGGTAATGCCGTTCAACGTTAAAACTTTACCTTACTGTAGATCTAGTGCAAGTGACAGTGAATCATTCATTCATAATAGTAAAATTCATGTTGATGGTTTTAGTGAAACGAGCAAGTAGACTAAAGGTTTTACCGTTGTTTAGGTAAAAATGTTTTGATTTGGGGAGTTCAGGTAAGACATAGAAGATAAATGTAAATATGTTTAGCCAATTAGTTTTATTATCACATAATTATCAATGTTATGTTTATCTAATGCGTTACATGACAAATTGTTTCAAACAAATGTTTCTGAACATCACTGGGTAAAATGGCCCTTTGTAGAAACTTGCACTGTAATACCAGCACTACATACTAAAGATAGCGTTCACATATCATGCTCAAAGTGACAACCATTGGCTTGCATACATAGGGTAACTCTGCGGATGAAGGATGCCCTACTCCGTGCTACTGTTTCCTCTTTGATGGCTGTACAAGCATCAATAATGCGTTGCTTCATGTCCTCTGGTGTTGTTGGTTCATGTTGATAAACAGCATCCTTCACTGCTCCCCAAAGAAAAATTCCAGCGGTGTAAGGTCCGGAGATCGGGTAGGCTACCTAACTGGACCACCACATCCAATCCACCTGCCAGGGAACTTACAGTTCAGAAGTCGTCGTGCTCTTAAGTCGTTATGTGCAGGGCATCCGTCATGCTGATACCACATGACCATTCTCCTGTTCAGAGATACGGTGTCCAAGAGAACAGGAAGATTGTGTCGTATAAATCTGCAGTACTGTCTGCCATTTTGGACGCCATTTACAAAAAAAGGTCCGATAATGGTATCTCCAATAATCCCACACCAAACATTCACTTTCCACGGACGTTGATGCTCTACCTGACGGAGCCATTTTGGATTGTCTGCGGACCAATAATGAATATTCCTCATATTGACAATTCCTTTGTTGGAGAATGATACCTCATCGGTAAAGAGAACATCTGCGAAAAAAATTGGGTTAGTCAGAAGTTTTTGCTGAGCCCACCGACAAAAGTCATTTCCATGAAGATCCTGGTGTAAATGAACATGGTAAGGATGAAATTTATGACGTTTAACAATACGCTGTGCACTTGATTTGGACACACCAACTTCACGTTCAATTTGACGTGTGCTGATGTGAGGATTCACAGCTACGGTAGCGAGCACAGCAACTTCAGCACGTTCATCTGTGCGTGTTCTAGGACGATGTCTATGTCTTGGATTTAAGCTTCTCGTTTCACGTAGACGAGGTTCAAATGTTCAAATGTTTGTTAAGCTTAAGGGACTTAACTGCGGTGTTATCAGTCCCTAAACTTACAAACTACTTATGAACTACTTACGAACTAGAACGGCACAAATATCCATGCCCGAGGGGGGATTCGAACCCCCGACCGTAGTGGCCGTGCAGACCGTGACTGGAGCGCCTCAGTCCCCTCGGCCACCGCGGCCGGCGTAGACGAGGTGTGAGACGACCAAACATCCGGCACGAAGGCGATGGCTTGTCAGGGAATCGTCTTCTGTACAGTCGTTCTGCCTGAACAGAATTTCGCTAGCCTACAACAGGATACAATACAGATATGTAGAGTAGGGTAGAAAACAGACATATTAACGTAATAATCATAATGTTCTCTAAAAGTACTATAAACAAACAAGCAATCTAATAACGTATTTCCCGTCAACGTACATTCTCCATAGATCAGCAGCATTTCTACCATATGTTCATGTGTGTACATAATACAGTATAAGTTCCACAACACAACGTTTATTCACAATGTGTACTGCCTCCGTGCCGTCACTAGATTACTCTGATGCACGACTACACTGGCAAGCGGTGTACTGCACGCCAAAGCAACAACAAATGGGATGCTCGGAGGGTGTTGGAGTACAGGAGTTTGCATGGGTCGCAAATCACAAACAAGGCGAAGGGGTAACTGAGGCTGTAGTGGGAACTACGTTGGACACGTGTCTAGGTAGAGCTAGGCCCTGGATGAACGAGTGCGCAAAAGGCACAATGCGTCATTTAACGCATTCGATAAACCTTATTTTGGGTGTGCAGAATAAATAAGACAACCTGACTGGTGTATACCGATTGGTACTGGTTCATATTGTGTACGTAGACACATAAAACGTGCAAGAGGAAAACCATTATGTGCTTATGAGAGTTGAAGGCAGCAGACCGTATTATTCGTTTCGGACCTCTTGATAAGTATGGAAGTGCGATTACGGATTGCTGAAGGAAAAATATAGGGTGTCCATTTAGAAAACCATAAGTTTGTGTTAAAAAACACATTTGCTTTCGTTTTAGAATGTTTCCAAAAATGTACATTTATGGTCCCCAGCCGTACATTGATATCGGTGAAAGTCGTTTTCCAATATCTGTTATTGTTCCAAAGATATTTTGGGTGGACAAGATAGCTGGGACACCCTGTATATTGTGAATAGCAAGGGACCCACGACACTTCCTGTGGTACACCTGACATCACTCTTTCTTCCGAAGACTTGTCTCCATTGAGAATGACATGCTGCATTCTGTTATCTAGAAACTCCTGAATCCAACCACACAGTTGGTCCGATAGACCATATCCTATTACCTTGGTCATTAAACAACTGTGGGGGAACTGTATCAAACGCATTGCGGAAGTCAAGAAACACGGCATCTACCTGAGAATCCTTGTCTATGGCCCTCTGAGTTTCGTGGACGAATAACGCAAGATTGTTTTCACACGATCGTCTTTTTCGAAACCCATGCTGATTCCTGTAGAGCAGATTTCTAGTCTCCAGAAATGTTATTATACTCGAAAATAATACATGTTCCAAAACTGACCGACGTTAGAGATATAGGCCTATAGTTCTGCACATCTGTTTGACTTCCCTTCTTGAAAACGGGGATGACCTGCGATGTTTTCCAATCTTTTGTAACGCTACGCTCTTCTAGAGCCCTACTGTACACCACTGCAAGAACGGGGGCAAGTTCGTTCGTGTACTCTCTCCTGTTGGAAAAGCACATCACCTTGTTGGTGCAAGAAGGATTGAATGACGGTTTCATTGTACCGTGTAGTATCCAATTTTCCCACGACGAACACCAGAGGCGAACGGACAGTATACGATATGGCTCCCCACACCATAATGCCAGGTGTCGGCCCCGTCTGTCGGATACACTGCCGATTTTCGCACGACACCACACACGCGCACGACCATCACTGGCACGAGGCAGCGACGACCTCATGACTGAAGACGACACGCCTCCATTCGTCCCTTAATAAGCGCCTTCCATGACACCACTGGAGGCGGGCTGAACGATGATGGGGCACGAGCGGAGGACACTCTAACAGCAGACATGATGGTGCATCATTGTCAGGGGAGCGATATTCTACACTCGACATTCTCCTCTGGTGATCGTTAGAGAACACTGAACAGTGCACGGTACACTGAAACAATCATTTAACCCGACTTGCTACCACTCATACACGAACAAGGGGATACGCTTTTCCCACAGGACAATGCAGATCCACCCGACGTGCTCCTCAAGGTGTCCGTCAACTACCCTGGCCAGCACGATCCCCAGATCTCTCCCCCGTTGAGCGTGTCTGGGACCGCGTGAAGCGTCATGTTGGGCGGTCTGCATGAGCGGCACGAAATCTGGCTCAACTGAGGCACCAGGTGGAAATTGCATGGCAGGCTATTTCACGTAACCACATTCGGAACCTCTACGATCGTCTCCATGAATGAATTACAGTTTGCATTGCTGCAAAAGGAGGGCATACACGGCACTGACGCAGACATTGTGCACGCTCTGTTGACTGAACTCACGTGCGTACGGCTTTGCCTGCGTACAACCTCAAGAATGTGTCAATAAAATTTCCCTCTTCTAGACCGACGAATTCGTGGTGTTCTTTTTTCATTTTCCAGGAGTGTATACGTATACGAAGATGTTGATGTGTTGATACGTGAAATGTCTGCATCAATTTATAGGTGTCCCTTGTGTAAGTATTGTTATATGCGTTCTGCATGCGGATCTCGTCGCGGTGTTTTGACAGACGGAAGAGTGAACGATGGAACGTCGCTTTGTGGTTAGTATTCTATCCTGGCGCACTGTGGGAGGGAAATTAAAACCCAGTAGGAGCGTGTGGGCGCTGCTGGCATAGCAAGTTGTGGCAGCGCGTGTTCCGCTGGGCCGGGGCCAGTCGCTCAGCGCCAGAGGGCGACCACTGTGGCACCGGCCGGCACGTCAGCACGACGTCTGCAGTCGCTAACACAATGTCCTCACATGTCAACACAGGCGCACCACAAGAGGTAACGGAACGTAGGTACAAACTGACCTTGTTACAAACTTTGGCAGCCGACGGATGCGGGAGGACGGTAGTTCAAATCCACCTCCGGCAATCCAGATTTAGGTTTTCCGTGATTTCTCTCCATCACCCCAGACAAATGCCGGGATGGTTCCTTTCGAAGGGCACGGCCGATTTCCTTCCCCATCCTTATCCAAAACTCAGGCCGTTAACTCCGTCTCTAATGACCGAGCTATGTACGAGACGTTACACCCTAAGCTTCCTTCCTTATTCCTCCAGACGACGGATGGATGCGTGACGTTGCAGCGCAGTTTCACCGCACAGGTGACAAAGGCAGTAACACGTCACTATCAGGACATTAAGACTTTGTGAATTTCCTTCCGTGCAGTCAGATTTACGCTTACCATTTAGAGACGGGCAAACTAGTTCATTTTTGGGAACTAGTTCACTCAAGACAGTTCCTTTTTCGAAAACGTACTTTTCTACTCGTCACTATTCCTCTTTTCTCTATTTATTATCCAATAACAGATAACACAATAGTTAGAAACTAAGTTTTTCTTTTTTCTTCTTTTATAAAACCTCAAAAATAAGTCACGGTTGCAAAATTTTAACACGAATTATTTACACAAGGATGGAAAAGTTGCTAGAAGCTGATCGCGGGGAATATCAGTTTGGTTCCAGGAGAAATGTAGGAACACGGAAGACAATACTCACTTTACGACTTATCTTAGAAGATCAAGGAAACGGAAACCTACATTTCTAGCTTTTGTAGATTCGGAGAAAGCTTTTGACAATATTGATAGGAATTAACTCATTCAAATTCTGAAATCAGCTGGAGTAAAATATAGGGTACCGAAGGTTATTTACAACTTGTAGAAAAACCAGACAGCAGTTATCAGAACTGAAAGTCATGAAATGAATGCAGAGGTTATTCAATTTGTACATTGAGCAAGCTATAAAGGAAAGCAAGGAGAAATTTGGATAAGGAATTAAGGTTCAGGCTGAAGAAATAAAAACACTGCGTTTTGCCGATGACATTGCAATTCTGTCAGAGACAGCAAAGGACCTGGAAAAGCAGTTGAACGGAATGGACAGTGCGTTGAAAGGTGCGTATAAAATGAACATTAACGAGAGCAAAACAAGGGTAATGGAGTGCGGTCTAAGAAAATCAGGTGATGCTGAAGGAATGTGATTAGGTAACGAAACAATAAAGGAGGTAGATGACTTTTATTACTTGGGTAGTAGAATAATATATAATGGTCGCAGTACAGAGTATATAAAATGCACAATGGCAATGGAAAGAAAAGCGTTGTTGAAAAAGAGAAATTTGTTAACATCGAATAAAGAACAAGGAACTTCTTCCTGAAGGCATTTGTGTGGAGTGTTGCCTTGTATGCGAGTGAAACATGGACGATAAACTGTGTGGACAGGAAGAGGACAGAAGCTTTTGAAATGTGGTGCTACAGAAGAATGCTGAAGATTAGATTGGTGGATCGCGTAACAAATGAAGAGGTACTGAACACAATTGAGCAGAAAAGGAATTTCTGGCATACCTTGAGTCAAAGAAGAGATTGGCAGATAGGACACATTCTTAGACATCAAGGTATTGTCAGTTTAGCATTACAGGGAAGTGTGATGGGTAAAAACCGCAGAGGGAGAACAAGAAATGAGTACAGTAAGCACATTCAAATGGCTGTGGGTTGTCGTTCTTATGAGGAGATGAAGCTCTCTCAGGATAGAGTAGGGTGGAGAGCTACATCAAGCCGGCCGCGGTGACCGAGGGGACTGAGGCGCTCCAGTCACGGTCTGCACGGCCACTACGGTCGGGGGTTCGAATCCCCCACAGGCATGGATATTTGTGCCGTCCTTAGTATAAGCTAGTTCATAAGTAGTTTGTAAGTTTAGGGACTGATGACCCCGTAGTTAAGTCCCATAAGTTGTACAAACATTTGAACATTTTTTTTTTTTTTTTTTTTTTTTTTTTTTTTTTTTTTTTTTTTTTTTTTTTTTTTTTTTTAGCTACATCAAACCAGTCTCCACACTGAAGACCACAACAACAGCAACAACAATGAGTAAGTGGTAGTGGACTCATCCCATGAATTTCGACTGACGTTTATGACATTTTTCCTTTCTGATAATTTTTACTCATATTACTCAATTAATAGTAATAGAAGAAAAAATAAACATTACATATTTTCATAAGAGTGTTAGAAAAAGCCGGCCGCGGTGGCCGAGGGTACTGCGGCGCGCCAGTCACGGTCTGCACGTCCACTAAGGTCGGGGGTTCGAATCCCCTCTCGGGTATGGATATTTTTGCTGTCCTTAGTAATAGCTAGTTCATAAGTAGTTTGTAAGTTTAGGGACTGATGATCCCGTAAGTCCCATAAGCTCTTCAAACATTTGAACATTTTATTAGAAAAAGAAACTTTCATGTAAAGAGGTTGAAAGACCACCGTTAATTTTAAAATTAACTGTAGCTGAAGGGAGCCAGTTAAAAGCTTTCTTTAAACATATAACCCTGGCCGTAAAACCAGCTAAGGGATTCGCGTGAACATCTGACTACTTCCTGCAAGAAAATCTGGTTCCCTGGCCCAGAATTTAGAACTGACTCAAAACTTTACTTTACCAGCAGGAAGACAGACAGACGGTGGCCAGCATACTTCGTAGATCACGAGAATTACACACAATCATTAATATACAAGCCACCCTGAACTTAACCATTTCATGAAGGTGGGTGAGAGAACATTTATGGCGAAACGGAACTAAAAATATGATAATATGCATCTGAATTTTGTTCTCAGCACTGGTGGAAAACAACATTAATAAAAAAGGGAAGGTATACGTTAACTAATATTCATAATTAGGATAAAGTTTCACTGATAATAAATTAGTTATTCATTTCAAACATGAGCAATGGGGGCACCAGTTTTGTTAAACAATATAAATGCATGCCATTTATATCTATTTATAACTATATATAAAACGCTTGTGTGTGTACGTGCTGACAGACATTTCTCCATGACCACATACTGCCACCCACTCGTGGTTGTGGTGGTAGATAGCCCTTGGTCTAATGATGTTAGTAAGGGAGTTTGGTCGCGGTGCGTGGCAGTGGGTGAATGTGACGAGCAAAAATTCGCAAAATATGCAATACATACTCTTAGGAAAAGCTATATACTCTGCGACTTACGAACTTTACGGTACGAGTCAAAATCTATTTATTCTTTCAATCGTCAGACAACGCGGTCCTTTCAGACTTTAATAACGACGAGGAATATCAAATACGCAATTTTAAAAAATAGATCACATGTTTCCGTCAACCACACATTACCGATTGCAACGATTTTATATCGTGTTATTGATGTTGCCAACATTAAAAACACGAGGCCGCCAGGATAGAAAGTAAAATTTTACCGAATAAGATACATCCGTTGTTGTCACATCTCATTATGTCCAGCACTTTCACGCGAAACTCTTTTGTATAGAGTCTCATGATTCACGCAGTCTTACAATTCATTCCAAATTCCTATTCAAGAAGATATTTGTGAAAACTGTTACAAATCAGTATTCGCACTTATCCAATATCGTTTTCAGAAATGTAATTTGCAAGCTGCTTTCGGCGCTGCTATTGCAATGTGTAACAAAATTGAGAATAAAAACGCATAATATGAAATATATAAGTTTTTAACTTATCGGCGCGTTTTCCTCAATCACACTTTTCCGACGATCAACAGTGACAAAGATGAAAATGCAGATAGGCTAACAAATGAATAATAGAGCGCTACACTACAGTCAAAGTCATACTTCTATTAGTTGGTGTGGGTGATTTAATATTGCTCATCGCATAACTTCATCAAAATGCCAAAGCCTAAGACTGTGTTCACACAAAATTACGTGAATTCGAAACAAAGAAAACTAGCACGACGAAACGAAACGGAAGTGGAAAGAGATGGGACACTTACAAAATTGCGCGAAAGGATGCAACGAATTAGAGACGGCAGAAGTGAACAAGAAAGAGCAAAGTATTCCGAAGCAACGAGACTCAGAGTGTCTTCACTAAGAAACCGTGGATCTGATAACCAACGTCAAATCCGAAATGCACAAAATAGAGACAAAATGGCCAATATACGTCGTGATATACGCAGGAACTACAATTTACACCTTGAGGGGCTGCGTTATGATGCCACGAAGAAATACAGTGAACATCCAAACATCGTCATCGGAAAAATGATCAAAACATGCAAGTACTGCTCTGCAAAAAAATTTAAAGGTGAAACACCAGGTATGTGCTGTATAAGTGGTAAAGTCAAATTATCACCTTTTAAAGTGCCACCACCACAGCTATACTCTTATATGATCGGAACGGCACCGGATTCTAAGCACTTCCTACAATATACGTCGTTACAATTCTGCTTCCAGATGACATCGTTCGGGGCTACATCAGTATGCAATGACGACAATTTCGCACCAGTTTTTAAAATCCAAGGACAAGTTTATCATCGATTAGGGTCATTAATACCTCCACTAAATGAAACGCCAAAATTTCTGCAATTATATTTCGTTGGTGACGAGCAACAAGAATTAGATCAGCGTTGCACACATATTCAGGGACTTCAACGACTTATAGTACAGGAGTTACAGAGTCTACTCCATACTCACAATCAAGTAATCAACGTGTTCAAGACTTCTCTACAACAAATGGTTGCAGACAAGTATAGAATTGTTATTCGGGCTGATAAACGACCAGCCGGTGAGCATGAACGCAGATATAACACACCTCAGGTCAATGAAATTGCAGTAGTAATTGTAGGCAATGAATACAGTCATCGTGATATCATTATACAACGTCGCAGCAATATAATATAATATAATGACCGGAAAATAAAAGGGACAGACGGTCTACCCTTATCATCATCTGGGTTGCCCTTCACCTTAAGACGACTGCAGTTTCCAGTTAAATTAGCATAGAGTGTGACCATCAACAAAGCTCAGGGGCGAACATTCAAATACTGCGGCGTTAATTTAACGGAATCGTGCTTTTCTCACGGACAATTGTACGTCGCGTGCTCACGAGTTGGATCTCCTACACATTCGTTTCTTTACACTCCCAACAAGAAAACTATAGTCTATAAGCAAGTATTGTGAAGACGAAAATTATGTTATAGTGATGTATATGAAAAGAAAAATAAATGCCTTGAGAAATATAGTAACATCCAATCTCTTCCAGCTTCATTTAAATACCATTATGTTAAAACAATATTACTAAACTTGCATTGGCCCTATGTATTTTCACATATACGGAGTTCGTGTATTATTTAGCTTCACCTATTATTTATTACTCCATATTTCGTGGATTTTCGCCCACCACACTCACCCATTAATACACAACGCGGCCAGAAAACCTTAAGCACGATAACTGCTTCACAGTATCTCAAACAGTCAGTATTCATCTCATATTTAGAATAACACTCAAGCTGTCTCTCACCCCAAATATTCTAACCCAAGCAACGCTGGGTTTCTCAGCTAGTTTAAAATAAATTTAAAGTAATCTAACTGAACATCGTCGGAGGAGGGATTTACAATCAACAAGCATTCAGCCACTCACAAGCGCGAAGCAAAGCGAAACTCACCCAACTCAGCGTGCAGATACGAAGCAGAAGCAGGCGCCGCTATCGTAGTCGAAATTCAGAAAACTAGGATGTACCACACAACACAAGAAAAAATAAACTTCATAGGTCGCTCTGGTCTCTCCTTCTTTACTTGAGATGGTATGTTCTAATAGCGAGATTAAATTTCATTCAATCAAACCGTGAGCATGCAGAATTATTGACACACGGCACGTGTCTGCTACATTACATATTTGCGCCCCACTGAAGGCGAAGTGCTTAAAGATCGCATTCATTTCAACGAAAATCAGCGGAATCACACAAGTAAAAATACAAAAATTCAATCTCCGAAAAATAAAGAAAAAATAGCTACGGCATGCAACCCTTAAAAATGTTTCATAAAATGCATTTTTATAAAAACCATCAGCTGTTTATTAAAACCTTATTCATCTACTAGTTTCGGTCATGGACCATCTTCAAGGATAAAAAGGTGTTAACAGAGAATGGTAAAATACATCAAATAAAATAATTCAGTTGAATTATTTTATTTGATGTATTTTACCATTCTCTGTTAACACCTTTTTATCCTTGAAGATGGTCCATGACCGAAACTAGTAGATGAATAAAGTTTTAATAAACAGCTGATGGTTTTTATAAAAATGCATTTTATGAAATATATTACGGCTGTTGACTCTCGCCTCACCAAAGCATTCCTTAAAAATGTGTAGGATATCATAAGGAAGCTAAGGAAATACAGTTAGACGCGATTGGGAAGATTTTACACGGATGGATGAAGTCCAGTGTTTAAAAAATGAGACAAGTGGAATAAATTCAAGGGCAGAGTAAATCAACTAAGAAATACGGCATGCAGCCCTTAGAAAAAACGACACAGGGGTAGCTGATGGCTTTCTTCTAAGAACACACCACCTGGAGTACATATCACTCACAGAAGGAGAAAACGGTAAAGAATATTTCACATGCACTACACAGAATAAAAATATCCCCGCATATTAGTTGCATCCCACAATGCTAGGAAGAAATTAAATAGAGTTCATACACCACCAGCTAATCTCACACAGGTTACCGATTCCCACCAGTTATCAAACCGAATTAATTGCATATTCACTGTGTTTACCTATGCAAAATCACCGAAATGAAATAGAATACACTTCCATACGTGATCGAAGAAACTTATTCCAAAAAATGAACCTAAGATCTGAAGTCTATCAAACCAGACAACGAATCGCTACCATCTCAAGGTTGGAAAGCAAGTCAGAACATCTTACCAGGTCGAAGCGCAGTCGCAGAATGTGCAGCGGCCGGACATAGGCAAAACCCATTAAAAACGAGGCGATGGGGGAGAGCTGAAACTCGCACGTCTCACTGAGGTTCGCTAACTGGGCGTTGCCGACCCAAATTGTAACCAAAGGGTGGAGGAACCTCTTTGGTAGCACCGAGCAGCCAGCAGCCGACGACAAAAATTCTCTTACGTGCCCTAGACTCCCGTGCTAGAAGTTTCTCATACATGCACATACAGATTAAAGCAAGTACACATTCTCACAGGGACAGTGGCGCCATGGAGATACCGTTCATATTGCCACATTCATTGACACAATGATAAATTATTAGCATAATAAAATTCCAGCAATATTACAGAAACTAACATTTAAAAACATGAGCATAATGATACATTATTAGCATAATAAAATCCCAGAAATATTACAGAACTAACATTTAAAAACGTGAACACAATTTACAAATGTAAAAACCTACGGAAGTCGGCAGACAGCCGCCTTTCAACGTTTCGGCTGAAAGCAGCCAGGAGACGTGAGGTACTAGTGCCGCATCCGGAAGCATTGAGCATTCCGCATGCCGCCTGATGTTGAGCCGTGCTGTGTGGCCACCGCCTCATTGTGGGCCCTTTGCTCTCTCGTCAGGTTTCATGGAGACCATTCATTTACTCCTTGGACTGTTGGCATGTATACGGAAATTATAACCGTTTATAAATCTACGGGACCAGAGTACTGCGGTCACCAGTCCCTATGTTTGCCAACTACTTAAAGTAACCTAAGGACAACACGTACACCTATGCACGTGGTGCTTAGACTAAGAAGTATAAATAGTGACGAGCAGCAATGCAATTCAAAGCAGGACTAAATAAAGATCCCAATATGGAGTTTTCCATTATATGCAGTGAAGTACACTAAACGGTTGTAAACTAACATTAGAATACAAACTGTACACCTAAACACATTGAAAATCAGCAGTTCCCATACCGATTCGTAAATGGTAACAACTTTACACGAAACCACGGAATATTTTGTGAGGGAAACAGCTTCTGAATTGTATGAAAATATAGGTGATCATTTATTCCACACAATGTTACGCAAATAAAAAAACTGCTGCATTATCAACCAAGGATAGGTTCTATGGTATTTTATAGGAAGGTCAATTGGTAATTGGGTGTTTATTTATCCTACACCCTCGTAGTCCCCCCTCTCTCTGCATCCACCTCTTTCTCTGCCATCTATCTCTTCGTTTCCACTTTTCCCTCTCTCGGCAAAGTTTTCTGCAAGGTACCCTCTGTTATCTATCATACAAACATTTACGTACCCAGTGATATTCCTCTTGGTTTAAACGTCATGTCTGCAAAAATTCATAAAGATTGGACCAAAACTATGTATTTTCTAAAATTACCTAAGTACCCTACACCATGCAACGAATGAACTTTTATACAGACAGTGACATTCCTCTTGTTTTTAATAACGAAAACAACAACAAAAGGATCTGTGAAATCGGTGTAGCTGTTCTCAAGTTATGGCGCGACCAAGGTATTTAGGCATCCATTTTTATGTTGCAAAGTACCCTCCCCCATGCACCGTATGAAACTTAAGGTAGACGCTGGCCTTCTTCTTGTTTTGAAGGTGAAGCCTGCGAAATTTCATGAAGATCGGAATAAATCTGTAGATTTGGTGAGTCTGTAGGAGAAGTATGCTCTGCCATGCACCTATCACAAAATACTTTCTTAGATGACGTTTTCTACATATAAACTACATTCCTGCCAAATTTCAGCTTCATAGGTGAAGTAATTTTCGAGATTTCATGTTTAGTCAGTGAGTGAGTGAGTGTCCTTTTGCTTTTATATAGACTGAGATTAAGAAAACAGATTGCTTAATTTTGGATGCAAGAGAATTAAGGGAGATTTGCAGACAAAAATAAATAGTAACGTGCAATTCTGTAATGCTAACTTTGATTCAAGTTCATGCCTGTTGCCACAGTTTTACGGCATCTACAGCGGAACTGTTGTGAGCAGTATACTTCTTTTCGTTTCATTATTTTGTGTGTGTGTGGGGTGGGGGATGGGGGGTCATTTACAAAAACGCTTCATAAACGTCCGAATTTATATGCAAACTTTGTTGCAGGTCCATAACTACTCATATTTTTCAATGATTGACGCATAAATCTGGGTATTCTCACGAGGTGGCCTCTCATTATTTATCAAGTCATATCTCCTAAGCTATATATCATGCTCTTTTATTTTTGGGTCATAAACCTTCGTGGGCGTATGGCGAACAGTTCACTAAAGTTTCATTGCAATCGAATGAATGGTTTGTGAACACATAGAGGACATATATCCTCGATGTATTGACAAACAAAAGTCAATAAATAACTTCTTTTGCATTGAAAAAGGACGTAAGGTCGCTTTTTTTTCTCTTTGTTAACCCGTAACTGGTACACCTGGGTCCCAGGGACCCGATCGAAATTTCTTTTTTCCAGAGCTGTGCTGCGTGTCGTAGCACTGACCTGCCTCTCCCTGTACTCTCCTAGTATTCAGTTGGCTACAAGCTCAGCACATTGTTGCAGGTGTGTCTTTAATAGTTTTGTTTATATAAAGGTCAACGGGTTCCAAGGACCCAGGTGTACCATTACTGAAAGTTTTTTTGGTAGCATTGTTTTCACTATCTTCGATTTATGGTACAATGCTCCTAAGTGGATTTTTAGAAAAGATATCAGAAATTCCATATGTGTTATTCTAGGCATGACGTCCTCCAAGCATCAGGTACATTCCAAGCTCACAGTGAAGCTTGTGTTACAAAATCAAAGGTGAAAAGATGCTCCATGTGCCCATCGAAGAAAGACTGGTAAACATCACGGTACTGTGCCGATGAGGAAAACCATTTTGTTTAAAATGTTCCACTGTTTTGTGTCCAAAATGATTCTGTGGTTTGGATGGATAAATAACTGAAGTTGACTGGTAATACGCTGAATAACTAAAAACTAAAATTTTCCATTAGCTCCTGCTATCGTGTACTATTTTCATAAATCACGTAGTCATTCGGCTGGAAATGTCGTACAAAAATCGTTCCAAAAGTTGTGCCTGCAGAAATTTTTATTTGCTTTTTAACTTTTCTTCTGGTTTACAGTTGTGAAGCATACATAGTCTCTTCCGTGTTTAAATGTGAAGTTTCAGTTGTGTTGCTAACTATCTGTGATTGATGTGTAGGACTTTGGAAAGTATGTGTTCCACCTTTCATATTTTATGCACTTCTCTGTTTTTTTTCTAACGTTTTTTAAGACTTGCCCATAAACAAGAAATGTTGTGATAAAACAGTAGTAATATTTAAATTTCATCCGTTTGAAGCAGAACATATTCAAACATTATGAGGACCCAGGTGTACCTTAAGTGTTACAGCTTTGAGGTGTACCAGTTACTGGTTAATATTCATAATTGAAAACATTTATTCACAGTCGAAGGTTGTACAGAACTTTGCAACACATTTCAGGGCACATTTGCATGATCCTCAGGAATACGTATTGATCAACGCCTTTATAAAATGAAATGAAATCACCATTGTAATGGTAATAGCGGTCTGTCAAAACTGAATCGCACTGTGGTTTTATCAGCTCAATTCGGAGACTTGATGGGCATCCTCTGAGCTCACCAGAAAAATAAAAACTCTTGAGTGCAGGTTTAGTCATTTTATTTCTTAAAATGTACCTTCAAATTCTTTGTGCAACGATTGATTCGGTCGTAAGTTTAGAGAGCAAAATTGCCCAAGCCTCCTTCTTGAAGGTGACATTTGAAAAAGGAAAAGCTGAAATTTGAAACTTAGTATACGGTCACTCATAGTAACATCTACATCTATATACATACTCCACAATCCACCGTAAGGTGCGTGGCGGAGGGTACACTGTACCACTACTAGGCATTTCCTTTCCTATTCCACTCCCAAATAGAACAAGGAAAAAAAGAATGCCTATATGCCTCCGTACGAGCCCTAATTTCTCTTATCTTGTCTTTGTGATCTTTACGCGAAGTGTAAGTAGGCGGCAGCAAGATCGTACTACACTCAGCTTCAAATTCCGGCCCTCTAAATTTACTCAACAGAAATTCACGAAATGAACGTCGTCTTTCCTCCAGCAATCCTCAACTGAGTTGCTGGAGCATTTCTGTGACACTCGCGCATTGGTCGAACCTACCGGTAACAAACCTAGCTGCTCGCCTCTGAACTGCTTCTATGTCTTCCTTTAAACTGATCTGCTGCGGGTCCCGAACACTTGAGCGATACTCAAGACGTGGCCGTACAAGCGTTTTATACGCGGTCTCCTTTACAGATGAAGTACATCTTCCTAAAATTCTCCCAATAAACCGAAGTCGACTGTCCTCCTTACTCACAACTGTCCTTACATGTTCGTTCCATTTCATATCGCTCTGCAATGTTACGCCTAGATATTTGAACGACGCGACAGCATCAAGAAGCTCACTACTAATGCTGTATTCGAACATTATTTTCGTATCCCAGCCCCGTCGCCACTTTTGTGTCTCGCTTCCGCCGGTTGTCTTAGGTGTCGGTGGCCGAGTAGAGAGAGACCGACACAGGAATAAAGGATGCACGCGTGTGCAGGTACGGAGGTGACCAGCCAGTGGGACAGCAGAAACTAGAACACTAGACTAAATTAGAACGAGATATATATTTCAGAGAGAATTAGTAATACTTAACTTTTACATAGTTGTTGATTGCAGAATTCTGATACATAGATTAGATAGAGGCCTGCCTATCCGATAGCCAAATCTTAACTGGTACCTATCTGTTTCCTAAGTTTCCGATGCAGCAGTCGTGGCCACGAGCGGAGTTGCAGCAGAGGACGCTCGTGGCTGACGTCGTAAGAACGCCGCGTCGTGCGTGCATGGCGGCGCACGGCGAAAGTAGGTGGCGCGCACTTTGGACTTGTGCGACACCACAATTATGGGATTGTTTTACCCACTCATGCGCATTACTTTACTTTTTTCTACATTGTGAGCTAGCTGCCATTCTTCGCACAAACCAGAAATTTTGTCTAAGCCATCCTGAATGCTATTACAGTCAGTTACAGACGATACCCTCCCATACACCACAGCATCACCAGCAAACAGCCGCAAATTACAACTTACTCTGTCCATCAGATCTTTTATATAGATGGAAAATAAGAGCGGTCCTATCACACTCCCCTGGGGCACGCCTGACGATACACTCGTCCCTGATGATCACTCGCCGTCGAGAACAACGTACTGCGTTCTATTACTTAGGAAGTCTTCCAGCCAGTCACAAATCTGTGAACCTATTCCATAAGCTCGTATCTTCGTTAGCAGTCTGCAGTGTGGCACAGCGTCGAACGCCTTTTTGAAGTCGAGAAAAACACAATCCGCCTGTTGCCCTACGTCCATGGCTCGCAAAATGTCATGTGAGAAAAGGGCAAGCTGAGTTTCACATGAACGATGTTTCCTAAACCCGTGCTGATTCATGGAAAGAAGCTTTTCCGTTTCAAGGAAATTTACTATATTCGAACTGAGACTGTGCTCCAAAATTCTACAGGGAACTGATGTCAACGATATTGGCCTGTAATTGCGTGGGTCAGTTCTCTTTTCTTTCTTATAAACGGGAGTCACCTGCGCTTTTTTCCAATCTCTAGGAACTTTGCGCTGTATTAAAGATTCGCGATAAATGCAAGCTAAGTAGGAGGCCAATGCCGCAGAGTATTCTTTGTAAAACCGAACTGGTATTCATCCGGACCAGGAGAATTTTTTGTATTTAGCTATCTCAGCTGTTTCGCTATACCTATTACTATGTCCTCCATTTCGGAATTAGTACGTTGATCAAATAATGGTACATTTGTGCGATCCTCCTAAGTGAAAGATTTCTTAAAGGTTAAATTTAGAACTTCAGCTTTCCGTTTGCTTTCTTCTATTACTGCCCCGGAATGATCAACGAGTGACTGGACAGTGGGCTTTGACCCGCTTATCGATTTTACATAGGACCAGAATTTTTTTGGGTCCTCGGAAAGATCATTTGGTAAGGTATGGCTGTGGTAATTATCGTATCCTTCGCGCATCGATGTTTTTATAGACGCACGAATCTCTACTAACTTTTGCCTGTCATCATTCGCGTGTTCTTTTTTGAATCGAGAGTGCAAGAGTCTTTGCTTTCTCAGCAGCTTTCTAACATTATTATTATAACACCGTGGATCTTTTCCATCCTTAATCGTCTTTACTGGCACATATTCCTCTAACCCTTCATTTACAATGCACTTAAATTTAGTCCACGATTCCTCTACATCCATAGTCCCGGAATTAAACGATGCCTTCTTGATTGGTTTATGAACTTTAGTCACCATCGACACTATGACGATATCATGATCACTAATTCCTGTCTCTACACAGACATCGTGAATAAGGTCAGGCCTGTTCGTGGCTATAAGGTCTAAAATATTTTCATTGCGCGTGGGTTGTCGGTTTAACTGCTCAAGATAGTTTTCGGAGAATGTGTTCAAAAGTAGCTCGCAAGACAGCTTGTCTGTACCGCCTGAAATGTAACTAGCGAGGTCCTAATCTATACTCTTTTAAGGTTGAAATCTCCCCATACTAATATTACATGGCCCGGATACCTACGCACTACCTGGTGTAGATTTTCTTTGAACGACTCTAAACCTGCTACAGCAGCATTGGGGAGCCGGTAAAAACACGCAACTATTAACTTTACTTCTTTTAGACCTGTTATACCTGCCCAGATAACTTCACAGTTACTTTCAACCTCGATCTTAGTAGAAACAATATCTTTGTCCACAGCTATGAACACTCCTCCTCCAGTTGTTTCCGATCTATCTTTCCGATATACCTCCACGCCTCACTAAATATTTCTGAACTTGCCACATCATGATTTAGCCAGCTTTCGGTGCCTAAAACTATCTGAGCACAATAATTTCTATGCAGTGCGCAAATTCGGGAACTTTGTTTCTAATACTTTGTAAGTTCGCGGCTAATATTTTGATATTCGAATTTTTGAGCCGAACGTGGCCTGAATTCGCTGTTTAAATGTTGGCAGGCAAGTTCTCATCAGAGTTAGCGCCTAGCCTAAAAAAACTCCATGTGCACTCCACAAGTACTCTGCTACCCGAGTAGCCGCTTCCTTAGTGTAGTGCAACCCTGATCTATCTAGGGGCACCCTACAATTCCCCACCCGATAACGCAGATCCAGAAATCTGCAGCCATGACTGTCACAGAGTCGGCGAAGCCTCTGGTTCAGACCCTCCACTCGGCTCCATACCAAAGGACCCCGATCAACCCTGGGAACAATGCTACAAATCGACAGCTCTGCTTGCACCCCGCGTGCGAAGGCAGCAGCCTTCACCAATTCCGCCAGCCGCTCGTAGGGCCTGAGGATGTTCTCAGAATCCAAGCGACAAGCGTCATTGGTGCCGACGTGAGCCACGACTTGCAGTCTGCCGCACCCCGCACCCTCGATAGCCGCCGGCAAGGCCATCTCCACATCTCGGATGAGGTCTCCCGGCAGACACACCGAGTGCGCGTTGGACTTCTTTCCGGAACTCGACGCTATCTGCCTAAGGGGCTCCATCACGCGCCTAACATCGGAGCTCCCAATAACTAATAATCTCCCCCCCCCCCGCGCACCTGCTCGGACCCTGCTGAAGGAGTGGCCACACGTCCACTCACAGGACGAACGGGCGTTGACGGATTAATTTACTTTCACCTCGCAACGTCGTATTTAAATCGTGTAAATACTCGTGACGTCTGTCAAAAAAGCGAGGTCAGCGATCCATTGCTCATCTTGTAGCGCCTGTCTCTTCCTACGGTTGGTTGTGGGTGGGGAGAAAGAAACGAGATTATGACTTAAATCAATCTGCCTGACTTCCGCTTCCCAATTAACAGGTGGCTTACCTGTTAATCTTCTGCTGCTGTGACCGTTGCCAGCATCGGACCTCCTCTCTTCTAGCAGGGGTTTCTATTATTGCATTTTGTAAATGAATAAAAATGATAACAGGGGAAGGCTACAGACAAGAAGTCGGACAGTTCATTGAAGTAATCTTTGTATCCTGAATGTAGCATAAAGAATTACGAGGTAGCCTATTACATCTTTTTAAACGGTTACTGATTCTTGCTGCAGGACAAGACAATACAATAGAGAGCAAAAATCGAAAATAAAGCACATTCATATAGTTCGATCAGTCTTTAACGAGAGAGAAAGAGAGAACAGTAGACTGAGCCCGAAACAGGGCGGCACAAAAACTAAAGGAAAAGCATCTTAGTAATCATGGCGCCTATCGCCCGATATGCATATTTATTAAACTCGCCTACCGAATGCAATTACTTCATAATTTTAGAATACATTTCTGGAGAAACAACTATCGTTAATCAAATTATATTTTTTAAAAAAACACAGTCTCGATCGCAAGAGAATTTTCATTGTTCTTAGGCAACCGGTTTCAGTCTGACCATCTCCAGGCCGACCATGGCAGCCGATTGTGGGCGGGTCGGGAACTGCAGTTGATTTCCACAGCCATATGTTACTCTGTGCCACAGCCAACGGTTCCCGACCCGCCCACAATCGGCTGCCATGGTCGGCCTGGAGATGGTCAGACTGAAACCGGTTGCCTAAGAACAATAAAAATTCTCTTGCGATCGAGACTGTGTTTTTTTTAAAAATGCAGTTACTTCACTTCAATAATGAATACCTGCTCGGTGGAACTGTGAAGTTCCTGTCGGTCAACGAAATATCACCAAGACTGAGCATGGCGACTTCTGTACAATAGGCGATCGCGTACCTGTCTTAAGAACTGCAAGTATCTGAAGCCACTGCCGAACTGAGAGCGGCCACGTCGCTCACGCCAGTTTTGTTAACGCAAGTTTCGCACCGTTGATTCTTCCGCCGGAAAAACTAGTGACATGTTACCAACCTGACCCAGAGTACAGTTAGAGTTCCTTCTGGCCCGCAAGGCCCATTTTCACGACTCCTAGAGTGGCGGCCTGTCTTGGCGGCTACTCGTCAAAGACGGCGGGAACAGAAGTGTCCTTCCGCGAAGACGTTGGCTCTCCGGGTTTGAACTTAACGCCTCCGGTAGCCTTTGTGGCTGATCGCCATCTTGCCAATTTAATATATTAATTAATACAGGACACGGAAAATTATTTCGCCACCACGAGACGATGTTCCTCTGGTCAGGAAAGCAAACGGTAGTTTTAGATTGTAGTGGCAATTAGTTGTATCCTTTATTGGCGATTAATTTTACCAACTTTTTGAACATTAATCGGACCTAACTTTGTAATACTTCAAACGAATCGTCATTTTTCATTAGATTGGAATCTTTCGGCAGAAATTTAATAATTATTTTATTTATGCCCACTCTCTTTGTCCTAAAGGCTGGCCATGTGCTTCATGACACCTTTGTGATGGTCGGTGAAAAGTCTTAACTCTACAGTCTTCCAGGTATCACTGTTGACAACTTTTCGTATTAGTGGACAGAGCTATTTCTTGTCTCAAATCGAGAAAGACCGAGAGTAATTTTTAGCAACTTAATCATAGTGCGGCACAATAAAAATGAATATCTTTGTAAACTTATTCAAGATCCTCCAAAGACCCATCAAATTCCTGATTCCTGAAGGTTCAAGCCTTGCATTGTAAGAAAAAAAAAAAAGAATTTTCAGTGATATCCATGACAGACATAAACGTGTGGAAAATTTTTACACGTAACTGTTCGTTGATGTAAATGGCAGTGCTTTTTTGCATGTGCCCTATGAAACCTATCTTTCCGACAACACTACAGGGGCCGCCTCAGTTGGTTCAGGCGCTCTAGTAAGAACTACATTCGTTCGAAATCCCCTTTACAGCTATTGAAAAATCTTTTTGGGTTTGATGCTTTTGAAACTTCCTCGTAAACAGTGAAATCTCTTTTGACACCCCTTATGAAAATTGCAAGTTGAGCTATGCTGCAAGTGTCATTGATCTGAACGAGTGCAATCGAATATTCTATGAAGTTATGATACTTATAGTGCTGCTTTAATTCCGTATTAATGTCTGGCACTCTTCGAGACACTGTATGTTCAAACTTAACGCCTCAGGTAGGGCCACTCCAGACAGACATGTTACCTCCGAAGAATCTTTTACAAATTGGCCGTCCGTAAAAGGTCTTCCACCTTTTCCAATTTTCAGTGTAACAATATATATGGCTCAAACTGCGCTTAACGATAAGCAATTTGGATCCGATACCTGCGGAACAGCAACAACAAACTTTACTGTAAATTCCTACCGTACTTATAATTTAGTTTAACAAAAAATCTAAAGAGGTATGGCGGAAGTTGTTATAGATATAAAAACGATTACATAAATGTGTATTTTTCTTTTTACTTCATAATGAGCAGTATTAACAAGATTTATCTCATCAGATTGTGGCAATTCTGATTTTAAATTAGCAATCAGTTCCGTCGTATCCAGTCCAACAATCTCCTCATGAGGTACGGAATGTTTATTTTCGTAGTGTCGGCGCCCTGTCGAGCTTTGATATTTACAGCAAAGTGGCATGTTGAGTATAACGTTTTCCCATCAGGCGTAAGAGAAAATGAATCTCCCCACTGAGCGATAAAAATGACCCACTTAAATCCAAACCTTTTCTGCTCATTCTGAATGTTTGTTAGATAAATTAACAGTGTCACGTTTGATGAGATTGAGGACGGATTTTCAGCGGAATTAAATGTTCAAATGTTTGTTAAGCTTAAGAGACTTAACTACGGGGTCATCAGTCCCTAAACTTACAAACTACTTATGAACTACCTACAACTAAGGACGGCACAAATATCCATGCCCGAGGGGGGATTCGAACCCCCGACCGTAGTGGCCGTGCAGACAGTGACGGAAGCGCCTCAGTCTCCTCGGCCACCGCGGCCGGCTCAGCGGAACTGCCACGCCGCGTGCACCAGTAGGAGTGGCCTGTGGGTGCCGCCCTACCACACACAGGCAACACACGTGTGTGGCATTCCTCTTGGAGAAAACTGCGCCAGATTCCCACAGTCCACTCTCGGTGACACTGGGCCCACTGGTACCGCGAATCAATGGTGTCTTGGTTTAAGTGACGGTCCTTTCCGTGGCCGTCTGGAAGACAGACGGTTGTCGAGTCTGTTACGTACAGTCTGCTTTGACACTTGCTTCCCGGTGATCCTCACAAAGTTACTGTTGACTATAATGGCGGTCTGGTCGGGGATCCATTGGCGAGAAGTCGCGGACACCCATCGTCAGCCTCAGTCGCGACCAGAGGAGGCCCAGCCATAAACTTTCCGTGTGATCTGATGACCAGTCCAGGTCGGCACCGTGTAACTCCGACTCTTCTTCTTGTCATGGCAGAACGTTCTCAAAATGTCTACTAATGCCCTATACTGGTCCTATACTGTGTACTGAATTAAAGTATAGACGTTACTGTTTCACCCACATTCAACGCAATGGGTATACTTCCGATTTATGGTGCTATAGGGGTGTAGACATATTTGTTGGCATTTGATCTTGTTGTGGTCTTCAGTCCACAGTCTGGTTTGATGCAGCTCTCGATGCTACACTGTCCTGTGCAAGTCTCTTCATCTGAGAAAAAGAACAACAACCTGCATCCTTTTGAATCTGCTTACTGCATTCGTTCCTCGGTCTCCCTATACGATTTTACCCACTTCCTTCTAATACTATGTCGACGATTCCTTGATGTCTCAAAATGTCTCCCACCAACCAATCCATTCTCTTAGTCAGGATATGCCTTTTCTCCCCAGTTCTGTTGAGCACCTTCTCGTTAGTTACGTGATCTACCCATTTTCTCTTCGGCATCCGTCTGTAGCACCACATTTCAAAACTTTCTATCATATTTTTGTCTGGACACCTTATCGCCCATGTTTCACTCCCATACAATGCTACAATCCGGACAAATGCTCTCAGAAAGGACTTCCTAACATTTAAACTAATATTGGATGTCAACTAATTTAGCTTCTTCAGAAACGCTTTTCTCCCCATACTCATTCTGCATTTTTTTATCTTCTTTAGATCTGCCATCAGAATTTATTTTGCTTCCCAAAATACAAAATTCATCTACTACTTATATCGTCTCAGTACCTAATCTAATCCTTCAACATCGCCTGATTTTCTAACACTGCATTCCATTATCCTTGTTTTCCACTTCTTAATGTTCGTCTTACATTTAAACTAGTTAAAAAGCCCACGTTTTTCGAATGGTGTCAACGTACGTCGTTCATTTACATACCTTATTGCAATTATCCTGGGTTCGACTGCTTTCCTGATATAAAGCCCTACACCCCACTGTGCTCTTCCTGCTTTGACTATTGACATGTAGACCTTGTATTCTCCGACTTCGTCCTCTTTCTCTCCCCTTACCCTAACGTCGCTAACAGCTAAAACATCTAACCAATCATACTTGAAGCGTCTGCCAGATCTACCTTCTTCACAGTGTATTCCCCATTGATATTTAATAGCTCCCCATTTCATTCCAGATCGTTTTCCATGTCGTATCTGAGGAGTCCCTGGTATGTCAATTAGTAGAGGTGGGACTCCATCACCTCCAAATATCCGAGGCATTTTGCTCTGATTGTTGCCAGCATCATATTGAAGTACCTGGGAAGCAGGCTGCTAGGCTTACTTACCTAGGCTTGCATCCTCAATATAAATCGCTTACAAGCGTTCTTGAAAATTACTCTCAAGTGAACGATTCTTTATTCTTCTTCTGTAACATCAGATTTAAAAAGCTTCCATTATATTCCCTTCTGACCATGTTTCACTCCCTACAATGCTACACTCTAGACAGCTGGTTCCCCATCTTTTTTGTTGTGAGATCCAAGATTTTTCTCAAAAACTCTTCTTGACCCAGTGCACACTAATTACCAGGTAATAGTAATACAATAATTATATGTCATATGAAACTGAACCACCCCCATGAACCACAGACATTGCCGAGGTGGGGTGGCTTTGCGTGCCTCAGCGATGCAGATAGCCGTACCGTAGGTGCCACCACAGTGGAGGGGTATATGTGGAGAGGCCAGACAAACGTGTGGTTCCTGAAGAGGGGCAGCAGCCTTTTCAGTAGTTACAGGGGCAACAGTCTGGATGATTGACTGGGCTAGCCTTGTAGCATCAGCTAATGTGGCTTTGCCATGCAGTTACTGCGAACGGCTGAAAGCAAGGGGAAACTACAGCCGTTACTTTTGCCGAGGACATGCAGCTCTGCTGTATGTATATATGGTGATGGCGATTTCTTGGGTAAATATTCCGGAGGTAAAATAGTCCCCCATTCGGATCTCCGGGCGGGGACTACTCAGGAGGATGTCGTCATCAAGAAAAACAAAACAGGTATTTTATGGATAGGATGGTGGAATGTTCTATCCGTCAATTAGGTACGTAAGTTAGAAAATTTGAAAAGACAAATGTATAAGTTAAAGTTCGATATGGTAGGGATTAGTGAAGTTCGGTAGTAGGATGAACAGAATTTCTGGCAAGGTTGAGTACAGGGTTATAAATACAAAATCAGTTGGTGGTAACGCAGGAGTAGGTCTGATAATGAATAAGAAAATAGAAATTTGGGTAAGTTACTATGAACAGCATAGTGAACACATTATTGTAGCAAAGATAAGACACAAAGCCACACCGACCACAGTAGTGCAAGTTTATATGCCAACTAGGTGTGCCAATGAAGAGGAGATCGAATAAATTTATGAGGAGATAGAAGAAATATCCAGACCATTAAAGGAGAAGATAACTTAATTGTGATGGGGGACTGGACCTCGGTAGTAGGAAAGGGAAGAGAAGGAATTATAGTAGGTAAATACGGACTGGAGAAAAAGGAATGAAAGAGGAGATCGCCTGGTAGAATTTTGTGCAGAGCACAATTTAATCATTACAAATACTTTGTTTAATCATCACACTAGGAGGTAGCAGATTGACTTTATAATGGTAACGCAAAGGTTTAGTAACCAGGTTTTAAACTGTAAGACATATCCAGAGGCAGATATAGACTCTGATCACTGGTTATGAACTGTAGAATAAAATGTAAGAGACTGTAAAAAGGTAGAAAATTAAGGAGATGGAATCTGGACAAATCGAAGGAACCAGAGATGGTTGAGAGTTTTCGAGGGAGCATTAGGCAAGGATGGGCTGAAAGGAGAGAAAGTAATACAGTAGAGGAAGAATGGGTAGCTCTGGGAGATACGGTAGTGATGGCCTCAGAGGGTTATATGTGCAGAAGGACAAGGCCTAATAGAAATCCCTGGATAATACAGGATATACTGGACTTAATTAATGAGAGGAGAAATTATAAAAAATGCATCAGGTGAAGCAAGAAAAAAGAGACTTCAAACACCTGAAAAATGAGATTAACAGGAAGTGCAGACTGGCTAAGCAGGAGTGGCTAGAGGACAAATGCAGAACCGTAGAAGAATGCATTACTAGGGGAAAGATAGGTACCGCCTACAGGAAAATAAGAGAGATATTTGGATGCAAGGAAAACAGCCGTTTCAATATCAAGAACTGAGACGGAAAACCAGTACTAAAGAGGGGAAAACTGAATTGTGGAAGGAATATACAGAGGGCCTGTACAACGGAAATAAACTTCTAGAAATGGAAGATGAAGTGGAGGAAGATGAGATAGGAGATATGATACTGAGAGAAGAATTTGACAGAGCGCTGAAGAATTTGAGTCAAAAAAGGCCCCTACAGTAGATGATATTCCGTCTGAACTGCTGATATCGTTAGGAGAGCCAGTCATGAAAAAAAAAAAAAAATGTTCCACCTGGTATGCAAGATGTATGAGACATTGGAAATATCCTCCGACTTCAAGAAGAATACTGTAATTCAAATTTCAAAGAAAGCAAGTGCAGATAAATGTGAAAATTACAGAACTGTCAGTTTAATAAGTCATGCTTGCAAAATACTAACACGAATTATTTACAGATGAATGGAAAAACTTCTGAAATCCGAGCTTGGGGAAGATCGGTTGCGATTTAGGAGAAATGTAGGAACACGGGAGGCAATACTCCATTATGTCTTATCTTAGGAAATAGGCTAAGGATTTGGAGAAAGCTTTTGACAATGTCGACTGGAATGCACTCTTTCAAATTCTAAAGATAGCAGGGGTAAAATATAGGGAACGAAGAATTATATTTGTTTGTAGATCTATCGGACCAAACTGCGTGGTCATCAGTTCGTAGCTTACAAACTACTTAAACCTAGGTAAACTAACCTACGGACAAACACACACACCCATGCCCCAGGGAGGACTCAAACCTCCACGGCGAGCAACCGCGCGCTCCGCAGCGAGACGCTTTAGACCACTCGGCTACTCCATCGCGGCGAAGAATTATATTCAACCTATACAAAAACTAGACATCAGTTATTAGAGTCGAAGGGCAAGAAAGGGACGCAGACGTTGGGAAGGGAGTAAGACAGGGTTGTAGCCTTTCCCCAATGTTGTTCAATCTGTACATTGAGCAGGCAGTGAAGGAATGGAAGGAGAAATTTGGAGAGGGAATTAAAGTACAGGGAGAAGAAATAAAAACATTGCGGTTTGCCGATGACATAGTAATTCTGTCAGAGACCGCAGAAGATCTGGAAGAGGAATTGACTGGAATGGACAGTGTCTTGAAAGGAACATATAAGATGAATATTAACAAGAGTAAAACGACTGTAATGGAATTTAATGTCAGAAAAATCCGACGATGCTGAAGGAATTAGATTAGGTAATGAGGCAATAAAAATAGTAGATGAGTTTTGTAATTTGGCTAGCAAAATAACTTCTGATGGCCGAAGTAGAGAAGATGTAAAATGCAGAATGGCTATGGGAGGAAAAGCGTTTCTAAAGAAGCGAAACTTATTAACATCCAATATTAATTTAAATGTTAGGAAGTCCTTTCTGAAAGCATTTGTCTGAAGTGTAGCATTGTATGGAAGTGAAACGTGGACGATAAGGAGTTCAGACAAAAAGATGATAGAAGCTTTTGAAATGTATTGCTATAGACTAATAATGAAAATTAGATGGGTAGATCACGTTACTAATGAGGAGGTGCTTAACCAAATCGGGGAGAAAAGGAGTTTCTGGCATATCCTGACTAAGAGAAGGGATAGATTGGTTGCACACATTCTGAGATATCAAGGAATTGTCAACTTTGCATTAGAAGAAAGCGTGTGGGGTAAAAATCGTAGAGGGAGATCGAGGGACGAATACAGTAAGCAGAGTCAAAAGTATGTAGGTTGCCGAACGTATTCTCAGATGAAGAGGCTTGCATAGGACAGGGTAGCGTGGAGAGCTGCGTCAAACCAGTCTGCGGACTGGACCACAACATAAAACTGAAATTATATGCAAATGATTTCCTATCTGACTAAGGAAATATTAAATAAAGAAACATTTTTCCAATAAAAATATTTTATACAAAGTAAATGGCAAGCTCACTGATATTTCGGGTATTGTTAATCTCGGTGTTATTGATATTTCTATATCTGGATTGAAACTTGTCAGTTTATGGGTAAATCGTTTACCATGTAAAGTGGGAAATAAATGGAACACTGAAATATAGTGTAAGAAACCGTCCTATAAACACTGGCAAACTCGTACACCTAACGACAAACACATAGGGATCGATTTCGCAGTCAGTAAAACAATAAACCACTGGGAAGCCACTCATACTTGGGGCTTTGCCATGTCCTGGTTGTGAACGAATGCTACTCAAAAAAATGTTCAAATGTTTGTAAAGCTTATGGTACTTAACCACGGGGTCATCAGTCCCTAAACTTACAAACTACTTATGAACTACTTACGAACTAGGACGGCACAAATATCCTTGCCCGAGGGGGGATTCGAACCCCCGACCGTAGTGGCCGTGCAGACCGTGACTAAAGCGCCTCAGTCCCCTCGGCCACCGCGGCCGGCCGAATGCTACTGCTGCGTCGTTCTCGTATCGTCCTGAGTACGTTCATAACTACCGTCGTTTCTTGTTTGGGGCTGGTTTTGTACTTAACTTTACCACATTATAAAATCCTCCCCTCGAAATAAACAGTTTTTCTTTTCTCATTTGAGTCGGTACGAAATTTTTGCGTAGATAATTCAGTGTCCTTCGATGGCCCACCTAAATAGACTCGGAGGTTGGGAACCACTGATCTAGACAAAGTACGTTCAGAAATCTGATTTTGACTTATAATTTTACATTAGATACAAACAATTTCCTTTTTTCGCAACTACTTCCCTTGTTGTAGACAATCGTTATTTTGCATCTTACGTACTTCGGCCTACGTCACTGATTTTTTCTGTCCAACTGATCTACTATTTCAGGTGTTTCATTTTGTAATCTTCATCTTCCACGTTCGTCTAATTTATTTTTACAACATTCCGTCACTCTTGTTTTTATTTCGTCAATTTCTATCTTATTTTCCTGTTCATTCCGTTTCACTTGATCTTTTAGCAACAAATAATCCTGAGCTCATAATGAGCATCAAAACGGATACAGGTATTAGTGAACACAGAGCTGTAGTAGCGAAATTAAATATCGAAAGTCCCAAAGTTACCAAAAATAAACGCAAAGTATATTTGTTCAGAAAAGCAGATAGAAACAAAATACATTGCTTCTTGAAAGACAGCTTCCACTCGTTTCTAACACTAAACGTAGGTGTAGACCAGATGTGGCTCAAATTCAAAGAAGTGGTATCGACAGCAATTGAAAGTTTTATACCTAATAAATTAATAAAAGGAGGAGGCGATCCCCCTTGGTACACAAAACAGGTTAGGACACTGTTGCAAAAGCAAAGGAAAAGGCATACTAAATTTAAACGAACACGAAATCCCCAGGATTTGCGATTGTACTCAGAAACTCGAAATTTAGCGAGGATTTCAATGCGAGATGCCTACAACATTTATCACAACGAAACTCTTTCCCGTAATTTGACTGAAAACCCAAAGAGATTTTGGTCATATGTTAAATATACTCGGGGAAAGTCACAAACAATACCTTCACTACGTGATAGTAATGGCGATCCTGCCGATGACAGCGCTACTAAAGCAGAGTTACTAAACTTAGCTTTTAGAAACTCATTCACTAAAGAAGACGAAACCAATATTCCAGATTTCGAATTACGAACAGATGCCGTAATGAGTAACATAGAAGTAGATATCATCGGAGTAGTGCAGCAACTAAAATCACTTAACAAGTACAAGTCTTCTGGTCCGGATTGTATACCCATTAGATTTCTATCTGATTATGCTGAAGCGATAGCTCCTTACTTAACAGTCATATACAACCGCTCTCTCATAGAAGGATCTGTACCAAAAGATTGGAAAGTTGCACAGGTCACACCTATATTCAAGAAAGGCAGTAGGAGTAACCCACTAAACTACAGGCCTATTTCATTGACGTCAATTTGCAGCAGGGTTTTGGAACATATCCTGTATTCAAATATTATGAATTATCTCGAACAGAACGATCTATTGACCCAAGGTCAACACGGATTTAGAAAATATCGTTCATGCGAAACACAACTAGCTCTATATTCACACGAAGTGATGGGTGCTATCGACAAAGGTTCGCAAATCGATTCCGTATTTCTTGATTTCCAGAAAGCTTTTGACACCGTACCTCACAAACGGCTTTTAATCAAATTGCGTGGTTATGGTATATCGCCCCAAATTTGCAATTGGATAGGGGATTTCTTGTCAGAGAGGACACAGTTAGTAGTAATCGATGGTAAGGCATCGACTAAAACAGAGGTGATATCGGGCGTTCCACAAGGTAGTGTTATTGGTCCTCTGCTATTCCTTATTTACATAAACGATTTAGGGGAAAATCTAAGTAGCTCTCTTAGGTTGTTTGCAGATGACGCCGTCATTTACCGTCTAGTAAAATCATCTGAAGATCAAAACCAACTGCAGAACGATCTGAATAAGATATCAGTATGGTGTAAAAATTGGCAATTGACTCTAAATAATGAGAAGTGTGAAGTCGTCCACATGAGTACGAAAAGAAATCCGTTAAACTTTGTTTACAAGATAAATCAATCAAAAGTGAGGGCCCTAAACTCCACAAAATACCTAGGAATCACTATTACTTCAGACTTAAACTGGAAAGAACACGTAGATAATATCGTGGGAAAGGCGAACCAGAGACTGCGTTTTATTGGCAGAATCCTTAAAAGATGCAACAGAACTACTAAAGAAACTGCATACACTGCGCTTGTCCGTCCATTTTTGGAGTATTGCAGCCCAGTGTGGGATCCTTATCAGGTGGGTTTGACGGAGGACATCGAAAGTGTCCAAAGAAGGGCAGCTCGTTTCGTATTGTCACGATACAGGGGAGACAGCGTTACGGAAATGATACAGGATCTGGGATGGGAATCATTACAACAACGGCGCTTATCGCTGAGGCGTGGGTTACTTGCGAAACTCCAATCGCCAACATTCTCCTCCGAATGCGAAAATATATTGTTGACTCCCACTTACATAGGTAGAAATGATCATCAGAATAAAATACGGGAAATCAGAGCTCGAACAGAGAGATTCAGGTGTTCTTTCTTCCCGCGCGCTATTCGAGAATGGAATGGGAGATAAATAGTATAATTGTGGTTCGATGAACCCTCTGCCAGGCACTTAAATGTGATTTGCAGAGTATCCCATGTAGATGTAGATGTAGACTGCCTTTCCAACTTCTGTCTGTGATAAAATTACAATGTAAGCCAATTTAAAAGATTTTATTTCTTGTACCTCAATTATAATTATATCTCTAAATATTTTTTGTTTTGCTTTACTATGTGCTGAATGTACGAACTGAATAACACCGGGGTTTAATGCTGTTGTTGTTATCGACCTCAGTCCAAAGACTGATTTTATGCAGCTCTCCACGCTACCCTGCTTTGTGCAAGCCTCTTCATCTTTGAACAAGAACAGCAACCTACATCGCTTGGAATCTGCTAACTGTATTCGTCCCTCGGTCTACATATGCGATTTTTACTCCACACACTTCAGTTCAACGCTGAAATGGCGATTTCTTAATGTCTCAAAACGTGTGCCACCAACCGACATCTTCTTTAAGTGACAGTGTACGAGAAATTTCTTTCCTTCCCAATTCCATTCAGTACCTGCTCATTTGTTACGCAATTTACGCACCTAATCTCGAGCATTTGTCTGCAGCAGCTGTTTTCAAAAGCTTCAATCTTCTTCGTTTCTGAATTGTTTATGGTCCATGTTTCATTCCCATATAAATACTTTCAGGAAGACTTTAACATTGAACTTCTCCCCTTTAAAAATACTACATTTCTTCCCATACCTATCTCCATTTCATCCTCCTCAGTCCTAGGATTAAAAAAAAAATTTCATTTTGTTTTATTTCATGATTATTAATATGTCAAATAGGCCTCAAAGGTATTTTAAAAATTCCTGCGTGCTTATATTCTACAAAAACTCTATAGCGATCATAAAGACAATACGTAGAACATGTTAGTATGGGGTGTTGTATTTAAGTATGCAGTTTATGATGTGATGGCAGAATATGTGGGCCAGGATAAAAGGTGGGAACGATTGATTGAGTTACAGTCTTCCACAATTAATAACATTTATTGACATTAAAAGTCATAATGTGGCACAGCCATATAGAAATGTCCACCGCATCTCACAGCAAGTTACACTTGATATCGCTCCGGCCGATTTCAAGCAGCGAACGCAATCACAGTACCTGCATTGCTGTATGCCATATGTTGGGGCACTTGCACTTGCCACACGTCAATACATCATTCGCCGACGTGACCTTAATATACCTCAATATACACGCCGACAACATACACTGTATTATTTGGCCAAACTTGTCTCCGTGCAGTTCCTCCCCGGAAACGAAAAACAGTACAGTCTTCCAGCACAATCAGCAAGCGTAACCTCCTGCACTTGCCCGTACTGACTAGTGGCGGTACTCAGTGTAACAGCGAACAACAACAGCCTTCTCCACGCTGCCACAGGAAGGCACTTCCTTCTCGCTCGCACCGTAACAGACTGTCCACAGACCAATCACCCGCCAAAGATCCCCATTTTTCTACATCACAGTTCGTATTGGCGGAAGGAAGCCAACGCCGAAATCGATCACGGCACAATGCTAATATGACATTTATTTGTGTTAATAATAACATACGCTGATTAAACATTAATGAAATAACTCCATGTAGTGGCGTACCCAAGATCGTGGTCTGGTGGGGGCTGAGGTCGATCCGAGCTGACGTGATTTCTAAAAAAGTAAATAACGTCGCCGTACAGTATTGCGCATGTACTCATATGTGGAGGGGGGCTTCGAGGAGTGTCGGGGGGGGGGGGGGGTGCAGCCCGACAATCCCCCCCTCCCCTGGATACGCCACTGTTCCATGGAAATTTGAATACGAACATAGTGCAGAAACCGCCTTTCCTCTATGTCAGCCATTTTAGCACTGTTGCAGAGTGAACGAGTGGCAGCGTAATGTGACTTTTCCAGTTCCAACATGCGCTGCCAACTTAGGTTTATGTGATGAGATGCCTAGCACTGTGGCCAACTGTTGAATATTGTCACGAGGTTTATGTTGTTTTATGCACCCTACAAGAAAGGCAGGGACCGAAGAGGTTATATCTTCTTTGGCTATCGTAAGTTTTTTCTACCCAAGTACAGAAACTAATCTACTATTTTTATTGCCCCGTTACCTAATCTAATTCGTTCAGCACCTCCTGACATTGTTAGACTCCAATCCGCTACTCTTGTTTTGTTCTTGTTAGTGTTCATGTTATAACCTACTTTCGATGCACTGTCCACTCCATTCAGGTGCCGTTGATGATTAATGATCTTCAGTAGCGCCGAAAACCGCGGTTATTCAGGAGGAGCGCTCGTGTAGGAAACATCTCCACTCTCCAGGCCGCACAGCCGTCGCTGGACTACTAGGGATGGGCAAGAAATCACGTATTCGTTAGAAATCACGGTGATTGAGAAGTCGCTTTTTCACGGTCGAGGTAATCTGGAATCTGACCGCGATTTTAGTCACGGTTGAGAAGCGAAGAGCAGATAGAGCAACGAATAGCAGCTAAAGAGCGGGTAATAGCAGCGAAAGCAGCTAACTGTAGAGAGAGCCATCTGTTGACCGAAATGTTTACTAAAAGCATCAGCGAATGGCAGGTGCAGTAGCGAATAACGGAAAAGCCAAGAGCAGATGGGCGAAGAGGAGCTAAGCATCAATGGTTAATATCACAGCAACAAACAGAGTGTATAGCAACGAATCACCGCTAGGCGAAGAACGAGTATAGCAGCGAATCCAGACGTGACATAAAGTCGTTAATGAGGTATGCGCCCATATCAGTATTAATTGATAAACAGTGCTATTAGGACGCTGTGCAAAATTATAGGGCCACAGATAGTGATGTGGTCATGCGTTTATTGACGGGTTTCGATAAAAATCGTCTTCAGAATCGTGGAAGGGGGGTTTACATAATAAAATTGTATGGCGTAATGTTCAGTAGGGCCTTGACGGCAAATAATTTTATTGTGTAAACCCCTCTTCCACGATTCTGAAGCCGATTTTTATAGAAACGCGTCAATAAACGCATGACCACATCACTATCTGTGGCGCTATAATTTTGCACAGCGTCCTAATAGCACTGTTTATCAATTAGCAACCGATCAGAGAACAGCGGGTGTAACAGCTAATAGCCGATTAGGGGCAGTGACCAGTGGGCATGTACTTGTGCCAGGAATCGCTGCGATTCAATCACGATACAGAGGAAAGAGCAGAAATCACGGAATAGCGTGAAAAGCAGATATCGCGTAGGGATACATTTCGTGACTTACACAAACAGCGATTATAAACTGTGATTAATCACGGTTAAGAATCACGGTTGACAATCACGGTGATCTAAAAGTAGCGATGACGAAAATAACTGTTATCGGAAAATCGCGATTTAGCCCGTCTCTATGGACTCCCAGTACCTGGTGTCGCGCGTGGGAACGCCGCCGCCGCCGCGGCTCGGCTCGGCTCGTCCTTTTGGGCAGACGTGAGGCGGCAGACGGCAGACGTGGCTGGCAGCGCCGCCGCCATTGTGTGCGCGCCTCACAGCCGATAGCCATCTCCTCCAGCGATCGGCCGCCCTGCATTGCGCCACTGCCCCACCGTCGGTTGCAGCTGGCGGTGGCGGCTTTGTAAAGTTCCCCAAATCCAAATCACCGTCTGTCCGACACGTTACCAATCCAACAGGCTGCGAACGTAAGTTTTTCCAGCGGTGGGTTAAGCCCTGTGTAGGCCCAACACTGAGTAAAGAGCGTGGCCTCTGTTGACCTCATGTGGGCCTAAGGCAGTTCGGTGAAAGTACAGTAGGAGAGGTAAGGAGATACACCGAGTTGTACATCGACCGTGGCATACCTCAGACGACATTGTGCGTAATGGGTTTTCCTAATTGCATAAAAGTACACACGCAGTTATACAGTGTGTATAAAAAAGGAAGGCGCAAAATTACAAGAAACTACAAGATAATGGAAGCAAAAATACCACAGTAAACTTGGGTCCGCAAACGAGGCATTAGCGAGATAATTACGAATGTATGGTTCCAAGCCGCCTCTGACCCCATTGTAAACATCGTCCTAGTTACTACACATTAACTTGAAGCTTAGACTTTACTATGAAGATCGACATCGCATTGAGTTCACATTGACTGACTTTATTGTAAACATCGTCCTAGTGAGATGGAACTCTGGCACATTTGCTGCAGCTGTGAGACGGCGTCTGACGCGCAGGTACGGCCAAAGGTGGACAGCGAGAGGCGGCCCTTATATAACAAGTAATACACTACCAGATAGTAAGAACCCGATACCATAGTACTCAATTGAAACGTTCAATACCAGCAACTTGACACACCAAACACTTAATTTTAGTAATTTTAGCTTGTCATACACGTTTCGACAGAAATACAATTACATAACCTTCATTGTTTTCGGGATTGTCACGAAGTATTAAGACAGTGTTCAAATGTTTGTTAAGCTTAAGGGATTACGGAGTCATCAGTCCCTAAACTTACATACTACTTATGAATTGTGATTCCTTAATTTCTCCTGGCGAATAACAACTTCGAAAAACGTACGGGTATGCTGCCAGGTACCAAAATCGACGACGGCCGATATTTCGGCAGGAGACCACGCTGCCATTTTCAAAGCGAAACTGCAGTAAGAAAGCAATGTGCAAAGATTTTTAAAACCTCAGCTGACACGACCAAAGATGAAACCTGTCAGAATATCGATAATAAACACCAGTTCTCGACAGATGAGGTCGGATTAGTTTTCTCCCTCTGTTTTTTGACAAGTGAGAGAGCAGGATCCCAAGCGGAATTTAAGCAGAAGCCTCCATCCCTTTTCATAAGGTTGTCATCTAGTTTTATTTCTATCGCTTCCTTGATAACACAGTCCCAGTAGTTGGAAGTGCATGCCAGAATTTCCGTTTTGTCATATTCCATAGGGTGACCTGTGTCAAGACAGTGTTCGGCCACAGCAGATTTGTTTGGCTGTTGTAAACGTGTGTGACATTTATGCTCAATACAACGGTCCTCAACAGTCCTAATAGTTTGACCAACATATGACATGCCACAGCTACATGGGATACGGTAGACACCCGCCTTACACAAACCGAGTTCATCCTTAACGAATCCCAACAGTGCCTTAATTTCCGCTTGGGATCCTGCTCTCTCACTCGTCAAAAAACAGAGGGAGAAAACTAATCCGACCTCATCTGTCGAGAACTGGTGTTAATTATCGATATTCTGACCTGTTTCATCTTTGATCGTGTCGGCGCTGTGTGCTTGCTTGCTCGGCGTGTGTAGTCTTTCCTGTTTACTCATTGAAATCCGAGGTTTTAAAGATCGTTAAACATTGCTTTCTTACTGCAGTTTCGCCTTGAAAATGGCAGCGTGGTCTCCTGCCGAAATATCGGCCGTCGTCGATTTTGGTACCTGGCAGCATACCCGTACGTTTTTCGAAGTACTTATGAACTACCTTATACTAAAGACAACACAAACATCCATGCGCGAGGCGGAATTCGAACCTCCGACCGTAGCGGACGTGCAGACTGTGAATGGCGCGCCGCAGACCGCTCGGCCACTGCGGCCGGCGTATTAAGACAACATATTCACATATAATATATATGTTAGTGCCTTTACTTATGGTATTTTAATACTTTGTAGATACGAAAATCTTCTGTTAATAACTTGTAAAGAAAATATATCCATGTAAACTCGTCATCTTGCATACTTTTTGATCTGGTCTGTTATGTAAAAGATTTTGAAGCCCATTACTTCACTAAGTCACTTGATATGGCTTAATGCCGATTTCATTATTCATTTGAAACAAATTGACCATATTTTAGAGTATTTGAACTTTATGTTATTTTTCAGAAAGCACCACAGAATCCAAAAGAAATGTCGTTATAAATTATGAAAAACACGCCATTTTGTTGTCTTTTTCACTTCTTTGTTTGTTTATAAATTTAACTGTTTACATGGATCTACAGGTCATATCTGTTAATTTCATGTCGAAAATAAATATTTGTATATACTTTTAGTACGTAAACCAAAGATAAAATTTACGATTTTTATGTTTCTATAAAACCAGATTGCACGTAGGCACTTGGTTAGTAGACGTCTGGAAAAGGTGCTAGGAGCCTGCATTGTTTGCAAACATAGCAACCAAAGAACTTCACGTCGCAAAGACTATGTACTTGTGAGTGCAAGAACCAAGATGGCGGAATGTTAGTGTCTTTTGCTTTGTGAGTTAAAAAGTGAATAAAGTCATAATTTGTGGCTATTACTGAGTTTCATTTGTCTGCTTAACATCTGGACTTGTGCCTTGTGGAAATCATACTCCAAGACAACGAGACCATCTCAACTTTGAATTTTGCTTCGAGATAATACAGAGATAGTGTGTATTCCGCTACCATATGTGCCATCTTTGTCGTGTTATGACACACACGAGCACAGAATTTATTCCCGTTTGAATGTTATGGCTGTCAGGGACACTACAACCTGTACCTTGGCCTTCGAGAGCACCTGATTTAAATCTTTGGATATGTGTGTCTGGAGTCCCCTCAAAAGCCAACTTGAACAAGTTGAACACACTTGTCCGAAATGATGCAGGAGTTTCCGAAAGAATAGGAAATTCATTGCAGACACGGGCACAGTATTGCACCTCTTTTAACAGGTGACGCATACGTGAAAATAATGTGAACTAAATGCTGTGTAAAAACTAATAGTAAAGTCTAAATTTTAAATTAAAGTGTACTAACTAGGACGATGATTACAACGTCAGTGGTGGCTTGGAACCATACATTAGTAATTATATCTCAAACGGCTCGTTTACAGACCCTTGTTTACTGAGACATTTTTGCGTCCATTATCGTGTACTTTTAACCGTATAAGTTGCGCCATCCTTTTTGATACGCCTGTATAATTACGCAACTGCTGCTATACATGGCCTACTCACCTCCTATCCTCCTCCTCCTCCACCTACTGCTACCCCTCTATCTAACTCCTCCTCGCTGCTGCTTCCGTTCATCTCCTTGTGATATACACGGTGGCACGTGTAGCTCACAGTAACATTTTCTACACTACGTATTCCTCCTCTCTGCTACCCCCTCTCTACCTCCTCCTGCCGCTGTCAACAGTTACACATACCTGCCAACATCCGCGGTGAGTCATCAAACGATGTCGAAGCCAAGCTCCATTCAACATCATAACGGATAGCGGCTATAAATCGCTCTCTCAATTTACCTCCAGACGCTCTCCACGATCTCATTGACTCTACGATCACGTACTTGCGTTGCGCGTACGCCGACCTGTAGGCCTATTATGTCGCCTCAGTGAACAACTATCTGTATTCAGTTTCTTTCCGATACACAAAAATATCACATGAGTTCTTATATCCCAAGCAAAAATTTCTTTCCGTCCAATGAAATTCGCTGTTACATTAGCTAATGAACTACGAATTGGAAAGTGACGTAAAAACGATATTCACTTGTTCCTTCAATGTCACAGACGCCATTTTGATTTGCCGTATATCTCACAGTTTTGGACAGTAAGCCGTTTCAGGGCAACAGCACATTAAGGGTGAATCACAGTCATCTTTGGCTCAATTTATTATAACTAAATGTAATTAAAATCATAATAACATTGAGAAACAAACATGTGGGAACGAGTATATAAAACATGAATAGAGCAATGATGTGGAGTAATGGATAGAGTGATGGACTACAAAACGAGAGGTACTGCGTTCGAAACTCATCCCATGCAGATTTTTTCTTTTTTATCTTATCGTTTGTAACACATTCTCTGAGTTATTTATCCACAACACTTTGTGGGATTTTCTTATTCACATAAGAGTATTATATTATCCAACACTCTTATGTGCTCTCTCAGGAGTTAGTAACATCGATTTGGTGAATTGTGTGTGACTGAAGAACGGAGAATGAAATTGCTGCTGCATGTGGTCCAATCTGCAATGACATTTATGTTCTTCCTTCTCACAAATATTTGACCTTTGTTCCAAATATGTTGCGATTTTCGAGAATATGGTTAGAGACAAAACTATGGGAACGTTTACATTACTGGGTGAAATGCGTATCAATGACATTTAGGCATACACTATTCGCAAGTCAGGAAGATTAGGCTATTTATTTCCGAAGATCTCGTGATTCCCGAGGGTATAGAAAGGCTGATATTTCTTGTTTCTCTCCAATATTTTGCTGCTTGGTTTCGAATATGTCGCGATTTCCGAGAGTGTGCTTACACGGATATTCCTTACTTGTCACCAATATTCGGTAGTTTGTTTCTGAATGCGTCACGATTACTGAGTGTGTGGTTAACTAAGATTCTAACAGGATGACTTTAACTTCTATTGCAAGTGTATACAGAGTAATCAGAACAGCGTCGTCTGCTGGAATCTCTACATCCACACTGCAGGAACGTTTTAAATCTTTGCCTAATGCCAATAGGTAGTATCTCTGGGAAAGATTTTTTCGCTTGGGATAATACGGCTAACAAACTGAAGTGGAGCTTTCAGTTATTTCATCTTTGTTAAATATCAGTAACCAATGCGGAATTTATTATTATGTTGCAACTGTTTTCATTTTTTCCTTGAGAAATAAAACACAAACCGAAATTAACTGAATGTTTGCAACACACCAAATTATTGCGCAATGACATCAATTTAATCGTTGCAACATCAAAGATATGACCAAGTGCCTAGTTCAATCTGGTTTTATAGAAACACAAAAACACAGTGAACTAGCGATACAAGTTATATTCTTGTCCTCATAATATCAGTATTCAGAGAGGATTTTGTTATTGCTATGAATACATCCCACATCAGAACAGACAAACTGAACTTTACTTTTGGAGCACTTTAGATTACGGTAGTAACACTAGATGTGGGCCTTTGGGACCGCCTTGCGACAGCTCGAAATTTAAATGAAAATAACGGCTTAACTGTACATCTGATACGAAAATTAAAGAAACAAATTTGTAGAGCAGAAAATTCTCTACAACTTTGCTGTCTTATTTTTTTTTTCATATCTTGCATCGTTTCAGAGATATTTGCAAAAATAACGGCGATTTGACGTTGTCTGTCTTTCCGCCATCTTGCTTCCTGTTTTTATGACTTTCTTATTATAACTTACGCTTTGTCATTTCAGAGCAGTGGGACACTGAAGAATTAACAAAAGCAAGTCGTTCATAGCACGATAAATGCCGTGTAATACGTAACAACGAATTGAACACTGGTCTTCTGAAGCATTTGCACAGTAATGAATATTTTAAACAACGTGCAGATACTGTTAGTTTCATATATAAATGGTGTCCTAGTTTTCTGGGGCAGGTGTAGTTCCTTATGAAACGGAAGGGAAGTGTATACATTACAACAAATTACCTGGTTGATTTCCTAAGCAATTACTCACTATCAATGGAATATGTGCAAAGTCATTAATTAGAATCAGTGCGTCTACTAAAATGTTTGTCTTTAGCATGGTTGCTACGGACGCTTTTAACGTAGATTGTATTACCTTTTCTGTAATTCAGATATGACTGTTCATGTTACTTTGTTCTGTGCTAAAACACAGAGCAAATATTCTGTTTCAAACCGTGACTACGATTTCTTTTACAGCTAAAATAACAGACGGAATAAATGTGGTAATAATAAATGCCACAAAGCTCTAGTACTTAATATGTATACAAAATTACTATTACCACTACGTTATTTACAGCAGACATTGTAAAAGTATCTCCCCAGTTTGTGTACATGTGATAAAGAAGTCTATGTTTGCAAATTGGTTGGAATGTATTTCATGATATGTCCACAAGATAGAACAAATGCACTTTTCAGAGAAAGTGCTGTTTCCTTTCAACAACTCTGAATCTTGCAGGATGTAGTTGTGTTCAATTAACAAGAATGTGCGACAGCCTCTTAGGAAACAAGATGAAAAACATGCCAGTTGTAAAATGTTGCCTCGGTGTGTGGAAACTCTTTACGATGTGTGCGAGTTTTGTCGACTGCGACAGTACTCAGTATGCAAATTCCCACTTGCAAATATTTTTAATTAATTCTTTAATTTTTTAGATATCAAAATGATATCATATTTTTGACAGTTAAATTAGGGCCGCCACCATGTTTATAAAAACAAGGAAAATTATTTTTTTATTGACTTCAGTTGATCGGTGGCGTATCATATGGTCAAACACATTTATTTTATAAATTCCTAACCAATGAGAGGTACCACCAGTTTAAACTTAATTTACTCGGTGTACTCGCACGTTAACTAATATCTAAATGTAACACCCAGAAGATGGCCACTTGCAATAGTGGCCGAAACGTCGGTGAAGTGTTTGATATTTTGACGATGCGGTCCAACACCCAGAAGAGTTTTATATACAACTAATATCTGTTTACCCCTCCAAAAGTATGAATGACAGGGAAGTTTTCAATTAAAAGATTATACATACTTTAGGTGCAATTTATTTACCATAAACAATCCATCCTGTCACATGACAAAGCCAATGGAACATTACATAGACTTTGAAATAAAATGAGAACCTATAAGCAAAATTGACAATTACCAACACGTTCGCTATATATAAATGACTGGCTGAGTCAAGGAAGAAGGAAACCTACTCAGGAAGAATAATTATTCAAACTACTACCGCAGATACACAAATTCAAAGGGCACATGAAGTTAACCAATGTGAACAAATAACCCCAGTCATAAAATTAAAGAGAAAATCCTTCAAAAACAGCAATATACTGGCCGACACGTTACCAAAAATTTGGAGCAGACGATGGGCACGCACAGGAGTCGGCAGTGGCAGCTGATGACTGCAGACCAGAGCTGAAATAAAACGCAACCGTTTCCTCAGTTCGTTCTTTGAAGCAGAAACGATATTTAAACTAACAGGCTCTCTAGCGTCCGCGCTGCTAGACAGACAATGGCTGCACGATTTTATTTAGCGAGCAGACAAGACGATCGTAGTGTACTTGTGAAACAGTGTTCACAAGTGCAAATCACCAAGTCAAACTTGCGACACAAAATCTGAGCATTTGCACTTAGTGGATCGCTCATATACTAAAAGTGAGACTTCCTAAATATGTAAGTCAACTGTGGCCGTTGGAAGCAAACCCACAGGACAAAAATCAAAGTTCAGACAACGGCACAAGTAAACCGCGAGACCTAAGTCGATCCGCACACTGCGGAGACCTAAGAGCGAATCCTCTAGAAATCTCTCTCTCTCCACTCCTCCAGCGTTCCTGGTCGCGACCCGCGACACCGCCTATGTGGCCAGAGCGCTCCAATTACCACATATAGCTAATAGCCTGCCCAATGATATTGCCAGAAACCGCTGACAAATTACAAAACTGCCACAATCCTAAGCTTCGGCGAATCACAGAGCATTCTGCAGACGCCCCTACAATCTCCTCCCACACGAACAAAGTTCCCACAGAGACGTTACCGTACACAGGTCCACGACCTCTTCGAAATGTTCGGACGCTCTCTTTCGTTCCCAGGCCTCATACATGCATCAGTTTTATGACCATTGGCGCCAAGCCCCCGTTGGCCCAGACGACCGACAATGCGCCCAACAAACCTCTTAAAATTCGTCACGCAGAAGAACAGTTCCACGAACACCTACATCGGCAAATTCAAAGAAACCGCCTAGGCATTCATAACCGTGAAAAAGATACGCCGCTCTGGCGAGAGCGCTGTTCAGATTTCTGCGAACTTCGCCCTGAGGCGGGACGTCCGATTGTGTGTCAGTGGCGACAGTTTTGCGTCTGCAGAGCATTGTCACAGAGTAACATATACACAGCAGCAGCCCCCCCCCCCCTACACCACTCTCCTACGCTCCCCTTGTAGTTCCGTAAGATGCTAGCAGGTGTCAGGCGGTTCCCTGGCTTAGTACCGGTAGACGGCACTAGAGGCGCTTCTGAGGGTGCCTTTCGCACGTCAGAGGGTAGCGTGGAGGGACGGCTGAGGGGAGAGCTCGTGCCGTCTGCCACGGCGGGTAACGTTCAACTCACCACACTTGGAGCAAATGTGACGTCATTTTGACGTCAGACGCTGTATCGAAGACCACACGAACAGCTATCGACTTGCGATCGCACACTTGTTGCTGTGTGCAAATGTCGTCTGCTAGCAACCTCCTTGTGTGCTAGTGGCCTAGTGCAGTTTTTGAGACTTTGTTTGGTTAGCTGTCGTATCATAATAAACAAGTTGTTATTGGTACGACTGCAATATGGTGTAAAAGCAGCATTCTTGTGTATTGCTATATTTAGTGGTAGAATAAAAAATATCTCGTTCTCCGTACGATACGTTATAAACAAACATCTTGTATCATCCGAAGTTTATCCCGATATAGTGGCAATTTTTCTAAACCTTCGTGTTTCGAATATATTCAGGAACTTCCCTATGAAGTCAACTAAGCACGAAACACATGTAAATATTCAAAATACGTTGAGGGGGTTTCTTTCGCTTTTTCTGATAGAAATTTATCTTTTAGTGAGATGTAAATGTGTGTTTGGGTTGTAAAAATGTGGTATCTATTTTGTAACAATTTGTTATTTACGTGCCTTACACTTCTGAATGTACAATTAAGTTATTCAACTCAACTTGCATAAAATGTATTTCGTATTTGGAAGCACATACAAATGTGGCTACGAGTTTGGTCTATAAATCTGAAACTCATAATGCATAGCTGTAGCAGAATAAGGAAATTATGGACCATTTACATTTTTTTAAGGAACAGATGGGGAGTTGGATGAACTAATTTGCCTGCAGTAAAACTGGCATAACTGTAGACTGGGATATCTCCCATCTGCTTTGACCCATGACATCACCAAGATGTCGGTAAACCAGTATACGGGATATCTCAATACTTCTGTATTGTAGATACAAATAATCTGTTGTTATTATAGATAACAGAATGTACCATCGATCACGGGTCTTAGCCCAAAAATTCGCGCCTTCAGCGCTCACATACGCTAAAGAAATCTCTCGGTTAACCTACATCTAACCATCATAGAGAAGCTACAGATCACCTTTTAAACACAAAGTATCAATCTTTTGTGTTTGAAAACAAACTATCGTCTTTAACTCAACCACCACATAATCATTCACACCTTCTACAAACACACACGCACCTCAAAACTACCGCGCTGGGATGACATCACAGGTCAAAGCTGACGGGCGGTATCCCCGTCTACAGGTGAGCCGTAATACTCTTTACTTTGAGACTGATTTGGCCTTTATCATGATTAATTCAGTTTGAAGAAAACCTCTCTCGTTTCTGTGTGTGGAGACAAAAAAGAAAAAAATTGGATGTGATGTATGTCTAGATTAGTCTAATTTGTCACATCATAATCTGTGACGGGGCCAGAACAGTCTGTCCTTTCCCTACATTGTTTTGGTATTTTAACTGGGGTATTTGTCACAATTTCCCCTCTCATTTGCATTCCTTATATGCAGTCTTGTTTTGCCTACGTGATGATGGAGCATGACTGCTACATTAATGGTCAGCTCTTGACATATGGACAGTACTTCCTAGGTCATGTCTCGGAGTGTGGCAAAGCATCAGTCAGATACAGAGATAGTCTTATTTTTGGGGCTTTTCAAGCAGTTTCAGATTTCATTTTCTAGAGCTTCAATTAATCTTCTGCTAGACATTTATCTGATTTTTCTGAGTACCCATGCCAGTTATAGTTGGAATTTTTAAGTACCATGTGGACGGTTGTTATAATGTCTATGTGTTCTTGAATAAGATTCTTTTGTTTGATAACCATTCATGCTAGTTTAACGTAGCCTTCTACTGAAGTACCCAATACCATAATTTATAGAAGGAAACTTTCCTGGTGGGATAAACAAATATAAGAATTAGAAATCGGATGACTTACCAAAAGGACCGGCTCGTCGATAGGCACAAATAATCACACACAAACACACATACAAGCTTTTGCCACCACTGGCAGCTTCTTCAGGAAAGAGGAGAAAACTCCCATATCCTTCCCTTTCTCCTCCCATTTTCCTCTTTTTCCTGAAGAAGCTGCCAGCTTGTGTGTGTGTTTGTGTGTGATTATTTGTGCCTATCGACGAGCCGGTCCTTTTGGTAAGTCATCCGATTTCTATTTTTTATATTTGTCAATACCATAATTTGTTCTGTATGTGTGTGGGTTTCAAGTACACCATTTTTTTGCTGAATTCAACTTTAAGCCCTGAAAGTTTATAAAAGTTGCAATTCAGATAAACTTCAGGAAAAGAAATCTCCCGCCTTTTGTGTTTAAACTGTTTCCAATGGTAGCAATGTCTGCATCTACAGAGTAAAAAATTCTTATCAAACATTCACACAGGAGAGAGAAAAGAAAAACACTTGTACTGGAATACTGATATATTAATTGCTTCAATTATAGTAAAGATCTCCGCTTATTTCATATGTATGCACAAATTTTGAGTTAAAGTGTATGGCACTGGAAATGAAACTGCATTAACTTTTTATTTATCTAAACATCCAGTTATCTGTGCATGATACATCTTAAAAACATATGGCACCTAACAGTAAAACTGATACTATATTACCATAAGTAATTGAAGTGTGTAAAGTAATATGATAACCATTATAGGCCAGTGTATTTAAATAACAGCACACACTTACTGCAGTATCAGTTACATTAAAGAAACAACGGTACAGTTATTTTATCTCCCCCCCCCCTTCCTTAATGCTTATGTAGTGGCCCACATTTTCTGAATTCTGTTAACATACTGACTGAAGGTCCAGTTTCTGTTTTGTGCCACTAATATAATTATGTAAGTAAGCATCTCATGAACAGACTTGGTGATGTTATGCTGGGCTTTAAAAATAAGTTTGAAAAAGTTACAGGGTGCTTTATTTTCAATTGATCATATGATGCTCTGTTGCTCTATGAAACAGTTTTTGGTTACTGTCAAATTGTTCCGAAATGATTCCAAACCGCGGTAATGATTGTGTTTAGGCATAATTAATTAAAAAAAATGTTTGTGTTGTAGACCTGCATAAAGCCTTACAAAATCTAAAGTTACGCAAGTAATAGACTTTAGTTACATTCTATACTGCCATCTGAAATGTAGATAAAGATTTTTACTGTTTCGTTGCTCACATTATCGATTGCTTACAGGTTGTGGGCACTTCCACTGCTGCCATTGTTAAGCTCTCAAATTACTTGGCGCAAGCGGTGGACGTAGTACAACTAAATGTTCCTTTATTTTGTCACAAGTCTGTTATTTTTCTTTTAGTTTAATTTTGTATCATAAATATAGGCTATATGCGTTATAGCAACAACTGGATAACACCAACTCCTCTCTGTAGCTTTCAAACTATCCAAAATGTATCACCATACATTACATATTACTTTAAAGGATAGCTGCCATTTGGCAGACACTGTTGTCCACAGAAAGGAGACGAAGAGACACAATTGGAATCACTGTAGATCTGGCTACCACTAAGTCACACAGAATTTTAACAGCTTAAATATCATAATCTTTATAATGTTATGATTCTTACATTAAACCTACTGATTTAGTTATGTTTCAGGGCAAGTGATGTGATAAGGAATACCATCATATTAAGACAGCTGGGAAAAAATGTATATGCCAGTAATGGTAGTTGTGACATTTTGTAGAAAGTCAACCATGCCTTGTGTTTTATTTAACTGCATCAATGTTGTAATGTATGAAGCGAAGCTGGAAAGCACAAAAGGGTATCAACAGCTAAATTTAAGTAGATGATAGAGGCCAGACCAGGGTTGGAATACACACAAGTGTTAAACATTTGTTTCCATTTTGCATTAAAAAAAAAGTGTTTTCTTTTGTTTAATAAACACATAAAAGTACGTACTAGGTACCTTATCTTGTTGGAAAGGATGAGAGAGAGAGAGAGAGAGAGAGAGAGAGAGAGAGAGAGAGAGAGAAGGGCATGTGAATTATAATTTGTTGTACAAATGTTTGATGTAATCTGACGGAGTGAGCAAGATTCAGAGACAGGAGGAAGATGATGATGATAATGTTGCAAAAAGAAGAAACCAAATAGTTATTTATAGCATACAAACTTATATGTAGTTTTAATAATGTAAGAATCTATAAAATGTGCTTAAAAATGAAAGTTGTAACTTTTCTACCAAGTATTTGCATTCCATGTAACAATTGAATAAATTGTATAAAAGATAAACATATATGGTATTATATAAACCAGTTGGGTGTAATGTCTACTAACAAAGCCATGTGTAACAGCACAATTGTTTACAGCCAAATAAATAGATTTTAATGTGAGTTTCTTGTTTTTCAAATCTGTCTGACGCACTTTACCTTCCAAAAAGTATCTCTTAACTCTTTTTATGGGAGCACTGGTTAGTCTGATGTATGCCTGAAGTCTGTCACTTTGCTCATTGTATTTAATGTGACTACTTAATTTATGCACAATTAAGTCTCGATAAAGGTATGAAGATTTTTGAAAAACTTGCTGTTATAATTGCGAATAGCCGGAATAAATCAGACTACACTTTAATATACGTAAAAAATAGATGAAGACTACACTTTAACTACCATGTTGCTTGGAACAAAATTAAGAGGCAGCACTCAAGCAAGTTTGAAATTCAGGGAGCAAATTTTAGCATTTCAGTTTTGTAACAGAGTTGGGTACAAAGGCTCCAGTTTAATAAAATGTCAAAATTGAAGAAAAACAGGACTCATTTTTTCCACAATTGTATTTGCTATATTTTTCAAAACAAATTATTGTTAAATGTTCAGACTTGTTATATAAATATTTTAAGGTATGGGCTCTGTAAAAGAAATACTATGTCATTTGCAATGGAACTTGCACAGTAAAGAAACTGAATATATATAATCTATAATGTTATTGACCAAAGGTGATGGGTGGTATCCCATGCTTCAGCAATGTCCTAAACTTTAACTTACTTACCAGAGCTGGAACAGCATAAATTATTTCACAGTCAACATACAGGATTATCTCACTGATTCTCATGTGATTGAGTTTTCAAAGAACATTGAACAGCCCTTGCCACACTAGACTGGTGACACAATAAGTAAAATGTTACCCTATGGTTACAAGGACCAGATCTGATCACATACACTTACCTCTGAGTTATTGAATTCAAACAACTGGAATGGAACTGAATCCATGCTAAAAATGATTGGGCCAAGCCTATTCATCAACAAATTGTGATTTGTATCTGGTCAACCACAGCTTTAATTGTAAATTTGACCTATACTGTATTTGTCAGCACAATAGAACTACCGCTACAGAGCCTTGTTAACATAGCATGACTCCTTTGGCATGTTTGAAAGTGTAAAGTTTATGGAATCAGTACCTCTATCACATCACTTATTCTGACTTGCCCAATGTCAGGTTGCATTTCAGTACAATGTTTGGAATAGAGAACAAAAAGGAAATAAATAAAAATACATCAGTAGCCTACGTTTTTTGTAATTATCCCCAAGTAGGCCTAAAGTATTGCACTTTAACTATTCATGGTGTCAAATTTCAACTGGAAGATCTGTGTTCACACTTTCACTTTCTTACCATAGACCTTAAAAATAAAACAATGGCTTTAAAACCCAACTAAGACCTCAGGCTATGCTACAAGTAAATCTGCCATCAAATTCAAGATTTCATGGGGAAGGGACGAACATCACCCTCATTCCATAGCAGAAAATTTATAGATATTGGACTAGGGGACAATGTGTATTTCACATTTATTTTTCAACCATTTAATATCACATAATAATTTCAATGAAACACTGTTCAGTCACACACAGTTTCTACACACACTTTGCACACTTATGTTATCAGTCATGTCACATTTAAGCCGCGAGTTCAAGAGTTATCTTGAATCTTCAAGTTTCTCAGAATAAGCAAGTATTCATAGTGGGAACTGCATCTGGAAAATCATGAGCATTATTAAACTTTTCTGTAAATATTGATTGCTATATAATGTATCTCGACAACACAATATCACATTTGTTTCATTTGATAACAAAATTTAATCACAAGTAACAAAAATTGTAAACTATACTTACTATTGACTCATTTGTTGAGATTTACTTTTCTCGGTTCACAACACAACTTTCATAACAACGAAGAGACGATAAATTAGTTACTGGCGGATGAAATATTATAACAAAACTAACTCAATTTTTGTCCGTTCCATGGTAAATCATACAAGTCGCCGGAATCGCGGCGATTCACACGGTTTAGAAATTAGAATCACGGTGATACTGTGGAAGCACAAAGCAGACACACGTGTAAATGTTTACCCTCGAACACTAGCGATAGTCGATAGGTGTTTTGGTAGTATCGTCGATACAGCGTCTGACGTCAGAATGACGTCACGTTTGCTCCAAGTGTGGTGAGCTGAACGTTACCCGGCCACGGCTGTGTCCGGCGTGCCGGTGTTTGAGGGGAGTTGGTGGCGGGGACAGCCGCTACCTGCCGCCTGCTCTGGCCAGTTTAAAGGTCTGCTTCTGACCGCAGCGCCATCATGGGACTTCTTACGGAACTGCTTCAGCACCCCCACCCCTCCCCCCCCCCCCGCCCGCACCCCTGAGCGTGGGACCGGGCCCTTACGGAGGTTTCCCATCTGTATATATTTGTCTGAGGCATTGTCCTGCTCTAGTTGCGATTTCAAGCAACACCTCGCAGGTAGCCGCGGTCGGCCCTCGTCAACCGCTCTCTCCGTCCACTGCCCACCGAACGGGACCTCACAGCTACTAGGCCACGGCAGGACGCCCTCCCTTCCACGGCCGAGTCGGCAGTCTCGCAACAGAGGAGTTCTACGGAGGCAAATGGCCAAACACGCTGATTTACGGACCCCAATAAGCCAGCTGTCGACGCTACGTGACAGGAAGCACGCCAGCCGTCCCCTTGCTGTCGCCAGCTAGTCCACTGGACAGCAGATATCGGAAAGAATCGTAGAAAAATTCATTAAGAAACTGCTGTAATTGAAGGACTTTTCCTTAGACGAAATGCCCAATAAAAATAGAAGTGGTATCTGTGGTGTCGCACAATTCCAAAGTGCGCGCCCCTACTTTCGCCGCGCGCCGCCATGCACGCACGGCGCGGCATTCTTACGACGTCAGCCACGAGCGCCCTCTGCTACAACTTCGCTCGTGGCCACCACTGAACGGTATCGTTCACTTGGGACTGAGATAGGAACCAGCTAACCGTTCGGAATCAGATAGGCACCAGTGAAGACTTTTGCTATCGGATAGGCACTAGGCAGGCCTCTAGCTCAACTATGTATCAGCATTCTGCCGTACTGAACTATGTAAAAGTTAAGTATTGTATAAATTTTGTGCAATATATGTCTCGTTCTAATTTACTCTAGTGTTTCTAGTTTCTGCTGTCCCAATGGCTGCTCACCTCCGTACCTGCACAAGCGTGCTACCTTTATTCCTGTGTCGGTCTTCCTACTCGGCCACCGACACCTACGACGGAAACGAGACACAAAAGCGGCGACGAGGCTGGGACACAAAAGTATCAAATCTAAATAAATATAGTGTATCAAAATGACACTGAACTTCTCCATCTGCCCAAAGACAAAAATATTGTAATAAAACAATTGACTACATATTACCGTCACCTCACAACACCCAACACCCAGTCAAAATTTCGGATGTGAAGTGTCATATCTAGATAAGTTGACATGACAAATAGAAACAGGAGAAATTTGACATAGGGATACCTAGTCACTTGCATAATAAAGCATTAAGACATCCTTACTTGAAAATAAACAAAATAAAATTAATTCCCTTCTTTTCTTATTCAAATTGGGCCGCATCCATTCATCCTATCTTTTTTCGTTTGGTCTTACAGTTGGTTTTATTTCCTCTGGCCACCCAGTCCCTAACTCCCAAACTCAGTATACATACTAACTCTTCTCGAATCATCCATGCCTCGCTGTCTTTTAATTCTGTACCCTATCACATTTACACTGAATATCAATATCAACACTGTCTCGTAAATAAATAATCAAGAAAACTAAATCAAAGAAGCCTCATTATTATTTCAATGCATCATATAAGAAAACATAGTTTAAGTAATTTAAGAATATGTATATATACAGGGTGTTTCACTAAGTGTCTTTGCCGCTGTAACTTATAAAATAATAGGTGACGGGAAATTTTAATGCGGTAGGTCAACACAAGAAATGTTACACTTTCTGCGGAGCTATGAACATAGTTTATTGTATCATTTTTCAAAGAGTTACACCACAAAGATATAATTTTTTAAATGGAACAATAGTTTTTTCTATCGTGCATTGGATTCGTTGAAAATTCAAACTACAAATCAATATTTAAATTGTTGTATACGCAATACAGTACGTCGTCTCCTTCCCTCCAAACTTCACAAATGTTCTCCCGTGAACCTCACAGGACCCGCACTCCTGGAAGAATGGATATTGTCGAGTGACGGGTTGGCCGTAGTCTAGGCGACGCTCGCATACTGATACATCCAGCTGCTTTCAGTTCCGCCGGTGCTCCACCGCCAACTGTAGTTGAGACCCACTGCCAGCTGACGGCGTGTGGCGGAGGGCACTCTGTGTGTGATCGTCACCAGCCGCGCGTGGCTCACCGGAAATACCAATGCCCGTAAGCTTCCGACTGAGCTCTCATCTCCGTAGCTTCAGCCCTGTGGTCTCTTAACGAGAAAAGTGGAACTTGAAAGTTATCGTGTCCACACGATTCTTTTAGAAATTTTGCCTCGTTAGTTCTGTCCTTTCGAGACACGACGTCGTCCCAGACGACGAACGATTGCGGTTGTCTTCAGGTTACTGTGCCACGTTTGTGTCGTGACGCTTGTAGCCTGCAGACCGCCCACAGCCGCGTCGGCGCGGCCACGGCTCGTGCTGGTAGCGCGGAGCGCACGAATGGACGCAGGTGGCGCCTCCAGCTGAACCAGGGAGCACAGAGGGACAGAGCTTTAGTACACACCACCGGCCGGCGCGCCGCCTTGTTGACAACTCGGGTGCAGACTTCCGCGGGTCGCACCCCTCCGTCACTTCCTACCAGCGCGACCTCAGCAGGGCTGCCCGCTGCCTGCGAGAGCCGACGTTTCCGACACGAGCCTCCACCGCGCCACACAGTGGGTCAGAATCCCAAAAAGATGGTCAAAATATAAGAATACGGTGGACTTGTACCAAGCTTAGTACGTAACGGTTAATGAAGTTTCTGATTGAGAATATGGTATCAAAAGCTGAGAAAAAAAGATGGCGCATCCAAGATGGAGGGCTCTGTGTACACTACTGTCATTTTATTCATGTAAAACTTTGCCCGGAAGTTCCGTCGAAACCCCACTTACAAATGAAAGCCATATTAGACATTTCTGAATCACTCATATGTACAATGTCGTTTCGCTTTAGTAGCAGAACACGTTGAACGGTGTGGTCTAACAAAGTTTGTAAACGTACCTCATCTTTTGATTTTGTAATAGTGAGAATTTGGTCTGGAGGGCAGCAAGCCTTTTCTGCTGCCAAAAGAGCTGAGTACGGTGGATAAAGTGTGTTTAGATCTTTTCACTTAGGCCCATTTCTCAAACGCTGGTAAGATTCTTTTGACAATTTCAAGTCAAAAAGAAGTGCTAGGGCTTCATTAGCATCATACGAGGATGGCGATGATGTTAACAATCTTAAGCCTGCCTTGTATTTTTTCGCCTTGCATGGGATTGAGAGAGTGACGTCAAAAAAATGTTCAAATGTTTGTTGAGTCTATGGAACTTAACTACGGGGTCATCAGTCCCTAAACTTACAAACTACTTATGAACTACTTACAACTAAGGACGGCACAAATATCCATGCCCGAGGGGGGATTCGAACACTCGACCGTGGTGGCCGTGCAGACCGTGACTGGAGCGCCTCAGGAGTGACGTCTTTTACAATAGGTGCTGGGTGGGTGGATTGGATAGGTCTTGCAGCGGGGTCTTCCACAATCCACCCACCCAGCACTTCCTATTCCAGTCCTGTCACAGGCTTATCCTACCCTATCAGAGGCCGGGCCACTTGTGAAAGCAGCCATGTAATTTACCAACTGTGCTGCAAACACTGTAGAGCTTTCTATATTGGCATGACCACCAACCAGCTGTCCATTAGGATGAATGGCCACCGACAAACTGTGGCCAAAAACAAGGTGGACCACACTGAGGCACAGCATGCAGCGGAGCACATGCTTGATTTCAATGGCTGCTTCACAGCCCGGGCCATCTGGATCCTCCCTTCCACCACCAGCTTTTCTGAACTGCACAGATGGGAGTTATCCCTACAATACATTCTCCGATCCCGAAATCAACCAGGCCTCAACCTCCCCGATAACTTTCCTATAATTTTTTTTCTCCATACCTTACAGTTCCTACCTCTCTATCCCAAACTTCGCCTATTTTGAGTGGTGTGTGAATGTGCGATCGTGTGTGTGTGTGTGTGTGTGTGTGTGTGTGTGTGCGGTCTTGTTTACTTGCATTTTCTATATATATTTATTTTACTTTATTTTATTTTCTCCCCTCACCCACCTCCACACTCCATTCCTAAGCTGCATCTCGTTATTCCCATCTAACCCATCCCCACCATCGTGACGTAACCTTCCTATCCCCTCCCCTCCCCTCCCGTCCCCGATTCGCTGCAGAGCGTGATTCGAAGTGCGGCAGTCGGAGGTGATGGTTGTATGACTGTGTGGTGTGCCTGTGTGATTGCGTGAGTGTTCTATTTTCTGAAGAAGGCCATGGCCGATAGCTGAATGTGTTGTATGTGTGTGTCTTTTGTATGTGCCTGTCGCAGCTCGTCGCCACGTCTTTGCGGTGAGTTGTAAACTGTCCTCACTATATTATTAATTCCAACCTGGACTTTCCATTATTATATCCTCAGTTCTCCTTATTTTGGACCTTGCGGATAATGTTTCAAATTTTGTAGCAGGTCGACCTGTTGATTTAGTGACACTTTCAAGTTTCTTATCAATCGGAATATATACTATTATATTTAACTAGGTTTCATTCTTTTTAAAAAAATAATCTTTTCGCCGAGATGCTTCTTTATATTTTCTTCTTAACTTTCTCACAGAAATGAAATAGTACGTCTCATATTATCGGGAATAGCAACCGTGTGTTCACTTGTTTCTGTCAATGACTTTTCCAAATGTTCTTTGACGACCTCCAAATCGTTTAACAAATATTCTTTTGTTATTAGAAAAATTTCTTTCCTCGAGAATCCAGTTCTCGAATACGCATCAGATGAAACTGAAATAAAAAAAAAAAATTTAAAAATCTATGTTACACTTTTCGTCCTTTTTCTAATTATTTTAGTCTTTACACTCCTTCTACGCTTCTACTATAATTTAAATTGTACAACTGCAGCTCATAGTTACTTAATTCTATTGATATTTTTGATTATGTCTCAAAAATGACATAAGCAAGTTTCCCTTAAAACGTGGCTCAAAGCCGGAGTAGCAACTAGTAGCAGGATTTGAAGTTTAATTTACAAAGGTAATAATGTATACTTGCGGACACAGCGCGAAAGAAAGCGGCACATGGTGGAACTCGTAACTTATCTCTATTTTTTAAGCGCATTTTACAACTTTTTCGTCCGTTTTCCTGAAGTACGTTAATTAAAAAATAAACATTCATAATTAATTATTTAATATTGGCATAAGTCTTTTTCCATAAGTACATATCTCCTGGAATACCCCCCATATTAAAAATATTGGTTTCAGCTGCACAGAACACAGATAATTGTCTTCAATAATGCCTGGCCAGCCGCACGCTCGTTAACAATGAACTGCCGCATTCGACGTGAGATATAACCCAACAAATGAACATCTGCTCTTCGCCACAGCCGGCATTCAGTTGTCCCGGTATTGCTGCAGCCAACGTGACACTCCAAAAATCCCATCTATAAACTTTTCTACCCCTTTTTGGCCACGTTTTCAAGATTCTGGCCCACTGTGCGCAGTAGCGGAGAAGCGAGCTCACTGTCCCCGAATTGAAGCAGCTGATAGCCGCCATTTGCAGGGGAGACTCCTAGTACTGCGGTTGAGATTTCAAGTGTATGAGACGCAACAAGAGCAAAATAACGCATGAAATAAACGCACGTCTAGTTAAAAAAAATACTGATTAGTGCAGTCTGTTTAAAAAGTATTCTTAAATGAATTAAGGTTCTTAATTTCCGAAATACGACTGCATACAGACACGAAATTTAAGAATGTAAATCTCTTCTGAGAAGGTGGACCGATTTTGTATCCAGAAATTTGCATAAGATGATTGCATGAAACTTGTAAGGTAGCAGAGAATGTTATTATTATTTATTTCGCGTAATTTTCTGTCACCAAAAATGTTTGTAAATCTATCGGACCAATGTGCGTGGTCATCAGTCCGTAGCTTACAAACTACTTAAACCTAGGTAAACTAACCTAAGGACAACACACACACCCATGCCCCAGGGAGGACTCGGACCTCCACGGCGAGCAACCGCGCGCTCCGCAGCGAGACGCTTTAGACCGCTCGGCTACTCCACCGCGGCTTTCTGACAACTTCTGCTTGCTTTTAGCCGACTACTCAACACGTTTTGCACGTTTATTTTTGTACAGCACAGTTTTGGCTGCATTCCTTTCCATATTACATAGAATTTTTCGTTTAACTTTCTCGAATTTGGGTATGAATAATTGTAATAACCCATACAACTTTCAAATGTTTAAACGTTTGTGAAGCGTTTTTGTAAGGGACTTAACTGCGGGGTGATCAGTCCCTAAACTTAGAAATTACTTATGAACTATCTTATACTAAACACGACACAAACATCCATGCCCGAGGGGGGATTCGAACTCTCGATCGTAGTGGCCGTATAGACTGTGACTGACGCGCCACAGACCGCTCGCTCACTGCGGCCGGCATACACCTTTAAACAGGCATTTCATTCGCACATTACTTTTTAACAGATATAGAACTTCTCAGTGGGGTTGAGTATGTAACATTCGATCAAATAATGACTATTTACGAAGTACAATCACCACCTGTTACGTGTCTAAAAGCAGTTATTCGACCTGCTTCTGCTTCATACTTATATATGTGATTAAAAATCTAAATACCTCTTATACGCCTAGTTCTTCATTCAGCTCAACTTTTAGTACATCAATAGTGTTAGTATTTTTAGTAATTTATATGCAAATACAATACAATCACTTGACATGCAACGAAGTACTCTTTTCATTTTTAGAGAGTCATTTGTAAGAGGAAACCGAAACAAAGGCAAACGCTCACGATTTATTATTTCTTCATGAAAATACTATACGGTACACAAGTAATGACTGATCTGTGAAATGTAACATTGTTTCCGTATTATTCTTCGCTTCCATTCTTACTGTTACAATTAAAAGCAGCACACGGACGAACCATGTTTCCCTGCAAATGGCGGCCTCTGTCTCGTTCAGTGTGTCGACGTGACCGAGCGGTCTACTTTTCATTTACTAAGTCTGTGGGCCGACACTCGCGTTGGGCGGCGCGTGCACCGCGCCAAGTCTGCGAAGCATTTCGAATTACAGTGTCTGAAAATTTGATCGATACCGTTCAAGAACGTTCTGTGTTGTGCGCCAATAAAAAAATTTAAAACCGTTCATTATAGTATCGTGGATGCTTCGAATTTGTCAAAATAATTGTTACTACCACTACGTTCAAATAACCAGTGCTTTAGTAGTGTCGGTACGGCGTACCGCCTAAAATTCGAACTCGCTGTTAGCGTGCTGGCTAAAATTCTTTCTTAAATCTGTAAAAATAGACCAACTGTAAATCGTCGAATGGATTTCGGATAGAAAAATTGGAAAGTTTTAGGTTCGATCGAGTTGCGATCATAACTGTCGAAGGGTTCAAACTGCACTTTCGCACAATTCCACAATGGAATTTGACTGGCTGTGAAATGTTCGAATTAGCAAAAAATGTTCAAATGTTTGTAGAGCTTATGGGACTTAATTACGCGGTCATCAGTCCCTAAACTACGTATGAACTAGCTTATACTAAAGACGGCACAAAACATCCATGCCCGATGGGGGATTCGAATCCCCCGACCGCAGCGGCCATGCAGACCGTGACTGGCACGCCGCAGACCGCTTGGCCACTGCGGCCGGCTTTCGAACTAGCCAATGGAGAGTTTCGACTAGTATGAATCGAGACAAAGGAAATGCTTCTTACCGACGCCAAAGCATTTAATCTATATCCAAAAAGATAAGCCACTACATACGCAAAATCTTTTGTATGCAATATCCTTGCCAATTCGTTGAAGAAAGCAAGTGCGAAATTCCGGCAATTCTTTTAAAAATTTAAGGCACAGTACATCGTGACATTTTGACTTAATTTCCATTGATTTAATTATGAAATACTGCACAAGTCGCTGTCACGATAAAATATTTATCGTAAATATTATGTTTACTTAACCGTTTTTTTCACATTTTACCGTAGTCTATTTAAGATTATGAAACAGTGTGTCGTAGCACTAGCAGAAACTGAAAAAGAAGCGAATTTTAATCTCTTTGACCAATTCTTCTTCAACCGGCTGGATGTGTACATGTTGGTAAAGCTGCCCGTTTTGCTACTTACGGCATTAAACGTTTGGTTCCGTCTTTAAAAGTTCTGCGCAGTTCCATTGTCCAAATTTTGTAACGGTTTTCGTGTGATATGAGTCTTCTTTTAATTCCTGGCAGCAACTCGCACTCTTATTGTCTTCTGGAACGCCACTCCTGATTAGTTACGATAAGATGTCGTTGTGAAAGGTGATGGATGGTATCCTCATCGACACTAAACCCTTTAATACAATGAAAATGAGTTTCAAATCTCTAAATTATAGCTATATTTTGTTAGTGCATTCACATGCCTAAATCTCTATTTTCTTGATTTCGTAAAAATGTCCATTTGACTAATTTCATATGGAATGAGCAGAGTACCGCCAAAAATTTTTTCGCTGAGCAGAGTACCACCTAACATTTTTATCCAATTAAAGCACTTTTTGCTTTAGTTGGACACATATTATGTAGCGTCCCCTGGTGAAACGATATTAATAGTAAGTAACGCCGTATTGAATTCTAATCAAAAACATAAGTGCAGTGATGTTAAAGATTAAATGTTACCAAGGACGTCAATCAACTGTCTTTTATAACAAATGAATTTGAATAACATCGTGAATGTTATCTCAGCTCTCTGTTCCAGTGCTATTTAAAAAATTGTACAATGTGTTATCCTTCTTGTCTTGTTCCTGTATGTGTCATGTCGTGATTTGAAAGGACGATATTATTATAATATTGTGAAAGTCGCTGTTAGATTGTTTTTTTTATCAACAATTGTAATCGAGGTCTGTTAAATAATTGTAAAATGTCGGATATGATGTTCAATAGCCGGCCGCCATTTCATAGTTAATAGTTCTAGTTAATAATTATTAATGCTTCAGGGACGGGTGTTGAAATAAAATACGACTTTTAAGAATTATTTTTCAGATTGGACGACAATCCCTGACGGCGGTGGAATAAATTGTAACGATACAGATCTTAATGAAATTTACACAAGTTGCTCTACGGACCAAACTGAAGGGATTCATAGAAGTGTTTCTTCTGTCTTGTGGCGTGGACGTATCTTGACTTAACAACAATTGTAATACTGATAGGCAATTCTCATGCTTAAAATTATTACAGACTGAGTCTACCTAGTGATTAGTCAAACCTTTCATTTCATTATTTTTCAATATACTGTTTATCAACGTTTTACTTAGTACTTACGAAAATATAAAGCCTTATATATTTTGTTAAATAAGTTTTTTTTACTAATGCACTCTATTAGCAATAAAAAGGATATCATAATTCAGTATTTAATAGTTCAGCAAATTTCAGTTCAAGTAACAGTACAGCACGGTTAGTGTTTTCATTTAATTTTATTTGCTAGGACGCCACAATTAGTATTGTACACGTGTTTTGTGCAAGATTTTATTCAAAATACAAATTTTTTTCTCTCATTAAAAACGGTTACTACAAGTAAGTTAGGTCTGTTTTACACATTTATTGCTAAGCAGAATTTACATTACTCGTTTACGATTTTCATCACTTTTCAAAGTAACTACTACAACAATTAAGAAAATATAACACGCTAGCTAAAATCCCGGGCGTTGCTCGGAACTTATTTATTACAATCTTCACATCCTCGTCCCTTCTCTCTCTCTCTCTCTCTCTCTCTCTCTCTCTCTCTCTCTCTCTCTCTCTCTCTCTCTCTCTCTCTCTCTCTCTCCACCTCTTTCCTTTGTCCACCTCTTCCTCTCCGCTCGCTTTGTTCATCTCTTTGTTCATCTCCCCTCTCTCTGCTCGTCTCCTCCTTCCCCTTCGATTGCCTAACTCCACCCTCCCTTTATCTGCCTCATCTCTGTTTCTAACTTCCTTCTCCACCTCCTCAGCCCATTTACTCCTCCATTGTTCAGTGTAAAATTAAATAACTCTGTTAATTTTAACGGTGATCACTCAAGTGATGTCTAAGTTCACTGCAAGATACTCTCCAAATGAAATCTTAAGTAGAAACTGAAGTGTTGTTTTGAAGGTGCAGTGTGACAAATTTTATCAAGATTGGAAGAAAACCGCGGATTTTGTCCAAGTCCACAAGTAAAGTACCCTCCGCCATATAACATACAAAATATTACGCACGCAGTGATCTTCCTCATGGTTTGAAGCTCAAGTGTGCAAAATGTCATCAATATCGGAATACAAATGTAGATTTTGCCGAAGTCCATTGGTTAAGTATCCTCTGCGACGTACCATACGAAATTTTATGTAGACTGTTTCCGGTCAAAGGTGTAAAATTTCAGGGATAAATTAAGTCTAGTTATTCAAAATTCCCATTATGCTGCTTCAATATCACTTCAGTATTATGCCAATTAATACTTTACGAATGTCCGAGCCCTATGTTGACAAAAATTCATCGCAAGAGAAGTAACGGTACGGACTTGCATTCGGGAGGATAGTGGTTTAAATCCACCTCCTGCCATTCTGATTTAGGTTTTTCCGTGATTTCCCGAAATGACTCCAGGCAATTGTCGGGACGGTTCCTTTGAAAGGGCACGGCCGATTTCCTTCCCTTTCCTTACCCAAATGGGACTGGTGACCGTTGTAATTTAGTCCCTTAAAATCTCATCCTAACCCAACCCCCCTCCTCCCAAACTAACCAGTCAACCGTGTGCAGTATATTAGAAGAAACTATTGAGTGGCTGCATGCAACTGCAAACTAATATCGTCAATTGCATGCTTCTGCAGGGTCCTGGAGCGTACTTTATGTTTGAGGTAGCTGGCACCCGCCGTGTTGCTGCCGCAAAAGAAATAATTTTGGGAATGTCGTTTGAAATAGTTAACAATGAATACATTTATTCAAAATAAATGATGTATAAAGAAGTACAAGTAATATTTATCCAGTTTTGTTAAGTTTCTTATTCAAGCGCTTTAGGGTAGACAGTATTTTTTTGTTTTTCAGCCTTCAGCAAAAACAAATACGTTTCTTGGCTGTCCAACTCGTGAGCATCCAACACACAACTGTCCATGTGAAAAACATGGATTTTCGAGGTTCAGTCCGCATACTTGAAGCGCGAAACTGGTAGATGTATAGGGTTTTGAATAAACAGCTGATGGTTTTTAAAAATGTATTTTATAAAACGAATTTATGTAGTTTTCCTTCTGATTTCGGTGCGTACTTATTACATCTTGAGTACATTCTGTTTAGGAATGCCTAGAAAACGGTGTACTACAGTACAGAAGAAACCGTGGCCCTGTTAGTTACTTAGTGCACTAAACAACTAATAGTTTGTGCTGCTGCATTTTTTATTTTTTTATTTATTTCAGTGGTTATGCCATAGAACAGCAACGCACCATTGAAGGTGCTTTTGGTTTTGTAGTGCTTCAAAGAAACAATACATAATCGTTTTGTGCGTATTCCTTCAGTAACAGAAGAATTTTTAATTAAGAGCCGCAGTCTTATCTCTGCAAATACAAACTAACATTGAACAGCGAGCTGCTGTTTACACTTCGTATATTCACAGCTTAACGACATTTCTTTGCTTCTATTGACAGAGAACATTTGAATATAAAACATAACGACATTCCTTCGCGACTCTCGATGCTGCAATTTACATAAGATTTTTTTGCAAGGAAAATTTATGTAGTTCCCTTTCTGATTTCGGTGTATCCTCATTACATTTTGAGTGCGTTTTGTTTAGAAATGCCTCGAAAACGCTATAGACCAGGAAAGGAAAAAGTGGGGAGACGTTAGTTAGTTCACCAAATAACTAATTATTGCGTTACAGCGGCTTAATATACTACAAGGAAGGGTACAATTTTATTTTCCGCGGCGACGTTGTGCGCTGATGTTGGCAACGACCGTTGAATGCTTTTTCAAAAATCAGTCACGTAGAATGAGGAGAATAATTCTTTATGTTCACGATGAAATAAATAATTTCTGCTGTTGTGGTCAGTACATTAATCATCCCCCTAAAGCGATTAGTTCGTTGCCAACGATAGCAAACTAAACCGCTGCCACTGCAAGTAAAATTTAATCCAGGTAGTACACAATTTTTTTTTCTTCCTAGCTTTATTCCATATGTTTTGCAATGTCATGGAAAGAAAAGAAGTGCATATTTCAACGGGTATAACCACTAAATTATACATTGAGTAGAAATATCTATGGAGTGGGCATTGGCTTCTGTGCATCTTCGCAAGATGAAGCTGGAATTACCAAGTGATACTGAAACAAATCCACTCTTTCCACACATTTATTTGCTATTACGAATGGTTTGCACTGCATTGTCTGCAAAGAAGGTCACCTCCTTTTCGCAGAGCAACCACATAGCATGAAATAGTATGTAAATAAATGTGTCACAGAAGCAACAAGAAAGTTGAGGAAGCGTCGCTAAAAGGGCTACTTACATATAGCGTCTTAACCAAACAAAAAGGGACCAAGATAAAGTCAGCGATTGTAGATTTTTCCCAATATCATGTGACATTTTCATTTTAATCTTGAGGACACAAAATCTGCTCTGCGCATCTGAATGCTCACTCCAAAGATACAGCAGAAACTTCTCTGCTTTCATAATTTTTCGGTACAATATTGTGATTAAGATTTGCAATTACTTACTTTTAGTGCGGACTATGTTAAGATACAGAAAGACGTCTTCTTTTGCAGAGACAATTGCACTTAGTTATAATCCGACTTCTGAAAATATAGTTCTACTACACACGGTTTATTTCAACTTCGTGCTTTATGAAGAATCACTGCAGGACGTGGGGACATGTATCACCTGAAACTGTGGCCGATGCTGTTAACACGGTCAAGATAATTCAAATGTTTTTAGAGCTTATGGGACTTAACTACGGGGTCATCAGTCCCTAAACTTACAAACTACTTATGAACTAACTAATCCCAAGGACGGCACAAATATCCATGCCCGAGGGGGGATTCGAACCCCTGACCGTAGTGGCCGTGCAGACCGTGACTGGAGCGCCTCAGTCCCCTCGGCCACCGCGGCCGGCGTCAAGATAATTCACTGGAAATAATATATGTAATGGAAAGATCTATAGAGACGATTATCTGATGCCATTCCTTCAACGATTACCCAGACTTATAGATAGATCTGAAGCATTGAATTAAAATTTGTGGTGCGGCCGGGAATCGAACCCGGACCTCCATGCTTACTAGGCAGACGTCTTAACCGTTAGACTACCACACCACTAACGATTAAGGCGCCTCGGAATAGTCTATGTACGATTTCCCTCCACAACACAAACTTTAATTCAGCTTCTTTGTTCCAAAGATAATGGCCACTACTGCCAAGGCTCTCCATGCAGCGGAATAGCACCTCAGCAATGGACATGGTGGAACAATCCTGTTATGGTGATATAAATATCAAAAACACGCTCATAGCCTTCTTGACTGGTTTGTGAACTGTGGTCACCATCGACGCTATGACGATATCATGATCACTAATTCCTGTCTCTACACAGACATCGTTAATAAGGTCAGGCCTGTTTGTGGCTATAAGGTCTAGAATATTTCCATTGCGCGTGGGTTGCCGGTTTAACTGCTCAAGACAGTATATATTAATACTGCACTGTTAAACTGGATTGTTCAATCACATTTAAAAATTTCATCAGGATCGGAATACAACTGCAGAATATGACGAAGTCCATATGTTAAGTATCCACCTCCGCCATGCACCATCCAAAATTTTATGTGACAGTGACCTTCCTCTTGGTTTGAAGGTCAAATGTCCAAACTATCATGAAGATTTTAGGATGAATAATATGTTCTTATTCGCATGTTGGATGATGCCACAGGCTTTCAACCCTACAATTATTTATGACGTCATATCTCCTGAACTATAAGTCCTAAGAAGTTCTTACCACTACGTCAATTGTTACCTCATGGAAGGAATATGTCTACCAAATTTGGTTGAAATCGATACAGTGGTTTAGAAGCAAACGTCGCATGATGCAGCACTTTTCCGCGCACTTCATTGTTTATTATGTCGTGTCTACTGAACTGTGTCGTACAGTCATTTAACGGTGCCTGTGACCATCTCGAAAGTGTAAGCAATATGTTGACAATGTTTTATCATAATCGGTTGAACGGTACGGCCGCGCATAAAATATGAACACACTAACATTCATTTTTATATATTAGATTTATTAAACAGCAAAGTTTACATTATTCGTATGAGGTTTTGTTAAAAATACAAATTAAAATTTTCTCACACTTCCATGGTCGCTCCCGAAGAGGCATTTCATCTCTTTTGAAAACAGCTTTGTTCTTCGTTTGGTGTAATTCGGTATACATCTTGGAAAATGTAGCTTCATCGTCATTAATTGATTGAAGGTCACGGATGATGTTGTGCAATAATGTGTACTGCATTTTCTACATTGGTTTGCACTAGTTCATACAAAATCTAAATTTATATGTTATAGAATCAACTGAACATTCTACTGCCATTCTTGCGCAAGATAACCAACAGTTGTAACCATCTTTAGTGTCCCCTACTGTTTTTCTGGAGAAAGTCTAAGTAAACATTGCTACAGAGGAAAAATGTTGCATCGCCTAGGAAAACATATGGACACTTGATACTGGATCCTGTCAAAAATTCTTCTGGTAATTTTAGTCTTCCAATTTCTATTCCATGTCGGAAGGGGCATTCAACATAAGCAATGGCATCGTTCTCTTTTCGATAGAACCCTACAGTTCCCACTATGAACTTGTAGTTTCCGTCAGTGACAGCTAGCAATCCAGTATTTGTGTATAAAATACATAGGACCATATTTACTGTGCTTCTTTTTTTTTTTTTTTTTTTTTTTTTTTTTTTTTTTTTTTTTTTTTTTTTAGAGCATTGCCATCTGTAGCAGATAAATTGTGCTATTTTTAAAGTCATTTTCTGTTGGCTCGGGCATGTTCTTTATTACCAAGGTTGACTGGCTGAGCTGCAGGCTAGAGGCTCAGTAGTTGTGCGCATGGCGCGCCGAGGGAGAGCGCGCGGCGCTAGCGCCCTCAAATTTCAACACCCAGTTCGCTATACTGGAGCGATGTATCGCTTTCTATTCAGGTTTAAAAACAATTTCACACTGTTGGCTACATTTTGTACGCAGTAATGCATAACCCAAAGAGAAAAAAAAGAAACGTAAAGTAGTCAGCTACTATATTTTTCACTGCAATAGCTTCCAATGCTGTGTGATAGGTTAATTGGATATAAAGTATCGTAATAACTATGACGAATATCGAAAGAACAGACAGTCCATTATGAGGCAGTTGTGTTATCCTGTAAGATTTGAAAAACCCAATGTCAAATAAAACGCACAAAACCGGAAGAAGTATCTTTTTGCAGGACGAGAATTTTTATCGAAGAACTTATACCAGAGCGCGATGTAGCTTTGTTAAGTACACATACAGAACACTTTACAGCAAGAACATCTAAAAAGTAGTTTTGTGAAGACGAAGTGGAGGAAGAAGAGATAGGAAATACGATACTGCGAGAAGAATTTGACAGCGCTGATAGATTTGAGTCGAAACAAGGCCGCTGAGATAGAACAGCTGATATCGTTAAGAGAGACAGTCATGAAGAAATTGTTCCACCTGGTATGCAAGATGTATGAGGCAGGGGAAATACCCTCCGACTTCAAGAAGAATATACTAATTCCATTTCCAAAGAAAGCAAGTGCAAACGAATGTGAAAATTACAAAAGTATCAGTTTAATAAGTCATAGTTGCAAAATATGAACAGGAATTATTTACAGACGAATGGAAAAAACTTGTGGAATGCAACCTTGGGGAAGATCAGTTTGGATTTAGGTGAAATGTAGGAACACGAGAGGCAATACTCACATTACGACTTATCTTAGAAGATAGGCTAAGGAAAGGCGAACCTACGTTTTTAGCATTTGTAGGTTTGGAGAAAGCTTTTGACAATGTCGACTGGAATAAACTCTTTGAAATTCTAAAGATAACAGGGGTAAAATATAGGGAGCGAAGAGTTATATTCGACTTATACAGAAACCAGACAGCGATTATTAGAGTCGAAGGGCATGAAAGGGACGCAGAGGTTGGGAAGGGAGTAAGACAAGGTTGAAGCCTTTTCCCAATGTTGTTCAGTCAGTACATTGAGCAAGGAGTGAAGGAATGCAAGGAGAAATTTGAGAGGGAATTAAAGTTCAGAGAAAAGAAATAAAAACTTTGTGGTTTACCGATGACATAGTAATTCTGTCAGAGAAAGTAAAGGATCTGGAAGAGCTATTGAATGGATTGGACAGTGTCTTGAAAAGAATGTATAAGACGAACATCAGCAAGAGTAAAACGAGGATAATGGAATGTAGCGTCAGAAAGTCAGGCGATGCTGAAGGAATTAGATTAGTTAATGAGACAATAAAAGTAGTAGATGAGTCTTGAAGTATTTTATCCATTTCAGCAACTGTTCAGATTATAAATTAATAAATGCAGCAACCAGTTGCTTGTGATTATGTATTTTTAACGACCGGTTTCGGGCGCTTTAGTGCCCTTCTTCTGGTCTCTATACAGACAAACAAGTGCATTGGTATACAGTAAAGGCTATAAAACGTACAAAAGTCGCTTACAGAAATTTGAAGCAGTTTTGAACCAAATAGATTGTAATAAAAGATATGTTCATATAATGGGATAAAATTAACACATTTTAGTATTGTAGCTTAATGAATGTACATGCTAGTAGAATCATCAACGCTAAGTGCAGAGATTATGCAATGAATAACAATGAGCTGCTAACAAAGTATATATGGATGAGGCTTATAGTGAAAGAGTAAAAATAAATAAGGAAACAAAAGGCTATGGGAAAACAGTGATGCTCTATGTAGTTGAAAAGAAAAGCATAAAGAGAGGAGCAGGTGAGAGATAAATTAGTTGCTTAACAGATTAAAATTCAGTAGTCTAAGAAGTACAATGATAAGTGGCGCCATAGGCGGAATATTTCAGAACTACCAGCTACTAATTTATAGATGAGTTTTGTTACTTGGGTAGCAAGATAACTTCTGAATGGCCGAAGTAAAGAAGATACAAAATGCAGAATGTCTATGGGAAGAAAAGCGTTTCTAAAGAAGCGAACCTTATTAACATCCAATATTAATTTAAATGTTAGGAAGTCCTTTCTGAAAGCATTTGTCTGGAGTGTAGCATTGTATGGGAGTGAAAGGTGGACGATAAGGAGTTCAGATAAAATATGATATAACCTTTGAAATGTGGTGATACAGACGAATGATGAAAATTAGATTGGTAGATCATGTAACTAATGAGGAGGTGCTTAACCGAATCGGGGAGAAAAGGAGTTTCTGGCATATACTGACTAAGAGAAGGGATAGATTGGTTGGACACATTCTGAGACATCAAGGAATTGTCAACTTAGCATTAGAATAAGCGTGTGGGGTAAAATTCGTAGAGGGAGACCGAGAGACGAATAAAGTAAGCAGATTGAAAAGGATGTAGGTTGCCGAACGTATTCTCTCATGAAGAGACTTGTACAGGACAGGGTAGCGTGGAGAGCTGCATCAAACCAGTGTGCGGACTGAAGAGCACGACAAAGACATCGGCGCAGAATGCGCCCTGCATTCACTTGCTGCCCAGCAGAGCTTCCGCTCCCTGGTGACAGCTCCTGCTTTCCTGCCACAGTCTTGGAACTTTGCACCTCGGAATAATGAAGTCCCTAACCATTTCCTAATGCGAATGTCTCGTGGCTGCAGCTGTGTCTCTCGTCCAGTGGCGATGACTCGTATTCCTGTTAACGAGCGTTGTGTCATGGCCGATAATAAACGTTTACAACTCAATAAAAGTATCTCTTAACTTGCTCGTGATAGGGCAAGTGATCTCACTCCATTTAAAATGAAATAATGTTTTGCCAAGAACGCTTAAGTATTTTTATTTTCACTGAAGAGCGGCTTCGGCACACAGACGTAGTATCTCCTGCTCGCTGTTAAGGTTTTTCATTTATATTGTTGCTGAAGACCTCAACATCGTGAATGATGAATGTACGAATCGTAAGTCAAAGGAGCTTCGACATTACTAAAGAATTGTGCAATAGCCAACTTAAATGAATATATTTTAATTTATTTTATCTTCGATTCTGTACATTCATCATCCATGATGTCGAGCTCTTCAGTAAAAATGTAAATGTAACATCGGGGACTAGAAAATGTCGCCTTAATGTAAGAAAATTGTCGTAAATGAAAATAAAAACGCAGGATGGTTCTCACAATCAAGAAAACAGCAACCAACCACATTTAATAATGCTATTTATCTATAAGATAGCGACTTTACCATTTTCGAACCCTACAGTTCATCATCAAATGCCTGTTCACGTCTACATACATTTCTTGTCATCGCCGCGGCGGAGTGGCCGAGTGCATTGAGGCGCTATGCTACGATGCGCGAGGTCGTTCCCCGTAGGGAGGTCGAGTCCCTCCTCCACCATGGACGTTTGTGCCGTCTTTAGTATAAGCTAGTTCATAAGTAGTTTGTAAGTTAGGGACTGATGACCCCGCTGTTAAGTCCCATAAGCTTTACGAACATTTGAACATTACCTTTTCTTGTCATCAGCATTTTGTTTTTGCTCATAATTTTGCGTCGTGACGAAAAGTTGTTGGTTAGGTGGTGCCATCGTAAACTTTTTCGTGTTTGTGCTAAATGACGCTTTGCTGCTCCCAGTAGGTGAGGCACAAAGTCCCCACCGCTTGAGTAACTGCAGCAAACAAGCCGGCAACGTAACGGAGCTGATTTTTCGATGGCACCAGCCAACAAAGGACTTTTGCCAACAAGGCAAAATAAAGGGCACAACCAAAATGTGGATGACGAGAAATGTATTTAGACGTAGACAGGCGTCTAATGATGAACTGTAAGCTTTGAAACCGGTAACGGCGCTAATTTGTAAATGAGTACCAGAATTAATTGATTGTAACAATCATCATCCTCTATTTTTATAGACCACCGCGGGCTTTAATGTCAGGTTTGGATCTTGGTAAAAATTATTTCATTTTAATAGAAATATGTATTATTTAATTATAAGCATTGTGGCTAACTGTAACAGCTGGGAGTGTGTCAAATAATTAATATTTGTTATTTCTGCTACCAATCACTGTATTTGCTTTTGCATGATTTAAAACAATGCAGTATGTTTCGAGGAAGTTGTATTTATCATCAGGCCGTATTTACAGACAGAAAAATTGTTTACATTACTATATTTTCAACTATTCTAATGTTACATTTAGGAAGGGGAACAGCGGATTGCCACCTTCGTAACAAAAGTCATTCACAGGGTAAATACATGACAACATGTGACATAAACCTGTTCGCGTACGGTGCAGGCGGCGGTACAATCGTGACCAGCAGACGAGGTCGCTGCTCATCGTTTCACTGACCCCCAATATCGCAGATACCAACCGAATGGGCAACAATAACATAAGAAGAGTTCAAGATAGAGTAATCGAAGCAATTTTTTCCGTATATAAATAGTGCCTGACGATGAGCACAACATGCTCGAAACGTGTGCATTGTTTTAAATTAACAGCAAATAAATTTACTTAAGGAACTCATTATTCGTTGGGGCGATCTGGAATTGTTTATTGACAGGTTTGCAGCCAAGGTCGCTTTTTCCATTTATTTAGATTACCGGTTTCGGCCATCTTCAGAGCTAATACAGAAAGTGTTTTTTACAAAATAGCAAAAAATTTTATTTATCTACAGATATACGGTAACGGTACATAAAAGAATAATAAAAAAATTATTTTCGACTGCCTCGCAGGGCATAAGCCATAATGTAATACATTCTACTGTATTTAACATCTTTGTCTATGTCCTCCCGCCTAACAGTGAGTACTGAACTTGGCTTCAGTCACTATTGAACTTGGCTTCTAAAGTGCCTTTGGTTAAGACCATAAGAAAAAAGGGTTCTGACATTTTATTGCCGCGGTGGCCGAGGGGACTGAGGCGCTCCAGTCACGGTCTTCACGGCCACTACGGTCGGGGGTTCGAATCCCCCCTCGGGCATGGATATTTGTGCCGTCGTTAGTTGTAAGTAGTTCATAAGTAGTTTGTAAGTTTAGGGACTGATGACCCCGTAGTTAAGTCCCATAGACTCTACAAACATTTGAACATTTTGAACATTTTATTGTTGGCTTGTAAATTTTATGTTGATGACACGTCAATGTGGATGTACACTGTTTTTATGTAAAATTGTTATAATAGCAAGCATTTCATGTAAGATTACTAGAGGTATGTAACCGTATATTTGTAGATAGATGAGTTGCTTTTGCTATTACGTATTGCAGTTCATTTTGTAGAAAAGTTTGTTTATTAGGTGTGAAACCGGTAATCTAAATAAACGAAGAAACCCGTCAATAAGCAGTTAAATTGACCGGCAGCAGAAATAACGAGTGGCTGCACAGAGACAGGTGTACTGCAGTGTGCGCTCTTCTGGTGTTGCAGATCGACCAGGAGGAGGGCGGCGACGAGTCCCCGCTGTCGGCTGCGGAGGGCAGCGGTGGCCGAGGGGACGCGGCCGCCATGATCCCGCCCATGCCGCCGCCGCCGCCGCGACCAGAGGGTCAGTACAGTAGAGCCGTGTGCAGGAGGTGCTCGTGCGTGTGCAACATGTCGAGAAACAAGCTGAATAATACATAATACTCATCATCATCATCATTAGAGACTGATTATGCCTTTCAGTGTTCAGTCTGGAGCATAGTACCTCTAATAAAATTCCTCCGTGTGCTAACATTGATGCCTCGTCTGATGTTATGCCTTTTACTGCAAAATCATTCTGCACCGAATCTAAGTACTTCCTTCTTGATCTACCTCGACTCAACTTACCCTCCGCTGCCGAGGTCATGAGTCTCTTAGGTAACCTTGCTTCTCCCATGCGTGTAACATGATCCCACCATCTCAGTCTGTTCGCTCTAACTGCTTCATCTATGGTGTTCATTCCCAGTTTTTCTTTGATTTCCTTATTATGGACACCCTCCTGCCATTGCTCCCATCTACTAGTACATGCAATCATTCGTGCTACTTTCATATCTGTAACCTCTACCTTGTGAATAAGGTAACCTGTATCCACCCAACTTTCACTCCCATACAACAAAGTTGGTCGAAAGATAGAGCGGTGCACTGCTAACTTAGTCTTGGTACTTACTTCCTTCTTGCAGAAGAGAGTAGATCGTAGCTGTGCACTTGCTACATTAGCTTCGCTGCACCTCGATTCCAGATCTTTCACCATGTTGCCATCTTGTGAGAAAATACATCCCAGGTACTTGAAACTGTCTACCTGTTCTACCTTTATTCCTCTTATTTGGCACTCAATCTGTTTGAATCTCTTTCCCACAGACATTACTTTCGTTTTGGAGATTCTGATCTTCATATCATAATCCTTGCACCTCTGATCGAGCTCTAAAATATTAGTTTGCAAACTTTCAATCGAATCGGCCATTACAACTAAGTCATCCGCATATGCGACACTGCTTATTTTGTTTTGACCTATTTTAAACCCGCCCTGCCAGTCTACTGTTTCCAACATATGATCCGTGAATAGTACGAACAACATGGTGACAGGCTACAGCCTTGTCGTACCCCTGAAACTACCTTGAACCATGAGCTTAATTTGCCAACTACTCTAACTGCTGCCTGACAGTCTACATAAAGCCCTTTAATACTAATAATAAAATACAGATACATACTTTTTAAATTTTTTTAGCTGATAATATAATGAGTACCGATTAATGCATCATTTGGTACAATTTAGAAAGTCACTAATGGAGTAGAAGGAGTTGGCCACTAGAAAGTCTTTTAGGTTCCTCTTAAACTGATCTTTATTTGTAGCTAAATTTTTTATACTTGATGGTAAATTATTGAAAATGTGTGTTCCTGAGTAGTGGACCCCTTTTTGAACTAAAGTAAGTGCTTTTAAGTCCTTGTGTACATAATTTTTATTGCTAGTATTGTATGTATGAACTGAGCTTTTTCTTGGGAAAAGAGATATATTATTTATGACAAATTTCATTAAGGAATAAATATACTGAGAGGCAGTAGTTAATATACCCAGTTCTTTGAAGAGGCTTCTACAAGACGTCCGTGAATTTACTCCACAAATAATACGTATTACACGCTTTTGTAGTCTGAAGACTTTTTTTTTTTTTGACTGACTTGAAGACTTACCCCAAAATATTATACCATATGACATTATGGAATGAAAGTAAGCAAAGTATGCAAGCTTTGTTATTTTTATGTCTCCTATGTCTGTTAACACTCGTATTGAAAATACAGATTTGTTGAGTCGTTTCTGTAGTTCTGTGGTGTGCTCCTCCCAACTAAATTTATTATCAAGCTGTAATCCCAGGAATTTAATACTGTCAACCTCTTCTGTCTGCTCTTCTTCATACTTAATGCATATGCTGGCGGGAAATCTCGTACATGTTCTGAACTGCATGTAGCGAGTCTTTTCGAAGTTTAATGACAATGAGCTGGCTTCAAAGCATTTATTAATGTTCATGAAAATATCATTAGCAGACCTTTCTATAAGTATGCTTGACGTACTTTTTATTGCAATACTTGTATCATCTGCAAACAAAACGAATTCTGCTTCTGGTAGTGTAACTGGTGAGAGGTCATTAATGTACACAAGAAAGGGCTCGCTCCAGCATCTAGCGTGTCTGTGCACACACTCGACAACGCCTATACAGGCTGTGGCGCAAACTTACACGGTGCAAACACACGATAATAGGAGCAAACGCGTCCCAGCAAGCGAGCCTTTCTCGAGGTGATTACGAATGTACGGTTGCAAGCCGCCACTGTAAACATCATCCTAGTTAGTACATATTAATTTCAAATTTAGACTTGCTGTCTTCCGGGAGTGCCTGAAGATGTTCACCAGCAACGTCAGAGTATTCGGTAAATGCACGATAGCTGGATTTCAGGAAAGCTTTTGACACTGTACCCCAGAAGCGGCTTCTAATGAAATTGCGTGCTTATTGAATATCTCCCCAATTGTGCGATTGGATTCACGATTTCCTATCAGAAAGGACACAGTTCGTTGTAATTGACGGTAAGTCATCGAGTAAAACAGAAGTGATATCTGGCGTTCCACAGGGAAGCGTTATAGGTCCCCTACTCTTCCTCGTGTTTATAAACGATTTAGGAGACAATCTGAATAGCTCCCTTAGATTTTTCGCGGATGATGCTGTCGTTTATCGGTTAGTGATGTCAACAGAGGATCAAAAACAACTGCAAAGCGATTTAGACAACATTTCTGCATGGTGCGAAAATTGGCAATTGACATTAAATAAAGAAAAGTGTGAAGTAATACACATGACCAGTAAAAGAAATCCGCTGTACTTCAATATCCGCGATAATTCAGTCAAACCTTAAGGTCGTAAATTCTACCAAATACCTAGGAGTTACAATTACGAACAACTTTGACTGGAGAGAACACACAGAAAATATTGTGGGGAAGGCGAACCAGAGGTTAAGTTTCATTGGCAGAACGCTTCGAAGATGCAGCAGCTCCACCAAAGCGACTGCCTACATCACACTTGTGCGTCCTCTCCTGGAGTACTGTTGCCCCTTGTGGGACCCTCAGCAGGTGGGAATGACGGAAGACATTGAGAGGGTTCAGAGAAGGGCAGCTCGTTTAGTTTTATCACGTTACGGGGGGAAAGCGTCACGGAAATGTTGCACGAACTGGGGTGGAAATCATTAAAAGAAAGACGTTATTCATTGCGGCGTGAATTTTCAATCACCGACTTTTACTCTTGAATGTGAAAATATTTTGCTAGCACCCATCTACTTAGGGAGACATGACCATCCCAATAAAATGAGAGAAATCAGATCGAAAACGGAAGGACTTAGGTGTTCCTTCTCCCCGCGCGCTATTAGAGAATGGAACGGTAGAGAAACGTTATGAAAGTGGTTAATGAACCCTCTGCCAGGCACTTAAATGCGATTTGCAGAGTATCTATATGGATGAAGATGAACATGCAGCTGCGGCACATTCTGCTGCTGCTGTTAGTCGGCATCTGACGCGAGATACGGCCAAAGGTGGATCGCGAGAGGGGACATGTATCTCGGCCTCCAGTAGTTTCGGATTTTTGTGTCTGGGGTCACCTCAGAAGCCAAGTGCACAGCACACCCGTTAACACGGTTGAAAATCACGAGCTTTTCAAGAATTCCGAACTGATTCAAGGGTTTTCGAAAGAATTCGAAATTCATGGCATAGACGAGCACAGTATTGCATCCAGTTACAAGGAAGACACTTTGAACAGCTAACCCATGTGTAAAATGTGAACTACATGCAATGTGAAACCTAATACGAAAGTCTAAATTTCAAATTAATGTGTAGTAACTACGACGATGTTTCCAGTGGGTCTGTGGCGCCATGAACCGTGCATTAGTAATTATCTCGCAAACGCCTCGTTTGCGGACCCGTGTTCATTGCGAAAATTTTCCTTCTATTATCCTCTGTACTGCGACCACAGCATATTATTTTACTGCCCAAGTAACAAAACTCATCTACCTCCTTTATTGTTTCGTTACCTAATCTAAATCCTTCAGCATCGCCCGATTTTCTCAGACTGCACTCAATTACCCTTTTTTTGCTGTTGTTAATGTTCATTTTATACGCACCTTTCAACGCACTGTCCATTCCGTTCAACTGCTCTTCCAGGTCCTTTACTGTCTCTGACAGAATTACAATGCCATCGGTAAAACGCAATGTTTTTATTTCTTCACCCTGATCTTTAATTCCTTCTCCAAATTTTTCCTTGCTTTCCTTTATAGCTTGCTCAATGTACAAATTGAATTGCATTGGAGAAAGGCTACAACCCTGTCTTACTCCCTTCCCAACCTCTACATCCCTTTCATGCCCTTTCACTCTGATAACTGCTATCTGGTTTTTGTACACATTGTAAATATCCTTCCTTTCCCTATATTTTACTCCCACTGATTTCAGAATTTGAAAGAGTGTATTCCAATCAACATTGTTAAAAGCTTTCTCCATATCTACAAAAGCTAGATATGTAGGTTTGCCTTTTCTTAATCTATCTTCTAGGATAAGCCGTAAAGTGAGTATTGCCTCCCGTGTTCCTACATTTCTCCTGAACCCAAACTGATATTCCCCGAGGTCAGCTTCTACCAGCTTTTCCATCCTTCCGTAAATAATTCGTGTTAAAATTTTGCAACCATGACTTATTAAACTGTAATTTTCACACCTGTCTGCACCTACTTTCTTTGGAATGGGTATTATTACATTTTTCTTAAAGTCCGAAGGTATGTCGCCTGTCTCATACATCTTACGTACCGATGAAATAGTTTTGTCATGGCTGGTTCTCCCAGACACTTTAGTAGTTCTTAGGGAATGTCATCTACTCCAGGGGCTTTGTTTTGGCTTAGGTCTTTTAAGTGCTCTATCAAAATCTTTTCTCAGTATAGTATCTCATATTTCATCTTCATCTATTTCCTCTTCCCTTACTACAATATTGTCTGTAAGTTTATTTCTCTATATACTCTTTCCACCTTTCCGCAAAAAATAAATAAATAAATAAATAAATAAATAAAAAATTCAAATGTTTGTATAGTTTATGGAACTTAACTACGGGGTCATCAGTCCCTAAACTTACAAACTACTTATGAACTACTTACGAACTAGGACGGCACAAATATCCATGCCCGAAGGGGGATTCGAATCCCCGACCGTAGTGGCCGTGCAGACCGTGACTGGAGCGCCTCAGTCTCCTCGGCCACCGCGGCCGGCACCTTTCTGCTTTCCCTTGTTTGCTGAGAACTGGTTTACCATCTGAGTTCTTTATAATCAAACATCTGCTTTCCTTGTCTCCAAATGTCTCTTTTATTTTCCTGTAGGCGGTATCTATTTTCCCCCCATTTAGACATTCTTCTGCATCCTTGCATTTGCCTTGTAGCCACTCCGCTTAAGTATTTTGCGCTTCTGTCAATCTCATTTCTTAGACGTATGTATTCCATTTTTCCTGTTTCATTTACTGCATTTTAATTTTTTCTCTTTCCATAGATAAAATTTAGTATTTCCTTTGAGATCCAAGGATTTTTTATAGGTCTTGCCTTTGTACCTATTTGTTCCTCTGCGTCCTTCACTATTTCATCTCTCAATGCTACCCATTCCTCTTCTACCGTTTTATTTCCCCCGGTTTCTGTCAATTGTTGTCTAAAGCTCCCTCTGAAATTTTTAAGAACTTCAGATTCCTTCAGTTTATCCAGGTCCCATCTTCTTATTTTCCTACGTTTCTGAAGTTTTTTCGGTTTCAACCTACATTTCACGACCAATCAGTTATGGTCAGAATCTATATCTGCCCTTGGGTATGTCTTACTGCTTAAAACCTGGTTCCGCAATCTATGTCTTACCGTTATAAAAATCTATCTGGTACCTTCCGGTGTCTCCTGGTCTCTTCCACGTTTACAACCTTCTTTCGTGATTCGTAAACCAGGTGTTTGTTATAACTAAATTATGTTCCGTGCAAAATTCTACCAGGCGGCTTCCTCTTTCATTCCTTTTGCCCAGTCCATATTCGCCTACTATTTTCCCTTCCCTTCCTTTCCCTACTACCAAATTCCAGTCTCCCATAACAAGTTTTCCTCTCCCTTAATTGTCTGAATAATTTACGTTCTCTCTTCATACATTTCTTCGATGTCCTCATCATCTGCAGAGCTAGTTGGCATATAAACCTGTACTACTGTTGTCGGTGTCGGCTTCGTATCTATATTGACTACGATAATACGATAATTGCACTGCTCATACTAGTTTATACGAGTTCCTATTATCTTATTTATTATCAGACCTACTCCTGTAATAACCCCAACTGATTTTATATTTATAATCCTGTACTCACCTGACCAGAAACCATGTACCTCTTTCCACCGAACTTCACTAATCCCCACTATATATAACTTCAACCTACCCATTTCTCTTTTAGAATTTTCTAATTTTCCTACCCGATTAATGGATCTATCATTTCACGCTTTGATCCGTAGAATGCCAGTATTGTCTTTCCTGATGATCACATCCTCCTGAGTAGTTTCCGCCCGGAGATCCGAATGGGGGACTACTTTACCTCCGGAATATTTTACCCGAGAGGATGCCATCATCATATGTTCATACAGTAGAGCTGCATGTCCTCGGGAAAAGTAACGGCTGTAGTTTCCCCTTGCTTTCAAGCGTTCGCCGAACTGTTTGACAAAGCCACATTAGCTGGTTACAAGGCCAGCTCAGTCAATCATCCAGACTGCTGCCCCTGTAACTACTGACAAGGCTGCTTTCCCTCTTCAGGAACCATACGTTTGTCTGGCGTCTCCACAGATACCCCTCCGCTGTGGTTGCACCTACGGTACGGCTATTTGTATGGTTGAGACACGCAAGCCACCCCACCTCGGCAATGTATGTGGTTCACAGGGGTGTGTTTTCTAGATATGGAATGTCAAATATGGGCTAATTTTTTTACCAGAAATGAAAATTTTTAGTTTTGTTCTTTTTTCGAACTGAATATTGGCGTAATCGTTCAACTTGGGGGTAGCCTCATGGGAATTGAAGTAGTAGTATATATAATTGGCTTTATTGTAAGCAAAAATGAAGTCTCCATGTCCATTAGGGCTCTTTAAATGGTACAAATACGAAATGTGAGAAAACTGATTTTTTGTTGCAATAATCCTAAACACTAACGAACGACAAATTGTGGATATATATGAGGCATGTTCTTTAAAGGTTGTATTACAAAAATTGAAACTACCCGTGGACACATTTCAGAATGCACAAGTTAACTGGAGGGATAGTATACCTATTGAACCTTTGCGAAGAGCTGGAAACGTTTTAGGACATTTCTTCTGTAACATCAGAAGAACACATGGACATGAGGCTAACACAGGACATAGTTCACACTGATGATGTGGAAAAACGGATTCGGTATCCATTCCCCATTCCCATCTACAGACATAATACTGTGCATCAGCAGTGGAATCGTGGAAGTTGTAAAGGAAATCGCCACATATTTCAGGAAAAATGTATTGATAGGGTCAAGAAAATGAATGGCAACTCGTTTGAAAGATCACTTTCAAAATAAAATAGGAAGAGGTAACTTTTCCGACAGTCAACAACTCTATTAATATTCGTAAGAAGCGTGTTGACGTGATCGCACTCACCATTTTGAAACGATGTGCTTAAGGGAGCGATATCAATCGTCTACGACGCTTTCACGCCAGTTACCCACAACATTTCTCTTGGAGCCAGGACATTTGTAGTGGCACACACGGCTATCTGACTCCGAAACGAGTCGATCAGGGGAATCATTGGTACGCACATCACCGACACTTTAAACAACGTTGCTGGGAACGTGTCAGTGGCGTTTGACGGATACGCCGAGGACGGAGCCCTCGACATCAGTGCCGTTCACCCTCGCAACCAGAAACTGTTAGCCAACAGTTCGACAAAAGACACCTCACTGGTGACCCGTTCTCTGCGTTTCGACTCCAGGTACTGACATTAAAAGAGCAGCGAAAGACGCAGACCGCACCATTGTAAAGGCACATCCCACGAGATCGTGACTCGGGCTCCACCGTCCGAAATGTTTATTTTCAGAAAATCAAAAGAGGTAACTCAAGTAGTACTCTCCTTTCCACCCCTACTCTGTCGGGGAGAAACTTTTGCACGGCGCATTTGAACGCTTCCTGCATACACTCAGCGGATGCAGACCACTTCTACGTCTACATAGATACTCTGCAAATCGCATTTAAGTGCCTGGCAGAGGGTTCATTAACCACTTTCATAACTTTTCTCTATCGTTCCATTCTCTAAAAGCGCGCGGGAAGAAAGAACATCTAAACCGTTCCGTTTTCGATCTGATTTCTCTTATTTTATTGGGATGGTAGGGTGGGTGGGTGCTAGCAAAATATTTTCACATTCAGAACTAAAAGTCGGTGATTGAAGCTTCGCAAACAGATCACGCCGCAGTGAATAACGTCTTTGTTTTAATGATTTCCACCCCAATTCGTGCAACATTTCCGTGACGCTTTCCCCCCAGTAACGTGATAAAACAAAACGAGCTGCCCTTCTCTGAACCTTCTCAATATCTTCCGTCAGTCCCACCTGGTGAGGGTCCCACAAGGGGCAACAGTACTCCAGGAGAGGACGCACAAGTGTGATGTAGGCAGTCTCTTTGGTGGAGCTGCTGCATCTTCGAAGCGTTCTGCCGATGAAACACAACCTTTGGTTTGCCTTCTCCACAATATTTTATATGTGTTCTCTCCAGTCAAAGTTCTTCGTAATTGTAACTCCAAGGTATTTGGTAGAATTTATGACCTTAAGGTTTGACTGATTTATCGCGAAATTGAAGTTCAGCGGATTTGTTTTGGTGGTCATGTGTATTACTTCACACTTTTCTTTATTGAGTGTCAATTGCCAATTTTCGGACCATGTAGAAATTTTGTCTAAATCGCTTTTCAGTTGCTTTTGATCCTCTGTTGACTTCACTAATCGATAAACGACAGCATCATCCGTGAAGAGCCCTTTTCTGGCAAGGCAAAACGAAATGTGACGTGTTCTTGAAAACTGAGAGCTACCTGATTGTCCTGGGCGCCGCGTATTTCTTGCCAGATGCGAGTTAGCAAACTATAGCCGAGCTCGCAGAGCAGTGCGCGATCCTCTGCACCAAGTCCCTACAGGCCTTCGGTTCCGCCTGTTCGTCAGAGCAGCGGCCTATACGAAGGTGGGCCTGGGTACGTTTGTCGCTAACGGAATACGCCAGCTTCTTTTCATTCGTATTGCACCTACCACCGAGAGCAGAAATGGTTAGGAGTCGCGAAGGATGCGACACAGGGGTGTCGGCCCGTTACCGGTAGCAACAGTACAGTATGTGAGGCAGCCCAGGCCGCCGCAGCCACGGCGGCGCTGCAGGACCAACACTGTGCTGCCGATGAACACCACCATTACAGCCTTCCGCCTTCGGACGAGCAGCCCGAAAGGGACACACCACTTCTGAGTAACTGAAGTGTATTAGTTTTTATAACGTACGTTCGTGTAAAACAATTTTTTTTTCAGACATTTATGTACAATTTCCTTTCGTTGAATGCTCACAATTTGTCGTTTTTAGTGTTTACGCTGGAGACTTCATTTTATGCGTAAATTCAGAACAATAATATTTACTGCAACTTGAATTCTCGTGACTTTTCTTACAGGATAAGCAATTATGCCGCTATTCAGCTCGAAACACGAGTAAAACTTAAAAATTTTCATTTTTGCTAAAAAAATTGCCCATATTTGACGTTTCATATCTACACTCCTGGAAAATGAAAAAAGAACACCATAAATTCGTGGACCCAGCGGATGGAAATTTTATTGACGCGTTTGTGAGGTTGTATGCAACACACGATCACACAGGCAGACAGGCACACAGGCAGACGTGAGTACAGTCAGCAGAGCGTCCGCAATGTTGTCGTCAGTACCGTGTATACCCTCCCTTTACAGCAATGCAAGCTGTAATTCTTTCATGGAGACGATCGTAGAGGTTCCGAATGTGGTTACGTGGAATGGCCTGCCATGCAATTTCCACCTGGTGCCTCAGTTGAGCCAGATTCGTGCCGCTCATGCAGACCGCCCAACACGACGTTTCATGTGGTCCCAGACATGCTCAATGGGGGATAGATCTGAGGATCGTGCTGCTGGGGCCGAGCGGTGTGTTCCCAGCTTTAGGTCAGGATGAGGCGTGGAACCTGGCGGAGAGCCAAGGGACACAAGTGAAACAGAATCATAGTTGACACATTTTATTCCGTAAATACATAAGTTTGATGAAGGCGCTAGCTCGACAGGAGCTAGAGCAGTAGGTGGCGTCGCCTTCGAGCTGCATCCCTGGTGTTTCGTATGCTGGTAGTGCCCGCGCCGCGCCGCGATGCCGGGAAGCGATGCAAAGACTGATTTGTGAAGTGCTCTGTCCCTTCACCAGGCTATGCAGCGGCCAGTGGATCCACGCAGGAACCCCTCTCAAGTCGGATGTCGTGCTGGTTCCCGACTCGGGACACCGGCTGGCCGGATTAGCACCAGAGTGCTAACACTACGACAGGAACATTGGCCTTTAGTAATCAACCACTAACGAATGCGCTGGCCTCAGGCAGCCACCATAGAGGTGTGAAGTCGTCAACACAGCGGATCACCATCTTCCCAGATGATGTTTAGTGTGAAGTACGGCCTCGACCAGATTACATCTCTTAGCTGCCTCTAGCATCTACCCTTATGTACTGCTATCTGTGACAAAGACTGAGCACAACGATTACTCCAGTGAATTGACGACTACCTCCTGGGCATCGTCAATTCAGAAGACCAAGTGCCTGCTACTTCCTAAATGTGGGAGTATTTATGCATAAAAGTGACTGAAACGTATGAAACAGTTTGAATGTGTTCCCTTTGAAAATGCAGTGTTAGCCCGATGTGTCTTTACCGCTGACGCATCCGCGGTCTTATTCACTTTTGTGACAGAGTTACGTGTAGTTATGAAATGTTTACTAGCTGCGTCTCTGTCTGACAGCCATTTCACTCACACACAGTTCGCTGACGGTAGGCTTTCCAACTTCCCGACGTAGCGGCTGCCGTCATCACGCAAGGCGGGTGCGCATTTTCTGCTACCGGCTGCTGATCTTATTCCGTCTTGCTAAAGTGGGCAAACCAAGATCTTAACACATTTCCCTGTCACAATGTTTGCGGCGTAACAGTGCTGGCCAGGGTAGTTGACGTACACCTTGAAGAGCACGTTGGGTGGTAGGGATACACGTGGCTCTGCATTGTCCTGTTGGAAAAGCGTATGCCCTTGTTAGTGTATGAGTGGTAGCAATACGGGTTAACTGATGCTTTCAGTGTACCGTGCACTGTTCAGTGTTCTCTTGACGATCACCGTAGGAGAATGGCGAGTGCAGAATATCGGTCCCCTCACAATGATGCACGATCGTGTGTGCCGTTAGTGTCCTCCACTCACGCCCCATCATCGTTCAGCCCGCCTCCAGTGGTGTCACGGCAGGCGCTTATGAAGGGACGGATGGAGACGTGTCGTCTTCAGTCATGAGGTCGTCGCTGCCTCCGTGACATTCATCGTCGTACGCACGTGAAGTGTCGTGCAGGGTAGAGCGAAAGTCTGGGGTGTACGCGACAGAGACAAACGAGGCCGACTCCTGAGCCGCGGTGGATTAGCGGTGCGCACTGGAGCGCCGTGCTGCGGTGCGCGCGGCCGTTCGCTGTCGAGTCCCCCTCGGGCAGAGGTGTTCGTGTTGTCCTTAGGTTAGTTTAGCTTAGTTTACGTAGTTTGTAAGCTACGGACTAATAACCACGCAGTTGAGTCCGATAGATTTACAAACATTTGAATTAGCCGACACCTAGCGTCAGCCGGCCGCGGTGGCCGAGGGGACTGAGGCGCTCCAGTCACGGTCTGCACGGCCACTACGGTCGGGGGTTCGAATCCCCCCTCGGGCATGGATATTTGTGCCGTCCTAGTTCGTAAGTAGTTCATAAGTAGTTTGTAAGTTTAGGGACTGATGACCCCGTAGTTAAGTCCCATAAGCTTAACAAATATTTGATTTGTTTAACCTAGCGTCATGGCGAAGGGAGGCATATCCTAAAATAGCCGTTCTCCTCCGGTGTTCGTTGTGGGAAAATTGAACAGTACAATGTACTGTCAAACCATCATTCAACCCGTCTTGCCACCGTTCATGCACCAACAATGCGATGTGCTTTTCCAACAGGACAAATCACGTCCACCCGTATCCCGTACAACACAACGTGCTCTTCTGGGTGTACGTCAACTACCCTGCCCGCCATGATCCCTAGATCTGTCCCCCATTGAGCATGTCTGGGGCCAGATGAAACATCCTGGCGCGGTCTACACTACCGGCACGAGATATGATCCAACTGAGGCATCAGATAGAAATTGTATGGCAGGCCGTACCGTGAGACTTCATTCGACATCTCTACGATCGTCTTTATGAGAAATTGGGCCCTGCATTGCTGCAAAATGAGGCTATACCCGATTCTAGCGTCGACATTTTGACTGTACTGATGTGTCTATGGTTCTGACTGCGTGGTCGTGTCTTGTATACATGCGCTAGAATGTATCAATAAAATTTCGCTCTGCTGGGTTGACACATTCATGATGTTTTTTTTTTTTTTTTTCTGTTTCCAGTAGTGTATGAAACTACCAAACTTACAGAGGAGCGGTTGGGCTGAAATCGTTTTTTATTTAATGTAATTTAATCTTCTTAGGAACTATTAATATAGTAAAGCGCGTAGTTTTTACGTACAAGACAATAACCATAAAAAGTGAAAAATTCCGCAGTTTTCACATATTACTCAGGAAGCACAGCTTTTCAAAGTTGCAAACACGTCCAAGGAAATCAGTCAAGTGCATCCTAGCATTGTTAAAGTATTAAGCGATATTAACATAATGCCACAGGTGACCTTCTAGCGTATATCATGAACCCCCATACTACCCACTTCGTTTTACGCGAAATGCGACTAAAGTAGGTGACAGTTCGAGACTACTAATCAGATGTAATTTTACATAAATGGAACTGTAGTGGTGATGAATCATTTGGGTGACAACATTTTGTAATTTTCATATTTTATACAATTGACTACTGGATCACTACTGGTGCCCTAAGGACTAAATATTACAGCAGATACACGAAACTTGTTATATCTCAAATGAGTAGTAGTGCTTTACTGCTCCACCTTAAAAATACCCATGAATAATTAGTGCATATTCAAAACAGGTTTGTTGAGTACTAATATGGTTCTTGGTGTAATTTCTATGCTTCATTTTATATTCACTTAGCCTATTTCAAGTTTTAAATCTAAAAAGTATAATTCCAAATGGTCTAAAAGTTAAAAAATAAACTTATGAGAGTAAAATATCCAAGGATACTATCGTCATACACCGTGAACTTCCTTCCACTCACAGGCTGTATTGAGATTCTGTTTTCTAAGGCAAGCTATTGCTATTTATCGTTAACTTTGACGTCTTGTGTGTTACAGACTTCCCGCTGCGAGGACCAAAGGGTGAGAAGGGAGACCGAGGACCGAGGGTAAGTGTCGCAGCCTGGCACTGTGGCACTGGTCTAGCTGTAGGGAGTCCGCCAGCTAGTCGACGCTTGGCGTCTCTCCTGAGGGACCGGGCCTTCTTTGTGGGCGTACCTGGAGCAGACAAACAGACGATGGAGTTTCGCAAGGCTAGATGTTTAGTCCCCTCAAAAACCAACAACAACAAGCCCCGTACCACGAGAGCGCCTTGAGACGCTCCAGGACGGCAAGGACCTCTGTGGAGTGACGATAAACAGCAACAGAAGCCAAGGATGCGAGGAAAACGAGCCCCATCGTCAGAATCAGTTCCGGCAACAGTGACTTCTTTACCGACAAGTTAAGCTTTAAAACGCCCCTAAAACAGATGTGTAACAAATGACCGAATACCATTTGAACCGTATCCGCCGTCGTGGGTAAATAATATATCTGCAAATTAAAAGAAATATATATTAAACTGTGTGTTTACCATCATTGTTGTATGGGGAACTAATATTAAGAAAATAAAAATGGTGCGAAACAATGTTTTGCAATAACCAGTAAATGCCACCCCTTATTTGCCTAACGGAGACTTAAGTATACTTAATCCAACATCCCAAAAATACCCACCATCATCGTAATCATTCTTCACAAATTCGACGCAACACTGAAATCATCCTGATCATTTAACCACTAAATCCCCGGAAATGACACTCTGGAGACAATATAATATTTAAAGAAATGAGCATAAAATAGCAAATTAATAATCAGCCAACCAGGTGAAATAATAGTGTTTTAATAAACTTGACCACGGTTTCGACGGATATAAACCCGTATTCTTCAGAAATACGTGTTATACCTATAAATAATGTGACATCATAATTTACAAATTCATAATCATTATGCTTCAAATATACGTCATACCAAGCCTATTGCCTAAAACATTGTGAAATACAGAATCAGAATAAAACTGTTACCATACTTGCATATCAAAGTGATTGCACATCCCTAAGATCTAGGGAATGTCATTTAGACTGGAAGATACGTCAGCGCATTTCAAGTTATTCACGCTTATTGATTGGAAGCGGGGAGCGTCCATACCACGACTGATGGCGCATTCGCCGTGGAGCGTAAACGTTCAGTGGCTTAAGTAGTCATTGGGAGAACGTACGTTGAATTTACGACGACGTCAATAAATGGAATATTTGGATAAAAAGAGGATTATAAGGTCGAGGGAAACTATGGAAACAAATATTACATTGGTCAATTATAAAATTATGCTGACAGATACCGTTGACATACACTACTGGCCATTAAAATTGCTACACCAAGAATAAATGCAGATAATAAACGGGTATTCACTGTACAAATATATTACACTAGAACTGGGATGTGATTACATTTTCACGCAATTTGGGTGCGTATATCCTGAGAAATCAGTATCCAGAACAACCTCCTCTGGCCGTAATAACGCCTTGATACACCTGGGCATTGAGTCAAACAGAGCTAGGATGGCGTATACAGGTACAGATGCCTATGCAGCTTCTACACTATACCACAGTTCATCAAGAGTAGTGACTGGCGTATTGTGGCGAGCCAGTTGCTTGGCCACCGTTCACCAGACGTTTTCAAATGGTGAGAGATCTGGAGAATGTGCTGGCCAGGGCAGCAGTCGAACATTTTCTGTGTCCAGATAGACCCGTACAGGACCTACAACATGCAGTCGTGCATTATCCCGCTGAAAAGTAGGGTTTCGCAGGGATAGAATGAAGGGTAGAGCCACGGGTCGTTACACATCTGAAATGTAACGCCCACTATTCAAAGTACCATCGATGTGAATAAGAGGTGACCGAGACGTGTAACCAATGACACCCCGTACCATCACACTAGGTGGTACGCCAGTACGGCGATGACGAATTCACGCTTCCAATGTGCGTTCACTGCGATGTCGCCAAACACGGATGCGAGCAGCATGATGCTGTAAACAGAACCTGGATTCATCCGAAAAAATGACGTTTTGCCAATCTTGCACCCAGGTTCGTCGTTGCGTACACCATCGCTGGTACTCCTGTCTGTGATGCAGTATCAAGGGTGACCGCAGCCATGGTCTCCGAGGTGAAAGTCCATACTACTGCATACGTTGAACTGTTTGTGCAGATGGTTGTTGTCTTGCAAACGTCCCCGTCTGTTGACTCAGGATCGAGACGTGGCTCACGATCCTTTACAGCCATGCGGATAAGATGCCTGTCATCTCGACTGCTAGTGATACGAGGCCGTTGGGATCCAGCAGGGCGTTCCGTATTGCCCTCCTGAACCCATCGATTCCATATTTTGCTAACAGTCATTGGATCGCGACCAACGCGAGCAGCAATGTTGCGATACGATAAACCGCAATCGCGATAGGCTACAATCCGACCTTTATCAAAGTCGGAAATGTGATGGCACGCATTTCTCCTCCTTACACGAGGCACCACAACAACGTTTAACCAGGCAACGCCGGTCGGCTGCAGTTTGTGTATGAGAAATCGGTTGGAAACTTTTCTCACGTCAGCACGTTGTAGGTGTCGCCATCAGTGCCAACCTTGTGTGAATGCTCTGAAAAGCTAACCATTTGCATCTCACAACATCGTCCTCTTGCCGGTTAAATTGCACGTCATCTTCTTGGTGTAACAATTTTAATGGCCAGGAGTGTACAAAGCGTAAACGAACAATAATAATAGAAAAGCGTTCCAGACCATAAAATACGCAACGGCAAAGCAATAAACCAAGTCTCAGTGCAACAAAAATCCAACATCGTTTTATCGCATGTCTGGTAACGATACAGAATGAAAAATATGGTCTGCTTTCTTCGCACCCACGTACAAGCCTCAGAAATACATTTGTAAGGCCCATAATAACGCATGTGTAGGACTATAGTGCTCTTCTGTTAAACCGAGACCTCCAAATATCTAAAAACGACGTATCGTACGAAAAAAAAATGTTCTGCCAAAAAGGTTGATATTAGTAAAGGGGACATCTTTCTGTGCTGCATCAACCCACCTCATGTGCAATCCAATTTGCAGCACTAAACTAAATTTCTAACACACATATCAAACATTAGATTAATGATGGAAATTCTCCTCAAAGATGATAAATTATTTTTCAAAAGAGATAGATTGGCTGGCCAGTACTTACCTTTGTGCTGTAACGCCGACAGTGACACAAATGAAGAAGAAAGAAAAAGGACGAAAAAGGACAAGCTTTCGGAACACTCACCATCCTCATGACCTAGGTTGTGAATTACCTTCCCCTTCCGTTCCCATCCTTTTTTCTTCCCTTCTCTCTCACCTGAAGAAGGAACTGTGTTCCGAAAGCTTGTCCTTTTTTCTTTTTTTTTTCTTCATTTGTGTCATTATCGGCAGTACAGCACAGTTAAGTATTGGCCAGCCAATCTATCTCTTTTGAAAAATAATATTTCATACATTACGGCATTTAAGTTGTTCATGAACCGTAGAATCATTTGCGTCGGTTCTAGATTACAAACGCACGCAGACTTGATACTTATATCGATTACAGTGCAATCTGCTAGACATGGAAGACCAGTGGTTTTGGTGCAGAATCCGACAAAAAGGTGCATAGACGTTTGAAGATTAAAAGCTGACCCCGCCCACGTAGGAGGGGTGGGTAACACAGCCAGCCAGCTGTACCACAGCAATATGTCCCCTCTGCTGGCATTAGCTTCTCACACACAACATTGGTGTACGATCGTAGTTTTCGAGATACTTAGCTGCCTCAAATTGAAACAAACATTCTTTCTATTTATTAGTTGGAAAGGTGTATGTGCGAGTCTGTGTTCGTGTGTGTGGTTTTTTCTCCAAATAGCTCTGCAACCTCTGGTACTATTTCTGACAAACAAGGTGCCCAAATATCTCAGTACTTGGAGATTACTACTGAGGTGACAGGAGTAATACGCCCCCATTTGAAGGAAACGGATAGGAAAGTAGAGACCTAAATCTGTGACGTCTGGAGAAATTTAGTTCACATATAAGGAAATAATGCCATAAGGATTAGTTAGCAGATAAAGAAATAAAGGGAAAACCATAACGCTGATAACCTTGTCTTATTGTGAGATTATCAGGGGTGATTTCCGATTTCTTGCCCTCTCCAGTCAACATCTTAAAACCAATCTAACTGTATGTATGGCGTGAGACAATGACAACGGGACGGACTACAGAGATAAGAAAATGACAAGATAGATAGAGCATCAAAGAATCTGTAGTAACACAAAAAGAGGTTTTAAGAATAACATACGAAATTTAAAAGATTTTGAAGACAGAAGAAAGAAGGATCGTGAGCAACATCTTGAAAAGAGAAAGACAACATGGAGATACGACGAAGTACGGGAAAAATGGTAAAAAAAAGAAAGAAGAGAAAAGTGAAATTGCTATGTGATGCTTGTTGTTCAACATGAAGACAAATAAAAGGTGGAGTGAAGATAGAAGAGGATCATTAACCGTAAATTAAGGCGAGAAGTAAAAGAGGAAGATGATGTTAAAGTAATGAAGTGATAGGAAGAACGGACAAGTAACGACCAGGGATCTGTTTAATCAGTTGATGGCTGCTCCCATAGGGTGGAGAAAGAAGGGGGAAAGTTACTCTGCAATAATTCAGACCTAGTATCATAAGTCACTGTTTACGTTGCTCACTTCACATCCGCTGCTGTATATCTGTCTATCGCTTGGAATTTCTATTCTAATAACTGCTTTATGCGAAGCGGATTGAACATATTTATTATTTGCTGATAACACACTTAACCCCTTCCAGTTCAAATTTTAAATTGCCTAAGAAGAAATTTAAAAATTAATTTTTTATATTAATTCAAACGCAGTGTTTACTGTTAGAAGTCACTTTTCTGTTTATTTTCGTTCCACAGCTCGTTGCTGTGTGTTAAGCAAACAAAATCGAAAAATCTCCCTAAAGATGGAGGTTTAAACCTACGAAACACTTTGTGCAAGGAACATAAAAATAATAGTAACTGGCAACAGTAAACCTTGTGTTTGAATCAGTATCATGATCAGTCAAGGTAAACAAAATAAACTGTTTTCAATCTTTTGTACTTGTAAATAATTCAAGCAACACATTTAAGTTTTATAACTATAGATAATTTTTTTCTCACAGATACATGTGGATCCATTGTGAATACAAGCAAACTAATAGTATGCTAGGTCCTTTACTACATCTAGGGCTTCGGTCATTCAGCGTTCTTTCCACATTATCTTCAGTCGCCTCATCTTGCTAAACTTTGTGCATGTCTTCGACATCACAGCTATCACGGACGTCACCTTCCATCAGCATCTCCAGAATCTCATCTGCTGGTAATTTAGACATGTGGGAAGAAAAAGAAAACTGGGTGATTCCCAGTGTTGTTTCATTAGATAACTTTACTTGTAAAACTGCCCCTCCATACTACCGCTCCCATTTGCTCCGCGTGGGGCCATTGGTCTAGAATCTTCTAAAACTGGGGGTGATACACGTACTTCTTTGTAAAAGTAAATTTTTAAACGCAGTTGATACACTCTAATCATATACTTTTAAATAAAAGACAAAGAAACCTTACTTCATAAATAACTGAACTTAGGTACCAGAAATCTTCATGCTACAGTTCCGTGTAATCACTTGATTGCAAGGTGCAAGAGATGTTGTGTAAATGCACATCCTGTTGGTGCTGCTGTACAGTGTTGCCACATGGAACCTGTTAACTTTCGTGGATACTGCAAAAATATCGAAACACTGAAGCGGATCCAGGTGGCTTCATTGGGCTGGAAGGGGTTAATAACCAAACTGTCGTATTGCAGCGCATCCACTGTGGATTAGAAAATGCAACTGTGATTTCATTTTGTGATTTATTTTGAAAGAAGAATGCAACTTTTCCAGGATAATTTTTATTTTTCAGTAACTACTTTTAAAGTTATTGCAACTGCTAAATTTACAGGAATGTCACATTTTCATCCACGCTTAGTTAGAGTCTGTGGCTGTGGTGCTGGCGAAGATGACGGATGTTTAGTGTCGGGTAACAATACGGCACGAAACGAAAGGCTCTTGTATTTCTACGTACTTACTGTATATTGCTCTTGATATCCAGGGCAAATCCGTCTCCATAATGTACAGGGTGGCGCAGACTATCAATTTTAAAGGTATTGGATTGAAATAAAGTTCAAAACGTGTAGTTGCAATGGAAGTTTATTAACAAAAAAATTAGTAAAGTTAGTTTTTAAAAAATTACATCCATCAAATGCCCTCCTTCTCTAGCGACGCATTCTTGGAGACGGTCCTTAACATTCCGCATTGCCCGCTCAAGCACATCATTAGGAATTGATGTGATTTCGTTGTGAATTTCTGCATTCAACTTCTGAATGGTCCGGGGTTTATTCATGTAGACCCTGGCTTTTAAATAGCTCCATAAGAAAAAGTCACATACCGTGAGGTCCGGTGAGCGAGGGGGCCAATGGACGTCTCCATTACGGGAAATCAAACGGCCAGGGAACAGAGCGCGTACAGCTTGCATTGATATCCTAGCGGTACGTGCAGTTGCCCCGTCTTGTTGGAACCACATATTGTCCATGTCGTAATTGTTCTTCTCAAGATTTGGGAGAAGAAATTCTTCAATCATGTTCACATAATGCTGCTAATTAACAGCAACCGCCTTCTCCCTTTCATTTTCAAAAAAGTAAGGCCCAATTATCCCTACATTAGAAACCCCACCCCAAACCGTCACTTAGTCAATATGGAGAGATGATTGGTGTAGGTCTCTTGGGTTAGTGTCGGCCCAGTAACGGCAATTTTGCTTGTTGACGTAGCCATTAATGTGAAAGTAAGCCTCGTCAGACATCATGATAATCAGGTTTTCATCTTCCAATAACTCCAACATCCGTTGGCTAAACTGAAGCCTTTGAAGATGGTCTGTTGAGAGAATCTTTTGGACCACCATTATTTTATAGGGGTGGAATTTCAGTTCTCGGTTAAGAATCCTTTGAAGGTTCCGACTTGACATTCCAAGAGCTTGAGCACGACGTCTCCTCGATCGACGTGGGCTCGCAACGACATCGCGTCTCAAATGCTCCACGTTCTCAGGCGTTCTTATTGTTCGAGGTCTAGGCGTCCATTTTGGAGAACATGAACCAGTAGTGCGGAAATTATGCACCCAACTCAATATCGTATCTCGCTTAGGAACAGTACCGCGAGGTGGGATGTTGAAACGCCGGCGAAAGGCACGCGTTACAGCAACAATTGACTCGTTATTGCGTATAAACTCTTCCACTGTGAAAACACGATGCTCAACGGACCACTTAGCCATCGCGACTGACTACCAGTCTGCAACTGAAACTTCCCGTCCCCCCACCACAGGACGCAGACCGCCGAACACCTGGCTACCCCCCCCCCCCCTTCCCACCAGACGTACAGTCCACTTCAAAACCACCCGATCCATCTGCGCCACCCTGGTCAAATAACTACACGAGTGTGCAGATTATTCGACAATATACGTTATGGAAACGCATTTGACACGTTTAGGCGTACAAAGAAGCTGATCTTGGCCGACACCAGCACTACAGCGTCTGTTTAAAGGTGTGACTTTCCTGTAGCATCCACAGCTGGAGCCTGTAAAACTAAAGTCCAGTGGTTGCACGTTAATACATTGTGGTTGTGGTGTTGCAGGGCCCCCCTGGGGAGGCGATGAGGGGCCCCCCTGGTCCCCCCGGCCCCCCCGGCCCCCCTGGGCCCCCCTTCTCCGGCGACTTCTCCTCCGGCTTCGGAGACATGTCTGGCGGCGGGCAGGTGAGTATAGGCAGCGCGTCGCTCACCACAGCAGACGACTGCTGATACAAATTCGTGTTGCACGTTTCTTCGACTTTCCATGTAATCGATAAGAACTGTCCCTTTAATGCAACTGCACGCAATTTATAACTGTTTGGCGGGGCTACAGCTGAACGACATATACTGATTAAAAAGAGCGCCCTCAACTTTGCAATCTCACTTGTACCTGCTGCAGTCAGTTTGGCGTACCACGCCAAGGCCCTTAATAGAAATAGAAACTTCGTACCACACAGTGTTTTGGGGCAGGTAACTACATGCAGCCCCGCTATCGTGAACAACGCAACAAAGTGTGGTTTACTTTTCTCTGTTGTTCACTGCAGCGAGACTGCATTTCGTAAGACAGTTACCAGCCCGAAATCAGTGTGTGGTAGGAATTTCAGCTACCCATTTCTATAAAAGGCCTCAAGAAAGCGGAGAGTGACTGCCGGTAAACACATATGTGATCCCACAGCTGGAGGCGATCTTTTTAACCGTAATGCCCTGTTAACTGGTTTCCGATATGACCTGGAGAGTTTTTCGGGAAATACTACAGACAGGCCAAATCCTTAATGTAAAATTCATTGGGCACGGTGCAGTTAGTTACCCAATCGTTTTCTTTTTCCATAACCTATAAATATTTTGTAATGTTGCCTATTACTGCAACAACTGTTTCGACTTTCTTGCGGTTAAAGGGGTGTTTCCTAATCTAACATAACCTAATGATTGTAAAATAAAAGAATTTGGCACGTCTGTAAAACCGTTCAGCAGTAGATACGTATTTTATTTGTGCTTCGACAAAAATGTGAAAGTTAAAAGCTGTTACTTCAATGGCAATATTGAAAAGCTGTAAGAAGCCAAGTGCTATGTTAATGTTGACCATCAGTTGGCAGCCTACAGCCACAATTTATTTTGAAAAAAAAATCTTTGAGCCAAGAGCTGTATAATATTATTATTCGTTACACTAGACTGGTTTCAGCAGTTGCTGCCATCAGTAGGAGATCAAAGACTATACTGTACATCAATAACAACAAGAAAACATTTTTCCCAAATATGGCAACATCGAAATTGCAGTAACGATTGCAACTTCATCTTGAAAACTGTCCGTTTTATATCTGTTCGAAAGTATTGTTCCATTCGATCATTAACTGTCACTAATGAGCTTACTGTTTCGTCGTAGACCGTAACAAGTGAATCCTTTAATGCAGAATGCTTAGAGCCACATGGCTCAGTGTGATATCAGCATGTGCAGCAAACAGATGCCTGCCTCTACAGCCCACTGGGCTGTTTTGAAATGAGTCAGGCTGTGGCGAGGTGGCCCCCAGTGGCTGCTGCCTCTGCCAGCACTCCTACAAGAGGGGGCCTCACAGCTGGCCGTGCCTGCGTCAACACGTAAGGGCCCGAGGCCAACGAGAGAGACAGGCCGCGGCGCGCCTGTCAAATGACGTAAGCAAGGTAGGCCTGAGCCAGCGCGATCGCTAGCGGATTGGCCGGGCGCTTGGGCACAGCCCACTGCCTCGTAGCAGCGGGCCACTAAGCTTCTGATCACGCCGGCTCAGGCCTACCTTGCTTACGTAATTTGACAGGTGCGCCGCGGCCTGTCTCTCTCGTAGGCATCGTAAAGGCCTCGGCCGCCAGCTCATTGGCCGGCTGCTACGAAGTGGTGGGCGTGAGCTGGCGGCCGCGGCCTTTATGTGTGACGTACGCACGGCCAGCTGTCAGGTCTCGTCTTCTAGGTGGTGCTGCCTCAGCAGTTGAATGTGCAATTCTCAGCAATGTTGGCACATACACAAAGAAATCTTTTGTGAAGTCGTTCTAAAATTTCTTTGTAGTAATATTAGTTAACAGTTTGTCCAGGAGACACCCACTCTTTATGAACAATTCCCTTGGAATAAAATAAGCATACAAGCATGTATTTCACTTTTAACTTTGATATGCTAGCTTTTTTTGATCTCGGTGATTCCTTTGAGCACCATTTGAACTTTGGCATTTTGTCTCTGGATCGTACTGAAAAAACTGACTTTCATCACAAGTGATAACACGACTCCACAATTCTCGATCGATTTCCGTTTGATCTAAAAGATCGGCTACCACATTTTTCCGTGTTTCCCGCTGTTGAGGTGTGAGATTTTTGGAGACCGTTTTTGCACATATCTTTGTCATAGCAAGATCTTCAGTTACTATTAGACGAACCGTTTCTCGACTCATGTTCAGTTCTTCTGCAATCATTTTCGCGGATAATCTTCGATCAGATCATGCAAGTTGACGCACCCTGGCCAAGTTGACATCCATCCGTGAGGTTGATGGTCCACTGCGGTCTTCATCTTCAATATTCGTTCTGCCTTCACTAAACATTTTATGCCAACGAAAAACTTGAGCCCTTGACATAATCTCCTCTCTAAAAGCCTTCTGAAGCTTACCGTAAGTTGTCGTCGCATTTTCACCCAATTTAACGCAAAACGAAATGGCACACCGTTACGCTATATTATCTGGTTCCATTTCCGTGACGAGAGACACAAACACGTGTTAACTTATTGCAGCACAACTCACGGCTGAGCAGTTTCATCGATGTGCCACTCGGACTAGAAGCAGGTTGTGGCGACGCCAGTAAATCGATGTGGACGGAAATGCGCGGACCATAGCAACATGCTGCTCTGCCATTTTCACAATTCAGTCTGGGCTTGTTCTTTGTTGTGTTAGCATCAATAAATGTTTGTTCTTGCTACAGCAGTGTTTTATGAGGATACGACCTCCTATTCCACATTGATGACCCTGACTCTCTCCACAGCCGGCATCGAACTTAATCACTCAAAAGACCAGTTGCACGCCCCCTCTGTAAAATTCCTCTGCTATTCTGTGTCGGCTTCAGGAATCTCTCCCCCCCCCACCGACAAAAGTGAACTATTCAACACCTCCCGCCCCCCCTCTACCTTCGAGGACCTCACACGCATCCTTGCAACGATACAGGCCCCCTCACCTACGCTCTGGCCGGCAAGCAAACCGTCCAGAGGACTCTCGCCATGTCTCAGTCCTCCACCGCCCTGAAGCAGCAGTTGTGAGGGGCTGCCACCATCGCCCATCCTCACCCAGAGGCAGACATTTTCATCACCACTGATGCGAGTGACTCGGCGCGGTCCTCTGCCAGTCAAAAAATGTTCAAATGTTTGTAGAACTTATGGGACTTAACTACGGGGTCATCAGTCCCTAAGCTTACAAACTACTTATGAACTACCTAAGACTAAGGAAGGCACAAATATCCATGCCCTAGGCGGGATTCGAACCCCAGACCGTAGTGGCCGTGCAGACCGTGACTAGAGCGCCTCAGTCTCCTCGGCCACCGCGGCCGGCCTCAGCCAGTCGGTTGATGGAAATGTCTCCTCGCTTCAGTTCTTCTCCAAAAAGTTATCCCCGTCCCAACGTTAAAAGTGCACGAAATAAAAGCTTAATTCTGGTAAGAGGTACCCAGATAAGAGTTTACTGTTATAAAAAAGGCTTAATTTTAGCCATAAAATTAGCAAGAGGTCCGTGTGAACTACCAGCTACTCCCTGCTGCGTAACCTTGTTCCTTGGCCAAAATTGAGAACTGACTTGGTTGAAATTACTCTAATAACATGAAGTTAACGATCCAGCGGCCAATATACGTAGGAGCTCACACGAAATTACACACAGGCATTAATAAACAAGCCACCCACAATTAAAGTTATTTCATAAAAATTTTTAACATGGCTGCAATTCAGCAACGGTGGAACAACAATCCAAGAGTCAACACAGTTTCAGCCGACCAGTTGCATAAAATAGTTTACATCTATAAACCTTTACCCAGGTTTCGGCAAAATTAATTTGCCTTCTTCAGAAGGATACAATAAAGCTCACATTAAAAAAGTTGTTAAAATGTGGCTGACTCCATGTCAATAGATTAAAATTTTAAAATTTAAAACTAAGTCACATTATAAAATTTTGGAGCATGTCCACACACAGGTCAAGTGAGCACAATCCAAGAGTCAACACAGTTTCAGCCGACCAGTTGCATAAAATAGTTTACATCTATAAACCTTTACCCAGGTTTCGGCAAAATTAATTTTGCCTTCTTCAGAAGGATACAATAAAGCTCACATTAAAAAAGTTGTTAAAATGTGGCTGACTCCATGTCAATAGATTAAAATTTTAAAATTTAAAACAAAGTCACATTATACAATTTTGGAGCATGTCCACACACAGGTCAAGTGATTCCAATAGTGGAAGCTAAAGGCTTTGTTCTAAGAACCAACCATGTGGAACAGATATCACTCACTCAAGGAAACGATAAGGAATATTTTACATGCACCGTACAAAAATGAACATATCGTCTGTTAGAAATCGGGCCCCACAAAACTAGAAAGAATTTACACAGAATCCGTATACCGCCACATAATCACAAAATGTTTGAATATACCAGGCCGTTATCAAAGTGCAACTACTAACACACCGCGTTTATCTGTTGGAAATCACTGGATTAAAAAACTAGAACACATTTCTGCACACGATCGGAAAAAATATTCCAAAAACTGAATCTAAGTTCAAGAATCTAAGTTAAAAATGCTAGACAACGAATCGCTACCATCTTCACAGTCACAAGAGCAGAACCAACCTTACCTCACCACGATCCGAGCACAAAGTGAAGACTGAGCAGCCAGGAGGTGGGAAAGCTACCGGAAACAGGGAAACCCAAGAAAACAGCAGTGGTGTGGAGCTAAGATCGCAAGACTCGCCTTGGGGAGAGCTCATAACCAAAGGGTGGCGAAATTTCTTTGGTTGCATCAGCAGCAGGGGTTAGTAACGACTAACTATCAACTCTGAGCCAGAGAGAACCATGCAAAGCGAGCTATTACTACCTAAATTCAGACAGCCATTACATTCTCGCATATCTACTTAAAAGTAAAACAAGTACACATTCTCACAGGGACACTGGCGTATTGGAGAAGCCGTACTTATTGCCACATTCATAACAACAATAATAAATTATTACAATAACAAAATCCTATCAATATTAATTAACATTTTAGAAACTAATATTTTAAAACACGAAATAAAAATGCCATTCCTCATGCCTCGAAAAGAGTAGGGTTGTAGTTTTAACAAAAAGCTAATCTAGCAACATCAAATAAAAAACAATTTTATAAATAATATGTGGAAGACTACAGACGATCGTCTTTCATCACCCCTTCGTTAATTGAAAATTTTGATGTAGGCTGAGGTAATTATATTGGCCGAGGCCTTCCTCTCCTCACGGATATTCCACTTTGGCCCCCTGGTCATCACCACTGACCAGGGCCGGCAGTTTGAATCCCTACTTTTCTCCAACCTTTGCCACCTCTATGGCATCTCAAGAACCCACACCGCCGCTTAACACCCGCAGAGCAACGGGTTGGTCCAGTGCTGGCGTCAGACTCTTAAGACCTGCCTCCAGTGCCACGATTCCTTGTGGACTGAGGCCCTTCCCTCGGTGTTGTTGGGCCTTCTCCCCGGTGAACTTGCATCACCTTCCCCTCTCCCAGCGACCTCGGAGCTTCCTTCGCCAGTGGACCGCATCCGATTGTACTGCACCTCACTCCTGTCTCCTGCACCCTCCAACTACACACCTCCTCCTCTCCATCTTCCTAAAGACCTCCTTTCGAGGTCTTTCGTCGCGCTCTGTGATGACATGGTTCGGCTCCCTCTCTCCCCTCCTTATTCCTGCCGCCATCCTGACCTCCAGCGGTCCCAAAATACCTTCACCCCCTGGCTCCACAGCAGGCCGGTGATGGTGTCTGTCGACCAGGTTAAGCCCTCTATGTGGAGCAGGCCTCCTCTTCTCATCCGGGGCTTCCTGTCCCACATCTGTGGCGTCGCCCCTATGTTGACAAGCTGATCATCCTCCCCTGCCCTCTCTCCCACTCCTGCACCAAACAGTTCGAGCTCTCTGCAACTTGCTTCCTTGCCCACTCATGATTCGTCCCGCGATCCCACATGCTCCTGATCGAGCACTCCTCTGCGGAACCTTCCTCTCTCACATCACGCTACCCCCCCTTCCTCTCCTTTCCATGGTCCCCTCCCTCATACCCCAGTTTTCGAGTAAGAGGTTACCATTCCTGCATCCCTCTCACTGGACTTGTCGGTTCTGGCTCACGGCGACACACTTTTCATTGCTTGTGCGCACTTAGGCTATCTGACGGCCCTGGACAGGGTCGCCTCGACCTCGTTTATTGCGTCATCTCCCCCTCCCGCCCCCTGCGACTTATCAGAGGCCAAAGCCTTCCTCCTCCCCTCGGGCTCAGTACGATTCATCTTCCCTGTCCCCCAACCCCTCCCCCCCCCTTCCCCAGCGGTTAGAGCGCCCGTGCGGCTTGCCTGCCCATCTGCAGGACTTCCAGCTGGTGCGCCCCACTGTTCGTCGGTCGCTCCCTCCATCGCCTCAGCCAAGATACGTCCAGGAGCTGACCATAGTGCATCTCAGCCACTCCTTTGGGCCATCTGCATTCGCTCCGCCAACCCTTCCTCCAACCCCTCATCAACAAGAGTACTCTGTACTGGTGGGGGAGGGGGCGGGGCTGTGTGGCGACGTCAGTAAATCGATATGGACAGAAACGCTTAACTTTATATCTTTCATGGCATGTTCTTTAGGGCGGACAGCAGCAACAGGCTGCTCTGCCATTTTCAAAATTCAGTCTGAGCTTGTTCTTCGTAGTGTTAACATCAATAAATGTTTGTTCCTTCTATAACCAGTGTTTTATGTGGGTACGACCTCCTATTCCCACAGGTTTATAGACCGAGGTGAAAGATATTGAACATATGTAAGCCTGCAGGGTTGCCACATCTTGGAAAGAAAATGAGTCTCATTTCTTTATTGTCTCACATCGTGTACATGGTGAGTACTGTGTACAAGAGTGCATTCATCCAAGCACACTGCAGTCAGTACTCACACAGTCTGGGATGAGATAGGTACAACTCTCTTTCACATTTTGTGTTTGGGAGCAAACGGTGACCAACGGGCAGTATGTACAAATATTTTAGGACTTGTTCTTATGCTATCATTGCAACACAAAGGCAATGTGTTCTCCTGAGAAAATCATTCTCACCCACGCACTGTGTGTCAAACTCGACGTCCTCGCCAGGTGTGCAGTACGTTACCTGGCCGGCGCCATCTCGGGAGTCGACAGGATGATGGCTCACACAGGGAACTAGTCAAGTGACAACTAACACATAAGTATGTGAACAGGTCGAGCTGGCGTGGAATACTGAATTTGCCATCTGTATGATAGAACAGGTGCGAGAATCAGAGGCCGGATTGTCGCCTGAGCATCAGTTTCAGCAGCAGTACATCGTCCTGTGTGTGCAGACCGCCGCCACTGTTTCAGCTGGAGGGCGTGCTGCGCGGGCCGCCCGGGCCCCCCGGCGTCTGCTCGTGCAACGCGTCGTCGCTGCTGGACAGCCTGCCGCTCGCCATACCGGGGCCGCCGGGAGCGCCGGGAGTCGACGGCAACGTGGGGCCGCCGGGAGCCTCCGTGAGTACTGCGCCTGCGCGCGCCACCACTGCTGCCGCTGCCACTGCCGCCCACCTCCAGCGCTACACAGCTTCCTAGGGCTATCTGTATACCTGCTTCTACGTTGCAGTCCATAGTCCCATCGAGTCCCCTTTCCAGCAAATGCCACGTGATCCAAGTCCCAGTTCGCACAGATATGGCACGGCATGGATGTCTAGCGGGAATGCGGCGCTGTCACGTACCACCCCAGTGTTAACAAATGCAGCATCTCAGTTGTACGGAGGTGGTGTGGCCTCCGTGTTAACAAATGTGGCAGCCCTGTTCACACAGATGTGGCGCTTAGGGGACACCACACTATTCACAAATGCAGCAGCTGAGTACAAACATAGCTGCGGCTGAGCACATTGAGGCCATTCCCATTCGGGGGTTCAAATCCCCGCCTTGGGCATGGATGTTTGTGCCGTCTTTAGTATAAGCTAGTTCATAAGTACTTAGGAAGTTTAGTGACCGCACAGTTAAGTCCCATAAGCTTTACAAACATTTGAACATTTTAGCACAAAAAGAGGTGGTGCGGTGAAATCACACTGTCACGCTCCATCTTCGTGTTAACAATTGTGGCAGCTCAGTTCACAGAGAGGTAGTGTAGCCTCCATGTAAACAAATGTGGCAGCAGGTCAATTCACACTGAGAGGGATATTGTGCTTGCAGTTCATGTCATGCCTATATATCAACACGACTGGCACACATAAGGGCACATGGAGGATACATCGAAGTGGTGACGTGCTCGAGTTATACTAACATCCATGCCCAAAGGGGGATTCGAGCCCCCGACGGGGGCCTTGCGCATCGTAGCTCAGTGCCTCAATGCGCTCGGCCGGTCTGCCGCAGCTCGGTTATCTGCGTTTTCCCTAAATCACTGGTTTACCGGAATGGTGCCTTTCAAAGGCCAAAGCCTATTTCGTTCCCCATCCTTGGCAAAATGCAATGACAGGACGTTACACCTTACTCTTCTTTCCTTCCCTCCTTATTATCAAGAGAGGAATGAGGAAATTCTATGGTAGTTTCCACACCCCAATGACTGGTAGATTGGAGTATCAAGATAGTACAAAATCCATTCTATCCAAAGTGCACCAGCTGGCCTACCAGAATACCTATTTTCTGTTCCTATCATTGGAAAGATTTGATCAGCAATATTCCAGAAAGACTCTTAAGTGATACTATTGCCCACCTGTCAGTATCTCACGTGATGACTATTAATGCCATGCCTCTACATCGCCATACACGTATTTTACGTCATTTCGTTCACCAGAAAAGCATGACAGAATTTTACAATATATCAATACGAAATAATACCTACCTCCATGAACTGTATTTACTCGTAGCCTACTTAATTACAATCTGACAGGGAACAGTGCCAAATTTCTTCTTGATGGTGAGAGAGGCGGCTTGCCTTGGGAGGAGGGGCCCGCTGGGGACCACCCTCTGTTGCGTGGTTGGCGGCCCAAGAGATGCGCCTCCCCAGATGTGCCCAGTGGGGCTGATGTCAGGCACTCTGGGAGGCCGTGCGAGCATTTCCTAGTCCTTGGGGTAGTGCCCCTTAAACCACCATCCCAAGAGACGGATCGATGACACAGTGCATTGCCTTGCTGATGCGACACGTTCCTGCAAGTTGCACAAACGAACAAATTGTTGCTCTTATCAGATAGTCAATTTTTGTATCATTTCCCAGTCGCTGCTGCACCTGAGTCTCCATTCACTACCCTTTAAATATGATCACATGGCAAAGTACCCACAATGTGCTTGAACAATGCCGTTTCACAAGCAATTTGTCACTTCATGTAGCCTTCAACGAAATTCTACTCTGATCTCAGGAATATAATAACGTGTTCCACACTCCATGCATCGAGATGACCGTGTTACCATGCTTCCTAGGTCCCATGACAGAATTCGTGCGCTCTGTTTAGCGTACCGTATTCTTTAGCTTGCCCATCATCAGGTAGCAGCACAATCAGAGGAATTCAATCTTATGCATTTCCCCTAGATAACCTGAAAAAATCGAAATTCAATCACCACACGAAGATCTAAAATTATGCAAACACTATATAACTTAAACAGTTCGAGAAGTGATTACAAACTGCTGATGCTCACGTTCAAACTTTTAGGGTCTTCCTGGTCCAACTGGAGAGAGAGGAGCACCAGGGCCACGAGGAGACAAGGGGGAGAGAGGGGACCCTGGACCACAGGGCCCGGAGGGCATCCAGGGCCAGAAGGGTGAGTACTGCTGCACGCGGGGAGGGCCTCTCAAGGTGAGGGTGTGTGCGGGCCACTCCTCAGCGCAGAAGGGTGGCTATCGCTGCAACGTTGCTTCCTGGAACCATAAGAGCATGCAGGGGCACAACAGGTCTGATTACCAATCTAAACTGGTACTTACAGAGATCGGAGAGTAACCGAGACCGGAACGTTGAGTACCGTCCCCATATGTTGATCAATAGTCATTTTCTAGTTTTCATAATGTACTGGAGCTACTACTGCAGTACTGTTCGTGATAATTATAGCACCCAAACATGAAGTAGCTAAAGAATAAAAGTTATATTAAGAGTACGCACGGAACTGCTTGCCCATTATTTTAATTCGAAAACTATACAAGAATAGTGTGCTGAGGAGAATCGTGGATGTTTGGATTACAGCCTAGTGTTCGAAGTCTAAAATCTGTGATGCAATGGATTGTTGATCGTATTATGTATGCTGGAATAAGGCGTTCTGCTCCACGTCAATGACAACATACTGCGTGATAAGCAACGCAATGATCGAGAGCGTGGTTCACCTCAGTGCATTGATCTCTATACTACCTGGATGTTGAACCACAGAATAGGGAGTATACAGAAGGGAAAGCTGGAGGCGGCGCCTTTGATCTGTATGTTACCAAGCGTTGCGCTCGACGCCATATTGAAAATCAGTAAACTCGGAACTATAGCCACTTAGTACTTCGGCTGTAAGTGGACTTTTTCCGAACTGCAGCTAATCTCACCGACTTTTACGAAAGGAAACGGCTTTTCATTATGCTCTCCTCTATTTTGCGCCCTGTTCTTGCACCTAATTGTAACCCAACGAAAAAAAAGTAGGCCTAAATTTTAATACAACTGCGAAAATGTATGATGGAATCAGTGATCGTTTTATTTGGTGCTTATTTCCAGAAAAATCCCGAGTAACGCGAAGTTACGTTTGGGAAATAAGTTATAAACAAGAAAGTGACTTTACAACTGCCAAGTTTTATTTGACACGAATAAATTTGCACAATTCAGACTTAGCAGTACAGCGCTATTACACAGAAGTAATGATGTCTGGGCATATATAAAACTGTCAAATTACACACAAATGAAGGACGGGTAGCGGAAACATAAAACTACATAACACACTTAATCTGTACTTGTCGTATTGTGGCACACATTGTTTCAGTTATAGCAAAGGAAAAAGTGTTCATCATTTTCCTCTTAGTCTTTCTTGTCAATATGCATTTACTAGAACATTACACACCATTTGTACCTCACCGATGGGTCACTTTTATCACTTTGAATTTTTTTTCAATTTTGGTTTTATATTTCAAGTCTCTGTGAACCTCAAGAAATATAAAATTCTAACTCTGACAAAAAGTTTTACTAAATATTGGATAATATATTTTTAAGTAAATCAGCTCTCCTTGAATTCACAGTCCGTTTCTTAGCACTGGAAATAAATATTGCCTTTAAAACATACCTATATGTTATGATGTAGTTGTGTTTGAATGTTGGAAAAGTTGTATTTGCTTTAAGAGGATAATTAATTTACTGATCGGAGAATGGCATATAGAAACATATGTCAACCATAGAGCAGGAACAGCATAAAATAATTATTCCCCTTAATATATTTGTTCCAGTATCCGAAGAGCATTCGTTGCCAACATTAGCACACTACGCCTCCATTGCCGTAAGTAAAATTTTACCTGCCTAAGCAGCGTAGAACAAGGGGAGGAGGCAGGATGAGTGTCATCGATTTGACTGGTTCAGTTTTACTTACGGCAGTAGAGGAGTAATGTTTCAATGTTGGCAACATAATGTTCTTTTTACGAGGACAATTACTTTACCGACCAGAGAAAGGTAGACACAAGAAACTGCCATCCATAGAGCAAGAACAGCAAGATTATTCCCCTTATTCCATTTGTTTGAATATCTTAACAAGGGGAAGTCGGCAATCGGGACCCGCCGATTTCGCCCAAGTTACTTGTGTAGGAGGTGGGTCTCCACATAACGTGCCTGACATATTTCGCCTGAGTGGGCCTTAGGAAAGGAGGAAATGCGCTCGAAAGTTTTTTCCAATAGCACTGTACATGTTATTCAGCGCCCTGTTCGTGAATAAACGGTGTAGCGTAATGAAGGAAAAAAAAAAAAAAAATAGGAAGCTCCTGGGATTGATCCTAGGGCGCCTGCTGCCCAAGTAATGCGCTTGCCCATTACGCTACGCCGTTAGTCACGAACAGATAGCTAAATAAGATGTACAGTACTATTGGAAAAACTTTCGAGAGCATTTTCTCCTTTCCTAAGGCCCACTCAGGCGAAATATTTCAGGCACGTTATAGGGAGACCAATCTCCTTCTACACACGCACTTTTAATAATTATGCACACATTGCTCTCATTCGAAACTGATAGAATTTAACTTTTACCACACATATAGCGACGTTCACTAACCGTTCAACATCTTTTGGGAAGGTGAAGAATCTTATAGCCTTATTTGTATTGGAATTATTGCGGCAATTAGGTGCTGAACACCATCGGCCGCCTTTACTTTTATTGCTGCTCGTAATAAAAACGGAACAGGTACACCTACTGACGCACTGTTCTTTCTTTTCATTGCACCAAATACTAGTTTACTTTTATGCGATTCAGGCAGCTAAAATACACAATTAACAAACAAAGACTGCGCATTACCACGCGACAGAGTAGGGAGTGACCACACGTTTACTGCTTTTCAAGATGGCCGATTCCGCGCATGCGCACTAAATTTTGGACGACAGACTGCAGCGGGAGTTTCCTTTCTGTATACTCCTTATTCTGTGGTTGAACTTAAGCTGTCTGAGCGCGCCAGCCACAGATGTTCATATTTCGTTTCTTGCCAAATTCAAATATGGCTGCTATGAAGTATTACAAGAAAACGAGAAGAAAATACGTTTGATTACGCTTCCATATTAGCCTGTTACATCGCGTATTGACATAAATTTCAAATCAAGAGGTAAGCAAACAGTTATTTGTCACGTAATAACTAGTAGAAATTAGTATGCCAAATTTAAACATGGCGGATAATGCGAAAACCTTTGGAAAACATCTGAATGTGCAGGCACGCTGTAGTTCTATGCTCAGTAGAGATGGTATAATTGAAACATCTGACGGTTTCGAAACTAATGAAACCGTACCATCTGTGGTTTCGAAACACTGTTTCGAAACCATGAAGCAATGTATGTTTTATCCTGAAATCTTCGTTCTAGGAGGGCAATATTTTTCACTGTGTGACAAGAACCTGTCAACCATGGAGTATATATTTACTTCTTGGTCTGTATGAAACATGTTCATAAAGATTTTCTCCCATGTTGTTGATGTTGCCAACATAGTCACACGAGGCCGCCGGTACCCCGCTAGGAACTCACAAACTGCAATACGGTACGCATATTACAGTGATGGACCATAAATGCTACTTTCTATACATACTAAATAAATTATAGGGAATAAAGAGCACACTAAATAATCACAAATAATACTATGGAATTACAAAAATGATAAAATAAGAGACAAGTTCACCACTTCAACGTCTTGAACGTTACACCACCGCCGCAATTCCTTTAACATGACAGTCGAAAAATTATAACGATTGGAGGTAACATCGTTTTTACTCGTAAAAAACTAACTCTTTAACACGAGATTAAATATGCGATGTACCATTGTTGGTATTAAAATGTTATTTCAGGCTTCATGTTGTATCTTATTTTTTAAAAAAATGTAGTTTCTGTAGAGTTTTTAATATGGTAGATAAACCTAGAATTTAAGTGGTTATTTCAATGCAAATAGTGAACGTTGTTTTATTGTTCTTTTACATTTATAAAGCAGACTTTATGTCATTTCGGAATACAGCAGTCTCTTGCAAACGAATCTTGATTTCAGTAATTATAAGCTGCAGACTCACGAGTGTCAACTACTATTTGACACTCACTTCAGTAAAATGAAACACCACATTTCGATTCCATTAGTCTGTTCCGCCTTTCTGCATTAGTGGTTTGAAACACCGGTGTTGTGAAACCGACACGAAACCGTGAAACCGACAGGAAGAAACGGTTCACAATCGCCCGCGGATGTGATCCGAAACAGAACGGAATGAAACCGCATGGTTTCGAAACCGTGAAAGATGCCGCTTTTGAAACACTGAAACTGTTGTGTGTATCGAAACCTGGTTTCGAAACCATGAAACCGTAGCCAACTCTAATGCTCAGATACCAGAGTTATACATCTACTTATAGAGATCAATGCCTCAGTGTCTGTTGGTACTGTTCGTTGTATCATCGTCAAAAGTCATCTATCGAAGACAATCAGCTTGATCCCTTCACATCCGAAGAACAATTAACTCGATACCACACCAACCTTTATTAACACGAAATTATAGTTACATGGAACGCAAGACTACATTTGTAACTGTCCCTCAGAGAAGAGTGATGACGCCCTTCCTGCGCATTTCATACCCTAATCACTTGACAAATCTTTTAGTGCCGCCCTTTTCTTGAAACCATAACGACTGCAGTACGTGCTGTATCGTCAGAGTTTTTATAGTTTGTCGGGCGAGCCATCGCTATGAAAAAGGTAAGAAAGCCTCTGCAGATGTTGATCCACCAGATCAACTACGCCGGCGTTCGACTTCTTTAAATTGATTTTGGTGTGGTGGTAATTCGTCGTGGATGAAAAGGCTCTAAATTTTACTTAGCTTGCCTGTATGAAATGTAGGTTGGTACGCCTGATAATCTTTCGTAATAAAATATTGTCTCTTATTTAACTTCATGCACTGCGTCGTATTTATCTTTTTTCTGAGCCTATTTGTTAATTTAAGACTTTTGTAGTGATTGAACATGAAGATTCTTTTTCTCATGGGCTTCTAATTTGATAAGATAATAAGTCCCGATACTTCATTTCTGTCGAAGCCAGTTACAAAAGAAATAGTTTATGCATAATATTATCATGGGATTGACCTTGCAGATTAGATTCTAGGTAAAGTTTCTTTCACTACGTAGCTGACAAATTATTCTTCCACATACATTTAGCGATCTATTGAACGTCAAAGTTATTCTCTATAGCCACTTTCGACAATAATCACAAATGCGATGAAGGGTTCTAATTACTGAATGAGTTTAAAACAATTTAAAATCTCACTCGTTTCTATATTCTTCAAAATAAAACAATTTACAATAAATGCACTCGGGGAGAGCTGAACTCCAATGGAGCTAAACTTACACAGAGCTAAACTTACCGAGACAGAGTAACCCAACTGCCGATATTATTTATACCAATATTCTGACAAAAGATTACCGTAATTGAACGTGTTTTGACTATCTACTTCTATGGCCTATATTACTCTGATTTACATAGTTGATAATTGATTTCTGTAAATTTTAGAAAAAATACGTATTTTTTGCCTCGTAAAAATAATGAAATATTTACAAATGACGGAAAATGGCGATGTAGTGTTTCACCGCCGCCATGGCTGTCTTTCAAGTTAGTCTGCATTGACGGAAATCAGTAACAAAATACAATCAGAAATGTACGATCTGCGCTGTTGTAGTTGTAAATTGTAATATTGAATCAAGATCGCTTTTACATTCCAAAATATCTCAAAATTAATTGTTTGTTATGGTTCTCTTAAGAGAATCATATTTACCGGGGTAGGAAAATTACACGGACGAAATTCCACTGGAATAAAAATAAATGTAACAGGCGGTATGTCCCTTATTCATATTATTTCACATTTTCTTTTATTCTCGTGGAAAGCGTCACCTGATAATGTTTTATGAAGATCTGAAAATAACCATCAATTGTTAAAATTAATCTTCATCTGGGTAACTGTGTAATCTGGACAAATAAAATTCTCGTAAGAAAACCTTAGTAGATCAGTCAACACTTGGCGATTTTAAAAATGCAACCAGTTGCTTTTATGGATGTTTTTATTTCATAACTAGTTTTCAAGCCACTGCATGCTCATCACCGGTGGGTACGTTACATGAACACTTATTATCTTCCACCAAGTGTAGGTTTACGCTGTCATGGTGGTTTGTCTTATTATTATAGGCATAAGTGTAACCGTATTGTGCATTGGGCACTGACGTTTTTCACACATGGCAGCATTTTTACCACATTTGGCGTCACAAATTCACAAAATATACAAACTTCATAAGATTACAAAATGTTTAAAAAATGGACACCTTGTTTTAAATGTGCAGAAGGGTAATATTGTGTTTTTTGGACACTACAGAAAGTTTGTAGCCGATGGGGAGAATATCAGTTATTCATCAAAGGAATCGGACTTTTAGTGGGAATGTGGAATGGAATGATCACTTAAGAGTCAGACGGCAGCCTAGGGTTAACTTGCCAGGGTACACTCGAACATGCAGGAGGCTGCTTGCAGTACACCCGTTCATATGGAGAGTGGGGGGACGAACTCGTACAAAACAGGATTAACAAGGAATGCGGAATAAGAAAATTAAGATAGGCGGTGTCTTTCGACAAAGGACTGTTTGATGCATGGTTTAACCTCAACTGGCAGATTCCTGCCTTATTTCAGAACATAGAGACCAGCACTAAGTGAACAGTCTAGAACACCGCCGCCATGTTGTTGTGGTCTTCAGCCTGAGGACTGGTTTGGTGCAGCGCTCCACGTGTACAAAACTCTTCATCTGCGACAACCGACATCCATTTGAACCCGTCTACTGCTCGTTCCTTGGGTTTCCACTGCGATTTTTATGCCCCCCTCCCCACAGTTTCCCCTTCCGACAGATTTACCCCTAATACTAAATTAGTTATCCTTTGATGCCTCGGAATATGTTCCACAAATCGATCCCTTCTTTTAGTCAAGTTATCCCATAACTTTCTTTTCAGTGCTTCCTCATCTACCCATCTAATCTTCAGCATTCTTTTGTAGTACCACATTTCAAAATCTTTTTTTCCTACCTGAGTTGCTTATCCACATTTCACTTCTTTGTATCGCTACACTTCAGAAAAAATACCTTTAGAAATGTCTTGCTTACACTTAAATTGATATTCGATGTTGGCAATGTCTCTTCTTCAGATATGCTTTTTTTTTTCAATTCCCGTTACGCCTTTTATAACTTCTTTACATAAGAACGGAATAACTTGCAGAATGAGACGTCGTGGAAGATTAGTTTCGATTCGGGAGAAATGTTGTAACACATGAGACAATACACACATTATGACTTATCTTACAACGTAGGTTAAGGAAAGGCAAACCTACGTTACGATATTTGTAGATTTAAAGAAGACTTCTGTAATGTTGACTGGAATACACTCTTTAAAATTGTGAAGTTATCAGGGGTAAAATATAGAGAACGGAAAGTTATATACAACTTGTGCAGGAACCAAGATAGCTGTTGTGAGAGTCGAATCACACGAAAGGGACGTAGTGGTGCGGAAGGGTATGGTATTCAGTCTGTACACTGAGCAGTCTGTAAATGGATGCAAGGGGAAATTTAGAGAACGAATTAAACTTCACGGAGAAGCAATAAAAAGTTTGCGGTTTGCCGATAAAGGTAAAAAAGTGCAGGATGGGTATGGGAAGAAAAGTATTCATTACGAAGACAAATCTGTTCACAATTAATATTAATTTAAACGTTCGGAAGTCCTTTCTCAAGGTATATGTCTGTAGTGTAGCACTGCACAAGAGTTAAATGAGTAATAGCAGCCGGCCGCGGTGGCCGAGGGGACTGATGCGCGCAAGTCACGGTCTGCACGGCCACTACGGTCGGGGGTTCGAATCCCCCCTCGGGCATGGTTATTTGTGTCGTCCTTAGTGTTAGCTAGTTCATAAGTAGTTTGTAAGTTTAGGGACTGCTGACCCCATAGTTAAGTCCCATAAGCTATACAAATATTTGAACATTTTTGAGTAATCGCATAACTAATGAGGAAGTACTGAACTGAATTGTGGAGGAAAGAAAAACGTGGCATATAAGGCTATTGCCAAAAAGAAGGGATCGATTGATAGGGCACATTGTAAGACATCAAACGTTTAGCATCGGAGGAAAGTGACTACAGCAAAAGTCACGGAGGTAAACGGAGAGATAAATAAGGTAAGCAGGTTCAAAATCACGTACATTGCCGCTCTTGTTCAGATATGAAGAGCATTGCACATTGTAGGGTAGCATGGAGAGCTGCATCATACCAGACTTTGGACTGAAGACCAAACAACGAAAAATCGTCTCTACTTCAGTCATCATAAGTCATTTTACTGCCCCCATTTTCTCATAAACTACTTTTATGGTCTCCTTTCCTACATAAATTCATTTCGCAACCCCTGATTTAATTCGGTTTCACTGCAATATCCTCGTCTTCCTCTTGTTGATGTTTATTTCGTAATCTCCTTTCAGGACACTGTGCATACCGTTCAGTTTTTCATCCAGATCCTTTACAGGCTGTAACATCGCAAGTATTTATTTCATCTCCCGCATTTTTCTCTCACAAACAGACCACTTTGAACATGAGGGTGGAACTGCGAAATATATATCTACCACACGATCAGACTACCGTTAATAGAATGCTTCCATTCCTTTAAATTAGTGCTAAATGCTGGAGGGATTTGAATCACCAACGTTAGCATGTCACCTAAAGCTCCCAGAGTCTACCCCATGGCCTCCTACTGCAGGCGTCCTTGGTGTTTGGTTCCAGGTGAGCCGGGCCGCGACGGCATGCCCGGGATTCCCGGAAACCCTGGTCCGCCGGGCCCTCCAGGGAACCCCGAGTTCTCCAGCTTTGATGTAAGTTGCGCAGGCGTGTGTGAAAATACAGCAGACATTAAAGCGCCTAGTCATGTTTCATGTAGCTCATTTGTCTTTCTTCTCGCACGCTGCATTTCAGCCAAGTTGGAAACCGAGAGCAGTATTCAAGGTAAGATGTGTGAACAAGTCTTGATGTCAATGGATTAACTTTTATTTGTATTAATTCTGCCTCCTACTATTGTTGTTGGCTATCTCATTTTCCATATGCTCTACGTCTCCATCAAACCGACTCAATACTAAAGTCGAAATGGATTCTACGTTGGAACAAACCATCTCTCTTTGATGACCAAGTCGGGTTACTGCTGTCCAAATTTCCCTGAAATTAATGGAACAAGAGACACTTGTACAAATGTCAATTTCCGAACAAAATAACCAAACGTACACACAGAGTTATCAATCACTGAAATGTTCTGTGTAAGGTAATTTGATATTCGATGGCTACTTACGTTTTAGAAGTGTTAAACGTAGTACCGTCTGCTAGTAACCGGAAACCTTTGCCGCGCGGGAGTAGCCGAGCGGTCTGGAGCGCCACGTTGTGGATCGCGCGGCCTTCCGCGTCGCAGTTTCGAATCCTCCCTCGGGCATGGATATTTGTGCTGTCTTTTGTATGAGGTAGTTCATAAGTAGTTTGTCAGTTTAGGGATTGATGACCCCTCAGTCAAGTCCCATAAGCTTTACGAATATTTGGACGTTTGAAACAATTCAATCGATTCAGCTAATACCTGCATCCTTCTAGCCACAAGGCAACAGCAATTTATTCTCTCGATCTTCTATGCGCTCGATTTAAGTTGATCCTTTGGACGGAAGGCTAGCACGGCCGAGAATTTTGTGACTTAATGTACCGGTAAAACTAACTAAACCCGGCGTTGCTGCGCTGGGTATCGGATTTTAGAATTTATTGATATTTATGGTACGTGAATTCAGAACTTAAATAACAATCAGCCAAATTCATTCGACGCAACTCTAAAAAATTCTCGAGTAAATCGGCTTTATGGTTTGCTTTGCAAGTAAGCGTATCATTTGCCAAAGTTATCACACGAAATCACTGGACCAGCGATCTATATGCGCTGGACGGGAAGTAAAATTTTATAAGTAGGCTGTATACGATTTTGTTACAAGTAAGTACAATCTGTGGTACGCTATAAACAGCAGAGAGATTTGATGATTCTTGGCCTTACTGTGCCAAGTGCCGATACTGTAGCTGTAGGGTTCCCAGATATCAGTTTTCAGAAAATAAACAAAAGAAGCAACAAGAAAACGTTGTAACGGTATAATTCTAATGTGAAATTGTTAGAAACCGAATTACGGTGCATTATTGCATACGTACAGTAACGCTTTTCACTGGCTCCCAGACTATTTCACGATGATTGCCTCCTTAATTATTTCAGCTGGTCTGAAATCGTAACTTGAACTAGACGGGCAGTGACACAAAGGAGAACCGTCTATAAAATAACACATTGTTGGGAGAAAGATTAAGTTCTCTAGAGTTTGCGATTGAGAGAGCGCAAAGAGTTCCATTACCTCACTTTCACGTTAAAAAAGTTGTATAGCGAAAATAAATACTGTAAATAAATAAGTCATCTGTTTAGACAATTATTACTGTACTTCACGCACCAGTTGTCAACAATAAAATATATATGTCAACACGACATGTTTCGGGACGACAGTGTCCCATTATCAATTTCATAAAACTTATCTGCTGCTAGGAAGCATTGTTAAACACCATATCTGTGTATGTACATTGTCAAAAATAAAACTTTGCACAGTACCCAGAGATGCCAACTTAGCCATTTTAGGTTCGTTCCTGCAGCTGCCAGACTGCTTGACGCGCATGCGCAACGCTGAAATTGTGTTCCAGCAGCGCCTTCTCCTCTTCCTGGCTACTTGGAGTAGAGATGGGCAAAACCGAGAACTTTCATGAATCGAGAACTCTGTCCTCGAGAATCAAAAGGAATCGATTACCAAACCGAGAACTAAGAAAAATTAGGTGCCTAGGCAAATATACTAGATGCCAGTATTAACGCCCTGGACGAGTTCTGATTCTGAAATAAGCGTTCTCAACATTTACTTAAAAAACATGGTTTGGAAATCAAGTGAGCAAAATTTCATATAGATCGGAAAGAAACTATAGATTTTGTGAAACTCCTTTGGTAAAGTACCTTCCGCCATGTACCATATAAAATTTTACGTAGAAGGGACCTTCCAATTGTTCTGATAGTCAACCATACAAAATTTTATGAAAATCAAAAAACCTGTAGATTTTGTCGAGTCTGAGCTAAAGTACCCTCCGCCATGTGCCTTAATTCGCAAGATCCTTTTTCGGCTGATGTAGTCTACGTATAAACAACACACCTCCCTAATTTCAGCTTCATAGGTGAAGTAGTTTTCGTGATTCCGTGTTCAGTGAGTGAGTGAGTCAGTGAGTAATCATTCGCTTTTACACATACAGAGATAAGAAACATTTGGGTGACATAATAGACACTCAGAGATTTGTTTGACAAATGAGGATATTAGTGACAATGCCTGGATATAATAAAAGATAGCAGCCGCAAGACTGAAACAAATACAGCAAAACCGAAAATTTTCGTTTCACTTTACTCAACAGAAACAAATACCATAACCGAAAACCCATAAACGAGAACCATGAAGCGAGAGCTGAAAAGCGAGACCCGAAAACCGAGACCTTAGAAGCGAGAACTGAGTAGCGAGATCTCAAGCGAGAACTAAGAATCGAGTTCTAAGAAACGAGTACTGAAAAGCGAGAACTAAAAAACGAGAACTAAGAAGCGAGTTCTGAGAAGCGAGAACTGAGAACTCTTATTTGGTAATCGTCATACAAACATGTTAAACTTTAATTATTTTTTCATTACGAGTATAATAACGAAGATCGGGTACAGTGTTATAAATATAGTTAAAGAGAAATGAGGAATATAAATAATGATTGCAACAAACACAAATATAAAATGAAAACAGGGCTTAAATTATAATCTCACAGACAAATATTCCAGATAAATAAAGAACGATAAGAAGCACAAATGAGCGGAAATAAAAAGTTTCTATGCTGATTGAAATGATGTAGCGAAGAATTAAAATTAAAATAGGTTACGTTAAACCACTCATTTCAATAAAACTAATGATTGATCATGTTTGAAAAAAAGATTTTAAAGTAGTTCTAATAATAATTTAAAAATCTTATTTGCACGGTCAGGATTCGAACCCTTGCCCTACAGGATAGCAGCATAATGATTTAACCCACTGCACCACACGATCACGGGCACAGAGAACAACCTGTGTGGCTTATGCTACAAAACATAACTAAATGTTACATTACTTCTTAATATGTAAACGGTAGGAGAATAAATGTTTATATCGACAATTTCCTAACACTAAAAAGCGAATACTGAAAACCGAGAACCGACTCAGGTTCTCGAGAACTCTTTGGAATCGAGAACTTTGCATTCTCAGTACTCGGTTTGCCCATCACTAACTTGGAGTGTGGCTGTTTGGTGTTCCAGCAGTTGCCGGAAGCAGCCAGACGTTACCCGGAAAATTATTTCAGGCGCGGTCAAGCTGCCAAGTTGCGCATGAGCAGAAAGGTGTGAGATAGAGAGGGGGGGAGTCATCACGTGATACGTATGTGTTTGTAACGTGTTTTTTGATTATTTCGAAGTCACTGCAATCCCACATGAGATCAGATATTTCTCGTTTACAGTTCTTCGTTATTAGGAAGGAAAGTATTTCAATTATTTCTTTAAACTCACCTTCGCCTGCAGCCAGGAACAGTGCAAAAAGCGTTCCAGCAGTGAAAGTATCAAACAAGGGTTTTTACGTCATAGTAGCTGCGCATGCGCAGTAATATCTGTTTCTTAGAGATTGCAATTAGTCGTCTGGCAGCTGCTGGAACAAACCTTTTATGGCTAGATCTGGCCATTTTGAAGTGGCGTCTAGCCACTGTTTTTGAAAAAAAGCTACTGCTGGTATTCCTAGCCATTTTGGTGATATTATATAGCCATTTTTATTATTCGATAATTTTCACAACAAAAATGCAAAATTTGAAAAATGTTCAGTCTCTGTTGCAATATTTTATTATCCAATAACGCGTTTCACGCTGTTAGAGCGCGCGCCACGTAACTTGGCGGGTGGACTGGCTCTTCTGCGCAGGTAGCTGTGTAGTGGTGGGGGGACCAGCTGTTACAGCGTAGCCGGACTGTGCGTTAGCCGCGCTCCATTCCATTCCGCAGTCAGCTGCTGACTGCCGCTTAGATTTGAAGTTACGGCCGCATACAAGCGCAAGGAAATGTCAAGCTGCGAGTCTTGAACGCACACGGCTGTACAAAAAGTGTAATGCAGAAAAACAACGCTCGTTTGATTGTTGGGAAAACTGTGGCGCATTCACGAGTATTTACGAGTCTCTTTCTCTTGTACCTATCATGTTTACACGGCAGGGCATAATTTTCTGAGCGGCACAGAAATTCATTTCGTAGCTCAGTCGATTAACACGAAATATCTGTAAATTATATACACAGTTCTTCTAGGGAGATCAGTCTATCCATTATTACTGAAAAACCACATTAGACGTTCACGACAGATTACGAATTCAAAGTAAATTTGTGAAGATAAAAAAGTGATAAATTAGAAACTGACAAACTTTAGATTTTTCCCTTAATTGTATCTTAAAATCTGTATTTTTCGAGGCAGTTATTAAAATACTTTGTCAATGACTTAAGTGACATATCATATGGAATGATGGAATAATTGTATATATTTGGCATTGTACAAGACAAGGAGACTATCTAAAAGTGCCACATTTCAGTCTTCGTACTGATGCCTATCAAGCAAGTGCTTACTGATTAAAGCAACGTATTTCACATTTCCTGATTTATTTTTTGTAAAATTGATTATGTACAGATAAATGAGGAATACTGAAATGTATGCAATAAAGATCAGATGATGGCAACCAAGAACTGTCGAAATCGGCCATCAATAAGAGCTTTTGTAAAACATTTTTGTCTAGCGATTTTCGTACAATTTTTTCAAAATTGAAAATAGATGTCCCACTAGCATAAATAAAACAAAGAGATATTTTACGGTGGAAAGTTCAGGTTGTAATAACAATAAAATAATGAGAATTGCTTGCTACTCACCGCAAAGACGATCGTCGAGGCACAGTCTGGAAACGGCTAATTGTCAACGTTAATTGAGTTCATAACAAAATTGTCAAAGCTGTTGAAGCCGGAAGACAAGCTTTAAACAAAGTCCACAACGAAAGAGTATAAATGAGAACAAAAATATTTTTACAATTCCGTTGCCAGGGAAGCACACATGGTATAAAGTTAGTTAATACACGCCAAACTGCCACAAAATAATTTTTAATGTGGTAATTAGTAGTGGCACACTTAGCCCAAAACATCGTCCTCAGCCTCGGTGTCTTCCTCAGACGAATCAGATTCGTTAAGATTAATTATAAAAGGCTCCATCACCGTGTCTCTGTTAATTTCCTTTTTAAAATCTTCTTCCTGCAGTGTTTCTGAATGTCTGACACAGTCTTCCCATGCAGAAATCGAGATGTTGTTCACTGCTTCATGCGTTAAGTCTTTCGACGTCAGCAATCCGGAAGGTGTTATTTCTTTCTGCGATATGGGCCTTAACTTGCGCCCACACCAGCTCAATGGGGTTGTAATGGCAGTGATAAGGTGGTAATCTAACTACCCGGTGACCATGCTGTCTTGCAAGTTCATCTATCGCGTAAGTGCGGTATTTGGGCTTGTATGCATTTACAAGCATGAGCAATTCTGCCCTGGTTTGTGACGCACTGTGAGGAATTCCATTAGATGTAAGCCACGAAATAATTTCGTCCTTTCTGGTATTTGAAGTAGGAGCTCTGTTCACTTGCACGGAGTGTACACTTGCATTGTCCATAACTATAACAGAATTCTCCGCCAGGTATGGAAGCAGTTGACTTGTAAACCACTGACTGAAGACTGCGTGAGTCATTTCAGAATGGTAGTCTTCTGAATGCTTCGTCTTTGATGACTTAAATATTAATTTGCTTTCAGGTATGAATCCTGTTTCTGCAGAACCAGCGTGAAGCACAATGAGTCGTCTCCCTTTGCCCACAGGAACCTTCAAGCCTCCATCGTCCTCACTTGTCTTCCAGTACATTGGTCTTGAATGGTTCTGGTTCACGTACGTTTCGTCAAGATAATAAATTCGAGATTTTCCTTCTTGTCGAATCTCGTGCATCGTTCTCAGGAACACAGTTCTTGCTGCTACAATGTCACTTCTCTCCAAGAGCAGTTTTCTTCCGTCATTGGTTTTTTTGTATTTGAATCCCATTTCTCTTAATATTCTTAGCATGGTAGATTTGCTACCGTTGAAATTGTCGGCTTCTTTCATGTATGAACAAAGTTTATCTGCCGTAGGATATTCACCTTTACTATACATGTCAAATATTTTTCGCCGTAATACATTTTTGCTGAAATCGTCGAGCTCACTCGCACATTTCTTTCGATATCGGCACTTCCCAGGCGACCTAAAAATAGGTGATCCATTGTCGTCAACAGATGCCTTGGCTTCACTCGCGATTCGTTGAACAGTTCTCAACCCGATACCGCACGCTGCAGCTGTTCGTTCTTGGCACTTGGCAACGCCGGGAGAGGCTTTGTGATCAGCCGCTTCCGACTCCCGTCTAAAGAACTGATACACGCGAAATACTATTTCTCTTGCCTGTTTGTGCAATACAGACTGAGATTTGCTGTTGCCACTCATAGTCAACTGAACGCTCCGAAATAACTCGCAAAAACAACACAACGCAGAATGCCAAAACCAGTTGTCGCTCCGCACAGTACGACACGAACTCGAGCGCGCGCAACGGCTATTGGCCAGCAGGTCAAGAGGCGTGACGTAGGAGGCCTACCTGTGCTTCTGCGCATCCAGACCTCACCCGCCAAGTTATGTGGCGCGCGCTCTAGTGCATCGTCAGACTGGAAAAAGACAAATGTTTTGTTACAGTCCGTGTACCTGGCGGGCAGCGAATCTAATGTGGCTAAGGTGAGTAAATTTGAAAATTCAGACTTACTAGGGCGGAGATGGAGCCACAGAGCTATCTATAGCTGTGTAGGAGGAATCTTAACAATTGTTGTGATTGGGCGCCTGCAAAGAGGTAAACGTACAAAGTACGTAAGGGTTATTTGAACTAGAATGACTAGGGACTAAAGGGGTGCGGTATGGAAATTAATGGAACGCTTTATATGATAAAACTCGCCATAGCAGCAGAGGAGTCGCTGTCGCGGCAGGTCCACGTTTTCAACTGGTAGTATTCTTAATAACTGCGGAACATATGCGAGCGTTAAACAGAGTGGTATGGACTGAGTTACGCCTGCGAGAATGAGCGGTTTCCCAATCGGTAGCTTGGTATTATTAGAGATATTTGTGACGTGGGGGAATGAATATTGTGAAATGAAACATGTTGGTATGAAACAATAATAAATGAATGAAAACGAAATTATTAGAGGCCTGAGGGTGGGGCGGGAGAAAGATGTTGTGAATTGTCAGAATGGGGGTCATTTTGGAAAAAGATGGATAACATGATGTCGTAAAAAGTCTGATTTTTTGTGATGAGTTGTTCGTTGAGACTGTGTTCTGGGGACCGTTTTACAAACTTAGTGATTTCTAATTCTTCAAGAAGTGAAGCCGCTTGGGAAGCCGCTCATTCTCGCAGGCGTAACTCTGCCCATACCGCTCTGTTTAACGGTCGCATTTATGTTCCGTAGTTATTAAGAATACTACCAGTTGTAAACCTGCTGCTATGGTGAGTTTTATCATATAAAAGCGTTCCATTAATTTCCATACCACACCCCTTTAGTCCCTAGTCATTCTAGTTCAAATAACCCTTACGTACTTTGTACGTTTACCTCTTTGCAGGCGCCCAATGACAACAGTTGTTAAGATTCCTCCTACACAGCTATAGATAGCTCTGTGTCTCCATCTCCGCCCAAGTAAGTCTGAATTTTCAAATTTACTCACTTTAGCCACATTAGATTCGCTGCCCGCCAAGTACACGGACTGTAACAAAACATTTGTCTTTTTCCAGTCTGACGATGCGCTAACAGCGCGAAACGCGTTATTGGATAATAAAATATTGCAACAGAGATGTTCCGCATATCGATTCGTTGTTTTGAAACATACAAACAATGGCCAACACTATGTAGTTGCACTTGCTTGGAAACGCTGTACAAGTTACAATAGTGTGGTGTGAAGTGTCTCTTCTTTAACGCGTGGTAACATTGATTGTTGGAAGAATACCGTGTGCTTTACCAGTGTTTTGTGACTGTGATAGTTAATTATCTAGCCATGCCGAAACCGCAGTAAACACAAACTTACAGGAAGGAATGGGAAAATATGTCTGACTTCAAGGAATGGGTACAACCAGTTTCAACAGACAGAACTAAAGCATTTTGCAGGTTTTGCAAAACTGAAATAAGGGCGAAATTCTGATTTAAAGCATCATTTAAATTCTAAAACACACATTTCAGCATGTGCTCCATTTAGCAGCAGGCGTCAAACAAAAATCACTTTTAAACGAGTTGAGGAAATCACTAGTAGTAAAAAGGCCGAAGCAAGATTAGCTTTGTACATTGCAACACATTCCGCAATAATGAATATTGATCATTTGTCACAGTTATGCAATAACACATTTTCTTTGAGTGACAATAAACCAGCTGATCTTCGTCTGCATCGGACAAAATGCAAGGGAATATTTATGAATATATTTGCACCCCACTTCACTGATCTGTTAATGAGAGAGGTTAAAGTGCAGTTTATGCGGCAGCGGCTAGCCTTCGTGCTCGTTAGGTTGGGAACGGCAGAGCAGCCAATCAGAAGTCGCGATGCCGCGGCCAATGAGATTGCGTGTTTCATGACGAGTAAATTTGGCGTCAATTTTGAAGTTTATTCGAGGATATCGGTGCGGTGTTTGTGTGATTGTAATTAATTTTCCATGTATAAGAGAGTTTTAGACAATTGTATTACGGACATAAGTGACCTATTATTAATACACCACAGCAGTCAAACATGTTTTATTTGTTTTATGACCAGTACGAAGCATTGATCATTTTAAGTGAAAGTTAAAGTTAGTAATAGGTTAAACGAGAAGTTTTTTGTTTGTTTAGTATGTGAGGACGCGTAGCGCCCGAATCTCCGGTTCAAAATCAATCAATTTACAGTTGTACGCTCGATATATGTATATCATTTCAGTCCGAGCTACCTCGATTGCAAGCATTCTTATTATCGCAATTACTTTTACTGACCGGACAAGGGTACATACAAGAACCTATCAACCATAGAGCAGGTAAGCATGTTTTATTTATTTTATGATATATTCGAAAGAGTGATCAAGTGACATCCATACTGATAGCAGCTGTAACTTGTAGATCGTCAAAAACTTTTGCATACACCGCTTCGATTTGTTTACATAGTACAATTGTAACGCTCTTTTTTATTGGCCGCGGCATCGCGACTCCTGATTGGCTGCTCTGCCGTTCCCAACCTACCGAGCGCGACGGCCACCCGCTGCCGCATAAACTGCACTTTTACCAGTGAGAGATATAGGCGAACAAAAAATTCAGTCTTATTATAGATGAATTGACAGATATTCCAGTGTCTAAATTATTAGCAGTTGCGCTGCGATATTACAGCACACAAATGAACGAAATCGTGTCCACATTTTTTGGGCATTGTTGAACTAAAAAAATGTGACGCTGCAATCATAGTTTCAGGAATAAAACAACTTTTGCTGAATCTGAAACTTGATCCTAAAAAAGAAAATGAGGACGATGATAATTATATTCGCTAGGTGAGTGTTTTTCACATTTTAATTTTTATGCATAAAACATATAAATTATAATTTAGCCATTTCTGGCCATTTTTGTTGGACGGTTTTGCCATTTTCTCTGACTGTTAGTTGGCAACACTGACAGTACCACATGTTTCTCTGATGGCAATGCACAATAAACTGTCATTAGAGAAACATGTGGTACTGCGCAAAGTTTTATTTTTGACAATGTACTTACACAGTGTTTAACAATGCTTCCTAGCAGCAGATAAGTTTTATGAACTTGATACTGGGATAATGTCGTCCCGAAACATGTTGTGTTGACATATATATTTTATTATTGACAACTGGTGCGTGAAGTACAGTAATAAATAAGAGAGTGATGGAAACAAGAGAACATTTTCCCATTTTTATAAATTCAGTATCGACTTGTTTTTGGGTGGGTCTTAAAAGAAACGACGTAAGAAAGGGTGAAAGAGGACGTCTGGTAACCGTAGTAGTTGAGGAATGAGTAGGGTAGCCCAAAATTTCACACACATTCCAATGTAAAGAAATCAACCAAGGTACAAAATTCCATCAAAGGCACAATATATTCTCCTTTCTAACCACACCACCCAAAAAAAAAAAAAAAAAAAAAAAAAAAACCGCAACATAAGAAACAATCTTGTGCTTCTTTGTGTGATATTATTCCAAAAAAATCAACTTAAATTGCCACTATAACTTGAAAGTGTTTTGGAGATAATGTGAATGCCATTACAAAATGCTGCAATTTGATATATTTATTCCGCCTACTGAAGACTATTCTTCATTATCAGGAATTAGGATCGACAGGATACGCCTCATCACTTGGGAGGCCAGGCAGCCCCGGTCCAAAGGGCGAACCTGGGATTCCAGGCATTCCAGGACTGCCCGGAGAAAGAGGTGTCGACGGCAGTAAGGGAGACAGGGGAGATGCTGGGCTTAAAGGGCCCAAGGGTGACAGGGTAAGTTCCTGATCTCACAGTTAACATGGTTGAAGATCTTTTGTTGAAAAGTAGATCTACCGGTACTGCTTTTTCTGTGTCAGATTGGTATCAACGTTGTATTTCTGAAGTAGGCCCTATATGTGAAACTGAAACAGGAAAATTAATTCACAAACAAATACTCTTCATTTAATTAAGTAATTATTATTATTCATGAATGTTTTCAGGGCCATCCGGGACCTCAGGGTCCCGTCGGTTTCAAAGGAGAGCCTGGAGCTCCTGGAATAGATGGTATGCCTGGGTATCCTGGAACCAATGGAAGAGATGGCAACAAGGGACAGAAGGGTGAGTGCATTTCAATAGTTGAGTGTTTTGTTGCTAAAATTTTGTTTATGGCACGACAGCAGGAGCTGCATAGGAAAAGGTATAAATGACCAGGAGTAGGGAAAGTGTACAGGCTTTACTCTCGTTGCAAGACTATAATGATGTTAGGGAGGAAAACGAAAGAGTCTAATTTGTGACAGTTTGTGCCACCATTCTGTTGCGTTTGGGAAGCGAAGAAAAACGCATACCATATTTATCATTTTCAATGTTGTGTCAGATTCAGATCCCAAGAGTCAGAACAGCTCCAAACTTTGTTTTATTACTCCATGGGACTTAACTTCTTTGGTTGCTAGTCCCTAGGCTTACAAAAAGTTAAACTACCTTAGGGCAACACCCCTCCCCCATGCCCGAGGTAGGACTCGAACCTCTGACAGCTAGCGACTGTGCGCTCTGCAGCAAAGTGTTTTAGAACGCTTGGCTACTCCACCACAGCACCAAACCAAACTTGGTGACAGCTGTTATAAGTAATGAGGATGTTCACTGCAGTTGCAATGATGCCACATTTTTCATCGAGAGAGAGTACTTGAGAGTGTGGCAGATCACAGTAAAGGCGGAGATAACTAACAATGAAACAATGATTATTATTTCCACATCATAGTAAAGGTGGAGATAACTAGCAATGAATATTATTTCCTAATCTTCTTTCCTTTTTTATTTTTATTATTTATTTAGATAAGAAGGAGAATCAGAACTTTTTTTGGTGAAAAATAATTGTATTTTACTGTTAAAACTGTCAAGTACAGAACACACGCTAACAAGTAAAATCTGTTAAAATGCTTTGCAGGTCCTGCATGTAGAAATAGGTTGATTGTGACCAGTAAATTCTTAGCACAGCTTGCTATAATTACAGTCCTAACACAATGTACTTGGTCGCTATTCAGATAATCACATTAAATCATATTGACCAGAATACATTCAGTAGGGCCTAAGTGTAGGCCCCCTAGATATGAAAGGATGTAGTAACCTTTATTCTCAGAAAAGAAACCTCTTTAATGGTCAACAGTTAGATTTTGTACAGCATAATTCATAAAATATATGTGTTTCTTTTCTCGGCCCTGAAGGTGCACATTGATGCTGTTACTGAAGTGTTGATATAGGAGTTACAGATTGTGTCAGTGTTGCTGGAGTGTGATGCTTTGGGCAACCTGCAGTATCTGAAAGAATTTTCTGCAGATATCTCTTTTCGGCTCTATGTCTGTGACCTCTTTAATTCTAATCAGACATTTTGACAACAAATGTGGCATTTTAAAATAATTACACTGGTTTGCTCCTGGTGGAATGAAGTTGGAATGAGGCTATGAAAGTGTAAATGATTACACATCATCTCAGAATTTCCACCATAAATAGGTAATTTGTGAACATTAGTCCTGTAGAAAGACTGTATGTTTCGTAAATTATAGCAGTTGATCAGTTACACTTTATGCATCCTTGAGGTAAAACAAGCTCCTACAGTTATCTGATCTGCTGTTAAAGAAGTTCAGTAAGACATTTGCTGTCTTCTGTGGCAGGCATGGTACTATTTATATTGCTGGAATTTAAAACAGATGAGAAGACAGACAATGTTAAAACGCATTGAACTCACTTCAAACTGCCAAACTGTTTATTGTTAGTACATAAACATACAATCCCCAAGGAAGTCTAGAGCTCTATTTTGCAGTGCCTGAGTGTTGCAGAATTGTATGCCCAGCTAACAGTGTTCACTATTGAGTGGGTATCTTTTAAGCTAAGTAGGGTAGATTATGGATGGATCTTATTGGCTTGTCTCAAACTGTGAGCTAGAGGAATAGAGAAAACACTCGTTAAAGATTGCCAATTACAGTACAATTGTTTGAGATGCAATATTTGTGATGTTGGTGTGGCCCATTGGGTAACTGAATAGATTGATAATTTTGTGGGGCAGATTTGATTCCTACTGCTTCCTATTTTGTTTCTTAATTTCATATTATTACTTGCAATGTTAATTATTTATAAATTTTAAATATACTTAGAAGTTAATAGTATTCCTGAATTACAACAACAAGAGTTATTCTCAAGAGAAGATGCAAATTATAACAGTGGAAAATCCGGTTGGAATGTCAATAATGGAGGATAGATAACAACTCACAGTGCAGAGACTCTCTTAAGTTTTTGACAGGCACGAAAAATAGACGATCACATTAACGCAACTTAAATTTTCAGCCATGGACTACACCTGAAAAAGGAACACAAAATTCACACAATCAATATTCTCGAAAAGAGATAGATTGGCTGGCCAGTACTTACCTTAGTTCTGAATCACCCATCATCTCCTCATGGCTTATGTTGTTAATAACCTTTCCCTTCTATTCCATTCCTCTTCCCTCCCCTCATAACTGATTAAGGAAAATATTTCTGAAAGCTTGTGTTGTATTTTTTGTTTCCATTTTCATGCTTTGTGTGACTGTTGGCAGTACAGAACTAATATAAGCACTGGCCAGCCAGTCCATCTCTTTTCAAGAATATTTTAACATCTCAGATGATAATTTCCATCAGTAATAAAACATTCATAAAATAACTCATTCAACTATATTACTTTATTATTATATAATAATGGAAAGTCCCGGTTGGAATTAATAATAGTAAGGACAGTTTACAACTCACGACAAAGACATGGTGACAAGTTGTGACAGGCGCATACAAAAGACACACACATACAACACTTTCAGCTATTGGCCATGGCCATCTTCAGAAAATAGAACACTCACGCAATCACACAGGCACACAACATAGTCATACAACCATCACCTCCAGCTGCCGCACTTCGAATCACGCTCTGCGGTGAATTTTATTTTTCTCCCCTCACCCACCTCCCCACTCCATTCTTAAGATGCATCTTGTTATTACCATGTAACTCATCCCCACCACTGTGACGTAACCTTCCTGTCTCCTCTACCCTCCCCTCCCCACCCCATCCATCCCCAATTCACTGCTGAGCGTGATTCGAAGTGCGGCAGCCGGAGTTAGCGGTTCTATGACTGTGTTGTGTGCCTGTGTGATTGCATGAGTGTTCTATTTTCTGAAGAAGGCCATGGCTGATAGCTGAAATTGTTGTATGTGTGTGTCTTTTGTATGTGCCTGTCGAAGCTCGTCTCCACATCTTTTCGGTGAGCTGTAAACTGTCCTTACTATTATTACTTTATTGTTATTACTTTATTACTATTTCTGTGTCGTTTACCAGTCATGAGTGGACAGACTGAAAAACGGATGACTTACCCAAAAGGACCGGCTCGTTGATAGACACAAAAATAAAAATCACACTCAAAAGTGTGATTTTTATTTTTGTGTCTATCGACGAGCCGGTCCTTTTGGGTAAGTCATACGTTTTCTATTTTTTATATTTGTTTATCCCACCAGGATGGTTTCCTTCTATACGTAAAAAGTAGATGAAGTCCACTTACCAGGCGAAGGGGCACACGCAGTGATAGCAACAAATAAACACACAGGCACACACACACAAACCCAAGCTTTCGTAGCTTGCGTTTGTGTGTTTGTGTTTATTTGTTGATATCACTGCCTGTGCCCCTTCGCCTGGTAAGTGGACTTCATCTATTTTTTACGTATATTTTTCCTGTTAGGAATTTTTCCTCTATAATACACACACACACACACACACACACACACACACACACATACGTACAAACGCTAGCTTTCGCAGCCTAGCTGCTTCGTCAGGCAGAAGGGAAGGAGAGGGAAAAGGAAATCATGAGGGTTTTAAGAGAGTGGGTAAGGAGTCATTCCAATCCCAGGACAGGAAATACTTACCTTGGGGGAAAAAAAGGAGGGTAAACAAATGCACACACACACACCCACAAATTCTCACAGACACAAGTACACCTAGGCAGACATACTGTAGAAAGCAAAGAAGTTAAGAAGTTAGACAGAGATACAACTTGAGGCAGAGGCTCTGTCCAGAGAACCGAGGCAAAGATGTTAAGATGGTGGGTGGGAATTCGAATTTAGCGAAGGTTGAGACCAGGTGGGCAACGGGAAGAGAGAATATGCTGAAAGGCTAGTTCCCATCTCCGGAGTTCTGAAGGATTGGTGTCAGTGGGAAGTATCCAGATAACCTGGACGGTGTAACACTGTGCCAAGATGTGCTGGCCGTGCCCCAAGGCATGTTTAGCCACTTCCAACATTACCAACAAACACTGTCTGCCTGTGACCATTCATGCGAATGGACAGTTTGTTGCTGGTCATTCCCACATAGAATGCTTCACAGTGCAGGCATGTCAGTTGGTAAATCACGTGGGTGCTGTCGCAAGTGGCTCTGCCCTTGATCATGTACACCCTTCGGGTTACGTGACTGAAGTAAATGGTGGTGGAAGGGTGCATAGGGCAGGTTTTACAACGGGGGCGGTTACAAGGGTAGGAGCCAGAAGGTAGGGAAGGTGGTTTGGGGATTTCATAAGGATGGACTAGGAGGTTACGGAGGTTAGGTGGGTGGCGGAAAGACACTCTCGGTGGACTGGGGAGGATGTCATGAAGGATGGATCTCATTTTGGGACAGGATTTAAGGAAGTCGTATCCTTGCTGGAGAGCCACATTCAGAGTCCGCTCCAGTCCCGGAAAGAATCCGGTGACAAGAGGGGCACTTCTGGGGTTCTGTTGAAGGTTCTGAATTTGGGGGATGAGGAAGTGGCTCTGGCAATTTGCTTCTGTACCAGATCAGGAGGATAGCTGCGGAATGTGAAAGCTGTTATCAGGTTATTGGTGTATTGGTCAGGAATTCAGGACTGGAGCAGACACGTTTGCCACGAAGACCTAAGCTGTAGGAAAGGGAATGATTGATGTGGAATGGATGGCAGCTGTCATAATGCAAGTACTGTTGTTTATTGGTAGGTTTGATGTGGACGGATGTGTGTAGTTGGCCATTGGATAGATGGAGGTCGACATCGAGGAAAGTGGCATGGGATTTGGAATAAGACCAGGTGAATTTGATGGGACCAAAGGAGTTGAGGTTGGAGAGGAAATTCTTGAGTTCTTCACTGTGAGTCCAGATCATGAAGATGTCATCGATGAATCTATACTAAACTTTGGGTTGACAGGCTTGGGTGTCCAGGAAGGCTTTCTCTAAGCGTCCCATAAATAAGTTTGCATACGAGGGGGCCATCCTAGTCCCCATGGCTGTTCCCTTTAGTTGTTGGTATGTCTGGCCCTCAAATGTGAAGAAGTTGTGGGTTAGGATGAAGCTGGCTAGGGTTTAGGTAGGGAAGTGGGTGGTCGGCGTGAAAGGAAATATTCCATCGCAGTGAGGCCCTAGGAATGTGGTATATTTGTGTATAAGGAAGTGGCATCAATGGTTACAAGGATGGTTTCAGGAGGTAAGAGGCTGGGTAAGGATTTCAGACGATCGAGGAAGTGATTGGTGTCTTTGATGAAGGATGGGAGACTGCACATGATGGGTTGAAGGTGTTGGTAGGCAGAGATTCATTCTGTTGGGGCTTGGTAACCGGCCACAATGGGGTGGCCGGAATGATTGGGTTTGTGAATCTTTGGAAGTAGGTAGAAGGTGGGGGTGCGGGGTTCGGTGGGGTCATGAGGTTAATGGAGTCAGGTGAAAGGTTTTGTAGGGGGCCTAAGGTTTTTGAGGATTCCTTGAAGCTCTGCCTGGACATCAGGAATGGGATCGCCTTGAAAAACTTTGTAGGTAGTGTTGTCTGAAAGCTGACGCAGTCCCTCTGCCACATACTCCCGCCGATCAAGTACCACGGTTGTGGAGCCCTTGTCGGCAGGGAGAATGACGATGGAGTGGTCAGCCTTCAGATCACGGATAGCTCGGGATTCAGCTGCGGTAATGTTAGGAGTAGGATTAAGGTTTCTCAGGAAAGACTGGGAGGCAAGGTTGGAAGTAAGGAATTCCTGGAAGGTTTGAAGAGGGTGATTTTGAGGAAGAGCAGGTGGGTCTAGCTGTGATGGAGGATGGAACTGTTCCACGCAGGGTTCGATTTGAATGATGTCTTGAGAAGCTGGATCATTAGGAGTAGGATTATTTTTCTTCATGGCAAAGTGATATCTCCAGCCAAGGCTACGAGTATAGGATAGTAGGTCTTTGACAAGGGCTGATTGGTTGAATTTGGGAGTGGGACTAAAGGTGAGCCTTTTGGATAGGACAGAGGTTTCAGATTGGGAGAGAGGTTTAGAGGAGAGGTTGACTACTGAATTGGGATGTTGTGGTTCCGGATTGTGTAGATTGGAATTTTGAGGTTCGGGGGGGGGGGGGGGGGGGGGAGTTGGGAGTGGGAGATTGAGTAGATGGGTGAGACTGGGTTTTTCAAGGCGATCCCATTCCTGATGTCCAGGCAGAGCTTCCACATCAAACGTTCCCTTCCCTACAGCTTAGGTCTTCGTGGCAAACGAGTCGGCTCCAGTCCTGAATCCCTGAACCAATCCACCAATAACCTGATAACAGCTTTCACATCCCGCAGCTATCCTCCTGATCTGGTACAGGAGCAAATTGCCAGAGCCACTTCCTCATCCCCCCAAATTCAGAACCTGCAACAGAACTCCAGAAGTGCCCCTCTTGTCACCGGATACTTTCCGGGACTGGAGCGGACTCTGAATGTGGCTCTCCAGCAAGGATACGACTTCCTAAAATCCTGCCCCGAAATGAGATCCATCCTTCATGACATCCTCCCCACTCCTCCGAGAGTGTCTTTCCGCCACCCACCTAAACTCCGTAACCTCCTAGTCCATCCTTATGAAATGCCCAAACCACCTTTCCTACCTTCTGGCTCCTACCCTTGTAACCGCCCCCGTTGTAAAACCTGCCCTATGCACCCTTCCACCACCACTTACTCCAGTCCCGTAACGCAGAGGGTGTACATGATCAAGGGCAGAGCCACTTGCGACAGCACCCACGTGATTTACCAACTGACATGCCTGCACTGTGAAGCATTCTATGTGGGAATGACCAGCAACAAACTGTCCATTCACATGAATGGTCACAGGCAGACAGTGTTTGTTGGTAATGTTGGAAGTGGCTAAACACGCCTTGGGGCACGGCCAGCACATCTTGGCACAGTGTTACACCGTCCGGGTTATCTGGATACTTCCCACCGACAGCAATCCTTCAGAACTCCGGAGATGGGAACTAGCCCTTCAGCATATTCTCTCTTCCCGTTGCCCACCTGGTCTCAACCTTCGCTAAATTCGAATTCCCACCTACCATCTTAACATCTTTGCCTCGGTTCTCTGGACAGAGCCTCTGCCTCAAGTTGTATCTCTGTCTAAGTTCTTAACTTCTTTGCTTTCTACAGTATGTCTGCCTAAGTGTACTTGTGTCTGTGTGAATTTGTGGGTGTGTGCGTGCATTTGTTTACCCTCCTTTTTTTCCCCCAAGGTAAGTATTTCCTGTCCTGGGATTGGAATGACTCCTTACCCACTCTCTTAAAACCCTCATCATTTCCTTTTCCCTCTCCTTCCCTTCTGCCTGACGAAGCAGCTAGGCTGCGAAAGCTAGCGTTTGTATGTGTGTGTGCGTGTGTATGTGTGTTTATTTGTTACTATCACTGCCTGTGCTCCTTCGCCTGGTAAGTAGACTTCATGTATTTTTTACATATAATTTTCCTATTAGGAATTTTTTCCTCTATAAAATAAAGATTTTGACTTACCCAAAGTACAGGCTTGCCGATAGAAACATAAAACACACATAAAAACACACTAACATTCAAGCTTTCGCCGCCACTGGCAGCTTCTTCAGGAAAAAGAGGAAGGTAGGAGAGGAGAAAGGGAAGGATACGGGTTTTAAGGAAGTAGAAAAGGAGTCATTCCAATCCCAGGAGTGGAAGGACTTATCTTAGGGGACAAAAAGGAAGGTAAACAAATACACACACACTCACACATATCCATATGCAAACACACCTAGGCAGACATTTGTGGGTTTCTACAAATGTCTGCCTAGGTGTGTTTGCATGTGGATGTGTGTGAGTACATTGTGTGAGATTCAGTCAAATGCCTTGCTGAGGTCACAGAGTGTCAGTGCCACACTTTCTCTGTCTTCAAATACCTGTATTATCTTTCTAGTCAGGTCCAGTGCTGGCGTAAATGTCGACTTTCCCTTGTGAAAACCGTGTTTCATTACAGACTCCATAACTTTAGCTAGAATGGGGATTATTGAAATGGGTCTGTAGCTGGATACCATACACACACAACCATCATCTCTGGCCACTCCAGCGCCCCCAAGCTTCTAGACTGTGAGTGAGGTGGGGAGTGGAGGGAGAAGAATGCTGGGTAAGGATGGAGATGGGAAGTTCTCCATTGCATAATGGATTGTAAAGGCTCTGATAAGCAGGAATCTGAAATCTGGCATGGAATACAGTGAAGGGAAGGAACAGGAAAGGAAAAAAGGTAGGTGTAGAGGAGTGTAGGGAGGTTTGAAATAATAAACATTGGAAAAATAGGGGAAAGATATGAAAAACATAAAAATAAATATTAATTAATTAAGGAGATACTGTAAGTGGCGACACACAGTTGCAAGGGAGACATGAGATACAGGATAATGAGTGGGGAAGGAAGTTGGTGGAAAGATGTTAGATATAGGATGTAGGAAACGGAAGTTATCTTAGGTTGAGGCCAGAATAATTGCAGGACCCTAGAATGTGTAGAAGGGACAACTTACATCTGCACAGTTCAGAAGAGCTGGTGGTGGAGGGGAGCGTCCACAGTGAAGCAGCCATTGAAATGATACAGGATCAGGGATGGGAATCATTACAACAATGGCATTTATCACTGCGGTGTTGGCTACTTACGAAACTTCAATCGCCAACATTCTCCTCTGAATGCGAAAATATATTGTCGACTCCCACTTACATAGGTAGAAATGATCATTAGAATAAAATACAAGAAATCAGAGCTTTCTTCCTGCGCGCTGTTCGTGAATGAATGGTAGATGAATAGTATAAAGGTGGTTCGATGAACCCACTGCCAGACACTTAAATGTGATTTGCAGAGTGTCCCGTGTAGATGTAGAGCTGGCCTTGTAACATCAGCTAAAATGGCTTTGTTATGCAGATACTGCGAACAGCTGAAAGTGAGGGGAAACTACAGTATTAACTTCCCCAAGGACATGCAGCTCTAATATATGTAAAAATCCAGAGAGGTGTTTTCAGCCTCATGATGTGCCAAAGGTCCCTCTTGTTTCTCACCACAGTTTGGCAGTGGCCATTCATCCTGATGCACAGTTGGTATGTCATACTACCAATATAAAATGCTGTGCACTGATTGCAGCAGAGTTGGTAAATCACTTGGCTGCTTTCACAGGTGGCCTGACCTCTGAAAGGATAGAATAAGTCTTGACATGACTGGATTAGGAAGTGCTAGCTAGGTGGGTTGATTGGGCAGGTTTTCCATTGGGGGTGTTCCACAGGGATACTGTCCCTGTGGTAAGGGGTTGAGGTTGGAAGTGGCGTAGGTATAGACTAGGATGTTGGGGGCAGGTGACGGAACACCCCTTTAGGAGGGGTTGGAAGGAACAAACGTTACACCATTATTGTGATGAATCACAGTGATTACGGGACAGAAGGCCTACATCAATTGTCTGATTCCTCCACCTACAAGCTGTGCCAGGATGATACCATCCCAAAAGACCAAAGTGACCTACAACCCCTACTAAAATCTTATGGCCCTACCCAGAACCTCACTCCCGAATCCATCCCTCCTCACTCTAACAATACCCTGCACACCTACCTTTTACACTCTCCCAAAACTCCATAAGCAGAACAATTCTGGACACCCAGTTGTGTCAGTTTGCTTGGCACCCATAGAAAGAATTTCAGCCCTTGTTGACTAGCACATCCAACCATTTGTTTGAAACCTGGACTCAGCTCAGGGCCAGGACACCCTATCCTCGTTCCTTCACAACCTCAACTACTTCTCCCCCATCAGTTTCGCTTGGTTCTTCTCAACGTGGCAAGTCACTTCACTGATCACTCCATTCACACCTCTGTCCACTATAAACCCAGTACATGCCCTTTTACAGCTGCTATCCATTCCACATCAAAAAATCCCTCCCATACAGCCTTGTCATCCATAGACAGTGAATTGCAGTTATGAGAAGTACCTTACCCAATATGCCGAAGGGTTCACAAAGACCTTCACAGACAAAAATTATACTCCTGACCTATTATGCAAACAGGTTTCCCATGCCATATCCCAACACACCACCAATTCTCCCACCAACCCCAATAACTTGTCACAAAAGAAGTGTTCTTCTTGTCACCCTGTACCACCTCGGACTGGAACAACTAAATCACTAATATATCAAGGGTATTAAATATAAGGAGAGGCATTGAATTAAAATTTGTTCTGTGGCCAGGATTCGAACCCAGGACCTCCTCCTTACTAGGTAGGTCCCGGGTTCAAAACCCGGCCACAGCACAAATTTTAATTCAGTGCCTCTCCTTATCATTAATATCTTTGGTATAACGAGACAACGTTGTCTCAAGGAATTGTATTATTTGTTGCTATTTAAATCAATAATATACATTCAATGGTCCACAACCTTCCTGGCAAAAGTAAGATAACTTCCCATCCCTACACCCTATGCCTAACATCACCCCCCTCCCCCCTTCTCCACTCATTATCCTGTATGTCTCCAATTCAAGTCTTCCTTGCAACTGTGTGTCACCCTTTACAATATCCCCTTAATTAATAACTTTCATTTTTTAATTATAATTTTATTTTTATTTTTTCCTATTTGCTTTTCCTATTTTTATTTTATCTTTATTATTTTTATATTTTCAAATCCCCCCATTCTCTCTCAAAACCGCTCTACACCTCCCTTTTATCCTTTCCCATCCTTTTCCTTCACTATATTCAATGCTGCAATACAAATTTCCACCTCTCAGAACATAGCTTCTTTTTCTAAAAGTTCGATTATTATGGAAATTCTCCACACAGATGATAAATTAATATTCAAAAGAGATAGATTGGCTGGCCAGTACTTACCTTTTTGCTGTACTCCCAATAGTTACAGTCAGAAAAAAGGAGGAAAATAACAAGCTTTCAGAACTGTGTTTCTTCTTCAGGTGGAGAGAAGGGAGAAAAAAGGAATGGGAAAGGAAGGGAAAGGTAATTCATGACCTAGGTCATGAGGATGGTGTTCTAAAAGTTCCTAATGGTACATGGTAAAAGAAAGTAGCACTTTTCATTTCTTTTGGATTATTTCTATCCACTGTTCATCTCTGTTTAACTTCACCAACATCAGTCAAGCCTAGCAGATACAAGTCTTCAGCAGTCTTATTGCTAATCTTGCAAAATTCTGAAAACACTAATTTTCATCATCAGATATATGGCATTGCTATAGCCCTCTCGTGATTGACAATATACTACATAAGAAGAAAATGAGAAAAATTACATCCCTTTTATATTCTGGCCAACAAGAACAAGTCAATAGTCAGTAAAACTGGTGTGTCATCCCATATTTAGGCAAAATTTCAGATCACCTTGCTGGAAACTTAAAATGTTGAAATTACAGACCTGCATTTTACAACATAAACAGGATTTCAAAATAGTCTTTCAATAGTACAGACAAAGTTCACCCCTAGTACGGAGTGGTATGTATAAGATCACATGCAGACATTGTGGAAAATTGTATACTGGTGAGTCTGGCAGGGCCGTAGCTATTAGATTATCAGAACATGACATCTGCTCACAGAAGACTATAGTTATTATGTAAACTGTAAAATCTTACATTCTCTTTAGAAAAACAGAATGATGACACTATTTTAAATAAGGGAAATCAATAAACATGTGGCTGAGGACACCAATATAGTATTAAATGATCAAATCCAGTTTTCTTTTTCTCCTCTACTGAAATAAGTTGTAGTTATCAGTTTCTGAAATAATCTAATGTTACTATTTCACAATGTAACAACTCCTCACCTTCCTCCTCCCCCCCCCTCGCTTTTTAACAATAATATTCAAGTTTTGAACTTCTAGATATAAAATCAGCTTTTTATATTTTAGTAAATGTAATTCAGTGCCATAAAAAGTAACAATTTCCAAAAAATGTAAAACTTTCATGTGAACATGTCAATTTGTATCTTCTGTAATAATATCATCTTTGTAGATTGCACATCTGTGAACAATTGTTAGTGACATTCAGTTGTTACCTGGTGATGCCTAAAAAGCCAAAAGCTGGTTAGTAACTCAATACATAATTTTGCAGAACATCAGGAATTTTCCCTCTTTGATAATATTTAAATTTCATAATTAAAAGGAAATGCATACAAGTTTTAAAATTTGTGGTGGTAAACAAACCCAAGCCACAAAATTAGAAATCTACTTGCTTACCCATCATACCATGCCAACAAATTACTAATATCTTATTCAAACTAGCTTATAGATTGATTCTACTGTAATTAGAAGGTGTGGGAGTTTGAGAAAGAGGTGTAGAGTTGTGTGTGTGTGTGTGTGTGTGTGTGTGTGTGTGTGTGTGTGTGTGTGTGTTAGAGAGAGAGAGAGAGAGAGAGAGAGAGAGAGAGAGAGAGAGAGAGAGAGAGATGTAAAAAGATAAAAATAAAGGAATATTGAAAAAATATTTAAAAAAATACAAAAATTGACATTTCACGGTTGGAAGAAGACACATCAAAAATAGTGTTGCTTCACTACAGTTCTAGGTGTTCATGGCCATTTATATAAAAATGGAATAAAGATGTACAAAAACAACATTTGAGTTCTCTTTATTGCTCACGAAAACAAAAATTGACAAGTTGTACAACAATAACCTCGACATTTTGAATTTGTGTTCCAGATTGCAGCATACACCAGTACGGTACCTTAAATGCTCGGTGACACACCCTCTTTAATTGATGCACACAAGTATTCATGAATGCATACTATCCACTAGAACATCAAGGGACTGTCATCCAAATTGCCCTACTTCTTGATGGCAATTTGATGTAGGTCACTCGTATCGGTTGGTGGGTCTTCTGCCAAAAAACAGCACTTTCAATTGTATCCCAAGCATGTTTGATAGTGTTCCTGTCTGGATAACATGCTGGCTATTCTACTCTTGTGATATCATTATCATGAAGGAATGCGTACACAAGACATGGACGGTGAGTGTGAGAACTGTCATCCATTAAGATCAATCCCTAACCGAAATGCTGCCATTACAGTTGCACTATGCACCAGAAAATGTCATCCCCACACCATATAGCCTTTCGTTTGCTTTATGTGACCCCTGAGACATACAGTGGACCCACATAATGCTCCTCCAAAACATCAGGGAATCGCTACCTCGCTCGACGGTGTGCCTGAGATATTCGGGCTGACCAGTCTGCCTGCCAAAATGTCTTTTGATCACTGTCTGCTCGAAAGAAGATGCTCTCATCTGTGAGTAGCTCTCGATACCAATTCTGCCGAGTCATTCGAGATGCTTTCAAGCCCGTCTGTACCACACTGCACGGTGTCTAGTTGTCAAAGTTGGATCTCGCCCCGGACATAGGGCGTGAAGTTGCACGTCACAAAGTAACTGTTACGGATACGTTCAAACTTCGGAATTGACCTTCTGAGCATGGAAAAACTGCAGTCGACACTAGCGGTGTACTTTGTTCCTGGAAATGATTAGCTGACCTGCCCATTCCATTGCTTTGGCACCGGCCCATGTGGTCGTTTACATCTTCGTGAGGTTCGAGTGACATCTACGACCAATTTAAGGAACTCTGCAGTTGATGCAACATTTTGTTTGATATGTTCATAACTGAGAAACATCAAGTGTTTTTAAAGTAGCATCATTATGCCTTATGCTTTTGTAGCTGTATAAGTATGGATAGGGTTAAGACGTTTATTGTTAATTCAGTATATGGATTAAGTAACTGTAACTTTCTTGTCTTTTCTCATTTAAACCTTGAACTTCCTTGAAAATTCTCCTTCCTGGTGCAATCTGCAGCACACAGTAAATGAACATGTTACTTCTTTATGTTTCCTGAGTATAGTTTGTCTTATACCTTTTTGATTACCATTTTCTGAGTTTAAGAGCTTTTAGATACTGCACGGATAGCTCTAAAGAATGCTGTGTCGCAGCAGTGCTCATTGTCGACACAATGTCTTTTTCTTCAGTATAAGCATTGCAATTGCAGCCTCAAGACGCGTTGAGAACATTGCCGTTCCTTATTCCCTACAGGAGAGTCTGGAGACACGGGAAAACCCGGACCTCCCGGCCCACCGGGACCACCGGGCATCGCCCTCATAGATCCAGATGATGTCGAGTTGAGTGGCTCAGGTTTCGGTTCTGGTACGGTATTTATTGTTCTCTTCTTTATATATCTTTACTTCATGTTCTGTAGAATAACTGAACACACGTCTCCGTATATAAAATGGTGTCATTGTGTTGAACAAACTATGTTTTGGTTTTATACGTACTAAACTGTGTTGAAACAATGTTTGGTTTTTTCTTACTAATTAGGTCGGCTGGGAGGCCAGAAGGGTGAGCCTGGAGAGCCGGGTCCAAAAGGCGACAAGGGAGACGTGGGGCCGAAAGGGGAGAAGGGCGAGAGGGGGGCTGACGGCTTCCCAGGAAATCCTGGCACCAACGGCCTGCAGGTGAGTACAGGTTGGAAAAGTAAATACGTAGCACGCTTCTGGTTACTTCAACTTTCATGAAATTTATATTACTTTCTGCAATTTACATAAAATAATAGAAGGGAGTCAATATAAATGAATGGGTATAATCATTAGCCACTACTGACAATTGTGGTATTCTAATTGGCATTGGCACTCATCATGGTCAGAATTCATTTGCACCTGAAAAATAATGTGTGTAGGTGGTGTTGGACAATGTTAATATAATAATTTTCTTTCTGTGGGGCCCACAGTGTAAAATATGTCTTGTAATGACATGATTATTATAATGATATACCAACAACACTGCTTTATATTTGCTGTTATTATCTATAAATCACAATGAGCTCATTTCAGCCTTCAGCCATCATCAGGTGCTCTGTAAATACATTTGAATTGTCTGAATATACATACATGTATTGTAACTATAGATGGAAGTGGTTTACAATTTCTTAGTTCTTACCTTACATGGAATATGGTATGTGTCACTGCTGTCTTTAATTTTCGCCTAGATGTTGATTGGTGCCTCATTTGTGTCTATGCTGTCTTTATTTTTTACACCTGGATGTCAATTAGTGCCTGTTAGCGTATTACGTTATTTCAATCTTGACAGCTTGGTTGACAGTGTATTTGCAATATTCCATGTTTACATAGTTACTAGTGAAGTGTTTTGTGGAGAACTCTGTTGTAATTAGTTTTTTTTATTGTGTTTGGCTTTAATTAGGTCTTTTACTAGAGTTTTCGATAAATTTTGTTGATGTTTTTATGCTTTATTATTAGTAAATGTTTCGTAATTATTTTGTTATATTTTGTTAGTGGTAATCGTCTTCATTGTGTTATATCTCTGTAGTACAATGTTTATTTTGTCTCTATGGATATATGTTATTTAGTATCTCTGCTTGAATTTATCTGTTTTACAATTTTATGATATCAATAAAGTTTTCTATATTCTTTTTGTGTTTAAGGTCGGTTTTCTCATTCAGTAAATTTTGAGGGTTACTGTGTGCGTTTTAAAAAAAAATCTATTTCTTCTAGAACGGTCATGACTGCTCCTTTTTCCGTAATATGGAGGACTTTTAGTGCTTCGTTTATGGGTCTCACGTCGTGTTTTTCTGTTTTAAGATGCTGAAAGAATTTAGATGGGTTGTCTTCACCGCCTCTGGTGTGTTCTTTAAATCTAATGTTGAAATTTCTGCCGGTTTGTCCTATGTAGAATTTATGGCAAGTGTTACACGAAATTTTGTAAATACCAGGGTGGTTGTATATGGGAATTTTTGAGTTGTCGTTGTGGATTTAGTGTTTAAGGTTTTGTCTATATTGATATGCAAAGGTAATGTTGGTTTTATTGAATAATTTATTAATGTTGTTTGAGATGTTTCCTAGATAAGTTGTAGTTATAGATGTTCTTTTTCTTCGTGTTGCTGTGTGTGTGTTTAGTGTTATTTCTTTATGTATATTAAGTCTGTATGGTTGTGTTTTTTTTGTAGTATAGTTGTGTTATAATTTTTGGATCATAATTGTTTTGTTGAGCTATGTATTCTAGGATTTTTATTTTTTTTCTGAATTGCATTGTCTTCTAGAGGCAGATTTGTCAATCTGTTGAGCATAGTGTGGAAGAATACTAGTTTGTGTGCTTTAGGATGGAATGAATGTGCATTGATGATACAGTCTGTTGTGGTAGGCTTTCTGTAAATTTCAAAGTGGTGTTTGTTATTGATGTTTTTAATTGTTAGGTCTAGAAAGTTTATGGTTTTATTATGTTCATGTTCTATGGTGAATTTCATTTTAGGGTGTAATTGGTTTAGTGCTTTGTGTATATTATCTATGTCTGAGGGATTATCTTCTATAAGCATTAGAGTGTCATCTATGTATCTGTAGTAGTGTATGATTTTTTCAATAGTAACTATGTAAACATGGAATATCACAAATACACTGTAAACCAAGCTGTCAAGATCGAAATAACATAAGAAGCTAACAGGCACCAACTGACATCCAGCTGTAAAAAATAAAGACAGCATAGACACAAATGAGGCGCCAATCGACATATAGGTGAAAAATAAAGACAGCAGTGACACATACCATATTCCATGTAAGGTAAGAACTAAGAAATTGTAAACCACTTCCATCTACAGTTACAATACATATATGTATATTCAGACCATTCAAAAGTATTTACAGAACACCTGATGATGGCTAAAGGCCAAAATGAGCTCATTGTGATTTATAAATAATAACAGCAAATATAAAGCAGTGTTGTTGGTATATCATTATAATAATCTTAATACAGGTTACGTATTTAATATTGAAACTACACAGCTTTAGTAAAAATGTTTTTAAATAGGACTTATTTTGTCTTAATCAGACCATCTTCAGGTCTCCTGACCACGAGAAGAATAAATACATGGCACATTTGTCACCAGAAGTGACTGATGTATGTTATTGTACATGATATTCACAAATGTGAATATTGTGTTCAGTCTGACTGCAGTACAACTTTTGTGCGCTAATGTGATCATTGTAAACCAGTGTTGTAAAAAAAAAATATTAATTATATATTAGTATGTGGTCTCATTAAGTTTGAAAGAGATTAATTAAAGGAGCTAGAAAAGAATTTCCAGAACAACAACACCAGAAGCTTCTATCAGACATTTAAATCAAAGCTTAGTGGTTACTCATCACCCAACATCTGTTTAAAAAATGATCATGACAAATTGATTATGAAAAACAAACAGAATTGTGAACACTTGGGTAGAAACTTCAAAGAGTTGCTCAACAGTGACCCACCACCAGAAAAATTTACCTTCCAAAAACCATAAAACAAACTTTCTGATTCTGCGCCACCAGATAAAAAGGAAATAATACAAGAGATCATCAGAGGCTGGAAAAACAACATAGTGTCGGGCAAAGATTCAGTTGTTGCAGAACTTTTGAAGTACATAGGAGACAGTTTCCTGGAATGGCTTGACAGGCTCCTTCAAAAAATCTGGCTCACAGGAGAGATCCCAGAAGAATGGAGAGATGCAGTCATCCAGCCATTGCACAAGAAAGGTGACAAATCCAATGTCAGTAATTACAGAGGAATAACACTGCTACCAGTAGCGTACAAGATCCTTGCCATTGCTCTCAAACATAGAAAAGAACAACACAAAGATCAACAACTAGGTGAATATCAAGCCGGCTATAGGACAGGAAGATCGTGTGCAGAGCAGATCTTTATCATGAATACCTTAATTAAAACAAAGGCACTAGCAGCTGATAAGAAAGAGATCATGACTTTTGTGGACTTTGAAAAGGCATACAATTCTGTAGATAGAGACACATTCATAGAAGTGTTAAATTGGAATAGATGATAAGGCAATGAGTCTTATTCAGCAAACACTAACAACCACCCGATCATAAATTAAATTTTTAAGAGAACTATCAGAGCCATTTGAAATTAAAAGAGGTCTGAGACTAGGAGACAGTCTCTCTCCGATCTTGTTGAACTGTGTTCAGGCTAGGCCGCAAACAATATGGGCTTACATTTGAATGCCTCGCATTCGCAGATGATATAGTGGTCTTTTTTTTCCCAGGGACTCTGCAAATTGCAACTTAACAGATTGAAGTCCTCAAGGAAACAGCAGCGAAGGCAGGATTGCAAATATCTTTTGAGAAGACACAATATATGAACATAAATACCACTGATCCAATGTGGACCAAGTTTGGCGACATGAAAAGAGTTCAGAGGTTCAAGTACCTAGGAGAGATTTTGACTCCAAACAACAATGAAAAGGCAGCAATTGAAGAACGGGTAAGAAAAATGGAAATAGCATTCAGATTGTGTCAGAACACATACAAATTTAAATCACTCTCACACCAGGCCAAATTCCAACACTACGGCTCAGTCGTCAAATCTGGTTTATATGCATCTGAGACAATAGCCAGGAAGCGACTTTCAACTTGCAAAAGAAAGAAAGGAAATTCCTGAAAAAGATTCTGGGGCCCAGAAAAATATCAAATTTATTTACGTTCCACCTAAGATCAAATCAAGAACTTTATCAATGATTTGAAAATATCACCACCTCAATGAAGAAAAGAAGACCGTCTTTCTATGGACATAATAAAAGAATGAAATTAGAGAGGCTCGCCAACAAGATTCTTCTCTTCTAGGAGAACAGGAAAGAAAGAAGTGCTAAGGGACCTAGAAAAAGGCGGGATCACAACAGAAGGAATTGTGAACAGGCAGATCTTTAGGAGAAAGGTTACGGAGGTGAAGGATTTCTTTGAGGAGAAAACAAGGAAGAACAGAGTATTCTCAGCAGAAGAATGTGCACAAGTGTGCCAATGGATGGAGTTCTGGTGAAAGAGGAAGGAAGAGAACTTTAGAAAGTGAGGGAAGTTGTGTAAATGTAACCCATAGATGGCTGTAACGAAAATAAATAAATAATCAGTATTTGGTAATATGTTTTATGTCCTTTATAATGTAAATATTCTTAATATAATTGTTTTTCCTGGCCAATTCCACATCCACAAGGGCAATTACATTTGGGATCTGTGGAAGGTACATTAACACTTATGTTCTCTTTTTATAAGTATATATTGTGTTTTCTGTTCTGACATGTTCTGCATCCAGGAGGATTTCCTCAATTCAAATCAACTGGATCGAAAAGTACATCTAATCTAATCCAATCTTCTCATGTACAGAAGACTTTAAGATGGCCTCATTTGGCAGAAATTGATCATCTTTAATAAAAATTTTAGTTATAGCTGTGTAATTTCAATGTGCAATTTTAACCTATTATTTTCACCCATCACAATAGAATAAATGGAATATTCCTTTAAAAAATTATTCATTACTTCCGAAAGTTTGCATTATACATCTATTTTCATCTTTTTTTTGTGTGTAGCCCTTATCTTTGTATTCCTTCCTTTATTCTAACTGATTGCTGTTGTACACCATGGATTGGAAATCACCTTATCTTTGTGGAAACTGCTGACAAACTTCCTACTTTCCACAATCACTTCAAGGTTCTTTTAGTCTTGGTAGTTTCAAGCTTGGATTATAATCAGTGTCTTTTTGAACAATTTTGTGCCTATTCATAGCTTGTGTACAGCTACAGCAGACTTTTCTCCAATTCAGAAACTGATGTGCAGCTGTTATTGCGTACAAAAACTTTATGCTAGGATGTATTAGTGTTCAGTGAACAACTCGAATATTTATGTTATGAAGCTAAATCCAAAACATATCAGGCGTGTTGAAGCATATTATAAATTACACTCCCTTGCTACGGTTTCAGGCTAAGTCCAAGAAAATACTGTTGGGATTCTGATACAGTTTACGCTAATAGATGAACTAATTCACAAGGAAGGTATGTGTATATAACATATTCTTCTTCTTTTTGGCTTGTACCTGTACTCTGCAGGGTCAACATTGTTCCATGGGTGGAAACATTTTTAGTGACACAGTTTGCGGCCAGGTACCCTTTCTGATGGTACCACTCCCTCTTGTACAATATTTGTGAATCCTGCCTGTGTGCACAAGAAGAAAGGAAGGGCAACACGGACATTCTGTGCCGACAGTAAATCACACATTCAAGTGTGAGAGCACTTCCTAAATGTTTCCACAGTAACTTTCTCAGGTGTGATGTGGGCACTAACCTCATATTTACCTAGTTTGATGTGGGAAAGTTTCTACATAGTACATTCTGGCTGCCCAGCTCACAAGCCTTTATCAATAAGTGGTGAGGGAAGATTCAGTCCAGGACGTAGTCTTATCCTTGAACCATGGAAGAGAAATGTTAATATTCTTGTCTGTATGGGCAGTTCCTGAGAATAATTTACTAGCTACAGTACCAGGCTTTGCTTGATGTGATATAAGTTTTTGTTGTAATTGGAATAAAAGGATAAACATTATAAATTGAGGCAAAAATTATTGACAATCTGCTTTAACAATTTATTACCGCACTTCTCTATAAGCAGCATTTTTCATTAATTATTATTTGGATATATAAAAATAAAAATAGAAAACAGATGACTTACCAAAAGGACCGGCTCGTCGATAGAAACAAATAAAATAAATAAAATCACACACAAACACACACACACACACACATACACACACACACACACACATATATATATATAAAATGTAAAAAATAGACGAAGATTACTCACCAGACGAAGGAGGAGCACAGGTGTGACAGCATCACAAATAAATAAATGAATACACACACACACACAATCGCAAGCTTTCGCAACCCAGTTGCGTCTTCAGGCAGTAGGGAAGGAGAGGGAAAAGGAAATGATGAGGGTTTTAAGGAAGGGGGTAAGGAGTCATTCCAATCCCGGGAGAGGAAAGACTTACCTTGGGTGAAAAAATGGAGGGTAAACAAATACACACATGCCCACACATTCACACAGACACAAGTACACCTAGGCAGACATACTGTAGAAAGTTCTACAGTATGTCTGCCTAGGTGTACTTGTGTCTGTGTGAATGTGTGGGCATGTGTGTATTTGTTTACCCTCCATTTTTTCACCCAAGGTAAGTCTTTCCTCTCCCGGGATTGGAATGACTCCTTACCCCCTTCCTTAAAACCCTCATCATTTCCTTTTCCCTCTCCTTCCCTACTGCCTGAAGACGCAACTGGGTTGCGAAAGCTTGCGATTGTGTGTGTGTGTGTGTGTGTGTATTCATTTATTTATTTGTGATGCTGTCACACCTGTGCTCCTTCGCCTGGTGAGTAATCTTCGTCTATTTTTTACATTTTATTTTATTTTTCCTGCTAGGAATTTTTCGTCTTAATATATATATATAGATATATATATATATATATATATATATATATATATATATATATATATATATAAAAATAAAAATAGAAAAGAGATGACTTACCAAAAGGACCGGCTCGTCGAGAGAAACAAATAAAAAACAAATAAAATCACACACAAACACACATACAAGCTTTCGGCACCACTGGCAGCTTCTTCAGGAAAAAGAGGGAAAAAGGGGAGGAAAAGGGAAGGATATGGGTTTTAAGGAAGTGGAAAAGGAGTCATTCCAATCCCAGGAGTGGAAGGACTTACCTTAGGGGACAAAGAGGAAGGTAAACAAATACACACACACTCAGACATATCGAAACGCAAACACACCTAGACAGACATTTGTGAAAAGCAAAGAAGTTGGACAGAGATACCAATTGAGGCAGAGGCTCTGTCCACAGAACCAAGGCAAAGATGCTAAAGATAGTGGGCGGGAATTTGAGTTAGCGGAGATTGAGACCAGGTGGGCAACGGGAGGAGAGAATAAGCTGAAGGGCAAGTTCCCATCTCCGGAGTTCTGAAAGGTTGGTGTCAGTGGGAAGTATCCAGATAACCCGGACGGTGTAACACTGCGCCAAGATGTGCTGGCCGTGCACCAAGGCATGTTTAGCCACAGGGTGATCCTCATTACCAACAAACACTGTCTGCCTGTGACCGTTCATGCGAATGGACAGTTTGTTGCTGGTCATTCCCACATAGAACGCTTCACAGTGCAGGCATGTTAGTTGGTAAATCACGTGGGTGCTATCGCAAGTGGCTCTGCCCTTGATCGTGTACACCTTCCGGGTTACTGGACTGGAGTAAGTGGTGGTGGAAGGGTGCATAGGGCAGGTTTTACAACGGGGGCGGTTGCATGGGTAGGAGCCAGAGGGTAGGGAAGGTGGTTTGGGGGTTTCATAGGGATGGACTAGGAGGTTACGAAGGTTAGGTGGGCGGCGGAAAGACACTCTCGGAGGAGTGGGGAGGATTCGTAACCTCCTAGTCCATCCCTATGAAACCCCCAAACCACCTTCCCTACCCTCTGGCTCCTACCCATTCAACCGCCCCCGTTGTAAAACCTGCCCTATGCACCCTTCCACCACCACTTACTCCAGTCCAGTAACCCGGAAGGTGTACACGATCAAGGGCAGAGCCACTTGCGATAGCACCCACGTGATTTACCAACTAACATGCCTGCACTGTGAAGCGTTCTATGTGGGAATGACCAGCAACAAACTGTCCATTCGCATGAACGGTCACAGGCAGACAGTGTTTGTTGGTAATGAGGATCACCCTGTGGCTAAACATGCCTTGGTGCACGGCCAGCACATCTTGGCGCAGTGTTACACCGTCCGGGTTATCTGGATACTTCCCACTGACACCAACCTTTCAGAACTCCGGAGATGGGAACTTGCCCTTCAGCTTATTCTCTCCTCCCGTTGCCCACCTGGTCTCAATCTCCGCTAACTCAAATTCCCGCCCACTATCTTTAGCATCTTTGCCTTGGTTCTGTGGACAGAGCCTCTGCCTCAATTGGTATCTCTGTCCAACTTCTTTGCTTTTCACAAATGTCTGTCTAGGTGTGTTTGCGTTTCGATATGTCTGAGTGTGTGTGTATTTGTTTACCTTCCTCTTTGTCCCCTAAGGTAAGTCCTTCCACTCCTGGGATTGGAATGACTCCTTTTCCACTTCCTTAAAACCCATATCCTTCCCTTTTCCTCCCCTTTTTCCCTCTTTTTCCTGAAGAAGCTGCCAGTGGTGCCGAAAGCTTGTATGTGTGTTTGTGTGTGATTTTATTTGTTTTTTATTTGTTTCTCTCGACGAGCCGGTCCTTTTGGTAAGTCATCTCTTTTCTATTTTTATTTTTGTTTATCCCACCGGGAAAGTTTCCCTCTATAATTTTCGTTTCATCAATATATATATATATATATATATATATATATATATATATATATATATATATATATATATATATATATATATACCCTCATCATTTCCTTTTCCCTCTCCTTCCCTTCTGCCTGACGAAGCAGCTAGGCTGCTGCGAAAGCTTGTATGTGTGTTTGTGTGTGATTTTATTTATTTTATTTGTTTCTATCGACGAGCCAGTCCTTTTGGTAAGTCATCTGTTTTCTATTTTTTATATATATATATTATAGAAGGAGACCTTCCAGGTAGGAAAATTGTATAAAATAAAGATTTTTGACTTACCTAAAGTACAGGCTGGTCGATAGGAACACTAAACACACACAAAAACACACAACCATTCGAGCTTTCGCCACCAGTGGTGGCTTCTTCGGGAAAAAGAGGGAGGAAGGAGAGGAGAAAGGAAAGGATACGGGTTTTAAGGAAGTGGAAAAGGAGCCATTCCAATCCCAGGAGTGGAAGGACTTACCTTAGGGGACAAAAAGGAAGGTAAACAAATACACACACACTCACACATATCCACATCCAAACACACTTAGGCAGACATTTGTAGAAACCAAAGCTTTGGTTTCTACAAATGTCTGCCTAAGTGTGTTTGGATGTGGATATGTGTGAGTGTGTGTGTATTTGTTTACCTTCCTTTTTGTCCCCTAAGGTAAGTCCTTCCACTCCTGGGATTGGAATGGCTCCTTTTCCACTTCCTTAAAACCCGTATCCTTTCCTTTCTCCTCTCCTTCCCCCTCTTTTTCCCGAAGAAGCCACCACTGGTGGCGAAAGCTCGAATGGTTGTGTGTTTTTGTGTGTGTTTAGTGTTCCTATCGACCAGCCTGTACTTTAGGTAAGTCAAAAATCTTTATTTTATACTATATATATATATATTCTATATGGCTTTCTACAGTTCTACAGTATGTCTGCCTAAGTGTACTTGTGTCTGTGTAAATGTGTGGGTGTATGTGCATTTATTTACCTTCCATTTTTTCCCCCAAGGTAAGTCTTTCCTGTCCCGGGATTGGAATGGCTCCTTACCCCCTTCCTTAAATCCCTCATCATTTCCTTTTCCCTCTCCTTCCCTTCTGCCTGATGAAGCAGCTAGGCTGTGAAAGCTAGCATTTTTGAGTGTGTGTGTGTCTGTGTGTTTATTTGTTGCTATTACTGCCTGTGCCCCTTCGCCTGGTAAGTGTTCATCTATTTTTTACGTATATTTTTTTCCTGTTAGGAATTTTTCCTCTATAATATTCGTAATATATATATATATATATATATATATATATATATATATATATAAATTATAGAGGGAAACTTTCCCTGGGTGTGTGTGTTTTTGTTTACCTTTCTTTTTTTCCCCTAAGGTAAGTCCTTCCACTCCTGGGATTGGAATGACTCCTTTTCCACTTCCTTAAAACCCATATCCTTCCCTTTTCCTCCCCTTTTTTCCTCTTTTTCCTGAAGAAGCTGCCAGTGGTGGCGAAAGCTTGTATGTGTGTTTGTGTGTGATTTTATTTATTTTATTTGTTTCTATCGACGAGCCGGTCCTTTTGGTAAGTCATCTGTTTTCTATTTTTGTTTATATATATATATATATATATATATATATGGTTACTGACATTCTAAAATATTTTAGACAAGAGATAGATTGGCTGGCCAGTACCATACCGTGTGTTGCATAGAACAGAAGCCTGGAACACTAGCATTTTGCTGCAGTTGTCTCATCGAGCTATGAACATGGTCCTTACATGGGCAATGAGGTTCATATTTTCAGATATTGAGGAAAAAGTCAAACCTTTCATTAGCTATGAAGGATATCAGTAACACATTTCAAGCAAAATTTGAAGAACGGCCAATTCAGTGGTCAAACTACACATACAGTAATTAAATTATAAAAAAGCAACCACCTGGACAACATTTGAATTTCAGATGTTTCTTTTGATAATTTATGATACGCTGGCTGCCTTTCCCCAATGTAAGGAAAAATATTGCCAACTGAGTAATGAATATTATAGAAGGAGACTTTCCTGGTGGGAAAAATATGTATAAAAATAAAGACTGTTTGACTTACCCAAAGCACAGGCTCGCTGATAGACACAAAAAACACAAATTCCACACACAAACATTCAAGCTTTTGCTTCGCCAGGAAAAAAGGAAAGAAGGAGGGGAAAAAGGAAAGGATGTGGGTTTTAAGGGAGTGGATGAGGGGTCATTCCAATCCCAGGAGTGGAAGGACTTACCTTAGGGGAAAAAAAGGAAGGTAAACAAGAACGCTTCACAGTGCAGGCCGGTCACTTGGTCCCAACTGAGTAATGGTTATGAAATACTATTTCAGTTTAAATCACTTATAGCAGTAGAGATCTTGAAGGAAACTCAAAATGTACCCATTGTCCATACATACCCAAATGATTGAGAAGAAAGAACTGATGCAGTACTCTGTGCTGCCCATAGTAGATGTTGCTGTTGCTATTGCTATTGACAGCACAAAGAATCAAGCTCTGGAATTGCAGATTTACTAACTTTTGATGGTAAATTCATTTGAATTGTACAAGTAGCCTCATGCATTAAATTGTCTTTAATAATCACCAACTACAGTGAAGTACATTATTTTGAACATTAAAGAACATGAGCTAAGAAATACAATGTGACAAGGCTGTTTAAATGACCCCTAGCATCATGAACATAGATTGTGATTTGCTTAGAGACATTGATCTAACTTGTATTATCTCTAAATGTTCATATATTAAACAGAAAAAGGTTATTTGTGAAAGTCCTATTTTATTTTATATTCTAAACTAAGTGATTGGAACAAATTTTCTATAAGCTCTAAGCTGGCTTTAGCCTCCACTGTTACCTACCTGATTTAGGTTTTCCATGATTTCTCTAAATCACACCAAGCAAATGCTGGGATGGTTCGTTTCAAAGGGCTCAACCAATTGCCTCCAAATACTTGGCAAAAAATTAATATATGTGCTCTGTCTCTAATGACCACAATGTTGACAGGATATTAAACCCTAATCTTCCTTCTTTTCTGTTAGCTGTGTGTGTTTATTGTTTATAATATCATTTAGCTGTTCAGATAAATTAAATCTCCAAACAGGTGGTAATAATAATTATAATAATAAAATTTAGATGCAGCCAAGGAACACTAGAAAATATACAAATGGTGTTGGAATGTAATGCTTTCACAAAAGCAAGTATGTTGTTAAGTTCTGAAACAATATCTACACCATGATTGGCACAAGTGGCCAGATGAATAATAGTGTTGAAATTAAACTAATTTCATTGGAAACTATTAGAGATAGTCTCTGATTTCAAAATGTATTTGAACAGGGCACAGCTGGGGAAAAAGGCGAACCTGGAGAGATGGGCCTGACAGGGCCCGTAGGCCCCCCGGGTACGAAGGGAGACAAGGGCGAGAGGGGGCCGCCCGGCCCCGCCACCGTGGCCGGTGTCGACGGGGACTTCATCACCATAAAGGGCGAGAAGGGCGACCACGGCAAGAGGGGCCGCCGGGGCAAGCCCGGGCCGCCAGGGCCTGTCGGACCCCCCGGCAAGCCCGGCACCGTGGGAGAGATGGGCCTGCCCGGATGGATGGTAACCTGCACGCACTCTGCACGAGGACCACTCGTCCGGATGGGATTCTCTTGTGCTATTACTAAAATAAATTTGACTCACTCGAAACATAAGTCAATTAATTAATTAAGTGATAATTTAATTATTTTATTATTAACTCATAGTTAAGAAATTCTGTTACAATTACCTTTGTTTTACTAACACCTGCATGATATTCACTATAACCTGTTACTAATACTCCTATTCTTTCTTTTCATGCTTGCATCATTACAGAAGGTGAGCTTCTATTTTTCTTGTCTAACTTTTATTTTATAGTAAAATCTTAACATTCATAATTAAGACTTAATTATTTAAACACATGGGTTTAAAAGAATAAAATCAAATTTTTATGCAGTTGGAAGACCTCACAAGTGTGATCTCTTCTTGTTGTAATAAAGCGTATACAAACTGCTTTGTGTGTCAATCTTCATGTTGAAATGTTCTTGCCTGGTGATACCTTGGTCAGACGGTCTTTTTCTCATAGCTTCTAGTGGCATTACAAGGTGACATCATCAGTCAATATCTGACAGCCTGTTATACATGACAACTATGCCTTTGATAAAGATATTGTGCCAAAAAGACATTGTAATTCACTGCAGAACTAAGGGGTCATTAGCCAATTAAAACCTCTTATAAGCCATCCTATACTTATTTACTGAACATTTCAGATTTTATGTTTTTTCTCTCCACTTCAAAATAGATACAATTGTTACATTGTTATTAGAGATGTCATGGTAAGACAGTTGATACATTTTTACTACTGGAATGTATTTCATTTCATGGATATATAACTACTTTTACTTCTCCATATTGTTACTGTGGATAAGGAGTGTTCAAGTGAAATGTAAGAAACATCATAAAAACCAAACTGGATGAATTTATCATATGACAAGATCTGGCGGCATTACATGAGGTCAGAGACAAAGTGGGATAGCGTACAGGCAGCCCTGCGCAAGATCGGACGTGTTGTTGAAAAGCGCTCGCAAAAGATAAGGAATTTAGCTAATAATAAATTGTAGTTTAACGTTTTTAACTAACTCTTAAAACCCACCAACACAAGTTTTTCTTTTATTTGCCTATAGTTTTAGTAATAGCGAAAATTCGGTCTTGTTTACATTCGATACTGCTGTTAGGCCTAATTTCTGAGGGTAAAGATAAGGAATTTAGCTAGTAATAAAGTGTAATTTAACATTTTAACTGATTAAATACGTTCATTGGTGTGCTCTTAAAGCCCACCAATAAAAAATTTTATTTGCAGACTGTTTTTTAGTAATAGCGAAAAGTCAGTTTTGTTTACTTACTGCTTTTAGGCCTAATTTTTGAGGGTGCATATTTAGCGTGTCAACTCAGTTTTAAGTTCATTTTCTAATAGTTTCCTTAAATATCAGTGTCTAATACATAATTACATTTGTGGTTAATATATATATTATCATTATCAATTAAGTAAATCTCGTAATTAATTTGTAAACAATCATGAATTCCAAGTGTGTGAGCTGCCATAGGAAAGTTAGTTTTGGGGTTTCATGCAGCTGTTGCGACAGGTGGTTTCATTGGGGATGTAGCGGTGTGGGACTTTGGGAAACAAACGAGACTCTTCCATTCTTTTGTAGGGTTTGCTCAAGAGATAGGAAAGTAGCAGAACAGGAGGGAAAGATTAGAGCCCTTCAGGCTAATTTGAATAGAGCTAGGGAGGAACTGATGAGGTTAAGGGGGGAGGAGGGCAACCAGATATGCGAAGTGATAGCTGGGAACATGGGCCAGAGAAAGAGAACATTGTCTGGCAGTTTTGCAAGTGGCACAACCAATAGATTTCCCCCGCTATCACAGTTGAGTAAGGAAGAGGCTCAGGTAGAAGTAGGAGTAGATAAGATGCAACAGAACTCCATTAGGAAACCAAAGGTTTCAAAAAAAGTAGAAAGTAGGAAGAAAGTTTTGTTGCTAGGTAGCAGCCATGGAAGAGGTGTGGACTAGATTTTGCAGGAAAAATTAGGTAACAGGTACCAGGCCACAAACTTTTTCAAGCCCAGCGCATGTCTTAGTCAGCTGGTAGAGGATGTAGGTTCCCTGTGCAAAGATTTCACTAAACAAGATCATGCTGTGCAAGTGGGTGGAGTGGGAAACAGTATTGATAGGGGTCAGGGCTACAGTATTGAGTGTGACCTGGTAAAAATAGCCTCTGCAACGAGCCACACAAATGTTGGTCTGGTGCCTGGTTTCATGCGACATAATCAGCCCCAGTTTAACCACTGTGTCAGGAGGGTCAATATGGAGTTAGATCAGTTGCGTAGGGCAGCTACCCTGTCAGACATTGGTTTGGTTCCTGTTGAGGCTATAGATAGGTGGGACTTCACAAGGTGTGGCCTACACCTCAATAGGAAAGGGAAGGGAAAACTGGCTGGGTTAATAGCAAAAACTTTAAGGGAAGACACTGCAATTCATGAATGTTCCTCTTTTCCAGTGCGCCTCGGTTGCACAGTGGTAGAGTGCCAGACTACAAATCCAAAGGTCGCAGGTTCGATCCCCGCCAGGTCCTAGGATTTTTATCTGTCACTTTCCACTTCTTTCACCTCTGGCAGTATTGCTCATGTGAAAAATACCGAGTAGCACCGTGGTTCGGAACCCACGTTAAACTGTAGGTCCCCCTCTAACTGGCTGGGTAAGTCAGTTCGAAGGTCGGAGGAAGGCAACGGCATACCACCTCCAAACAGGACCATGCCTAGTAAAGCACTTTGGTGTTCAAACCAATCTTCGGATTGTTGACTGCTTTACCTTTTACCTCTTTTCCAGGCTAAGACCAAAGTCGAATGGGAAGCTCAGACAGGCATGTACTAAAGATGTTCAAAACTCATATGAATCTGACAAAAGTAAAAAAAAAAAAAAATGTTACCATACTTCACCAAAATATTGGGGGATTAAAGAATAAAGTTGAGTCTCACAAAAGTAAAGTAAAAATAATGTTCCTATCTCTCACAAAATTATTGGGGGATTAAAGAACAAAGTAGATGAACTACTGGCTTGTTTAGACGACATAGAATCAGAGAATGTAATAGATATACTATGCCTATCTGAGCATCACATTGTGACGGATATGGAAAAAGTAAACGTAAGCAGTTACAAACTAGCAGCACATGTGAATAGAGAGAATAAGGTGACAGGAGGAGTTGTCATCTATGTCAAAAGTTATCACTGTGTAAAAAGTTTAGAAACTCAGAGGTTTGTGTAGAGCAACATATAGAAGCATGTGCTTGTGATTATAATTGTAACAATGTATAGGTCCTCTTCAGGAAACTTTCAGTTATTTATGGAAAATTTGGATGCCTTGTGCTATCTGTCAGATAGGGGAAAACAAATTATTATTTGTTGGCATTTCAATGTTGATTCACTAAAGGAGTGTAATAGGAAGATTTACCTGGAAGTCTTACTCGGTTCTTTTAATTTGTCATCTGTAATTGATTTTCCTACTCGGGTGGTAAAGGACAGCAGCACACTGATAGATAACCTTTTTATAGACCAGGATAGATTTAAGAACATAAATGCTTGTCCTGTTGAGAATGGTCTTTCTGATCATGGTGCACAGGTAGTTACAATAAATGACATAGTTCCTCTCTATAATTCAAAACAGCCCTCCAAAGTTGTACATTCAGTTAACGATTCAACAATCAGAAATTTCAGGGAAAATCATCAGCAGTTAGACTGGAATGAGGTGTATGAGGAAGCTGATGCTAATTTAAAATATAACTAATTTCATGATACATTTGTAAGAGTATTTGAAAATTGTTTCCCCAAGAAAATAGTTAAATATAATGATAAGAAACCATGCAAGAAACCATGACTTACTAAAGGAATTAGAATATCTTGTAACCGAAAAAGGGAACTGTATCTAACAGGAAGAAAGAGTAATGACCCAGAAACAGTCAAATATTATAAAAAACTACTATGCTACATTAAGAAAAGTTATTAAAAAGTCCAGAAACATATGCATCATGTCTGAGATTAGTACCTCTGATAACAAAATTAAAACAATTTGGAAAATTATTACCAGGGAGACAGGGCAACCAAGAGCACAGGGAGACAGCATTACCATCAAAGTGAATGAAAAGTTTACAACTAACAAGTTGAAAACATTTTTAATAATTAGTTTTTAAATGTTGTGGAGAAACTAGGATCTAAATGTTCATTAGAAGAAGCTAGGCAGTTAATGGAACAGGCCACACCCACACAATTTGATACAATTGAAATTCCATCCACCTCTCCTTCTGAAATTAAGAAAATTGTAAACTTTCAAAAGAGCAAAAGCTCACATGGAATTGATGGTATTTCCAGCAGGGTAATACAAGTAAAAGATTGTTCTCAAGAAATGAATATGCTACAGTTAAACCACTGCACAAGAAAGGGGATACGTCTGATGTCAACAACTACCACCCAATCTCACTTCTTACAGCCTTTTCCAAAATTCTTGAAAAAGTAATGTATTCTAGAGTAATTTCACACATTGGTAAATATAAAGTTCTTACAAAATGTCAGTTTGGTTTCCAGAAAGGCTTTTCAATATAAAATGCTATATACACTTTCACCAATGAAATATTAAATGCTCTGAATAACCGGATATCACCAGTTGGGATTTTTTGTGATCTCTCCAAGGCTTTTGATTGTGTAAATCATGGAATTCTTCTAGATAAACTAAAGTATTGTGGTATGAATTGGACAGTGTACAAATGGTTTAAATCATACCTAACAGGAAGAGTGAAGAAAGTTGAAATTAGTAGTTCTCTTAATATGCAAAAAATAGATGATTCCTCAAACTGGCAAACAATCAAAAATGGGGTGCCACAAGGTTCGGCCTTGGGCCCTTTGCTGTTCTTAATATATATTAATGACTTGCCATTCTATATTCATGAAGATGCAAAGCTGATTCTTTTTGCTGATGATACAAGTATAGTTATCACACCTGACAGACAAGAACTAACTAATGAAATTGTAAACAATGTCTTTCAGAAAATCATTAAGTGGATCTCAGCAAATGGACTATCATTAAATTTTGATAAAACACATTATATACAGTTCCACACAGTAAATAGAATGACACCATCAATAAATATATACTTTGATCAGAAATCTGTAGCAAAGGTAGAACATTCAAAATTTTTAGGTGTAAGCATTGATGAGGGGTTGAACTGGAAAAAAACACATTGAAGATCTGTTCAGCGACTTATGCATTTAGGGTAATTGCAAATTTTGGTGATATACATCTCAGTAAATTATCTTACTATACCTATTTTCATTCTCTGCTTTTGTATGGCATAATTTTCTGGGGTAATTCATCATTGAGTAAAAAAGTATTCATTGCACAAAAGTGTGTGATCAGAATAATTGCCGGAGCCCATCCAAGATCATCCTGCAGACACTTATTTAAAGAGCTAGGGATCTTCACAGTAGCTTCTCAGTATATATATTCACTTACAAAATTTATTATTACCAATCCCACCGAATTCAAAAGCAATTGCAGTGCACATAACTACAACACTAGGAGAACGAATGATCTTCACTATTCAAGATTAAATCTAGCTTTGGCAAAGAAAGGGGTGAATTATGCCGCCACAAAAGTCTTTGGTCACCTAGCAAACAGCATCAGAAACCTGACAGATAGCCAACAAGCATTTAAAAACAAATTAAAATAATTTCTGCATGGCAAGTCCTTCTACACTATAGATGAATTTTTAGATACAAATTAGTAAATTTGAAAAAAATAAAATATAAAAAGTAATACGAATAATAATAAAAATTAAAAAAATTGTGTCATGTAATAGTAAAAAGTAATAATTTGTAAAGACACCTTTCAAAACCTGACATGTTCCACATCATTACGAAGGGTCGTATTCATGATCTATGGAACAAGTACTAATCTAATGTAATCTAATGGAAACATACATTGTCACCTCCCCCTAAACAGTTCAAAACTGTGCCATCAGTAGGCAAAATGTTGTTCACTGTGTTTTTGACTCTTCTGATCTGAATTTCATTAATTCCTTGGGCAGGGAAGAACACATGATAACAACATGTGTCATGAGACATTCTATTACCATATGCAAGTTCATCAGGAGCAAATTACCCAGGCTGCTCATGGGGCAAGTGATTCTGCTCCACCATAATTCACAGCCATACAAGTAAAGGCGAAGTTCGCAAGAAGAGCTTAGGCACCTGTCACAGATTTCGGACTTGCCCCCTTCTTATTTCTGCTATGAAAACATCTGTCACAGGCTCTGGAATTCTCAAAATAGAGACTCTTTCAACTTGTGAAACAGTGGCACAGTTGTGCCCAGGACTCTGGCCATTACTTTTGAATAAAGACTTCAGTTATACCACAGAGTTGTTTCCTACCTTTTCAATTACACATTTCATATATTCAAATTTTGATAATCTTACATAAGAATGTTGCAGCTTTGTCTCATGACTGTTGGATGATCTCAAACAGTTTCATTATGTAGCATGAAATTATCACTTACTTTATCATATGTATCATGAAAATAATTCCTTGTGGACAATAAGTATCCTATTTTTTCTATGTCATGTAGATTCTTGGTACTTTCTAAACACCCATTCTTAAACAAAATGGTTACCATAAACCACTTTTTCTGAAGTGTGTATATTTCAATATCTTACATTTACTGCATATGAAATAGAATAATAGGCTTCATATCAAAGGTTAAGGACATATTCAATTTCATAATGTTTCTAATGTCTTATTGGTTTGTGGAAATTGAATGTTACCATGCCCCAACCTAGGAAGTTATTTACAAAGACAGTTGTTGGAGGACATCTAATTTAAAGTGTCTGTGTGTTATAGGATAATGTGAAAGAGGTAGATTGGCCAGTACTTACCTTAGGTCTGTACCACTGACAGCCATACAAAAATAGAAATGAAAAATAGGATACATGCTTTTAGAAATATTTTCCTTCATCAGGTACGAGAGGAGGAAAAAGAAATTGAACAGAAGGGCAAGGTTATTCATGACCTAGGCCATAAGGAGATGATGGGTGATTTGTGGAAGTCAGAGATACTGTATGTCAACGATTGAGTCAAGTCAATAGCAGACCAAAGAAGATAGATGATAAAAAGGGGATAGATCAAGCATTCATGAGAAGTGAACCGAATAATGTTGAGTGGGGGAGGGAAAGATACACACACACACACATTCATGCAAACACAACAATGTATGAGAGGAAGGCAGGGAAGGGGGTCAGAAATAAGTAGTGAATAAGTGAGTTAGGGATGGAGGGGGGGATTTAGACAAGGAGGATGGTGGAAGGAGAGGATATGTTGGAGGGCAAGTTCCCATCCCCTTAGCTCTGAGGGACTGGTGTTGGGTGGTAGTATCCAGATGGCATGTGTGGTGTAATGTTGTAGGCCATGCTCTGCCATAGAATGTTGCGTGTCCCCCAGGCAAACAGTCCATCTGTGCTCATTCATGCATTCAGCCAATCAGTTGGTGGCCATACCAACAAGAAAGCCTGCAACTGAACACATGTCAGTTGGTAGATTAAGTTACATGTCTTGTTTCATTTGTGGCTCTGTCTTGAATAGGGTGGGGCTGGAATATGTGGTGGTGAGAAGATCCATGGAACAGGGTTTGCAGCAAGATCGGTTACACGGGTAGGAACCATCAGGTAGGAAGGGTGGTTTTTAGGAGATTTGTAAGTTTGACGAGGATGTTGCGGAGGTTAGGTGGATGGCAGAAGGCTACTCTGGGTGGTGTGGAAAGGATACTTTTGACCAGTGATCTCATTTCAGAGCATGACTTGAAAAAGTCATAGCACTAACACAGCATTTTGTTGATGCATTCCAAGCCAGGATGGTACTGGATAACTAAGGGGATACTTCTGGGTGGTCTGTGGGTAGAAACATTGTTGCTGGAAGGTGAGGAATGGACTGCTAATGACATCTGTTTGTGGACAAGGTCTTTAGGGTAGTTGGGGGAGAGGAAAACATTGGACAGGTTCAATACTACAATATTATAATTTATTTTAACACTGCTTTAAATTAGAATTATTCTGGTATTGAACATGTCAACCAAAGACATACTCCACACTGCGGTCCCCAGAGAACGAAAATTGGACAGGTTGTTGTTGTAGGTGGTGAGGGATCCATCACTGGAGCAGATATGTTTCCCACTGATGTCTAGATTATAGGGAAGGGATTGTTCGATATGGAAGGGATGCCAGCTATCAAAGTGGAGGTGCTGTTGTTTGTTTGTGGGTTTAATATGGACTGCAAGCAAGGTGGTGCAACTGCTGCATCTTAAGGAATGCCTCTTCCATGCTGCCCATGAAGAGTTTGGCATAGGATGGGGCCATCTGGTTCCAATAGCAGTCTCTCTGATTTTTTTGCAGGTCTGGCCCTGAAAGGTGAAGTACTTGTGAGTGAAGATGAAATTAGCAAGTTTGACAAGGAATGAAGTTTTTGGCAGGCTTTCGAGTGAACAATGGCAAAGGTAGTGTTCTATGGCTGATAGGCAATGGGTATGAGGGATGCTGCTGTGGAGGGAAACTTTCAGGTGACAAGGGCATAGGGATGGATTTGAAACATTCCAGAAAGTGTTTCGTGTCTTTTATGTCTACCAGAGCTGAGATACATTATGTTGGGGCTTTGAAGCCTGCTACACTGGCACGCCTAGGATGGTTCTCTTTATGAATATTATGGAGTAGGTAGAAGGTCAGAGTGTTTGGTTTGGGTGGATAGAGAAGGTCTATGGAGGCAGTAGTGAGACCTTGTGAGGGGCCTAGGGTTTTTAAGATTTTTGTAGTTCAGTTTGGGTTGAAGGAATAGGATCATGAAGAACAGATATGTAGGTAGAGGTGTCAGAGAGTTGTCTCAGTCCTTCTGCTACAAACTTTCCTTGGTCAAGTACCACAGTTGTGGAGCCCTTGGCTGTTGGAAGAATTACAATGGAGTAGTCTACTTTCAGGCCTCAGATAGCACAGGATTCAGCAGAGCTGATGTTGGGAGTAGTTGATATGTTGTTCAGGAAGGATTGGGAGGCAATATTGAATGTAAGGAATTCCTGGAATGCCTGCAAGGGATGGTTTTGGGGAAGAGCAGGAGGATCCCTTTGCAAGGTTGTTCAGAATTATTCAAGGCTGGGTTCAACTGTGGCTCTGTTGCCTGGGGGTTGTGGCTAGTGAAGTGGTATTTCCAGTTGAGGTTATGTGTGAATGAGGGGGGGGGGGGGGTTCCTTGATCAGGCCAGTGTGGTTGAATTTAGGTGTGGGACTGAAGGTTAAGCCTTTTGACAGGGCAGATATCTCTGGCATGGAGAGGGATTTAGATGAAAGGTTAAGGACTGAATTGAAATTGATGTTAAGTGATGTTTGCATGTAGTAATGGTTGTGCCAGGTTCTGGGTGGGGCACGTGCTGGGATTGGAAGATTCACTAGGAATCTTTACTGTCAAAAGGCTTAACCTTCAGTCCTACAAGGATCTCCTCTCATTCACTCTTAACCTCAATTAAAAATAACACTTCACCATCCAGCCACAACTCCCAGGCAACAGAGCCACTGGTGAACTCTGTCTTGAACAATTCCAGCCATTCCCCCAAAGGGATCCTACTGCTCTTGTCCAAAACCATCCATTGCAGGCATTCCAGGAATTCTTGATTACCTTCCAATCCTTCCTGAACAATATTAGCCGTGCTGAATCCATGCCATCCGAGAGCTGAAAGCAGACCACTCCATTGTAATTCATCCAACAGACAATGTACTTGATCAAGGAGAGTGTGTGGCTGAGGGACTGTGTCAACTCTCGGATACCTCTATCACAAACCTGTTTCTCATGACCACATTCCTTCAATCCAGGGTGAACTACAGAAAATGCTAAAAACTCTTGGTCCCCGGGTCTCACTACTGGCTCTCTCCACCCAAACCACCCTCCCTGACCTTCTATCTACTCCCTAATATCCATAAAGAGAATCATCCTCGCCGTCCCATTGTAGCAGGCTTCAAAACCCCAACCAACCATATCTCAGCTATGGTAGACCAACACCTATAACCTATAACCTGTAGGCTCCCATCCTACATCAGAGACACAAACCACTTTCTGGAATGCCTCTAATCCATCCCTATGCCCCTGCATCGTGAAAGCTTCCTTGTCACCATAGATGCCACATCCATCTATAGCAAAATCCCTCGCACCATGGCCTATTAGTCCTAGAACACTACCTTTCCCAATGTCCACCCAAAAGCCTCTCTAAAACATCATTCCTTGTCACACTTGCTAATTTCATCTTCATCCAGAATTACTTCACCTTTCAGGGACAGACCTACGAACAAATCAGAGAGACAGCTATGAGAATCAGGATGGCCCCCTCTGTGCCAAACTCTTCATGGGCCGCATTAAGGGGCATTCCTTAAGATGCAGCCGTTGCAAACTCTCGCTTGGTATAGATTCATAGACGACATCTTTGTGATCTGGACTCATGGTGAACAAACTCTTCTGAAATTTCTCCAAGACCTCCTTCTCTAATCCAAAATTCACCTGGTGTTTCTGTAGAACTCAAGCCACATTCTGATGTTGACCTTCACCTTGCTGAGTCCCACATCTATACCTCATCCATATTAAATCCATAAACAAACAACAGTACTTGATTTTGTTACCTGCCATCCCCTCCATATCAAACAATCTACACATCTGTAGGAAACGTATCTGCTCCAGTGATGGATCCCTCACCTCCTACAACAACAACCTGTCCCATGTTTTCCTCTCCAGCAACTACCCTACGTACCTCGTCCACAAGCAGATCTGAGCAGTCCATTCCTCTCCTTCTAACAATAATATTCCTAACCGATCCTGCTGCAAAACTGCATTGTCCCACAACCACATACTCCAGTTCCACCTCAGGGAAATCCTACCCCATTCAAGGCAGGACCACATGTGAAACAACACATGTAATCTACCAACTGAAAGCATGAAGATGGACTGTTCACTTGGGAGCACCCAGTATCCTGTGGCAGAGCACAATATAACTCCAGGGACCTTAACACATCTTACGCCACACATGCCATCTGGATACTACCACCCAACACCAGTCCCTCAGAGCTGTGGAGATGGGAACTTGTCCACCAACATATCCTCTCCTCCCACCATCCTCCTTGTCTAAATCTACGGTAACCTCTTCCCCTCCTCCCTCCTCAACTCCGGCCGAGCGCATTGAGGCACTATTCTACGATTCACGAGGCTGTTCCCTGTCGGGGGTTCAAGTCCCCCCCTCAGGCACGGATGTTTGTGCTGTCTTTAGTATAAGCTAGTGCATAAGTAGTTTGTAAGTTTAGGGACTGATGACATTGTAGTCAAGTCCCTTAACTTTACAAACATTTTTGAACAGCCTCAAATCAATTTGATTTCTCAGCCCCTTCCGTGCCTTTCTCTTATACATTGTTGTGTTTGCATGAGTATGTGTGTGTGTGTTTCTCCAAATCTTTCCCTCTTAAAAATCTTTTACCTTAACCCTTCCCCCTCCCCACCATCCCCCACTCAGCATTATTCAGTTCACATCTCTTTAATGCTTGATATATCCCCTTTGATTAGCTCTTGACTTTGTTCAGTAATTGACATAGCATCTCTGACTTCCACAAATCACGAATAACCTTTCCCTTCTGTTCCTGTTCCCTTTCTTTTCCCTCCTCTCATACCTGACAAAGGAAAATGTGTCCACAAGCTTGTGTGTTATTTTTCATTTCCATTCTCAAGTTTTGGGTGACTGTGGGTGGTTCTGAACTAAGGTAAGTACTGGCCAGCCAGTCTATCTCTTTTCAAAAATATTTTAGTATCTCAGTTGAGAATTTCCATCAGTAATTGATTATAGGATGGGAGTTACCAATGTATAAAGTATTTTCATGCATGAAAGAAGTGAATGAGGAAAAGAAACTGACCTACCAGTAACCACCCCTCAAGCCCGTGTCAGATCCCTCTGCGAGCTAGTGTTTGCGCATGTCTAGCACCACCTGTTCTGCTTACTGTTGTCAACACGATGTGCCATCTTCAGAAGCTGCTGCCATTTGTTACAGGGAGCTCCCGGCAGACCAGGGCCAGCTGGTCCTCCCGGACTGCCAGGCCTGAAAGGCGACAAGGGGGATGCTGCTGAAATACCACCCGGGGTAAGTAACTCACACTGAACCTCTCTCTGATGTTTTCTGTTAACTTCATTGTGACCATTTGGTGAAACATAATCACACGTTGGGGGGGAGGGGGGCCACACTCTATTTTGCCACACGTTCCACTAATGATTTATTTTTGTGACATATGTTTTTGGGTAGTTAAGATCTCTGAGAGGCTCTGTAAAGGGGACTGATGACCTCACAGTTTAGTCCCCGCTAAACAGTAAACAAGCCTGGTAAGGATGAGAAGGAAAGTAGAAGGAAAAGTGAAAGAATAAAAGTAAGTATGATATCTTCTGAGACAGATTGATGTTTAATCTGATAATTACAGTAATACATTTGACAGAGATACTAATATTGAGGTACTAAATGACAGTCTGCCTGCTAATTTGAAAATCATTAAGGGATAAAATAATTACAACCTAATTAAAATTACTTGGTAGTTAACCAGTTAATGAGGATAATTTGAAACCCATTGCAAAGACTCACATCAGGCTGTGACAGACACAAAAAGAGACACTTGTACACACAGCTTGTAGTGTAACAAGTGGTACTATAACCCAGTGAACTGACAGAAGAATGTCAGGTAGTTCATTTAAATAACATTTATAGAGAAATATTTTCTTCTGATTTTTATTTATGTCTCTATTTTTCAAATTAGTTATCAATTATTTTCTGATGAAAAGTATAATGTAAAGTGAATTTTAATGTAAATGAACTTAAAGTTCAAGGAATAAGTATGTAATTTGCATGCTCTATGAACCTTGTTGTTTGTTTTATGAGTTGATGAGATTTTGTTGGATTATTGTTGGAGACTGATGTAAAATGAGTGTTGGTCTCACATTTGAGTCAGTAATGTATTTTTTAGAATAATAGAGGAGTGCATTCTATCATAAAACCCCTGTAAAGTTACTGGGCATTAAATGTTCATTATAATTATTCTTTCTGATTTGTCCAAAAAGTAATCTCCGGAATTATTACAAGTCCGCGAATACTTATACAAAGAAGAAAATGCACGAGGAACAGATTAGCTGGGCCTCACATTATGTCATCTTAATTGCAGGAAAAATTCGAGCCAGAAGATTTAATTTTAGTGAGATTACAACAAATTAAGAGTTCTTGTAGTGACAGTGATATACCAATTTACCATATATGGTCCTGTAGAATTTCAAGTTCTGCGGAGGTAACACTACAAGTTTAGAATTGAGCCACAGCCTGTGTCAGAAAAGACATGTGACTCTCATTCATACAATCACACAGGCACATTTACATACACTTAACCATGATCTCTGGCTGCTGTGTTCTGAGTAACACCCTGTGCTGGTGGGATTGGGGGGGAGGGGGGTGTGGAACAGAAGAGGTGCAAGGCAGTGCTGGGGATGGGTACTGCATAACACTACAGAGCACATAGATGGGTGGAAAGAGATGCTGCTTAGCCATGGAGTGGGAAGAGAAGCTAATCATACACAATCTCTCTCTCTCTCTCTCTCTCTCTCTCTCTCTTTCTCTCTCTCTCTCTCTCTCTCTCTCTCTCTCTCTCACACACACACACACACACATACACACACAGCTTGTAGGTACTGATGGGTGGAAAAAGATTCAGCTTACAAATGGAGTGGTGGAGGGGGAGGTTGGGGGGGGGGGGGGGGGGGTGAATGCGGCAAGGGGATCGAGGAAAGCAAAATTGGGATACAGTTACTGTAGGTTGAGGCTTGGATAACTTTTAGTACCAGAGAATATACTGTCCGGGTAACTCCCAGGTGGAGGATGGAAGATTAGGGTTAGGGGAAAAGATTTTGTGCTGTTTGTTTTATTTAGCACTAAGAGCTGCAGCTTGTCTAATTCAATCTTTCTTTTATGTTGAAACAGTTTTTGTGCTTTAAATTTCTTTGGCTGATCTAGTACTGGCTGTGAAGCAGTCTCTGAAGTTAAGGTCACCAGTGACATCACTGGCTGATTCTTATCCTGTGTTAATTGGATCATTACCAGTTAGATCACCTTTTACCAGCTTTACACGTGGGAACTCCTTCTGCAATGCATCCATTCCTGTCATAAACCGCTCCCTCTGTTCTCAACCTATTTTAGTCCTTGTTCTCCACCCCTTTCCCTGATCCCAGGTCAGTCCTAAATTTGTCTCCCCCTTTTGCTCTCTCCTCCTCCCCTAGTACTGTCTTCCACCTTCCCACAACTACCATGCCATTGCTCCTGTGCTCTGCCCCTTGCTGATTCCTCACCCTCACCATATACCCTGGGCTGCTACACATAGATGCAGTCTGGACTGAGTGGCCATGGACTGAAGCATGTGTGTGAGAGAGTGGAGTTTGTGTGTGTCTGTTCTCCTCTTTTAAAAGAGAGCATTTTGACTGAAAACTGAAAGTTATGTTATTCCATTGTTTTAATTTACCTACTGGCTTTCCTTCCATCATCAATCCGATGCTTTTTTTTTTTTTTCCTCCTCCTCTGTCTTACTCTCCTTTCCAAACTATTGATATTTCATCTCTGAATTTCTATTGTTTGAATTTATATGGTCTCCAGAGAATTAGTAAAGAGGCATTTTCTGTACCACCATTGATAAGTAAAATAAATAGTTAGTGAAACAAGTGGCAAAAGTGTTTCTCCCTCCAACTATTTTAGCTGAGAAATTTACTAAAGCAAATCTGTTTCCTCTTGTCTATAATCTAATATATAAAGCAGAGTGTCCGTATGTTTGTACGTGTTGCATACAAATCTACAGTTTTGTTTCAATCTTTATGAAATTTTGTACACGTAAACTTCAATCCATGAGGACAGTCGCCGTAAGTGAAAGAATCATATACGATATACAGTTCACGAGATATTATGTTGTAAACAATGAGATCTGTGAAAAACTGCTGCATTTTGTGACAATACTGCTCATTTTCTCCTAAACCATAGTCCGCTTTCAACCAAATGTAGTACACACATTTCTTACCGTGAGTTAACAATTGCTGCATGGATAAGAATCACATACGGCATATGGTTCAAAAGATATTACGTCATAACCAATAGAAATCGCAAAAAATGCCGTATAATGCGACGAGACTTTCGAAATACACTGAATGACAGTACTTAGCGACTTGCAACAAACTTTAAACATAATTTCAAACCTTTATTAAACTTTTTCTCGCTGGCAACCATAGTGAAATGATGAAAAGAAAAATGTTTCTCGCTTACTACTTTTCCGCTGTTTATGGAGTAAAACTACGGCTCTCGGTATGATGTTACAATTTATAATTCAAACATTACAAATTGTAGCAACAGGAAATTTTACAGACAGTATACACATATATAGTTGAATGTAGCTTCTAAATTGTATCACATTCCAACTCATAGTTCATGCGATATCAGCACATAAACAATAATGTTCCGCTGTTCATGGACTAAAACTAGGGCATTCAGTATGGCGTTACATTTTTTAATTTCTACACTACAAATTGTAGCCACAGGAAATTTTACAAACAGTATAACAGCATATAGTTGAGTGTACTGTCTAAATTGTATCACAGTATGACACATAGTGCACGAGATATGAGCACATTAACAATAACGTTCATGGAAAACCGCCCCATCACGCATCAAGTTTTAATCTATTACTTCTTTACTACTAATTGTATTCCTAAGAGATTTTACAAACATACTGTCCTTATACAAATGAATATATGCCTGAAAAATGGCAGGAGTAAATAAATAAATACCCGGGCAACGCCTGGTTTACAGCTAGTACTATTATATATAGCTTTACCTCCACAGTAAAAAGTAATGTTGATGTTGTTTGCATGTTGACTTATGGATGTACATAATTAAATAACACATACTCACTCCTGCCTGCTTGCAGCTGAAGGGAGAGAAGGGAGACCCAGGAATTGGCATCCCAGGGCCTCCTGGACCTCCTGGACCGGCGGGGCCGGCTGCAAACCCGGATGCCACATACATCCCGGTTCCCGGACCTCCGGGGCCCCCTGGCCCACCGGGACCTCCGGTAAGTTGTGCACTGCTGAATAAAGTCATAACTATGTACCTGGCTACATATTTCCTTCTGTACTACATTTTGATTTCCCATGGAGTACTGACGTGGCCAGTACTGGAGGTATGGAAGTCACCCTGCAGTCTTCGGGAGGTACTCTCCTTAACTGTTGCATAGTAGGCAGCCTACTACACATTTGTCAATGTACTTTCAGAGGTATGAAAAGGATATACACCACCTAAAGGCTGGAAAAATTGAATTTTAGCCCTGTGACTTATAAGTCTGTATTGTGATACCTAACAATATTTCTATATTTAATCATTTTCTAGAACAAATTACAGGGTCAGTCTCAGGTGTGTTAATTACTTCGACACTATTTTTATCTCGGGTGTGTCAACCGAGGAACATTAGGATAATTTATGCCAACATTTTACAAGCAGCTGGTTTAAAATGGAATTTAGTGTAATGGATAGTTTTTATTCAAGGTGTCTTGTAGTCTTAATGTAATAAATGACATTTTTCATGAATGTATTTATTTATTTTACCAGATCGGCTATGAGCACATGTTCATCATCAGTAGTCCTACAGAAGATACGTAAATTATTACAGAATCTAAGTAACATATTCTATAACTCATACTATGGAATATGTGTGTGGTAATATTGCAGCAAGACCAAAAATTGTCCGACTGCCGACGTGGTGCAATGGATAGCGTCACCGATTGTGGTGCTGAAGGTCACCAGTTCAGTCCTGTCCATTGGCAAAAATTTATTTCTTTGTATTTATCATTTCCAGAATGTTTCTTATGTTCACTTGTAATTTCTACATGTTTCTTATGTTAACTACTCTTCTAATTTCTGGTACATTCCGTCAGTGTATAAATAGCAGAGCACTCTGCCCAAGAGGCAGTCAGTGCTGCGTGTATGTTTCAGTTTGCAATAAACCTGCTTTCAGTATAAGTGCTATGTTCAGTTGACAAACTGCCTTCGAAGTCAAGCCTGCTTCCATTTCAACGCAACATTGTTTGGTGGAGGCACTGGGTATCCTGTGCAACTGCTCCATCACCGTTGCTCCGATTAGGCAGCGTAAAACCCGTCGCTTACATGGACTAGAACCGGAATACAAGGGATATACCCAGTACATCATTCCAAAGTCCGTAAAATCAGAAGAACCATGGACACGAAATCAGCGGTAAGCCACCTGCACATCAGACACTCATCGGTGTTCTCTGGAGACGTTGGACAGGACCCCAACAAGTGGCTAAAAGGGTTTGACTGAGTCGCCAAGTATAACAGGAGGAATCATGCAATGTGCCAACGTTTATTTCTACCTAGACAGAACAGCCCAGCAAACAACGAAGAGAAGCTGAGTGACTGGGAAATGTTCCAGACAGAACTTAAGAAGACATTTGGCGACCGCTAGCGACAAATCCACTCAGCAGAAGAACAACTAAAGAACCGGGCCCAACAACATGCTGAGCTGACACAGTCATACATACAGAATGTTTTGGCCCTATGTAACATAGGATATGACTGAGGCCGACAAAATCACACACCTGATGAAACGCATTGCAGAAGACATGTACCAAGCTTTTCTTATAAAAGATGTCTCTACAACGGAAGAGTTCGTCAAGTGGTGCCAGCGGATTGAAGAGGTGCAACTGAAAAGAGTTGGACAAAAGAAGTATGACAGACGCACCAATGTAGTTCCTATAGCCGTTGTGAAACACCAACATGACTTTGATTCTCTCGTATGACAAATCGAGAAGTTTATTGCAGCTGGGACTGTTGGAGCAAGCGAGCATCAGATTATGGCCATGGATGTAAGCCTGTAAATCATGAGGAAGCCAACACTGCTAAGGAGGAAGTATTTCCGACATTAGCACCTGCCCGCCGAGCCAGTCGCACTCGACGTGAAGAATGGCCTCACCCTAGAATGACTTATGCTGCAGCCACCAAACAACAGCCTAGGATCTGGCCGATGTGGCCACAATCATCTCCCCTTGCAACTATGACGCCCCAAGAAAAGACGTTTGGAGAACAGAATACAACACACCAGTGTGTTTCCACTGTTGGTGCCCTGGACATCTCGTATACTACTGCAGAGAGAAAATGCGAGTATTCGACGATTATTTTGCCACAAGACGTCAGCCATCAGAGCAGTTCTATTCCAGGCAGTCACCTGCTGATAAGTTCATTGACCTATGGGAAGAAGCCCATCACCATACCCTGGATGAGGTTGCTCCCCAATGTGCCGCTGCTGTTCACCATCGCCGTACAGAGGTACCAGCCACTCTCCTAGCTGCCGCACCCAGGAATACTAAGTGCGGTGACCATGTACGGTGGTGAGGCCGCCGCAGATGAAAATCCTCCATGGACGACAGTCGCTAAGATGTTAGGAAATCTCCTCAACGTCATAATCAACAACCAACGTGTCCAGGCACTTGTTGATTCAGCAGCGTCTTTCTCTGCATTGTCAGATAATTACCATCGCACACTAAAGAAGACAATGTTCTGTTATATGGGAGCAACTGTGCTGAAGGTCGCAAATGGGAAGTATGTCCAGCCAGTAGGCTGTGTGGCAAGAATAACCATCAGTAACAGGACCCAACTGTTTGAATTTGTCATTTTAGCAGAATGCAGTCATAATGTCATCCTGGGATGGGACTTCCTTCAGACATCCCAAGCTATCATTGACTGCGGAAGATCTGAGCTGCAAATTGAGGAAGTCATTCTGATGGGTAAATGTAAAACAGAATTTTTTGGAAAGTTATTTGCCGTTGACAATGTAACGATCCCGCCATTGACAGTGAGAAGAGTTCCAGTGACAAACACAGATGACATGTTAAACTGTGAAGCGCTTGTCTATAGTAAAAAGTTTATTAAACTCACAAAAGAAATTTACATACCAGCGGCTATCATAAGCATTACCAGTGGCTCAGGAGAGGTTTGCACCAATAATTGTCACGAGCAGTCACAACTTATCCCCAAAGGAATGTGTATCGGGACAGCTGAACCAATCCAGGATGGTGAGCTCAATGTCACCAACGAAGACCCATGCTCTGCTGTTAGTACAGACAACACGCTTGAGGAAACAACTGTGGAACTGCCAATAGGGCCTGGATTGACCAAGGAACAATGCCATTTTTCGGGTGCATTCACACCCTAGCAGGAGAAAAGTCAAACAAAACGGCCCATGATAAGGCACCATATCAATACTGGGGATCATCCACCAATTATTTAGTGTTCATATAGAGTGTCGCCAGCTGAAAGATGGACAATTCGGGAGGAAGTGGAGAAGATGTTGCACGATGACATTATTAAACCTTTGGAAAGTCCCTGGTCGTATCTGGTGGTCCTCGTAAAGAAGAAGGGTGACACTTGGCGATACTGTGTCAACTATCAGCTGCTGAACAAACTCACAAAGAAATATGTCTACCCATTGCTGTGCATTGACAACACCTTAGACTGCTTGAAAGAAGCTACATACTTCTCAACTACGGACATGCAAACAGGTTACTGGCAAATCAAATTTGATGAAGCTGACAAGGAAAAGATGTCTTTTATTACACCTGATTGCCTCTATGAATTTAAAGTAATGCCATTTGGATTATGTAATGCTCTGGCCACATTCAAACGCATGATGGACAACTTGCTTCAATACCTTAAGTGGACGACGTGACTTTGCTATTTACATGATATTGTCATTTTCTCGAAAACATTTGGAGAAAATCTGTGTCGCCTGTCAACTGTGTTGAAGTGTGTTGAGACTACAGGAGTTTGCCTCAATCCAAAGAAGTGCCTTTTCCATCGCCAACGAGATAAAAATCGTGGGGAGATGGTGCCTATCCTGATTCAGATAAAGTAAGAGCAGTCACAGAATTTCCAACTCATCAGAACATTTGTGATGTGAGAAGTTTTCTCAGGCTGTGCTCATACTACCGACATTTCATAAAAGGATTTTGTAACAAGGCACGTCCATTGCAAGAACTTCTGCAGGAAGATGCCTAGTTTTACTGGGGTGAGACAAAAGAAAGCTTCCCGGGCACTTAAGGGGGTTGTAACTTCCACACCAGTTCTAACCTTATATGACAAGAATGCGGAAACCAAACATCACACTGACGCTAGTAGGTATGGGATTGGTGCAGTGGTTGTGCAAATTCAGGAAAATGCTGAAAAGGTGACAGCCTATGCATCAAGAGTACTCTCAAAGTCCGATATAATCTACTCTACAACTGAGAAAGAATGTTTCGCAGTTATCTGGGCTATCAACAAGCTCCAGCCGTATTTATTCGGCAAACCATTCACCGTCATGACAAACCACCATTCTTTGTGTTGGCTGACTAGCTTCCATCAGGTCAACTAGTAAGATGGGCACTTAGACTCAAAGAGTACGATGTCACAGTGGTATTCAAGAACAGGCGCAAACACAAGGATTCCGACTGCCTTTCGAGAAATCCATTATTGGAACACAACAGCATGAATGAAATTTCAGCCCTCACTGAATAAGGTGACGTTACAGCTGAACAGAGAGAAAAAACCAGCACTATTAAAAATTATAGAGGCCTCAGAGAAAGTAGAACCGACCAATGGAGAGTTCCAACTTATAAATGGGACATTGTATAAGAGCAACTATGATCCATTGCGCCCTAAATGGCTACTGGTTATCCAGCTCATCTCCAGCCAGCTATTCTCAAGTATTTCCACGATCTGGTCATCCGAGATTCATAAATACCCTGGACAGAATCAGATGCAGCTATTACTAGAAAGGTCTCTACTAGAGCTGGTCATTTCAGCCTTCAGGCTTGCTTGTAGCTCGCCTCCACCTTGCGCCAGACTCACAGCCAGGGGGGGGGGGGGGGGCAATGGAGCACTGCGAGTGAGCTGTGGCAGCCTGCTACCAGCTTCCACTGTGCTCGTGAGACGCGTAGACCCGTAACTCGCGTAGATACTCGAATGCTCGTGAGACTCGCAGTTACGTAACACCCATAGGAACTCGCAGCGCCGTTTTGTACAATGACGATGAAAAAGTATGTTCTGCGAGTGTTAGCAGATGGGAAGTACATTCTGCTGGGCAGAACCGGAACAGGCCGCAGTAGTTCCTGCTGTAAAAATTAATTAAACTAGAAATTTGTGTCACTTCATGTTAGGTACAAGCGGTGCCCACATTAATATATCAGATTTTTTTAAAGTTTATTTTTATAGCCATATTAAACAAGAGTGCTGAAGATTTATTTTCATATTAGTTACGTTATAAACAGTTACACATTAAACTTGTGGTAATTACGATACTTAAGCATTCATTTTGTTTGAGAATGTTGTTACAGATGCGAAGTTGCGCATTCGTAACGGATATTCTTTACGAGTAAGAGATTCTAAACAGAAATATTGAGTTAAACATTTTGCAGTCTTTAGAATAAATTTCTTCCACGCGCTCATCGGTATCTACATCCACGTATGTACAAACTCGCGGAGTTTCCACCGTAAGCTGCATGGTGAAGGTTACCTCGTCCCACTACAAGTCACTGTCCCACTCCCAAGTAGAACAAGGTAAAAACTAATGCCTGAGTCTCTTTCTGTGAGCCCAACACACACACACACACACACACACACACACACACACACACACACATCCACACACCGTACATCATACATAAATGTTCCTATTGTAGTTCTAAATGATTTTGCAGTCCTTCTTGTGACATTTAGATTTTATAAAAGGCCAACAATGAACTATTGTCCTTTGGATGTTAGCGGTTCTTGTCGTCCTATTTAAGAGAAAATATGTTGGTGGCATTCAGCAACAGTTGATTTAAAATATTGTCACGCTGCAATGGAAGTACGCTTGACTTCGAAGGCAACTAAACACAGCACTTATACTGAAAGCACATTTATTACGAACTCAACATACACGCAGCACTGAGTGCCTCTCAGGCAGAGTGATCTGCTATTTATACACAGACAGAATTTACCAGTTAGAAGAACAGTTAACATAAGAAACAAGTAGAATTTACAAGTGAACATAAGAAAGACGTAGAACCTTCTGGAATTGTAAGTTACAAAGAAATAAATTATTGCCGGTGGGCGGGATTGAACCGGTGACCTTCTGCTCCGCAGTCCGTGACACTATCCCCTGCGCCACGCCGGCAGTTGGTGTTCGTGGTCTCTCGCGGCATTGCTCCCTCTCCTGGAGAAACAGCGATCCGCTGTTATGATCCCTGTGGAGCCAGCTGCAATGTCCTGGATCTTGACTGTGTCATGGGTCCTCTGTATGACAGTTGAAGAGAATCCTTCCCTTCTCCGCGATTATCGACGACAGACGTTCCTGTCATGGCTTCATCACGAACATTACCGTCCTTAAAGTCCTTGAACAAGAAGCCATTGTCGTCTACCTGCTCTTCAGGATCGTAGTAAGGCTTCATGCGCAGGACGTGAACAATGTCTCTTCGTTTTTGACGTTTCGACGATGGCTCATAATCCTCAACTTCGTATGTGACGTCTGACAGGCGGCGTATGACACGATACGGACCAAAGTATCGCTTCAATAACTTTTCTGACAGTCCAACCTTCCGTACAGGGGTAAAAATCCATACCAGATCTTCTGGGCTGTACACAACAGGTCGGTGCTTGTCGTTATACCGCTGACGACCCTTCTCCTGGGCGTCCAGTGTCCGTATGCGAGCCAGCTGTCTTGCTTCTTCGACCCTGGTGATGAGCTGTTTAACATAGTCATCCTAAGTGTCGTCCGGTTGGAACGGGAACAGTGTATCCCTTGTCGTCTCAGCTTCACGGCCATGCAGCAGAAAAAAACGGAGTGTAGCCTGTGGTGTCTTGTCTTGTGGTATTGTAAGCAAATATCATGACTGGCAGAATTGTATCCCAATCCTTCTGCTCAACATCGACGTACATCGACAGCATGTCGGCTAACGTTTTGTTAAAACGTTCCGTAAGACCATTTGTCTGAGGATGGTATGCAGTTGTCATTCTGTGGACAATGTCACACCGTGACATTACCTCTGATACTAGTTTTGACTGGAATACTTTTCCACGATCAGATATCATAACACGTGGTGCTCCATGCTTCAAAATAATGTCTTCTACAAGGAATTTTACGATCTCTGGAGCTTCTGTGGTTGGCACAGGTTTGGTGACAGCATACCGTGTGAGGTAGTCAGTGCAGACTATTATCCAACGGTTACTGGTTGTCGACTTCGGGAACCTCCCTAAAAGATCGATCCCAACTCGGTGGAATGGAGCTGCTGCCGGCGGTTTCGGTACGAGATATCCTGGAGGTAATTGCGGCACATGCTTCCGTCACTGGCACTCTTTACAGTGACTCACATAGTGCCTGACAGATCGGTAGAGACCTTTCCAGTAATACCTGCGTCTGATTCTGTCTAGGGTCTTCACGAATCCCAGATGACCGGATATTGGAGCATCATGGAAATATTTGAGAATAGCTGGCTGGAGATGAGCTGGAACAACAAGTAGCCATTTGGGGCCCAGTGGATCATAGTTGCTCTTGTACAATGTTCCGTTTATATGTTGGAACTCTCCATTGGTCGGTTCCCCTTTCTCCAAGGCCTCTATCATTTTTAATAGTGTTGGATCTTCCCTCTGTTTAGCTGTAACGTCATCTAATTCAGTGAGAGCTGAAATTTCATTAATGCTGTTGTGTTCCACTAATGGATTCCTCGAAAGGCAGTCGGCATCCTTGTGTTTGCGCCCGTTCTTGAATACCACTGTGACATCGTACTTTTCGAGTCTTAGCGCCCATCTTGCTAGTCGACCTGATGGATCCTTCAAGCTAGTCAGCCAACACAAAGAATGGTGGTCTGTCACGACGGTGAATGGTTTGCCGAATAAATACGGCCGGAACTTGTTGATAGCCCAGATAACCGCGAGACATTCTTTTTCAGTTGTAGAGTAGTTAATCTCGGACTTTGAGTGTACTCTTGACGCATAGGCTATCACTTTTTCGGCACCTTCCTGAACTTGTACAAGCACTGCACCAATCCCATAGCCACTGACGTCTGTGTGAAGTTCCGTTTCTGCATTCTCGTCGTACAAGGCTAGCACTGGTGTGGAAGTTAGAGCCTCCTTAAGTGCTCGGAAAGCTCTTTCTTTTGTCTCATCCCAGTAAAATTTGGCGTCTCCCTGCAGAAGTTCTTGTAATGGACGTGCCTTGTTACAAAATCCTTTTATGAAACGTCGGTAGTATGAGCACAGCCCAAGAAAACTTCTCACATCACGAATGTGCTGAGGAGTTGGAAATTCTGTGACTGTCCTTACTTTATCTGGATCAGGACGGACACCATCTCCGTTGACTAGGTGCCCCAGGATTTTTATCTCTTTGGTGACGAAGAGGCACTTCTTTGGATTGAGGCGGAGACCTGCAGCCTGAACACACTTCAACACAGTTGACAGGCGACTCAGATGTTCTTCAAATGTTTTCGAGAAAACGACAATGTCATCTAAATAGCAGAGACACATCGTCCAGTTAAGGTGTCGAAGCAAGTTGTCCATCATGCGTTCGAATGTGGCTGGAGCATTACATAATCCAAATGGCATTACTTTAAATTCATAGAGACCGTCAGGTGTAATAAAAGCCGTCTTCTCCCTGTCAGCTTCGTCAACCTCGATTTGCCAGTAACCTGTCTGCATGTCCATAGTTGAGAAGTATGTAGCTCCTTTCAAGCAGTTTAAGGTGTCATCAATACGCGGCAATGGGTAGACATCTTTCTTTGTGATGCTGTTCAGCCGCCGATAGTCGACACAGAATTGCCACATGCCAGCCTTCTTCTTTACGAGGACCACCAGAGACGACCAAGGACTCTCCGAAGGTTGAATAATGTCATCTCGCAACAACTTCTCCACTTCCTCCCGAATTATCCGTCTTTCAGCTGGCAACACTCTACACGAACGCTGGCTAATTGGTGGATGATCCTCAGTATTGATACAGTGCTTTATCGTGGGCCGTTTCGTCTGACTTTTTCCCTGTTGAGGTGTGAATGCACCCGAAAATTGGCGTAGTATACCTAACACCCGCTGGCGTTGTTCCTTGGTCAGTCCAGGCCCTATTGGCAGTTCCACATTTGTTTCCTCCAGCGTGTTGTCTGTACTAATAGCAGGGCATGGGTCTTCATTGATGACGTTGAGCTCACCGTCCTGGATTGGTTCAGCTGTCCCGATACACATTCCCTTGGGGATTAGTTGTGACTGCTCGTGACAATTTGTGATCCAAATCTCTCCTTGACCACCGATAATGCTTATGATAGCCGCTGGTATGTAAATTTCTTTTGTGAGCCTGATAAACTTTTTACTATCAACAAGAACTTCACAGTTTAACCAGTCATCTCTGTTTGTGACTGCAACTCTTCTCGTTGTTAACGGCGGTATCGACACATTGTCAACGACGAATAACTTCCCAGAAAATTCTGTATTACGTGTATCTGGCGGAACAGCTTCTTCAATTTGCAGCTCAGATCTTCCACAGTCAATGATAGCTTGGGATGCCTGAAGGAAGTCCCATCCGAGGATGACATTGTGACTACATTCTGGTAATACGACAAATTCAAACGGCTGCGTTCTGTTGTTGATGGTTATTCTTGCATACAAGTTCCTGCTGGATGGACGTACTTTCCATTCGCGACCTTCAGCACAGTTGCTCCCATATCACAGTACATTGTCTTCTTTAGTGTGCGGCGGTTATTATCCGATAATACAGAAAAAGAGGCTCCTGAATCAACAAGTGCCCGGACAGGTTGGCCCTCGATTATGACGTCGATGAGATTTCCCGACGTCTTGGCGGCTGTCGTCCATGGAGGATTTTCATCTGCGGCGGCCACACCTCCGTAGATTGTCGCCTCGCTTAGTTTTCCTGGGCGCGGCGGCTAGGGGAGCGGCTGATACCTCTGTACGGCGACGGTGAACGGCTGCGGCGCGTCGAGGAGCGACCTCGTCTAGGGTACGGCGACGTGCTTCTTCCCATAGGTCGACTGAATTCATCAGCAGGTGACTGCCTGGGATAGAACTGCTCCGACGGCTGACGTCTTGCGGCAAAATAATCATCGAGTATTCGCCTCCTCTCTCTGCAGTAGCGTACGACATGTCCAGGGCGTCCACAGTGGAAACACAGTGGTGTGGTGTCTTCTGTTCTCCAGACGTCTGTTCTTCTGCAGGACGTCATAGTTACCGGGGGAGTTGGCTGTGGTCGCGTTGGTCGGTTCATGGGCTGCCGTTTGGCGGCTGCAGCGTAAGTCATAGCAGGGCGACGCCATTCTTCACGTTGGGTGCGATTGACGGGGCAGACAGGAGCTAATGTTTGAAATACCTCGTCCTCAGCGGCGTCGGCTACCTCGTGACTTACAGGGCTCACATCCATGGCCATAATCTGATGCTCCCTCGGTCTAATTGTCCCGGCTGCCATGCACTGTTATAATTCTTCTCTCACAATTTGTCGTATGAGAGAATCCAAGTCCTGCTGGTCTTCCGCAACGGCCATAGGGACTACATTTGGGAGTCTGTCATACTTCTTGCGTCCAACCCTCCTTTGTTGCATCTCTTCAATACGCTGGCACCACTTGATGAACTCTTCTGTCGTAGCGATGTGTATTATAAGAAGAGCTTGGTACATATCTTCTGCAATTCCCTTCATCAGGTGCGTGATTTTGTCCGCTTCAGTCATGTTTGGATTGACTACGTTACACAGGACCAAAACACTGTATGTACGATTGTGTCGGCTCACCATGTCGTTGGGCCCGGTTCTTCAGTTGTTCTTCCGCCGAGCGGATTTGTCGCTGGCGGTCTCCAAACGTCTTCTTAAGTCAACTTGTCTTCGTTGTTTTCGAACCATTGCTGGGCTGTTCCATCCAGGTAGAAATAAACGTTGGCCAAGCACATCGTATGATCCCACCTGTTGTACTTGGTGACTCGGTCGAACCCTTTTAGCCATTTGTTGGGGTCCTGTCCAGCATCTCTGAGAACACCGACGGGTGTCTGATGTGCAGCTGACTTATTGCTGGTTTCGTCTCCATCGTTCTTCTGATAATACGGACTTTTGGAAGGATGTACTTGGTGTATCCCTTGTATTCCGGTTCCAGTCCGTGTAAGCGACGGCTTTTACGTTGCCTAATCGGAGCCACGGTGATGCAGCTGTTGCACAGTGTACCCGGCGCCTCCACCAAACAATGTCACGTTGCAATGGAAGTAGGCTTGACTTCGAAGGCAACTAAACACAGCACTTATACTGAAAGCACGTTTATTACGAACTCAACATACACGCAGCACTGACTGCCTCTCAGGCAGAGTGCTCTGCTATTTATACACAGACAGAATTTACCAGAAATTAGAAGAACAGTTAACATAAGAAACAAGTAGAATTTACAAGTGAACATAAGAAAGACGTAGAACCTTCTGGAATTTAAGTTACAAAGAAATAAATTTTTGCCGGTGGGCGGGATTGAACCGGCGACCTTCTGCTCCGCAGTCCGTGACGCTATCCCCTGCGCCACGCCGGCAGTTGGTGTTCATGGTCTCTCGCGGCAATATGTACTGATGCCACTAATCTCGCCAGCTAATAATGCAATCAGGCTAACATGCAGTAAAGGGTACTGTTATATATTATAATAGAACCCTTTACCTCATATTATGTATTATAATAGTATTTCCTTTATCACATATTAGTCCGATTGCATTATATTTGGCGAGATTAGCTAAATATAATTCCTTGTAAAACTAGCTGAATAGCAGACACCCAGACAAAAGATTGCCATTTTCTGTTATCTTGTTTAGCGGTATTGTTCTTCCCTTTATCTCTACCGTCATTCATGACCGTTCAGACACTGTCTCTTGTAACATTTATTACTGCTATATTTTTACACAGAAGGAATAATTTCTCTTTAGTTTTTTTTCATAACACACAGTACAGCTCTTAACAGTTTGTAATATCTATTATTATTATTTTCGTATGCCACATTCTAACAGACGGTACACCACACTTGGCTGATTTTCCCTTCTGCTACGAGTCTGACCGAGTCGCCTGGCTCGCTCGCACCTGTGCTCGAGCTATAAGCTGCTCGCTGCGCCACTCCTCAGCAGTGGCAGCACTTATGAGTAACGAGTGAGTTTCTGGCGCCTCCTGACTGGCTCTAGTCTCTACCAATCTGTAAAGCACTATGTGAGTCACTGTAAAGAGTGCCAGCAATGGAAGCATGTGCCGCAATTACCTCCAGGGCATCTAGTACCAATTCCACCTGCAGCAGCTCTATTCCATCGAATTTGAATCAACCTTTTAGGGAGGTTCCCGAAGTTGACAACCGGTAACTAATGGATACTCGTCTGCATTGACTACCTCACACACTGTGTTGTCACCGAATCTGTGCCAACTGCAGAAGCTCCATAGATTGCAAAATTACTTCTAGAAGACATTATTTTTAAGCATGGAGCACCATGTGTGATGAGCGTGGAAAAGTATTCCAGTCAAAACTAGTATCAGAGGTAATGTCACGTTGCAACATTGTCCACAGAATGACAACTGCATACCATCCTCAGACAAATGGTCTTACAGAACATTTTATCAGACGTTAGCAGATATGCTACGATGTACATTGATTTTAAGGAGAAGGATTGGGATACAATACTGCCAGTTATGACATTTGCTTATAATACTGCAAGACAAGAAACTACAGGCTTCACATCGTTTTTCCTGCTCCATGGCCATGCAGCTGAGACAACAATGGGTATGCTGTTCTCATTCCAGGTGGACGACACTCAGGATGACTATGTGAAACAGCTGACCACTAGGATCGAAGAAGCAAGACAGCTTGCTTGCGTACGGACAGTGGACGCCCAGAAGAAGGACTGTCAGCGGTATAACGATAAGCACCGACCTGTTGTATACAGCCCAGGAGATCTGGTATGGATTTTTACCCCTGTACAGAAAGTTGGACTATCAGAAAAGTTATTGAAGTGATACTTTGGTCCTTATTGTGTCATATGCCACCTGTCAGATGTCACATACGAAGTCGAGGATTATGAGCTGTCATCAAAACGACAGAAATGAAGAGACATTGTTCACATCCTTCACATGAAGCCTTACTACGATCCTGATGAGCAGATAGGCAAAAATGGCTTCTTGTTCGAGGACTCTTAAGGACAGTGATGATACTGATGAAGCCACGACAAGGATGTCTGTTGTTGGTAATCGTGCAGAAGGGAAGGATTCTACAGAACTGCCATACAGAGGACTCATGACAAGATCAAGATCCAGGACATTGCAGCTGGCTCCAAAGGGAACAGCGGAACACTGTTTTTTTCTGGAGAGGGAGCAGTGCCGCAAGACAACAATTTATATGACTGCCAGCGTGGTGCAATGGATAGCATCACCAATTGCGGTGCTGAAGGTTGCCGGTTCAATCCCGTCCACCAGCAGAAATTTATTCCTTTGTATTTATCATTTCCAGAATGTTCTACATGTTTCTTACATTCACTTGTAATATAGTGAGGACAGTTTACAATTCACTGCAAAGACGTGGCGACGAGCTGCGACAGGCACATACAAAAGACACACACATACAACACATTCAGCTATCGGCTATGGCCTTCTTCAGAAAATAGAACACTCACGCAATCACACAGGCACACAACAGTGTCATACAACCATCACCACCGGAGGTGATGGTTGTATGACTGTGTTGTGTGCCTGTGTGATTGCATGGATGTTCTATTTTCTGAAGAAGGCCATGGCCGATAGCTGAATGTGTTGTATGTGTGTGTCTTTTGTATGTGCCTGTCGCAGCTCATCACTACGTCTTTATGGTGAGTTGTAAACTGTCCTCACTATATTATTAATTCCAACCTGGACTTTCCATTATTACATTCACTTGTAATTTTTACATGTTTCTTATGTTAACTATTCATCTAATTTCTAGTATATTACGTCAGTGTACAAATAGCAGAGCACTCTGCCCGAGAGGTAGTCAATACTGAGTGTATATTTCAGTTTGCAATAAACCTGCTTTCAGTATAAGTGCTGTGTTCAGTTGACAACCCTGCCTTCAAACTCAAGCCTGCTTCCATTTCAACGCGACAATATTTTCACATTTCATGTTTCAAATAATTTGATTTTAAATCTATGCCATCATAGAAATTGTTTTAGCTGTTCAATTAAGATCACCAAAAAAAAAAAAAAAAAAAAAAAAAAAAAAAAAAAAAAAAAAAAAAAAATCCAAAAAGAAAATCATAACATAAGTGATATTTTGAACAACAGAATATATTTCTGATCACTAAAGCAGAATTTTCCTGATATAAAAAAACAAAATTAAAAAAAAATGTGCAAAAATACTAAAAGTTAATAGACTAACAAAAACTATTTATATGATAGCATAAAAAAACCAAGTAGGTATCATATGATTTAAAACATAAAATGTGAAGAAATATTGCCATGCACATATTCCCATAATATAAGCTATAGAAATTGAACATGCATTCTGTATTAATTTACATATCTTGTGCAGGACCACTGATGATGAACGTGTGCCGGAAGCTGGTCTGGTAAAATACATATACAAGGGCCATCCAGAAAGTGGTACCCATTCATGCAATAGGGCACAGGAGTAAATATTAAAACATATAAACATTTTATTGTAAGAGTATTCATTACACTACTTCTCCACGTAATCTGCAAGCAAATTTAGGCATTTGTCATAACGTGTGACGAGTATTTGTATCCCAGCATCATAGTCCTCCACCCCCAACGTATTAAGATATGTAGTCACGCCTTGTTTAAGTTCTTCATCAGTCTCAAATCTTTCTCCCACCAGAAAGTCTTTAAGCTTCAGAAAGAGATGAAACTCTGAAGAGCTGAGCTATATGGTGGATGGTTGAAAGTTTCCCACTTGGTCTGTAATGACTGATGGTCTCCCTGAACACTTCTTGTCATGTGTATTCCCCTCCCCAGGTTGAAGTTGCGACACTAGTGCTGAACAGATGATTCATCCATCACATTGTCTCCATACACCTTCTTTAATTGGCGATGAATTTCACAAGGTCGAACGTTTCATGCATTAAGAAATTTAATCATGTCCCTCACTTCACAACTGGCAGGGTTCTCAATTTGTTTAAATATTATAAATGACCACAGGCAACAAACCGCATCACGTAACCTCACACAGAACAGGCACACGTGCTACTGATGCGGTCTGACCCTGCCCTGTGGCTACCGGAGCCGTCAGCACTTAATGCGGTGCTAACGGGTACCAAATTCTGGATGGCCCTCATATAAAGAAGAAGCAATCTATTCATTACTTTCATGTAATAATGTCATTTATTAAATAATGCATATTCATTCAACTATCAATTGTCTACCTAGGTTTTGAAATGTCCAGTGACAACCTCACATCCTTACTCCACAATATTTCTACTGTTTTGTCTCTATCATGGCCTATGTCAGTAAAAGAACTGCTTATGTTTCTAGGAAAAATTGCATCATAACTTTCTCCCACACGCACTGTCAATAACACAGCTACTACATGCCCTGCTCCACAAGGGTGACTAGTTTTCCTGGTTACTGGCATGGGAGCTTGTGTTTTGAACTCTCAAGTGCATGTTATAATCTGCTCCATGTTTAGTGTCTTTTCAACCAAGAAAACAATTGCTATTACCCACTGATGCTTCACAACACAGGTTGAGAGCTGTTGTAGTCTGAAGGTATGCTGACAGTTCGGGAGACCTGTTGTCTATACATTAGAAGATACCTACGACTGGAAAGGAAATTTATTATTTATGCCTTGAAAACATTTCATGTCTAGCAATATTCTGTCTGTACTTGGAGGAACAATGACATATAGCAAACTTAAATATGTAGTACGGTATTTTTGTTCCACAATATTTTTTATTTGTTTGTTATTAGCAGCTTTCGGCTTTTAGGCCATCATCAGATAACTTCGTACCAAAGAGATAGCCCACACGTAACATTGAGGTTACATATACAAAGATGGTTTTTCAGAGATATGTGAGTCTGCGAATTTCTATGTATCAATACTACAGAACAAGTGTACTACAAAACAAATGGATTTAAATGAACACATATTAGGCTACATGGTATTAAAATATTAAAACTATGGAATTGTATAAGAAAGTATTGTCAGCAGGTGATGGTAGAAACAAAATGTGGATTTGTTATGAAGAAGTATCAATACCAGGTACATCTTACATTACTTGAGGTTACAAATATTATAAATGTCCATGTGACTGATGGGTGATTCGTCAAACAAACTGTAAATCTCAGAGAAACATCGAAGGGTGGGCGGAGTAATCATGGCAAGGGGAAAGAAAGGTATTACTGCATCTGTATTAGTTGCTTTCCTGAATATGTTAAATGAATGTTTTTGCTTGGTAATATCAATGGTAAGGTCCAAAAGTTGATTGTGTCTCCTCCTAACTCCATTGTAAACTTGATTTTATTATGTTGTGAATTTAGATTTTCAAGGAATTTATTTAGCTGCCTGGTGGTGCCTGTCCACAAACAAAGTACACCATCCACATACCTATACCAATAATGAATTTTAGAACTGAGGGGCTCTTGTCTGTAATGCAGCATCAAGGATAACCGCAGCCATGGTCTCCGAGCTGATAGTCCATGCTGCTGCAAACAATGTCGAACTGTTCGTGCAGATGGTTGTTGTCTTGCAAACGTCCCCATCTGTTGACTCAGGCATCGAGATGTGGCTGCATGATTCGTTACAGCCATTCGGATAAGATGCCTGTCATCTCGACTGCTAGTGATACGAGGCTGTTGGAATCCAATATGGCATTCCGTATTGCCCTCCTGAACCCACCGATTCCATATTCTGCTAACAGTCATTGGTTTGCGAGCAGCAGTGTCATGATACGATAAACTACAATCGTGATAGGCTACAATCCGACCTTTATCAAAGTTGGAACCATGATGGTACGCATTTCTCCTCCTTACACAAGGCACCATAACAATGTTTCACCAGGCAATGCCCATGAACTGCTGCTTGTGTATGAGAAATTGGTTGGAAACTTTTCTCATGTCAGCACATTGCAGGTGTTTCCACTGCTGCCAATCTTGTGCGAATGCTCTGAAAAGCTAATCATTTGCATATCACAGCATCTTCCTATCAGTTAAATTTCATGTCTTTAGTACGTCATCTTTGTGGTGTAGCACAATTTTAATGGCCAGGAGTGGAGAGAGAGAGAGAGAGAGAGAGAGAGAGAGAGAGAGAGAGAGAGAGAGAGAGGGAAGGTAAGAAGAAGGAACCCTGTTCCAAAAGCTTGTTTTGTTTTCGTCCTTTTTTGTTTCTGTGTGTGACTATTGGCAGTACGGCAGAAAGATAAGTACTGGACATCCAATCTATCCCTTTTGAAAAATAATTTATCACCTCTGTGGAGAATTTCCATCATTAATAGATTAGAAAATAAGTTGCTCAGGCACCCTCTGACGTTGCTTGTATCAATTCACATCTTCCGGTGACAAGAACCCAGGACTCCTCCATGGGTATCAGTCTCAGACTCTTGCATCCTACACTGAGACATTGAGCTGAACCGCCAGTACCCCATTTCCATCCAGGGATCTAAGTGGATCATCACATGGCGAGACTGGCACTGCCAAACGTACCTCCACTGTCACCACTTTCTCGGCCCTGGATTTCTCTTCATCGATCATCACTGGGCCACCTCCGATGTCCGATCGACAGTAGCTGCTCACCCGGGGGCTCTCTACAAAACTTCCACATCACCTGAAGCTGTCATCAGTTCCATTGCTTTCATCTCCACTGGAGTCGCCCTGCAGGCACCTTTGCCATCACCAGTAACTGAAACTGAGATAGAAGCAGGCAGCACAGAGTCTGTGCATGTCCTAAACATTTCTTACTTACATACTTGTAGCAGCACTTCACATGAGTCAACATCCAGTGGATTGCAAAGAAGACACAGATGTCTCCAGGATTTTTTCCCCACCAAGAGAAGAGGGACGCAGTAACAAGCACATTCGTGATTCAATAGGCATGCTGACAGCAGATACAACGGCCATTATTAGGGGAACCACCGGCAACAGCAATCAGTGACAATGACAACACATAGGATCAAAATTTTTAAGCTAGCAGTTTACCATTGCACTCCCAATTAATTTGGATATAAATAAATATTTGTCCTGATGCTGCTAAATATTTTTTATCTATTTTAACCTTAAGCCATTGTCAAGCAATATTTTGTTGGTGCATTAATATTTCTACCTACGTGCAGTATTCGTAAATTCTGCGGGCCCAATATTTGAGAGACTCTTGACAGCAATTTCTTCATCTTAAATTAAAATTAACAAAGGCCAAAGATTGGAAAGTTGCACAAGTCACACCTATATTCAACAAAGACAGTTGGAGTAACCTACTAAACTACAGGCCTATTTCATTGACGTCAATTAGCAGCAGGATTTTAGAACATATCCTGTATTCAAATATTATGAATTATCTTGAAGAGAATGATCTATTGACCCAAGGTCAACACGGATTTAGAAAATATTGTTCATGCAAAACACAACTAGCTCTTTACTCACATGAAGTGATGAGTGCTAGTGACAAGGGCACTGATTCCGTATTTCTTGATTTTCAGAAGGCTTTTGACACCGAACCTCACAAACGGCTTTTAATCAAATTGCATGGTTATGGTATATCGCCACAAATTTGTGACTGGATAATGGATTTTCTGTCAGAGAGGACACAGTTTGAAGTAATCGATGATAAGGCATCGACTAAAACAAAGGTGATATCAGGCGTTCCACAGTGTAGTGTCATTGGTCCTCTGCTGTTCCTTATTTACATAAACGTTTTGGGAGAAAATCTAAGTAGCTCTCTTAGGTTGTTTGCAGATGACGCCGTCATTTACCGTCTGGTAAAATCATCTGAAGATCAAAACCAACTGCAAAACGGTCTAAATAAGATATCACTATGGTGTAAAAATTGGCAATTGACTCTCAATAATGCAAAGTCTGAAGTCGTCCACATGAGTACGAAAAGAAATCCATTAAACTTTGTTTACAAGATAAATTCTGGATTTCGAAAGATGGTGGCCATTGCACTACAAAAAGTATGCTATCTCTGAAGAGACTAAAAGCAAACCCAGAAATGAAAGAATTCAGTTTTCAATTAGAACTCCTTATCACATAGTATATTTCCATGAAAGAAAGGGTTACATTAAGGGGTATTCGACAATTAATGGTCTGGTCTGCCACACTTTCTTCATGGCTCTCAGTTCAGTGACACCTGCTCTGCCATCATCACCATCAGACTCTTCTTGAAAAGTCCCCATCAAAAGAACAAAACTTGAAGACCTGAAGAAAATCGAACCCTACATTGCTCAAGAGCGAAAGTATTTCTACATAGAACTATATTCTTGGCCAACTGAACCTGAAAATGCCACAGAATAGGAAGAATGCAAATATATAACCTAGCTGATGACACTACTGGTGTTATATTTTTTAGTAATTTTTGTTATTTGTAGCAGAAACTATTGCTATTAATAATATTTTATATACCTTAAAAAAAGGCAAAGTTGCTTAATTTTCACATGAGTTTTTAAATTTAGGTTGAATTTTTTTAAAAGAGCGTAAATCAATGAAGTTTATAGTTCAATGAAATATAGCATAATTACTTCGGGTGCAAATCCTTCTCATATAGCACCAGATATTACTGTACTAATCACATAAAACCACAAAAAGCTTAAGATTTTTCATTGTTTGGAGTTAAAACAGTTTTTTGTGTATCCCCGAAAATTTACTCGGCGTGAAATACGCCCTTTTAAAAAAACTCGATTCATATAGCCTTTGAAAAGAGGCCTGTAGCTAAGGTAGAATTTCCAAAATACTGTATTTTGGTATGTGCATTGTTGAGAGATTAAACTGGAAGCAACACATTGATGGTCTGCTGAAACGTTTGAGTTCAGCTATGTATGCTCTTATGGTTATTGCAAATTATGGCAATAAGAACTTCAGTAAATTAGCTTACTATGCCTATTTTCATACACTGCTTTTGTATGGTATCATATTATGGGGTAATTCATCATTGAGTAAAAAAGTGTCCATTGCACAAAAGTGTGTAATCAGAATAATTGCTGGAGCCCACCCAAGATCATCCTGCAGATATCTCTTTAAGGATTTAGGTATCCTCACAGTAACTCCTTTTTGGGAGTGGAACTAGAAAGCAAATAACTAGTAGCGGTACTAGGCACCCACTGCCACCTTTGGGTGGATTGTGGAGTATGTATGTATATAGACCTAAGTGTACTTATAATTTTTTATGTGTGCCCTTCTGCTAATCATCAAGATGTCTCTGTGGTGAGTATCAACCTATCCCTATGAAAATATTGTTGAATCCTTTCTGGAATTTCCATTGTTTCAACCATATTTTTTCATAGGGGAATAGTCTATTGTTGTCCAGTGTTCTGTGTGGTTACTAATTCCCGTCCCTTACCTCTGCCTCTCCTCCAGTTTCCTCCAATTCACACAGGTGCTAGTGACCTGGCTGCCTGTGCTGCACAGGTTGGAAAGCCCCTCCAGCATGTTCTCTGCTGCACAATGCCTCTGGCCTACACGACTCATCTGCAGGTGCCTCATTTCCCACAGCCTTTCCCCTCTCTTTATGTTCTACTCCTTCCTTTCCCTCTTTTCAAATCACTCCCCCTGTGGTTGTCATGTTCTCCATTCACACACTTACAATGATTGTTTACCACCATTATTCCACATTTTGTCAATGTCAGTTAGAAACTCCTGTCCATATGGTTCTTACTCTCCTGGCTACCAACTCTATACAGATATTTATAGTGCTGACCATTGCTGCGATTGATGCCTGTTTGAGAAATTAAAATACTCTGAAATTAAATGTGACTTTACACAGCTTATTGACCTTCTGCACCAGTTAATTTTTTTTATAAAATTAACTCTATCACTGGGAGAATCACTTTCATAATGGTGCTATACAGTTCCCATTTGGAATTAATTTTAGTTAGTTTTCACTGCAGTATTATACAGTTTAACTTGTGTGGTCTCACACATTGCTCGTCCACCCCTGTAGCTCAGACGGCAGCATCGTTTACAACCATACAGGGTATCCGGGTTCGATATCCGGCAGGGGACTGGGTGTTGTCTGTTGTACTTATCATCATTTACATGAAAGTCGCTGAAGTGGCATCGAATTAAAAGACTTGCACCAGGCAGCCGAACAATCCCACGTGGGATCTCCTGGCCAAAAATGCCATACAATCATTTCATTTTACACATTACTCACAGTGGTCAACATTACAGTGATACAATAATTGGATTGTTTATCTGTAATTGACTGTAATGGTATAGGATATACAAAAATCACCCAATAAAAGAAAATTAATCTAATAAATGAACAGAGTATACATCAGATACACAAACAAGGGAAGAGTAAATGTTGCATTCCTAGATTTCAGGACTTTATTTCATTGGCATAAATAGATTAGAAACAGATGAAGTTGAAAGAAACAGTTACAGTTAATGGGGATAGGGAAAGGCACTAAATCACACACCTAAAAAAAAAAAGAAAACACAATGTAGTTTATTATTTTGCATGTGTTGATTGTATGATGTAACTGGTAATAATGGTAGACTTGCAGAGAAACAAGGAGAACATTTCACTCTGATGTGGTTAACAGTTATTAAAGTTACAGTAGAAAATCAGATATGTATAATGAAGTAATAGGAATATAAGTTGTAAATTTGTATCATGAATCTGTCCTACTAGTTACCACAACCACTGGACAGATTACTTGGTGCTACATGGATGTATCTCATTTAATTTGTAATACTGAGAGCAGTTGAATTAGAAATAACTCAGGTCCTTGAAAGTTGTTCGCTACTCTCATAATTTTCAAAGTGAATACTGTTGTGGCTTCCTGTGTGTAGTAGGGGTGTAATTTAAAGATTACTGCCTTATTGTTAATGTTTTTATTATTGCTTACAGTGTAATTTTACTAAACGTTGCATTCCTTTTTTCCAGGGACCTCCAGGTGTGTCTGTGATGGGAGAGAAGGGTGAACCTGGCGTTCCTGGAGGTAGAGGTCACGTATACGGAGATCCAATGCTGACTCCTCCAGCTGGATACGGTGGTCGTTCAGGTATGCAGTTTCATGCTTTCCTCAAGTAATGGATAAATATAGAAAGAACTTTAATTTTCTCAGCTGTAGGCTGAAGGTAAAGGGTTTTCTAAATGATCATCTCTCAGGCAAGAGATTCAACAGAAGTTAAAGAGTCTCTAGTTATTTCATAAAAATAAATGATTCACTTAACCAATAACAGTTCATAGGGAATTAAGATATAAGAGAGTAAAGGAGTTATAGTGAAACCCACTTCAGAAAGTGGGTAAACTTGCAATTAAGTTTATCAATAGAATTAATTACGCAGGAAGTCACAGTAACAGAATCTGAACTTCATTAACTTTCAGCCAACAGTCTCACTCTGATTCACAATAAGTGTGTTTCTCTCCTCATAACAGGAATAAGGTGCCCATTTAATCCATGTGGTGAAACAGATCTTCAGAGTCTTTCCATATTATATTAGATTATGGTCCAGAGGATAAGGATCATATGAGTAGAAAGAAAATATTAAAATTGTGATACTTTTACTTCACTCTGTTATACTGATGTGATTGTTAACATAGTTACGTGTGGAAACTTTGATTCAAATATATAGGCTATTGTTGCTGTATTACACCAAAATAATAATAACATTATCAGATGACCTTACATATTTTTCTTCCTGTGTAAAAGAATCTACTTACCAACTCTCTTCCCTCAACCTCATACAGCTGTGCTAAAGTAGGAGTCAACATTGGCATCAACAAATTAGAGCTCATCCAAAACATCTAACATGATCCCATTATGTATGTTTGGATGACAAACATGTAGAAAATATATTTACATTCACGCAACTTTAAAACTTTGGCAAGAGAGCGCCCTTCAATCGCTCAGGCATGACCCGAGAACACATGGCCACCATCTCTGGTTGCTATGGCCTAACTCGAGTGAGTCGTACATTTTGCTAGGCAGCAAGAACGTTCTCTGCCTATCCTTTCCCAGAATCTTTACCTCCTCCCCCCCCCCCCCCCCCCCCCCCGCATCCACTCCACTCTACTCCCCTTCCCTCCCCTCCTCATTTACTGTTAAGGTGTGAATTGTGCCGTAGCTGCCAGAGTTGGAGATCGCGTGTGCACGGGCTGGGCCTAAGTGATCATGTGATTGAAGTATGTTCTCTTTCTGATGAAGGCTGGCTGAAAATATAAAGTTTTACGTATCTCTTAGCCTTTTCTTGATGCCTGTCTGTGATTTTCTGATCATGCTGCTGTGTACAGAAGGGTATCATCATTGAATGACCCTAGTAGGATGCAGGATGTTTTGGACCACATTTCTAGGTGGTGTGAGGAATGGCAATCAGCACTAAATGTAGAAAAAATGTAAGGTAATGCAGATGAGTAGGAGAAACAATCATGAAATGTTCAAATGCAGCATTAGTAGTGTGCTGCTTGACAGAGTCATGTCAATTAAATATCTGGAATTATAGAAGGAAACTTTCCTGGTGGGATAAACAAATATAAAAAAATAGAAAACTGATGACTTACCCAAAGGACCGGTTCATCGATAGACACGAATAAAAAAACACACAAACACACATAAAAGCTTTCGCAACCGTTGGTCGCTTCTTCAGGATAAGAGGAAAAAAGGGGAGAAGAAAGGGAAGGATATGGGTTTTAAGGAAGTGGAAAAGGAGTCATTCCAATCCCAGGAGTGGAAGGACTTACCTTAGGGGAAAAAAAGGAAGGTAAACAAATACACACACACACACTCACACATATCCATATGCAAACACACCTAGGCAGACATCCGTAAAAAGCCATCTCCGGCCACCACCAGCATCCACCAACAAGGTACCAAAGGCCTGAGGATGGTTATATAGAACCAGAACCGGTTGCCAACAATAAACGCAACAAATTGCGATCTAGACTGTCTTATTTTAATTATTAAAATTTTTGAGATCACTATTCCAAAAAAAGCTTTTAAAAAGTAAAATAACATACGATGGCAGCAGTACGGTTGATATAAAATGCAGAATGGAAACAGGAAGAAAAGTAGTTTTGAAAAAGAGAAATTTGTTAACATTGAATACTAATTTAAGCATAAGGAAATCCTTCTGAGGCATAAGCAGTGTGGACAGGAAGAGGATGGTGGCTTTTGAAATGTGGTGTTACAAAAGATTGCTGAAGATTACCTAGCTGTTTAGTCCCCTCAAAACCAACAACAACAACAACAGCTGAAGATTAGGTGGGTGGATCACGTAACTGATGAGGAGGTACTGAACAGAATTGGGGAGGAAAGGAATTTCTGGCATACCAGACTAAAAGAAGGGATCGATTGGTAGGACACATTATTAGACATCAAGGAATCATGAATTTAGCACTGGATGGAAGTGTGTGGGGTAAAAATCACAGAGGGAGATTCAAATTGATGTAGGATGCGTTCTTATGAGGAGATGGAGAGCTGGATCAAACCAGTCTCCAGACTGAACACCACAATAAACAACAACAACAATTCCTATTCCATTCTTACTTGTGTACATCTTATGGCTTCCATTTACATGTCTACAATAATAACATTTTCATTTTTATGATATGAATATTATAGAGGAAAAATTCCTAGCAGGAAAAATAGATGAAGTTTACTTACCAGGCGAAGGAGCACTTCGTTTCCTTTTCCCTCTCCTTCTCTTCTGCCTGAAGAAACAACTGGGTTGCGAAAGCTTGCGTTTTTGTGTGTGTTTTATTTGTTACTATCACTACCTGTGCTCCTTCGCCTGGTAAGTAAACTTCATCTATTTTTTTTCATATATAATAACATTTTCAGTATACTTCATGATTGGCGATGTTATTTGGAAGTTAAGGTGTGATAAGCTAAAAGATTTTAGTTTTGCATTATCTTTTTTGTATAAATAAACGACATTCCTTCTACATTAAGAGAGAAAATGGTAAAATCTCAGTTTAAAGTGTTTGACACTTCTTTAATCTTGCTGCAGATAATACTAATTAAAATAATTTATTTTAATGCTGCCCTATCAAGGACCAAGAGGAAGTCTTGAAGAGCTGAAGGCACTAAGAGAATTAAAACATTTAAAGGACTTGAAGGAAGCCTTTGGTAATTTTATACTTACACTGTTACTTTTTATCACCCTTTATTGTTATGTGCATGACCATTTTGTCTCATGCTTGCTACGATTACATTCCTAGTATCCTGCTTTGGGCATACCACACATGTAAAAAAAAGTTTTTATAGGGGATTTCATAAATTTGTAACCTAAGTTCCTATGTTTCAGCAATAACATTGTTCTTTTTCTGTATGGGTATTTGTCTTTCTGAGTTTGCTATTTGTAACCCACCAGTGATTTGCAGTAATATGTAATGATATTGTAAATAATTTAGGGATTGAAAGTGACAACTCATCCAATAGTAGAGGCACTGAGTTAGCATGTTAGATAAGTGAATAAGGAGGGAAAGGACTCAGGGAGTGGTTACAAGGGTTTGTTATAAGTAGCTGTGGATGATATGGAACTCAGCATAATCAAGTATGTGTACTTCACTGGTGAGCTTGTGTGGAACGCAGTGTAGGAGTGGTTTGGATAGAACTGTTAGCAGGAAGATCTGAGAGAATGATGAGAGAAGTCAGAAAGCTTAAGCAGGATTATGTGTAAGTGAGGGACATATCAAAGACTGGGGTCAGGACGATAATATAAAGAAGTTGGTGTTAGGGGGAAGGATCCAGATAGCACAAGTTTCAGAACAGCCATTGTAATTGAGCACTTTGGACTCAACAGTTTATTTCACCACTGGGTAGATAACTCTGCTCTTGGCCACAGATTGGCAGACAGCTACACCATTGTCACACTCAGGTAAAATGTTGTACAGCAGTGCAAGGGGCTAAGGGGCTGTTTTCACAAATGGCCCAGTCTCTTACAGTGTAGGATAAGCTTTTCAAGGGACTGGAATAGGATGTCCTGGGTGAGTGTAATAGACAAAGTTTACAAGAGGATGTCAAGGGCTCGAGGATAGTTGTGTCATAAGGATGGGCTAGGATACTGTCAAAATTGTGTGGACAACCAAATACTATTTTGAGAGAAGGTATAAAAATTGTGTGTAGAATTTCCCTCATTTCTGGGTAGAATGATAAATAGTTGAACCCCAATGAAGTATATGGCTCAGTTCAGGGCTTAATTCTGGCTGGAACCTGTTCTGGCACATTCCAAAGATTTGAAATAGTACATGACTGTGTATTGTATCACAACATAACTATAATTTGGAGCTGCGCCAGTACAAATGAATGTGACATTCGGTCACCAATGTGATGCGATGGGCAGGTGTGTAGGTGGGGTACTGCGTGTGTGTATGTGTGTGTGTGTGTGTGTGTGTGTGTGTGTGTCAGCAATGTAATAGCAGGGTGGCATCTTGTGTTATTTGTGTCAATGAGAAACAAATAACATAAGGCGTGTTTGAATGTGAGCATTGTTATAATGTGCTTTCACAATTTTTATTTTCCTCTATAATATTCGTATCATATACGAATATTATAGAGGAAAAAATACTAGCACGAAGTATATATATATATATATATATATATATATTACAGAGGAAAAATTCCTAACAGGAAAATTATACGTAAAAAATAGATGAAGTACACTTACCAGGCGAAGGGGCACAGGCAGTAATAGCAACAAATAAACACACAGATACACACATACACACAAAAATGCTAGCTTTCGCAGCCTAGCTGCTTCATCAGGCAGAAGGGAAGGAGAGGGAAAAGGAAATGATGAGGGTTTTAAGGAAGGGGGTAAGGAGCCATTCCAATCCCGAGACAGGAAAGACTTACCTTGGGGGAAAAATGGAGGGTAAATAAATGCACACACACCCACACATTTACACAGACACAAGTACACTTAGGCAGACATACTGTAGAACTGTTCTACAGTTTGTGTGTGTGTGTGTGTCTCTCTCTCTCTCTCTCTCTCTCTCTCTATATATATATATATATATATATATATATATATGAAACGATTATTAAGACGAAAAATTCCTAGCAGGAAAAATAAAATATAAAAAATAGACGAAGATTACTCACCAGGCGAAGGAACACAGGTGTGACAGCATCACAAATAAATAAATGAATACACACACACACACAATCGCAAGATTTCGCAACCCAGTTGCGTCTTCAGGCAGTAGGGAAGGAGAGGGAAAAGGAAATGATGAGGGTTTTAAGGAAGGGGGTAAGGAGCCATTCCAATCCCGGGAGAGGAAAGACTTACCCTCCTTTTTTTCCCCCAAGGTAAGTCTTTCCTCTCCCGGGATTGGAATGGCTCCTTACCCCCTTCCTTAAAACCCTCATCATTTCCTTTTCCCTCTCCTTCCCTACTGCCTGAAGACGCAACTGGGTTGCGAAATCTTGCGATTGTGTGTGTGTGTGTATTCATTTATTTATTTGTGATGCTGTCACACCTGTGCTCCTTCGCCTGGTGAGTAATCTTCGTCTATTTTTTATATTTTATATATATATATATATATATATATATATATATATATATATATATATATATATAGTATAAAATAAAGATTTTTGACTTACCTAAAGTACAGGCTCGTCGATAGGAACACTAAACACACACAAAAACACACAACCATTCGAGCTTTCGCCACCAGTGGTGGCTTCTTCGGGAAAAAGAGGGAGGAAGGAGAGGAGAAAGGGAAGGATACGGGTTTTAAGGAAGTGGAAAAGGAGCCATTCCAATCCCAGGAGTGGAAGGACTTACCTTAGGGGACAAAAAGGAAGGTAAACAAATACACACACACTCACACATATCCACATCCAAACAATTCTTTGCTTTCTACAGTATGTCTGCCTAGGTGTACTTGTGTCTGTGTGAATGTGTGGGCATGTGTGCATTTGTTTACCCTCCATTTTTTCCCCCAAGGTAAGTCTTTCCTCTCCCGGGATTGGAATGGATCCTTACCCACTCCCTCAAAACTCTCATCATTTCCTTTTCCCTCTCCTTCCCTTATGCCTGAAGAAGCAACTGGGTTGCAAAAGCTTGCGTTTGTGTGTATGTGAGTGTGTTCTGTTCATTTGTGCTGCTGTCACACATGTGCTCCTTCCCCTGGTGAGTAATCTTTGTCTATTTTATATAAAAATAAAGATTGTTTGACTTACCCAAAGCACAGGCTCGCCGATAAAAACAAACACACAAATAAAAACACACACATTCAAGCTTTTGCAACCACTGGCAGCTTCTTCAGGAAAAAAAAAGGAAGGAAGGAGAGAAGAAAGGGAAGGATACGGGTTTTAGGGAAGTGGAAAAGGAGTCATTCCATCCCAGGAGTGGAAGGACTTACCTTAGGGGGAAAAAGGAAGGTAAACAAATGCACACACACTCACACATATCAAAACACAAACACACCTAGGCAGACATTGTAGAAAGCAAAGAAGTTGGGCAGAGATACCACTTGAGGCAGAGGCTCTGTCCACAGAACTGAGGCAAAGATGTTAAAGATGGTGGGCGGGAATTTGAATTTAGCGGAGGTTGAGACCAGGTGGGCAACGTGAAGAGAGAATATGTTGAAGGGCAAGTTCCCATATCCGGAGTTCTGAAAGGTTGGTATTGGTGGAAGTATCCAGATAACCCGGACAGTGTAACACTGTGCCAAGATGTGCTGGTCGTGCACCAAGGCGTGTTTAGCCACAGGGTAATCCTCATTACCAACAAACACTGTCTGCCTGTTACCGTTCATGTGAATAGACAGTTTGTTGCTGGTCACTCCCACATAGAACGCATCACAGTGCAGGCATGTCAGTCGGTAAATCACGTGGGTGCTATCGCAAGTGGCTCTGCCCTTGATCGTTTACACCTTCCGGGTTACTGGACTGGAGTAAGTGGTGGTGGAAGGGTGCATAGGGCAGGTTTTGCAATGGGGGCGTTTACAAGGGTAGGAGCCAGAGGGTAGGGAAGATCGTTTGGGGATTTCATAGGGATGGACTAGGAGGTTCTGGAGGTTAGGTGAAGGCGATAAGACACTCTCGGTAGAGTGGAAAGGATGTCATGGATGGATCTGTTTTAGGGGCAGGATTTAAGGAAGTTGTATTCTTGTTGGTGAGCCATATTCAGAGTCCGCTCCAGTCCTGGAAACTATCCGGTGACAAGAGGGGCACTTCTGAGGTTCTTCTGTGGAAGGTTCTGAATTTGGGGGGATAAGGAAGTGGCTCTGGCAATTTGCTTCTGTACCAGATCAGGAGGATAGCTACGGGATGTGAAAGCTGTTATTATGTTATTGGTGTACTGGTTCAGGGATTTTGGACTGGAGCAGACTCTTTTGCCACGAAGACCTAGCTGTAGAGAAGGAAACATTTGATGTGGAATGGATGGCAGCTGTCATAATCGAGGTACTGTTGTTTATTAGTTGGTTTGATGTGCACGGATGTGTGAAGTTGGCCGTTGTACAGATGGAGGTCGACATCAAGGAAAGTGGCGTGGGATTTGGAAAAGGACCAGGTGAATTTGATGGGACCAAAGGAGTTGAGGTTGAAGAGGAAATTCTGGAGTTCTTCTTCAATGTGAGTCCAGATCATAAAGATGTCATCAATGAATCTATACCAAACTTTCGGTTAACAAGCTTGGGTATCCAGGGAGGCTTCCTCTAAGCGCCCCATAAATAAGTTTGTGTACGAGGGGGCCATCCTGGTTCCCATGGCTGTTCCCTTTAGTTGTTGGCATGTTTGGCCCTCAAAAGTGAAGAAGTTGTGGGTTAAGATGAAGCTGGCTAGGCTATTAAGGAAAGAGGTTTTAGGTAGGAAAGAGGGTGGTCAGCGAGAAAGGAAATACTCCATCACAGTGAGGCCCTGGGCATGTGTGATATTTGTGTATAAGGAAGTGGCATCAATGGTTACAAGGATGGTTTCAGGAGGTAACAGGCGGGGTAAGGATTTCAGGCGCTCGAGGAAGTGGTTGGTGTCTTTGATGAAGGATTGGAGACTGCACATGATGGTTTGAAGGTGTTGGTCTATGTAGGCAGAGATTCGTTCTGTAGGGGCTTGGTAACCGGCCACTATGGGGCGGCCAGGATGATTGGGTTTGTGGATCTTGAGAAGTAGGTAGAAGGTGGGGGTGCGGGGTGTCGGTGGGGTCATGAGGTTAATGGAGTCAGGTGAAAACTTTTGTAGGGGGCCTAAGGTTTTGAGGATTCCTTGAAGCTGTGCCTGGACATCAGGCAAACCTTGTAGGTAGTGTTGTCTGAAAGTTGACGCAGTCCCTCAGCCACATACTCCCGCCGATCAAGTACCACAGTTGTGGATCCCTTGTCAGCTGGGAGAATGACGATGGAATGGTCAGCCTTCAGATCACGGATTGCTCGGGATTCAGCTGTGGTAATGTTGGGAGTAGGATTAAGATTTCTCAGGAAAGACTGAGAGGCTAGGTTGGAAGTAAGGAATTCCTGGAAGGTTTGAAGAGGGTAATTTTGAGGAAGAGCAGGTGGGGCTCGCTGTGACGGAGGATGGAACGGTTCTAGGCAAGGTACTTCAATGATTACAGTTTCTTCTCTTCTTCTCAGTTGCTCCTTCCTCCATATATTTTATTTCATAGCTGCTGATCTACTGTGCATATGAAACAAGCATGACTAAAACTGGCAGCTTTTGAGCCGATATGTCCTTTTGCCTATGGCACTCTTGACCTTTCAATCCTTACTTGCTCTACACCCTTGTTAGAGCATGGTTGACACTCGACTTATATTACTTATATAATAGAGGATAGTTCCCACAGGGGGCAATTGTTAACTCCACAATGCAGAGCCACGGAAGTTCCGATTTTAAAGCAATTTGTTTATTTTATTTTATTTATTTTATTTTTTTTAATTTTTATTTATTTCTTTTTATTTGAAAGCTGGTTTAATCAGGATGGTTCCTAGCTATATTTCATGTAAGGCTTGCATTGTTATCAACTCAGGCACAACACAGTGATCAGCTAATGTGGAATGAATGTTTCATGAAGATGTGGAAATTGGAATTGTATGAGACCCAAATAGAGCAGGAATATCTTCATCATTATTAACCACTAAATGCCTTGTTGATTAATGGACACATGTTCAGAGAGTAGCTGTAAAGCAATGGTAAAAGTCTCGATCCGTGGCACTTATGTGACGTGGTGCGGCAGTGTTGTGGAAGCTGGGATGAATAGCGGCACACAATGTTTACAAGATGTGAAAATGAATGTCTTAACATCACTTGATTACTGTTTTGTATAGATCATAGAGTAAATAAGTATGCTATACCTGCTCTGTGGTTGACACATTCTTGTATGTACCCTTGTCCACTCAGTAAAAGTAATTACCCTTGTGACAGGAAGATTTAGAATCACTTGAATACAGTTTCATACATGACAATGGCTACTCAAATGTACTACATTGCCAACCTAACACTGCTGCAAGTGCACCGTGATGCTCCCCATGCCACTGATTGAGACTGTAGCCCAAAGCAACTCTTCAAACGTTGTAACTGACAGCAGTTGAAAACATGATGCCATATTCACGGAGGCTGCCAATTTGTGCCAATATGTAGAAACAGAACTAGGAAGCAAATTATCACACTAGGGCAGTGGCAAGCAGTAGCAGCTTGTTTATATTTAATCTTGTTGTTTTCTGTTTTTGATTATAAGATATTATGGTTTAAAAACCTAAATTTCAGTACAGTATTTTTTGAATGATCTCTCATTTTAAGCTTTCTTACAAGGTATTTTCTGTGGGAGAGGGATTGGTTGAAGGGGCGTGTTGCAGCACCTAAAATTTTAGACACCAAGCTCCAATTTACTTGTCCCAGTCTGGGATATTAGTGGATGATGAGTGCTTTTTAACAGTACAGAAACTAAAGGTGCATTCTTCAGCCCCAGATCCAAGTCAACCACAATGGACATGTAAATGAAGGGCTTCATTAACTTGGCCTTACTCTGCTAACTGCACCATTCCTTCTCCCACACTCTCTTCTTCTCAGTTTCTCCTTCCTCTGTTCCATCTCCCCCTCCCATGCCACTCGTCAGAGTCTCCGCTACCTCTGTTTACCTTGATGGAACTATTATTACACTTTTAGGTCCTGTATTTGATATAATGTTCAGTTAGGTACACCAAAAATACATTGAGAACAACTTTATTGCATAATATTGGTGAACCAGGAAGAATTAGTTGACCAGAGAGACTGTAACTCCACTTGACGACATCAGAACATTTATATTCAATGAGCATACAAAAGGGTAAAAAATTAACACTTCAAAGAATAAACAGGAAGCATATAAAACACAGTGTTCGTGGTGGAAATGCGGAACTTGGTGATTCCCGCGATTCTATAATATATATCACAATTCCACAGACATTAAATCACCATAACAGCGTCGCAGGATGGCGCGAACAATGTTTGTGTGTGTGGCAACAAATGACATGGTGTGTGTAGCGGTTGCTACATCGACCCCTTCAGTTAAAGCGGAGTTTCAATCTCTGAAGCATGTGAAAAAGTGCACATGTTGTCCGGAGCGAGTCTTGGGTGCTGGTGGTTCTTCATCAGCTGGATGTGATGGTCATGTTGGTACTGGAGATGGTGGGTCTGCATGATGTTAGGCTTTTGGTGGCGATATGCTGGCTGACATGTCTTGGAAGATATAAGCAGGCTTCACACGGTTAAGTGATATGCTGGCAGACTTCCCATTCACAGCTATGTCCAGAGTTTGTGTGTCTCTGCGTAGAATGTGATATGGTCTGGTATAAGGTGGTTGCAGATGAGGCTTGGCACAATCTGTCCGTAGCAAGACGTGAACAGTTTTTGAGGTCATTGTGTACAAAAGTTGATGGAGAACCATGTCTTGAAGCCTTGGACGGTTTGATCAAGCTGATGCTCCGTCAAATGACACATCAACTCTCATTGATCTTGTGCCAGGTTCGAAAGAGGATCGGTGTCCACAAATTCTCCAGATAGCCGAAGTGTTTCACTGTAAACCAGTTCCACTGCAGATGAATCTAAGTCAGCTTTATAGGTAGTTTGAGGCCGGGCAAAACTATGGGAAGTGCAGGTGTCCAGGAATTCCCGTGGCACATGAGCGCCTTTAATGTTCGATGTCATCGCTCAATCATTCCATTGCTGGCCGGATGATAACTAGTGGTTTTATGGTGTATATAGCCACAAAATCTTGCCAGCTGTGCAAACAACTCAGATTCGTATCAGCCCCTGTCTGTGGTTACATGTAAGGGGCAGACGAATCTCAGTAGCCACGTTGATGTAAATGATGAGGCTAGGGTTTCCACAGAGTTGTTATCTGTGTGGACTGCCTCGTGCCAATGTGTAAACCTGTCTATCATTGTCAGAATATACCGTTGACCATTTGATGGAGCGAATGGTCATACCATTTCGAGATGGACATGGGCAAAACATGAGGATGCATCTGGAAAATCACCCAAAGGCACATGCATGTGGCAAGAAATCGTATAGAGTTGGCTTCATTAGCATGTTCGTCTCCACTCTCGGCAGTCTCGTTCCATAGCAGGCCACACAAAATCCTGTGGCATTAGCCTGAACATTCCTGTAACTCCAGGATGACAGAGATCGTGCAGGCTGTCAAACACTTGTTTCCGGACACAACTGGTATGAAGGGGTGGAATCATCCATGTGCCATGTCACGGTATAGTTGGATGTCTTCACCAGGAACGTTAACTAGTTGTAATTTCAGTACTGCTGTGTCATCGTTCAGCAGAGCACAAAACTCAGGGTCCTCTCGTTGAGCCTTGGCGAGTGCTGTAATGTCCACAGGCTGCGATATGCTGGCTACCTGGGACAAACAGTCTGCCACCACATCATTAAGTCCAGAAATGTGTTTAATATCAGTGCTGAATTGACTAATAAACTGCAAGTAACTATAATGGTATGGAGAGCAGGTGGTACCGTTCCTCTTGAATGCGAAAGTCAATGGCTAATGATCGGTGTATATGGTAAGGTCTCTTGCTTCAACCTGTGTCCTGAAATATTTGATTGCATCTCGAATAGCCAAGAGTTCTTGATCATATGTGCTCCATTTTTGTTGTGTTGGTGATAATTTGGGAGAAAAATATGCAAATGGCTCCTAGGCATCGTCTACCCATTATTGAAGAACAGTACCAATAGCCTTCTGGCTGGCATCCACCACTAAGGCAAGAGGATCATCGAGCTTGGGATGTGCCAGCAGGGCTGCCTTTGCCAGGCTTTGTTTCATCACTTCAGATGCTGAACCCACCTTGTCGGTCCAAGGCACTGGAGAACTCTTCTCGGCTTTCGGCCCAGCCAGTGCTGCAGTCAACAGTTCCTGCTGCTCCATCGTACATGGTAAATGCCGACGGTAGAATTTCAGCATGCCTAGATACCTATGGAGTTCTTTGATAGGCAGTTGCAAAATTACTTGATCTTTCTCTTTTAGAGGCAGTGAACCTGTAGTGGATATTAGATGTCCTAGAAATTCAACTTCTGTCTGTCTGAACACGCATTTGTCGATATTCAGCACCACTCCATACATTTGAAAACCTCACAGAGATGTTTGCGATGCTGGTCTTTGGATGACAAAAACACAAGTACATTGTCCAAGTAGGCAAAGCAGAATGGCAACCCACATAAGACAGAATCAATAAATTGCTACCAGGTTTGTGCAGCATTGCATAGTCCAAAGGTCATGAAATTGCTGTCAAATAAGCCGAAAAGGGTGACGATTGCAGTCTTTGGTATATCTTCTGCTGCTACAGAGATCTGTGTGTAAGCTTTAGCGCAGTCGATCACAGTGAATATTGCCGCCCCATGCAATGCGTGGTTGTAATCTCTCAACAATGGCACGGGATAGCGATCAGGTACTGTTCAGGCATTCGACGCTTAATAATCACCACACAGGCACCAGGCTCCTCCCTTCTTTGAAACTAAATGTAGGGCAGATGCCCACAGACTGTTTGAAGGCTTGATGATACCCTATCGCAGCATTTGGATTTGTGTTAAATTCATCTTTAGCAGTGGCAAGCTGTTCTGGCGCTAACCTTCTATGTCTACAAGACATGGGTGGTCCATCTGTAGTCTTTATATGATGAAGTGTATCATGAAAAACTTGTTGTGGTGCACCTGGGGCTCTCACCAAGTTTGGAAAGTCTCAGAGCAATGCGCGATATTCTTCGTCAGAGACCTGTATTAGCTTGACACCATATTCTTTAGTATTGTGGTGGTATTGGGTGACAGCAAGTCCTGTAATGTTGTCACTAACCGAGCGTTGGCCATGACTGGCATGTGTCGGTAGTGCACCAAAAAACTCTGCTCCTATATTAGCTTCTGCGACATTTGCCACAGTAAAATTTCACGGGAACTGACGGCGTAACCCTAGGTTTAAATCTTCCCATTGTGTGCCATATGTTACAATAGCAGAATTGTTTGCAGCAGACCAGTGAAATGTTGTCGGTGGCCTGCCAGGGTGGCCACCGAACCTTGAAACCAGGAAAAAGCCTTGAATTTGAAAAAACCGGGGATAACTGGGAAAAAACCTTGAATTTCAACCAGAAATCGGGATTTTTAACCCATGAGATCTCGCGGCTTTAAGAGTTAAACGATCATTCACGTGTATAGTCTATTGCTCAGATTACACGACCAGTTCGAAATGTACTTAATAAGTGTAAATAAGTAATCCCTGTAGTTTTAATAAGAAAAAACCTTAAAGTTTAATATTTACATGTAACAAAGTGCCAGTCGTTTTAAAATTACGGTGAGCAAAATGCTCAGGTCGCTAGTGCCCGCGGGTTAAATAATAATCATCGCTTCATTTTTGTGTACAAAAACATTTTCAAATATATTTCTGGGCGGTTTAAAAAGTTTTATAATTATAGTTCACGTATTCCGTTATCTATTTCTGTATTTAACTCAAAGTGTTGTTCAACCACGCTATGTACGTCGAAGAGACGCGATGTTATCGTAAGGCGCGACTATGAAATCGCAGTTAGAATTAAAGACGTTATTTATTTGTACTAAATTTTAGTAATTTTCGTGATTGACCCCCCCCCCCCCCCCCAGAGATACTCATCAACACAGATCTCGTTTGTCTGATTCTGTGTTGAAAAAATTGTTCACGGAAGCATGTTGTTGATTTTAACTACGGTATAAACTCCGTAAACGTTGGTATTGTGATGCTTCGTTAGCATAGGCGCCGACTATGGGTATGCTCGGCCGCTCAGGCATGCCCCAAAATTTTAGTGGGTATACTAGGCATACCCCACTGAACATTTTGGTGTCATTTTTTTTTACATTATATTTCTTGACTGTAATTAAAATTGACTCTCTCATCCCATTGATGGCCGGCTGGCGTTTGTAAGACACCACTCTAAAAGGATTATTTTAAACAGGTAATTGAAGTCGTAGGCATTAAAATCCACGTTCACATGTGAGTGAAGTGACCGTTTTCTAAACAGTCCGAATGTTAATGGAATTCCGCTTGTTAAGTCAATATTGTAAACTGAAGGCGGCAACCTTTAATTGTATTAAATACCTAGAAATGAAGTGGGTTTGGTAGGATACATTGAAAATGTTTACAAAACGAATTTAATTGCCGGTATCTTTTGAGATAACCTTTTGACAACCGCATACGTCACCAGTGAGCCTTCATACTTGCTGCGAAGACTGCCCTATCCCTTCTAGCTAAAACATTCTGTAAACAGATAGTCCTCATAACAACTTGCGAAGGTCTTTCTGTTTTAATTGGCAGCTCTACAAAATTCTCGAAACACAACAGCTAGTGATAGATTTTTTTCTGAATTTGAATTTTCAGGCTGCAACTATTTGTCAACAATTGAACGTAGTAGTCGGACCTTAGGCCAGATCCACACATTGGACTCAACGTTGGCGCCAACAGTGTTGGTCCAATGTGTGGATCGGTGAAATAGCGTTGGAGCCAACGTTGGTATGGCTCTGTTGCTTGTCGGTATTTCGACCAAATATCAAAGGACGTTGGGCCAGTATGGGTACGTCGTCCATACACTGGCGCCAACGTTTCATTCTGTCTTTGTCGTCTGCTCACCTTGAAACTGTTTCTTTCTTCTTTCGTTCTTTGTCGCCGTTTTAAAGTTTCGAAATCTCTTTGTAAATATTAGAAATGTATCAGAAAGTGATTCATTTGTGAAAGAAACCTAAGAAAACGAAATGCCACAGCAAAACTTAGGCGCGAACACTCCATCACTGAATTTAATTTTTAAAATTAACAGTACAGTACTTAATATTTCCCGTCAAGTTTTAAATATAGTTGTGCAAACTTCAAGCACTACTAGTGATATCAATTACATGGTTATTTAAAAAGGGAAGTGTAGGCTTCTAATATTGTCTCCTTTAGCAAGAAATCGTAGCGTAATACCAAAAGAGTAGCATCCCTCCAAAACATCTTTCTTTTTTATTTTATTTACATCCATTTAAAGTTGCAGGTCTAAGTTTTTATAATGTGTATTGTTTACTTGTAGCATATTTTAAAAAAATTAATGATTTTGTACCGTAATTAATGTTCGCTTTGAAGTAATACAACACTCCATCATCTTTTACGTATGTTTCTCACTTTTACAATGACAAAATGTAATTATTCACACTTAAAAGCGATAATGCATTGGCCGCGACTTGTGTGTCAGATATGTTTTCGTTGACTCTCGACGAATTCAACTGAATGTTGGCTCCAATGTGTGGACGTTGTCTCAAAAATATTGGCCAATGTTGGCGCCAGCGTTGGTACCAATGTGTGGACGCGGGATTAGTTTCTGCTCTTTTTGACCTGTGTCACCTGTGCATGGAATTACGTCTTAACCCTTTCTATCCCCTCATATTTATCTGTCCGTCTAGCCAGAACCATTGTAAATAACATTTCAGGGCTTCCATAATTCATTGTGACTAGACTGTCTATCATTACCTAGAGGAAACAAAAAGCATTAGGCTACAATGCATTGTCAAAATATATATTGTTGCTTGATGTCTAAGTTGGAGTAAATGCAACAATACTGTCAAATAATTGTATCAAGGTAAAGGAAACAAAATAATTTAAAAACTTTATTACTAAATAATTGTCCAATGTCTAAAATAGTAGTCAACAGTTTGAAAATGTTATTAGTTACGATAAAGGAAACACATCCTGCACACTGATGCCATCTGTAGTCATCCCAAATTTCCTTCCAAAAACTAAAAATAATCAAAAATTCTGTCAAATATACATTAATCCAATCATTATTTATAGATATATGCAAAAAAATATTTTTGTTCATGAATCAATAAAATTTGGGGTTAAAAGGGTTAATGTCTTGCGTATGAAAATCGTTAAAAATGGATAAGTATATAGTGAAATACAAAAGACTTCGGCTTATAATCATGATGGTGACGGTGATATGGAATCGATAGCGTGTATGTTTTGTATACGTTTTTGGCTTTGCTTTGTATTTATTTATTTTACTTTAGAAATACCTGGGAACGCCACTGAGCATACTCCAAGATTTTCAGAAGTCGGCGCCTATGTTTGTTAGTAATAATTATAGAAGATCCCTGTGACTGACGTAATACTGATAATATATAAATAGTAAACACAGTCATCATGTACGTATTGTTGATAGCTGAACTGTTTTTCATGCGGGCCCGGCTCGCGCCAATGAGGAGTCATGGTAACAGTTACAAGGACAATTAATTTACTTAGCGGACAACGGTACATTGAGACCCTGTCAACCATAGAGCAGGAACAGCATTAATTATTTATTTTATGGTCAACACAAAAGATTATTCCCCTCGTTAATGTTAATGGGGTTTTCAAAAAGCATACGTACATGCAACGCCACCTAGTGAACGCTATCGGGGCCCTATGAAATACAGTTATAACATTGTTGATTGTGACTTTTTGACATGCTAAGTCCTCCAAAAAGATGTAAGTATAACTCTGTAATACGGTACGCGACTTGTGTGAAAAGGCAATTTCTTTCATTTGTACTTTATTGCTTTAACAGCTGTCTTATAACAATATTCAAAATATCGTTAAATATATTTTGAGACTAACGCCATCTTTCTGAGGTGGAACAGAGTGAAACAATCGTTGCAGAGAACAATAGAGTGAATCCAAGTGTGAATCGACCTTACCTATGCCCACACAGATGAAGTAATTCAACATGTTTTAAAATGAAGTGTTTGTCCGTCATGTCAAAACAGAGAATAACTCGATATCAGAGCTCTTACAAGTCAGTGTATCCGTGGGTTACATGTGATCCCAAAGCACTAACAAATGCATTATGCTCTTGATGCAACACAAAGATAAAAATTTCTACAATGGGGAAGAGTGCTTTGAACAGCCACGCAAGAAGCAAGAAACAAACTTTCCATAGTAAACGGAAGTCTGTTGCTTTCCACAATATATATTTCGCTGTCTGTTTAGTACTACAAGAATTTTAATAATGAAACAAATTCATTAGAACAAAATAATGTTTTCATTAAAATCTGCTGTCGAGTGTTATTTTACCAGATGACACTTGAATGCAAATACCACACAGCATTCCCCATTTCATCTCCTCGAAGTTCAAGAACTCGCACACAACATTGTGCATTATTACGCATGCTGGGTCATTAACATTCATTGATCTTTTAGCTAGAGTTTTCCATGGCAAAACGTATTTGACTGTATGGGCTCTGGAAACTGAAAACCATCATTGGGAACAATCTAAATGAAAACTTGAAAGAGGCGAAAAGGTTGTTCATATCCTGAAGGTAAAGTAAATCATAATATATGTGTGGGATTCGGATGGGGGATTTAAAGGATTTCCTGCTGACAAAACTGAAGACACGCCAGAGAAGCCAAATATTGGACAGTAGTTTGCTGATCACGGAATAAACACAAGTAGGAAGAGTTTTTTCTTTGTTTCGGTTTATCTCTGTTGTTTTAATTTAAGTAACTTTGATTAAATAAAATGCTTATGTTGGAAAGAAGAGTCCTGATTTCTACATATGTATTGGTTTCAAAAAATGTTCAAATGTTTGTAGAACTTATGGGACTTAACTACGGGGTCATCAGTCCCTAAACGTACAAAGTACTTATGAACTACCTTATACAAGCATCCATGCCCAAGGGGGGATTCGAACCCCCGATGGCGAACTGCCGCGCGCACCGTAACACGGCGCTTCAGTACGCACGGCTAATCCGCTGCAGTTGTATTGGATTCTCGATCACTAGTTCATGATATGTGACTGTATCAGGAAGTCTAGTATAAATTAACAGGGTATGTTGCATAAACGAATGCAATTCACAGTAAAACATACAGTATCCTCCAACTACTTGAACTCAACTTAGTCGTCCATTATACAGGGGTGTAAGTTTTAAGTCGACAAACCGGAATAACTCGAAAAAACAGTAGATGTTAAAAAATGGTTTTCACCAGTATGTGCGGATGGCAGAGGCTTAGGAAATAATACTCTACCTGAACCGTTTCCGCCGTTTGGGGGACGGGGGGCGGGGGGAGGGGAGTGTCAAGTGTAAAATTTTAAATGGGAATCCCAATTTTTATTGCAGATTCGGATTCTAAGGCCCACATCATGTATGGACTGTAACGACAGGTGGCGCTTTAATAATAAGAAATACTTGCCATACTCGTGAAGAAATGTACTAAACAGGAAATAAAATAAATGAAAACCATATTCATGATGCTTCAGAAAGCTACCAAATGATCTCCAAGGTGATCCTTCCCTCTCCCCACAGTGGACACGGCAGTCTTCTAAAGTGATACCTTAGTCCAGAGTGTCCTTGTCTGAATACCAGTTATGAATTGCCGAAAAAACACTTAACTGAACTAGCTGGGAAGAAATGTACATCTGGTATCATTTGGTTGGGTTCTGAAGCATCATCAATATGAGTCACCATTATTTTCTTTCCTGGGTGGTACATTTCTTCAGAAGTATGGCAAATAATTCTTACCATTACAGTGCAATATGTTGCCAATTGGAAGAAAAAAAATCAACCAAATTATACATGATTTGGTCTGTAGAATCTGAATCTGCAATAAAAAATGGGAGCTTCCATTTAAAATTTTACACTAGCCACCCACACCGCTCCTAAACAGTGGAGACAGTTCAAGTTTAGTATCATTTCCTAAGCCTCTGCTGTCCGTTCATAATGGTGAAAACCATTGTTGAATATATACTGTTTTTTTCCTCATTATTCTGGTTTGTCAACTTAAAATGTACATCCTGTACTATACATTGTGTCAGTGTCGAATCTGGAGTGGGGGGAGGGGGGTATATGGGGCTGCAGATCCCCCAAAACCATGAGGAAAACCTCATAATATGAGCTGGTTCTTTTTAGATCAGTTTGAGGGACAATGCCACAATTTTTATGAGCTCTGCCCCCCCCCCCCCCTTTCCCAACACAAATCCTGGATTCGCCACTGTTTGGTGTCTATTACAACGTTACATGGTTCCACTTGGATGCAATGTATTTTAAAAATATGTAACTAGTTTCTTTGTGGTATAGATGTTTGCTAACCCCTTTGAACAAAATTACGTTTCGTGAAAACCTGGAAAATAATTATTTTTAATCTGGAAAACCTGGAAAAAACCTTGAATTTGAAAATGAAGATTTGGTGGCCACCCTGCCTACAAAATGCAATGATGCCTTGGGCAGAATACTCGTATCGGAGCCTTATCATTTAAATACTTCCCGGCTAGATACTCTGTCAGTTATAAATAGGTGCAGTGACACTGTCGGACAGTCGGAAGTGCCTACAACTGACCACTGCTGGCATTTGGGTATGCACAAGGGCTAGTGCACTTCTTAGCTTCTCGCCAAATTTCTTATGGTACCAACATATTGAATTTCCGGTATCAGATGTGTATCACAATGTAGAATGGCTCCAAGATTGTCTATGGTTGTGCTGCTCGTAACATTTGCAATTGCCTTGGACAATAATGTTCCAATCTGAGTGCACAACATATGCACTTTTGGTGACAAAGCATCGAAATCCTCTTGTGAGATGGTGTGGCCTGCTGCTACACTATTACAAGGCACTGACACAGCACTAACCTGGCTCGTAGCAATGGCTTCTTGAATGCAGTCTGTTAGTTCTGCAACAGCGTCCAGAGACATCTCTGTTGTGAAACAATAATCTCCGTTACCTGCGATGGTAGCCTACTGATCCATAAAGTGCATAGAAGATTGTCAGGTATCGTGCCAGTGGCCAGTGTCCACCTCGCTTCTGAGATGCCGTAGGTATTGCAATGGTTTACAATCACCGATGTCTTCCTGGGTCAGTACTTGTCTGATTCGCTCTTCTTTAGATGCAGCAAGTCGATGAATCATTTCTGCTTTTAGGTTATCGTAGGCGTCCTCTGAAGGCGGATCCATAATTACATCTTGCACTTCTTATATGTAATGTTGATCTAATTGACTTATGACAAGCACAAATTTTGTTGCACCCACTGTGATACCGGTATAACAAAAACTGGCCTCCACCTGTGCAAACTGTAATACTGGGTTATGTGGCCAAAACAGCAGTAGATGAATGGCTAGTCACAATGCTGAGGGCTGTTCCGTTTTAGCAGTTCAGTAGAACCAGTATTTTCAGCGCGATCACATCGGGATCACAACTGATGGAACTATTATTACACTTTTAGGTCCCGTTCTTGATATAATATTCAGTTATGTACACTGAAAACACATTGAGAACAACTTTATTGCATTATATTGGCAAGCCAGAAATAGTTAGTTGACCAGAGAGACTGTAACTCCACTTGACAACTACAGAACATTTATATCCAATGAGCAAACAAAAGGGTAAAAAATTAATACTTCAAAGAATAAACAGAAAGCATATAAAACATAGAAAAACACAGTGATCCTATTGGCAAACGCAGAACTCGGAGATAGACATGATTCTTTAACACACGTCACAATTCCACAGACACTACAATCACCATAACAGCATCGCCAGATGGTGCGAACAATGTTTACGTGTGAGGCAACAGACGACGTGGTGTATGTAGCGGTCGCTACGACCTCGCTGCTCCCCCTATCCTGTATCAGCCCACACTACGTTCTTATCTTGAGCACATGTTGCCTCTCATTTCTAGCCATTAATTACCCTTCACAGACTTTTCCTCCCACATTGCCACTCCTTTCTCTCCTCACTCAGTCCTCCCGATACGACATCTGGATCTGCAGACCTACAGTTTCAGCAGTATACAGCACAGGGTGCACATACAGCCAGTCTAGTACACATGTGTTTGTAGATACGTGTGCTCCAGTTCAAAAAATGATTCATCCGAAACCTAGCAGTGTGTTTCAGTTCAGTTCATGTGCCTTTCGACAATTCAACATGTCTATATTTTGATGAGTTTTAACTTAACTACTTGAATTGTTTACTGCCACAAGGACTTTCCATTATTGTAATTACAAGAAATGAAATGAATACATTGCTACTCATCTTATTAAGGAGATGTTGAATGACAAACAGAGACATTGATAGAAAACTGACAGATGTTATCAGCTACTGAACCAAGTCCTCCATCAGATACAGACAAAACACACATACATCCACACACCCATAATTCACACCCACATGTCATTAGTACCTGGAATGTGCATGTGTTTTGCTTGCATCTAATGTATAAGTTCAATAGCATATAAGATCCAGCAGTTTTCTTTCAATGTTTCTATCTGCCTCTCAGTGCCTCTCCATTTCAGTTGCCGTTATTCCATAACAATTAATGACATTACTTATTTGTTGATCATTATGTGAAGAGAAATAGTTAAGACAACAGAAAAGATGTGTGCACATTCTTCAATTTTACGTTCATTTTTACTTAGGAATTACAGATATGAACTTAGAAATACATGTAATTGAATTTTGTGCTATATGTAAATCTTTCATTTAAATGTGGCACATTTCAAAGGAGGACCACCTCCATCTCCTGGGCAGTCGTCAATGGGTGGCAGAGGACATAACTCCTTTGATGCTACCAGCATCAAGATTGTACCTGGTGCAGTCACATTTGAGAACACAGAAGCTATGACTCGGGTATGTATTCTGAAGTTAGTTTTAATTATATGGTACGAATCATTCAGAAAAGAATATGAGCATTGTGGCACAGTGATGAGCACCCTTATCTCAGCAAGTCGTTTCGACTAGCACTTCATATTCCAGTCCCGTCACAGGCTTATCCTATCCCGTCAGAGACTGGCCCACCTATGAAGGCAGTCGTGCCATTTTCCAACTATGCTGCAATCGTTGCACATCTTTTATGACATGACCGTCAACCAACTATCTATCTTAAAGAAGGAAACTGCCAAGCTATGGGCAAGAGCTAGGTGGACAACCCTGTGGCACAACATGCAGCTGAGCATTATATATAAGATAAATTAATTAAACAGTTTAAGATCACAATATTTTTTTTTTTTTTTTAATGACCAGTTTCAGCAACAGTGTATTGGCGTCTTCTGATATAATCCGGTGTAAATAAAATGCAGAAGGTACTGTGTTACAAACAGATGTCAGAACTACAGATTACAGTTTACAAATGACGAATAAAATTAATTTTTTGATCCTTATAATCACTAACTTCAAACTTGAATTGACATGCACTAAAAGGTCTCAAAGAAAACAAATGAAGGTAGCACAGTAAAGCAGACCACAACTGAATCACTGTAACAATTGGAAATGTAAATGATAAACAATGGTAGCAAAGAGGATAAACTCCATGTAGAAGGTTGCAAATTATGGATTTGGTAACAAAACATGGATTTCAGAATGGCAAATAAGAAGGGATAAATCGTAAATGGTAGAAAAATGTTAACTCTTCCTCACTTAATGATAGCATATGCAACATTCTAAAGGATACTTAAAATACTTTAAAAATGTAAGTGTGAACTCGACAGACATCCTGGAAAACCATACACACTAATAAATCTTACGAAAATCTATATTATGAGTGATTGGAGTACATTTTAATTGATACTTCATGCTTAATAATGTGGTACTTTAAAAGAGAACAGGATTTACTAGTGCCTGGGTTACTCATCATTGCAAAATAGCACTGGATCTCACTACATGGAATAAGGACAACATATCATAGCACATTATAAATACCCCTTTTTGAGTACTGGAATAAAACTTCACCTTACTTTTCTATCAGGATTCATAATTATTTACACAACAAGTTAGGCTGTCTCCAGCGATAACAACTGAAAGTAAGAAACTTCCTGGCAGATTAAAATTGTGTGCCGGAACCGGGACTCGAACCTGGGACCTTTGCCTTTCGCGGGCAAGCGCACTACCGACTGTGCTATCCCGACACGACTCACGATGCCGTCCCACAACTTCACTTCTGCCAGTACCTCGTCTCCTACTTTCCAAACTTCACAGAAGCTCTCCTGCAAACACGCAAGACTAGCACTCCTGGAAGAAAGGATATGGTGGAGACATGGCTTAGCCACAGCCTAAGGGATGATTCCAGAATGAAACTTCACTCTGCAGTGGAGTGTGCGCTGATATGAAACTCCCTGGCAGATTAAAAGTTGTGGGACGGCATCGTGAGTCGTGTCGGGATAGCACAGTCGGTAGTGCGCTTGCCCGCGAAAGGCAAAGGTCCCAGGTTCGAGTCCCGGTTCCGGCACACAATTTTAATCTGCCAGGAAGTTTCATATCAGCGCACACTCCGCTGCAGAGTGAAGTTTCATTCTGGAAACATCCCTTAGGCTGTGGCTAAGCCATGTCTCCACCATATCCTTTCTTCCAGGAGTGCTAGTCTTGCGTGTTTGCAGGAGAGCTTCTGTGAAGTTTGGAAAGTAGGAGACGAGGTACTGGCAGAAGTGAAGTTGTGGGACGGCATCGTGAGTCGTGTCGGGATAGCACAGTCGGTAGTGCGCAGGCCGCGAAAGGCAAAGGTCCCAGGTTCGAGTCCCGGTTCCGGCACACAATTTTAATCTGCCAGGAAGTTTCATATCAGCGCACACTCCGCTGCAGAGTGAAGTTTCATTCTGGAAACATCCCTTAGGCTGTGGCTAAGCCATGTCTCCACCATATCCTTTCTTCCAGGAGTGCTAGTCTTGCGTGTTTGCAGGAGAGCTTCTGTGAAGTTTGGAAAGTAGGAGGCGAGGTACTGGCAGAAGTGAAGTTGTGGGATGGCATCGTGAGTCGTGTCGGGATAGCACAGTCGATAGTGCGCTTGCCCGCGACAGGCAAAGGTCCCAGGTTCGAGTCCCGGTTCCGGCACACAATTTTAATCTGCCAGGAAGTTTCATATCAGCGCACACTCCACTGCAGAGTGAAGTTTCATTCTGGAAACATCCCTTAGGCTGTGGCTAAGCCATGTCTCCACCATATCCTTTCTTCCAGGAGTGCTAGTCTTGCGTGTTTGCAGGAGAGCTTCTGTGAAGTTTGGAAAGTAGGAGACGAGGTACTGGCAGAAGTGAAGTTGTGGGATGGCATCGTGAGTCGTGTCGGGATAGCACAGTCGGTAGTGCGCTTGCCCGCGAAAGGCAAAGGTCCCAGGTTCGAGTCCCGGTTCCGGCACACAATTTTAATCTGCCAGGAAGTTTCATATCAGCGCACACTCCGCTGCAGAGTGAAGTTTCATTCTGGAAACATCCCTTAGGCTGTGGCTAAGCCATGTCTCCACCATATCCTTTCTTCCAGGAGTGCTAGTCTTGCGTGTTTGCAGGAGAGCTTCTGTGAAGTTTGGAAAGTAGGAGACGAGGTACTGGCAGAAGTGAAGTTGTGGGACGGCATCGTGAGTCGTGTCGGGATAGCACAGTCGGTAGTGCGCTTGCCCGTGAAAGGCAAAGGTCCCAGGTTCGAGTCCCGGTTCCGGCACACAATTTTAATCTGCCAGGAAGTTTCATATCAGCGCACACTCCGCTGCTGAGTGAAGTTTCATTCTGGAAACATCCCTTAGGCTGTGGCTAAGCCATGTCTCCACCATATCCTTTCTTCCAGGAGTGCTAGTCTTGCGTGTTTGCAGGAGAGCTTCTGTGAAGTTTGGAAAGTAGGAGACGAGGTACTGGCAGAAGTGAAGTTGTGGGACGGCATCGTGAGTCGTGTCGGGATAGCACAGTCGGTAGTGCGCTTGCCTGTGAAAGGCAAAGGTCCCAGGTTCGAGTCCCGGTTCCGGCACACAATTTTAATCTGCCAGGAAGTTTCATATCAGTGCACACTCCGCTGCTGAGTGAAGTTTCATTCTGGAAACATCCCTTAGGCTGTGGCTAAACCATGTCTCCACCATATCCTTTCTTCCAGGAGTGCTAGTCTTGCGTGTTTGCAGGAGAGCTTCTGTGAAGTTTGGAAAGTAGGAGACGAGGTACTGGCAGAAGTGAAGTTGTGGGACGGCATAGTGAGTCGTGTCGGGATAGCACAGTCGGTAGTGCGCTTGCCCGCGAAAGGCAAAGGTCCCAGGTTCGAGTCCCGGTTCTGGCACACAATTTTAATCTGCCAGGAAGTTTCATATCAGCGCACACTCCGCTGCAGAGTGAAGTTTCATTCTGGAAACATCCCTTAGGCTGTGGCTAAGCCATGTCTCCACCATATCCTTTCTTCCAGGAGTGCTAGTCTTGCGTGTTTGCAGGAGAGCTTCTGTGAAGTTTGGAAAGTAGGAGACGAGGTACTGGCAGAAGTGAAGTTGTGGGACGGCATCGTGAGTCGTGTCGGGATAGCACAGTCGGTAGTGCGCTTGCCCGCGAAAGGCAAAGGTCCCAGGTTCGAGTCCCGGTTCCGGCACACAATTTTAATCTGCCAGGAAGTTTCATATCAGCGCACACTCCGCTGCAGAGTGAAGTTTCATTCTGGGAACTGAAAGTAACTTCTCATAATTCTGATGTATGTTGTATTTCACGTTCATTTATGGACCCTGTTACGGAAGTTTTGGAATCTTTCAAAGAAAAGGCATGTCTGAGGTAAGAACAGGAGGTATATAGAAGCATAATGGCAATAATAAAATAAGGAAAAAAATTTTTTTTCTTGGTCTTCTTGCTATGTGCAACATTTTACCTCTTTAAACTCCTCTCAAGGAATTTACGCTCATAGGCTGTACTCTTGACTCGCCATGTGGCAACTATATATAGGCTCCTTTACATCAGCTAAACATTACTCAACTTTAGCTGCCCTCTGGTGGGTAACAGATTGAAAGGGTTTTTTTACTTGCACATCACTTAAGGTGCAGTAGGGATTGGAGTAGCTCTCAAAGGTTATCTTATCACATCTCAGCCAGTCTACTCTCTGGTAAAACATTTTTGAATCAACATGATTCACATTTCGTGTCCTGAAGCTCACTGTCGTCACATGCTTTGGTAACCAGCTTGCGTAACTACCACTTACAGAAGGAAAAGCTCATACAGAAAGAAATGTGCAGGAGGAAAAAGAGAAACATACAGAGAGTAGAGGAGGGAGGGGCAAAAGTTTAATTCTTGGGTTTACAATGTGGTGGATCAACACAGCGTTCTAACAGTTCCAACGATTGCAGACGCTAGTTGTGTGTACGACTGTTTGTGCGGCCATGGTCATCAAACAGTCTAAACTTGTCAGCAAATCTGATAGACTCAACCACGATTGAAAACTTTTTGTTTGTGGTTTTTCTTGTAAGACCTCAATGCTGGTATTGCGTCGGTGTTTGATCTTAAAACAAAAGCACACTTCCTTCAAGATTGAGAATTTCACACTTGTCCCTAGTAACAATGATTTTTAATTTTTGCCAGATGTAGCTTAGAGGGGAATGCCTTGCTTTAACCCATCACGTCTGTGGAGGGCGGAAATTTACTTTCATTTACAGCACGGAAATCATTGATAGGAAAGATCAAGGAAAGAGAGATCATGTCACTGAAACTAAATGGATGAAATATCACGAGCATCTCGAACACTGTAAGTGCCAAGCCACATATTACTAGGATTAGTGAAAAACTTCGTCAAAAATCATATAACTGTGTAATGACACATGCTACAAAATAATTAAAATGAAACTTCCATACTTCTGGCAATGCTCAAACTTGGATAATATAAGGCAAAAAGTATTATTCTGTACTATAACTGTAAAATGGGCAGCTAAAGAACATTAGCTAATCCAGTCACTCGGGAGAAGAAACAACAATATGCCTTACTTAGCCTAGGGAAAGTAAATATTTTAGCCTAGGGAGGGTTAATATTTTAAAAACTCTGAACATAAGGTAATAAATGATACAGCATCAGTCTGTACTTATCCGTTGGGACATGGTGTGGCACGGTGAAGTACGATGGTGGTACGGTGCATAGCTTGGGGGGGGGAGGGAATGTGGGTGGCGGGCAATGTGCGGCCGCACGCGCAGGACATACGCGTGGCTTTGGCAAGGGCAGCGAGTGTTCGCGCTGCTGCAGGTTGCAGTGATTGGTTTGGGTCCGGTAAGGAGTCATCTTCGGCTGCTTGGCAGGACCGACAGCAGACGTGGGGCGGCACCTCATCCGCACAGCACTTACGGATGGGCGGCGCTGGTAGGCAATGTATGTGGGCGGCGGCAGCGGCAGGTGGGCCGCGCCAACCGTGGTACGGCACTTACATGACTTCGGTGGGCCAAAACAGCAGCACGAACACAGCGCATAATTTTTTTGCGCCTCGTGCGTGGGTAAGCTGCCCCCGTGGAGTAGTGCACGGCAAAGCCGGCGGTCAACTGCGGCAGGTCGCGCATCACGTGCATAGCGCATGATGTGCAGGTGCACGGCACTGGACTGGGCACCCAACACAGAATGTGCAGATGCAGCGGCTGCTAGGATGACACTGCAGTGGTGCCGTGTCTCAGCAGAATAGCGGCTGTCGACCAGCCACCCAACATAATGTGAACCAGATTTTGCAGCCACCCTAAGGGCCGAAAGGTGGGTTATCGATCGCAGTTCGGACGCCAAATTGTACAGCACTTAATATTTATCCCACGGATGATACAAAAATAGTACAACACACCCTATTACTGTACCAGTAAGATGGGTTGGAGGCATTGTCAGGATGGAAGGTGGAGCGCTGAAGGCTTGTGGGCGCTCTAGGAAAGGGTGGCTGACTGTAAAATAAAGATAGGCTTCAGGTTAATATTGGCTGTAATCTGAAGTACAGGTTACATATCGGGACTCGCCCTGGGGTCGGATGCAATGAATGAGTGCCAGTCTAAGTTAGCGGATAAGTAAATGGAAAAGGTAAAGGTTACAGTTCACACTGTTGGTGGCCGATATCGAACAGCCGCTAGGCGGGAGCGGACAGCATGCGGCCATTCGTCCCGCACCATGGCTGGGCCTCTCTACTGTGTCTGCTCTGTACGAGAACTAAAACTGAAGAGGCACGAAGGAACTTATTCTCGCACCTCTGAGACCTACTGCAGTAGCACTCGTGATCAAACATGGGTGTCTGCTATTGGCTCCACGTTAGCATGGAAATGTCAGTAGTTTCAGCACAGACGCCAGAAGGGTGGCATAATTTTAGAATCAGCATTCAGTAATGGTTCTAGCTGGCTCTGTCCTGCAAGGTGGACAGCCTTGGTCATGTTATAGTGGAAGGACACTTGTAAAACTTAGGCAAAGTTTTGAAATAAAATTTCTGAATTATTTCCCTAAACTGTTTTAGACTGGCTGGTCATCCTGTACAACAATAACGTGTGGTACTGGTAATGAACTTATCATCTATTCTGTTGAAATTGGTGTTGGGGTACAAGGTAATTGAGCTATTTTCCGATATGCTATAACTACAAATTATACAGCAAAACACACTTTTTGAGCGATTTTTCTATCCATTGGATGCTTATAAGTTATCAGTTACCAACTGGGCAGCAATATTTCCATCAAGATAGTGCCCTCTCTGGCAACATTTGGTGTGTGGTCTTGCTTGAACCAAGTCGCTAGAGTTGATTCAAGTGATGACATCTTCATCGATTTTCTCATCTTAGAAGAAAATTCAAAAATGCAATAAGTAGCCCACTTCTTGATGTCTTCACATTTCTTCACGATAATATTTAAATGTGTCACTGGAATTTCAAGACATTCAAAGAACCATGCATGATCCCTGTATTAGCGTCAACTTGTTTTAGTACTGAAACTTCCTGGCAGATTAAAATTGTGTGCCGGAACCGGGACTCAAACCTGGGACCTTTGCCTTTCGCGGGCAAGCGCATTACCGACTGTGCTATCCCGACACGACTCATGATGCCGCCTCACAACTTTACTTCCGCCAGTACCTCGCCTCCTACTTTCCAAACTTCACAGAAGCTCTCCTGAAAACACGCAAGACTAGCACGCCTGGAAGAAAGGATATGGTGGAGACATGGCTTAGCCACAGCCTAAGGGATGTTTCCAGAATGAAGTTTCCAGAGTGAAGTTTCATTCTGTTTTAGTACTCTATATGCATATTTTCTTCTAGTGGAAACCCCAGGTGCTTTTTATTTAAATTATTTTTTAAGTATCAAACTAGATTTTTCTCTTGGACAACTTACAGACGCATGTACTGACTGCATATACAACAATGAATTTTCAATAAAATTCTTTACCATCTGTGCATTATTTGGGTCAGAGTAGATTTCTTTAAATAATTCCCTTAATAGATACCAACTACTAAATCATAATTGGTAAAAAATGGGCTAAAAACACAATGTGTAACTGCAAATATTTCTGTCTACCGGGTACTGGATTACTAACTGTACTAGCAAAATAAAGTTTGCTTTAAAGTGAGTGGTGGCTTTACATTTATGCAGATCATATTAAGATTTATTGTTTATCCAATATTAGATTCATAACTTGTAATTTTCTCATTTCATGACACCAATTTCTCACCAATGAATTATTGCCAGTTCCTTCTTGCTGGTGTACCAAAATAAAACAAATGATGCAAAGAACTCAAACGTTTTGTGTAGAAAGTTTACCGCTGTACCCCCTTGTGTGCATGCATGAGTTATCCCTGTGTAGTGTGCAGTGCATGAGTTCAACACACAAGTTAAGAACAGTATACTCTAACTTCTATCACTATATGGCAGTTGTGCTACACAAATACTGTTCACAGTGGATCTTCATGTACCCCAATCTCTGTCAAAAAAGGCAGTGTGAATAGTCTGCCTTTTGTGTCACTTATAATGCATAAAATCAGGGAATTTTTAACATTAATCTTACGGTCATTATTAATTCACCATATAAATACAATAATGGAAGTATACAATTAAAGTGATGAACAAAACTGTGCGAAGTTAACTACCAATAATTCCTGAAAATGTATGGTAATGAATATAAGCCGAAGCACAGAATTAAAATTTTTACAAAGGCCAGTAAAATAAGTGGGTAGATGGAGTACAGGTGATTAAAATGTTAGGCTAAAAAATAGAGTGACAGAAAGTGAAAAATTGTTAAGCAGGAGTGGTTATAGAGAAAATGCAAGTCTGTAGAAGAACATATTAGGGGGAAGATGGATACTACCTAAAGGAAAATAAAAGAGACATTTGGAGACAAGAAATGCAGCTGTATGAACAGTGAGAACACAGATGGAAAACCAGTTCTGAGAAAAGAAGAGAAAGCTGAAAGATAGAAAGAATATATAGAGGGACTCTACAAAAGAAATGAACTTCAAGACAATGTTGTAGGAAGGAAAGAAGTAGTAGATGAAAATGAGGAAGGAGATACTGTACTGAGAGAAGAATTTCAGAGAGCACTGAAAGATCTAAGTTGAAACAAGTCCCCCGGAGTAGACAACATTCTGTCAGAGTTCCTGAAGTATCTGGGAGAACCAGCAATGAGAAAATTGCTCCAACTGGTATGCAAGAGGTATGAGACAGACGAAATACCCTCAGACTTCAAGAAAAATTTAATAATACCATTTCCAAAGAAAGCAGATGCAGACAGGTATGAAAATTATAGAACTATCGGGTTAATAAGTCATGTTTGCTAAATTCTAACATGAATTATTTACAGAAGAATGGAAAAGCTGGTAGAAACCAACCTCAGGGAAGATCAGTTGGCTTTAGAAGAAATGTTGGAACATGTGAGGCAATACTCACATTATGACTAATCTTAGGAGATAGGTTCAACAAAGGCAGACCTATATTTCTAGCATTTGTAAATTTGGAGAACATTTTTGACAATGTTCATTGGAATATACTCTTCCAAGTTCTAAGGTCAGCAGGGGTAAAATATAGGAAATGAAAGGTTATTTACAACTTACACAAAAACCAGACTGGAGTTGTAAGAGTTGAAGGGCATGAGAGGGACGCATTAATTGGGAAGGGAGCAAGACAGGGTTGCAGCCTTACCCCAATGTTATTCATTGTGTACACAGAGCTAGAAACAAGGATAAATTTGGAGAAGGAATTAAATTTCAGGGCGAAGAAATGACATTGTAATTCTGTCAAAGACAGCAAAGGACTTGGATGAGCAGTGTGTTGAAAGGAATATATGAGATGAACATTAACAATTGCAAAATAAGGGTAATGAAATGCAGACTAAGAAACTCAGGCAACACAGCAAGAATTAGATTGGGTAATCAGACAGCAAGTGTGGTAGATGAGGTTTGTTACTTGGGCAATAAAATAACATACAGTAGTCGCAGTGCAGATGACGTGAAATGCAGACTAAGATTTGGAAGGGAAGAGAAGTGTTTCTGAGAAAGAAAAATTTGTTAATAATGAATATTAATGTGTTAGGAAGTCTTTTCTGAAGATATTTGTGTGAAGTTTTGCCTTGTACAGTGGACAAAAAGGAGTTCAGAAAAAAAGATGATAGAAGTTGTGAAATGTGATGTACAGAAGAATGCTGAAAATTAACTGGATAGATCGCATAACTAATGAGTAGCGGACAGAATTGGGGATAAAAGGAATTTCTGCCATAGATTGACTAAAACAAGGGATCGATTGGTCAGATAGATTCTTATACATAAAATAATCATGAGTTTAGCATTGGAGGGAAGTGTATAGGATTAAGGTCCTATTACACAATACACCTGAGACGTACACCTGTGCAGTAATGCCCCAAGCGTGATTATCGAGAACTACATACTGCTTTACGTAGAACTATTAACAGGACACACGACAGGTATTCCTCGGCACAAATCTGTGCACATGCAGCAGACAGCAATAACATGAATGAAATGTGAAGAAAACTGAGTTCTTGTGATTATTCGTTCATACTGTACGAGAATCCGAGGGAAATTGATTTTGTGAAATGTCATTCACTCAAATTATTTCTGTGAGCTCTAGTTTCATTTTAATGTGAAGTTATCATTTTTTTTATTAAGAAATTGTTTTTCTCTTATGTAGTTAGCATGGAACTGTGTCACTACTGCTCTGAATTACAGGTTCAACATTTTCCTTTATATTTTTATTCAAAGTTTGTGTTACTAAGGGACGAAACTGCTTAGGTCATCGGTTCCTAGACTTAAACACGATATATGCTAAGGACAAGAAGCACACATATGCTCGAGGGAGGACTAGAACTGCCAGCAGGAAGGGCTGTGCAATTCGTATACGGGGCCACAGACCGCGCAGACGTTCTATATTACGTCACTCGGTTGCGCAGGTATATGTCTATCTGAATTTACGTTTACACAGCAATTTCACATAGGTGACCCAGTTTTTGGATCTGTAACAGTAAATCTTCAGAGTAGGGTACGACGATGACGAAAAGCCAGACGTTCAGTTCGACTGTGGCCGGAAAGAAGGAAGGCGAGGGAATATACTCACAGCTAATAAAAGAACAAAGTTCCGGAGATCTGCAAGAATTTTGGAATTTTGTGAGGAATAACGTGACCTGTTTAGAAGAACTGGTTTCTGTAAGTTGTGTGCATATTACTAACGAACAAACGATTGCTGGCATAACTTATTACGATACAGGGGGTCATGTGGGTTTTGCAAACACCTTACTGCCCTGTAAACCTGAATTAAGACTCAATAGGTCTTTGATCAATTTCATTTCTAAATAATGAAGCAACCAATATAAAAATTTGTTTTTATTAGCACCTAGTATAAAAGAAGTCTGCTGCCAAACAAACTTTGTTTTTGTTTAATTACAGCATTTACTAACTGAAAAAGTGTGAAAATCCGTAATACAGAAGTCTGAAATAAATCATAACCACGAATGTCATCATCCACATTAAGTCGTACACAAATGATGAGTAGACACCTTACTCCACTACCGTGCGAGCATTAGCGCTGTCTAGTGTGCACGTGTGAATTCGTTGGGGTTTAGAACTGGTGTCTATTCCGGCATGCAGGTAAACTGTCTGCTAATAATCACGGTTCTGTGGTAGTTTCACATGATCTGCCGCTAGCCGGCCACACTGGCCAAGGGGACTAAGGCGCTCCAGTCACGGTCTGCACGGCCACTACGGTCGAGGGTTCGAATCCCCGCTCAGGCATGGATATTTATGCCGTCCTTAGACTTAGCTAGTTCGTAAGTTTAGGGATTGATGACCCCGTAGTTAAGTCCCATAGATTATACAAACATTTGATTTTTTTTTTTTTTTTTTTTAAATCTGCCGCTAGATGGCTGTTGCGCTAGACTGATGCCTTTCTCAGCGGATTGTTGTGTAATACCCACTTAAAAATCACAGAGGGAGACTGAGAGACAAATGCAGTAATCAGATTCAAATGGATGTGGGTTGCTGTTCTTATGAGGTGATGATGAGGCTTCCTCAGGATAGAGTTGGCGTCGAGCTGCATCAGACCAGTCTCCAAACTGAAGACCACAACAACAACAACAAAGGCCAGGATTCAAACCTGCATTCTTACACTCAGTAGGAAGATGCACCTACCAATTGTGGCTTCCTGGCAGAATGGCAAGCACAGTTACATTGACTACTAAAATTGTTTCCCTCCACAATGCAAACTCTAATTCCTGTCAGCCCATCTTGACGTTTTCCTTTTACTTTGAACCATAATTATTGAGGCTCATCAATATCGGCATAAACTTCCTCCCCCCCCCCTGCAAAGAAAAAGAAGATGAGGAAGAAGAAGAAAAAATTAAAAGAGAAGGAGGAAAAAATGTAACTGACAAATAGAAGTAGATGGCATCCTTGTTTCATTCTATATCAGCAGCATTGTTATTCACTGAAATTAGGCTAAACAGCCACAAAGATTGTATTGACTAGAGCTGACAGCCCACCTTCTTATTTAATCCTAGAAATAAATGATTTAGATGGTGACACCTCTCAATAACAGAAAGGGATCATTATTCCCTGTGGTCACATCAGTTATGCTTTTATTTTAGCTCCATCCACAGAAGGCTGGAGATGTTTCTCTGCACTGTTCCTCTCCCCTCCAGTAGTAAAAGTCTAGTTTGTTTAGACTCATGAATGGCTGCTAATGTATTTAAGTCTGTGCTATAATGGCTGGAAAACAAAAACTATCAGAATTTTTGAACACACTAAAATTCACTCCTTAGAGTACCAGTAAAGTAATTTTTGGTTCAAATTCTATGATAAATATTATGCATAAGCTGGTATTTTTCTTGTGACTACATTTAAGCTTCCAGCAAATGATCTTTCCATTAAGATGTACCAACATTTTCCTGCAAATGAATTGATTACGTTTCAAATTTAAGGCATTCTCGACTCCCCTTCCCCAACCAATATGTTAACCTCAATATCTGAAGCATATTAATTTCATCCTTTCCTAGGCATTTTTAGCCCTAGTGCCCGTACTTGACAATGATATGGTTTGAGATAATCAGAATTGTTGTATGTGAGCCTAACATTTCTTAGGTTTTAGTAAATCTTCAATGTAGAAGAAAATTCATTCATTTAAGAGAATACATCTAATAATTTAATCACTTTTTCAGTGTAATAATCATTGTATAAGCATTTTATCTTGATAAATTGTGTATTCGGTTTGGTGTAAGATTGCTCTTTTATTTTTAGATGTCAGCTGCAAGTCCAGTTGGCACACTAGCTTACATCATTGATGAAGAAGCATTATTAGTACGTGTCAACAGTGGATGGCAGTATATAGCAGTAAGTACAAAAGCTGAAGATGTAGTACACAGCAATCATACCTTGAGTTGTATGCATAGTGGGGGGAAGCTGAATTTAGAAATAATTCTGTTTTACAGTTATGACTCAGTCCAGCTGCAATAGCCGGAGATGGTGGTTGGGTTTGTGTGAGTGTGTGTGTGTGTGTGTGTGTGTGTGTGTGTGTGTGTGTGTGTGTTCTCTGTGGCAGATGAAGACTTAACAGCTGAAAGCTTCATTTTGTTTATTCTGTTATGTGTGTCTGTGGCTCATTGGATGTCTCTGTGGTGAGCAGCAACCTATTCTTTCCAAACTATTGTTGAATCCTTTAAGGTATTTCTATTGTTTGATAGAATGAAAACTGCTATAAAGCCACAGATAGTTATGATGGTTATTATATTTAAATTACATATTTTCGTACCACTAAAAACTGCAAACTAAGATAAAAACTTGTTCTTGAAAAGATTTTCCACAATTTGAATATATTGATATAATTTTATTTCATAGTCCATATCTCGACCTGAGGCAGTTTTCAAGCAGTACTATGTCATATCTGTTTACACATCTGTAGTTCTAATAAAAACAAAAATCATAAATTACTGAAAAGACAGCACTCAAAATAGCAGTTTGGGGAAGGAAGGGGTGCTTGGCTCTCAGTTACTGTCTGATGTAGGAACATCAGGGTAAAACAATTCGGTTTAGCCCAGTCCAGCCATTAGAACATCTGTCTTACTGTAGTTTAGTTACAGTAAAAGAGCAAAGTTTAAATGGTGAACCAGAGCTGGCTCCAAGACTAATTGTACAAATGGAATTTACCTGCAAAAAACGTTGTCCTTCAATAACTGAGACTGGAGCAAATCTGATGGTTAAAATTTGGTTCAATTGTGTATCAGACCTTTCTGTTGGAGAAGTTTCATGCATTTGAAGAATGTTTCCTGGGAGGATTTCAAAACCGGTCAGTTCTACAGTTAATCTTTTACAAATCGGTTGAAACTTTGCACAAAGGCAGACAAACTGATGAACTCAATCCTGGCTATCTGGCTCCTCCAATTCACTCCAAACTACCAGCTTTTAGGAGTTACTCTTACAGTACTTCCTCCTGTCCTGAAATTACCCAGGCCTCAACCTATGGTAAAATATTGTCCCCACAGAAACCCCACACAGAACAGTTACTGCCCCCTCTATCTTAAAATTTTTCCAATTCTTATCCCACTACACACTGTATGTGCTGTTTTTGCCTACTCTACTCGTCCCCTAAGTTGTATCTCTGCCCAGCTACCTTGTATCTACACACTCCATATGGCAGTGCTAGTATTCTGTACCCACCTTCACCTTGCATCCTTCTTGCTCCCCTCCCCTCCCATCACAGTATGTAATTAATGGTCAAACAGTTGTTTTGTAACAGTTTTATCAATTGTCACAATGTAGTAGTATATGGCTACAATTTTGTTGTTATCTTTTAATTGCAGTAATCTTTTAAGTAAAACAAAAGAATCATAAAGACTACATTTATTTAATTCTCATGAGGAAATTTTGAACCCCTTTTCCGATTTGCAACCCACATTGACTATGAGAGCTAATCAATTACAGTAGAATAAAAGTTTGGAAGAGAATGTAAAATACTCCTGGTTGAACAAAAGGCAAATATGTCCTGGTGACTCTATAATATATAAAGGAAGAGAACTAACTTCTCAACTTATCTTGCTGCTTCAAAAACATTAACATATAAGAAAATCTTGATCTAGTAATAAACTTTTACCTCATAAAATTCCCAGAACGAAAGCAATGAGTAGGAACAATTGAAAAACTCATGGTCATAAGACACAACCCCCATGAACCACAGACATTGTTGAGGTGGGGTGGCTTATGTGTCTGAATGATAAAAATAGCCATACCATAGATACAACAACAGTGGAGGGGTATCTTTGGAGAGGTCAGCCAAATGTGTGCTTCCTGGAAGAGGGCCAGCAGTCTTTTCAGTGGTTACAGGACAAACAGTGAGGTTGATTAACTGAGATGGGCTTATACCATCATATGATGTGGTCTTGCCATACAATTACTGCAAATTGCTGAAAACAAGGGGAAACTACAGTCATTATTATTCCCATGGGCATGCAGCCTTACTGTATGAATTTATGATGTGGTGTCTACTTGTATAAAATATTCTGGTGTTAAAATAGTTGCTCATTCGGATCTCTGGGCAGGGACTATTCAGAAGGAAATTGTCATCTGTAAAGACAAAACAGGCATTCTATGGATCAAAGTGTGCAGTATTGTAGAAAAGACATTTTTATATATGCACCAAAGCTGCTTTTATTTGAAATGCTGACTAGTTTCGGGCTTTGCCCATTTTCTTAAGCCACATTCATATACATTTTTTATATATTTGGTTGCTGTTTAGGTCACGCTGTTTGTTGTAATTACAAAGTTGTAAAGTAATTACAACAAACAGTGTGACCTAAACGCTGTTTGTTGTAATTACAAAGTTGTAAAGTAATTACAACAAACAGTGTGACCTAAACAGTAACCAAATATATAAAAAATGTATATGAATGTGGCTTAAGAAAATGGGCAAAGCCTGAAAATTAGTCAGCATTTCAAATAAAAGCAGCTTTGGTGCATATATAAAAATGTCTTTTCTACAATATTTAAGAGCTGCAAAACACGACATATCAAAAACATTTTATTAAAGTGTGCAGTGTTCTATCCCTTAACCAGGTAGGTAAGTTAGAAAATTTGAAAAGAGAAATGTATATGTTAAGGTTAGATATGGTGTGGTTAGTGAAGTTTGGTGGCAGGATGAACAGGATTTCCTGTCAGCTGAACAATACAACCTTTGGTTGTAACACAGTTGGGGGTAACACTGTAGTAGATCTAATAATAAATAAGAAAATAGAAATGCAGGTAAGTTAATATCAACAACATAATGAAAGCATTATCATAACAGAGGTAGTCATGAAGCCAACACTGACCACAGTGGTAAAAGTGTATATTCCAACTAGCTTTGCTGGCAATAAGGAGACTGAAAAAATGTATTATGAGATAAAAGAACTTACGGCACAGGAAAACTTGTTTATAATGGTTGACTGGAACTTGGTAATAGGTAAAGGAAAAATAGTAGGTGAATATGGACAGGATAAAAGGAATGAAACAGAAGGTGCCACCTGGTAGAATTTGGCACAGAGCACAATTTAATAATCACAAACACTAGAAGACAATGGAAGATAACAGGTTTTAAACTGTATGACTTATCTTGGGGCAGATAGAGACTCTGGCCGTATGTTATTGGTTGTGAACTGTAGATCAAAACTTAGGAAACTGCAAAAAGGTAGAAAGGTAAGAAGATAGAACCTGGATAAATTAAAGTAACCAGAAATTGTCAAGAGTTTCAGAGGGAGCATTAGGCAAGGATTGACCAAAACGGTGAAAAGACATACAACAGAAGAAGAATGGGTAGCTGTGAGAGATAAAGTGGTGAAGGCCACAGAGGATCACATATGCAGGACAAGGTCTAATAGTAATCACAGGATAACACAGAAGATATGAAACCTAATTGATGAAAGGAGAAAATATAAAAATGTAACAAGTTGAGCATGGAAAAGAGAATACAGATGGTTAAAAAGTGAGGTTGCAGGAAGATTCAGATTGGCTAAGCAGGAGAGGCCAAAGGACAAATGCAAATCCATAAAAGAATGTATAACTGGGGGAAACATGTATACTGTCCACAGGAAAATAAAGGAGGCTGTTTGTAGACAAGAAATTAGGTGCATGAATATCAAAAGCCCAGGAGGAAGGAATATATTGAGGGCCTATAGAAGGGAGCAATTCAATGGAAGGGACAGTGCCTAGAAAGAAGGGTATAAGATTAACATTAACAAAAGCAGAACAAGAGTAATGGAACGTAGTCTAAGAAAATCAGGCAATGCTGAAGTAATTAGATTAGCTAATACTACAATAAGAGTAGTAGATGAGTTTTGTATTTAGGTAGCAAAATAACTTCTGATCACTGAAGTAAAATACAGAATAAGATATCTTGAATGACAGCAACCAGTCACCTTTTATGCTAAATGTTTTTATTGCATTGCATTGTATAGTGTGTGGAAACTGTATAGTACAACATCTATAAAGTGTTTAGCAGCACTATAAATATGTGCATGTTACCAGTTATACTGTGTAATATGTGTGAAGTGCATAGCAGCACAATTAATGTGTGCATGCTACCATTTGTGACAATGGACTTAAGGATAACACAAATTGTAAGTAGCAACATTTAGGCCTAAGTCAGTATTATTATGTCAGTTATGCTCACCACATAGTTCACTTGTTTTGTTTTTTGTAATTATAACAGATGCACAAATTCCTCTACACACCATCTATAATATAAAAATCCGTTCACCATCTGATGATGATATACTAGGCATATCGAAACCGGTAATGGGAGAAATGCATTAAAAACATTTTGCATAAAAGGCAACTGGATGCTATCATTCAAGATACCGTATTTCTTCACAGTTACAGTGTTCCTCATCCATAATGGTAAACGTTTTAAAATACAGAATGGGTATGGGAAGAAAAGCATTTCAGAATAAGAGGAATTTGTTGACAACCTATGTTAATTTAAATTAGGAGTGGGCAACATTTTACAACCAACAGGCTGATACAATACTTACTTACGCTAGCTTGCTACATCATCTTCAGTAACAACATACAGATACAAATCGCACTCTCTTCCCAACGTAACACATCAACAAATTATGTTTGAAAAAAAGTTTTGAGTGTATGTTCCCACAAATTCATGTTTACAGTTATTTACACACCTTAGACATCATTTCTTTACTTAAGTTGGTGTACAATAGATCTCTTCTTGTCCCATGGATATCTTCTGCAGGCCAGATTGAAACCATCTGCAGGCCAGATTCAGCCCACAGGCCACCTCTTGCCAACCCATTATTTAAATGTTAGGAAGTCCTTTCTGAAAGCATTTGTCTGGAGAAAGCATTGTACAGGTGTGAAATGTGGTTCAGACAAAAAGATGTCAGAAGCTTTTGAAATGTGATGCTACAGGAGAATGATGAAGATTAGTTGCATAGATTACATTAGGGTAATTCTATGTCAATTCAACAAATGAAAGTATAATTTTCAACCTGATCCCCTTGCCTTTATTCGAAATGAAGTATGCATGTAGTACTTATAAACATTAACACAAAACATCTTTTAAATTAAGAGATCAATATTGCATTTACAGAATTTTGAAAATTGCATTTTTTTTCTTTTTTTAATTTATGAAAAAAACATCTCAGAGGGAGGAGAAAGGGGATAGAAAGGAAGGGTTACTCACAACGTAGACCAGGAGGTATGGATGGAGTGAAGGGTGGTATATGGAAGTCAGAGATATTGCATGATAAGTACTGAGGATGTTGTCATCAGGAAAGAGAATACTGGCATTGTACTGATCGGAGCGTGGAATGTTAGATCCCTAGAGAAATTAGAAAATTTAAAAAGGGAAATGGATAGGTTGAAATTAGATATAATGGGGATTAGTGAAGTTCAGTGACAGGATGAACAGGATTTCTGGTCAGATGAGTACAGGATTATAAATACAAAATCAGTTGAGGGTATCACAGGAGTGGGACTGATAATGAATAAGAAAATAAGAATGCGGGTAAACTACTATGAGCAGCACAGTGATCGCATTATCATTGTCAAGGTAGATACGAAGCTAACACCGACAACAGTAGTACAGGTTTATATGCCAACTAGCTCTACCGATGGTGAGGAGATTGAAGAAATGTATGAGGAGTTAAAGGAAATTATTCAGACAATTAAGGGAGAGTAAAACTTAATTGTTATGGGAGACTGGAATTTGCTAGTAGGAAAAGGAAGAGAAGGAAAAATAATAGGTGAATATGGACTGGGCAGAAGGAATGAAAGAGGAAGTCGCCTGGTAGAATTTTGCAAGGAAAATCATTTAATCGTAACAAACACGTGGTTTAAGAATCACAAAAGAAGGTTGTATACGTGGAAGAGATCAGGAGACACCAGAAGGTATCAGATAGATTTTATAATGGTAAAACATAGATTCCGAAACCAGGTTTTAAACTGTAAGACATACCCAGGGGCATATATAGACTCTGACCATAACTTCATGGTCATGAACTGTTGGCTGAAACTGAAAAAACTGCAGAAAGTTAGGAAAATAAGGGTATGGGACTTGGATAAATTGAAAAAATCTGAAGTTCTTAAAAATTTCAGAGGGAGCCTTAGGCAACAATTGACAGAAACGGGGGTAAATAAAACAGTAGGAGAGGAATGGGTAGCATTCAGATATGAAATAGTGAGGGCAGCAGAAAACAAATTATGTAGAAAGGCAAGACTTACAAAAAAAATCATTGGATATCACAGGACATACTAAATTTAATTGATGAAAGGAGAAAGTATAAAAATGCAGTAAATGAAACCGGCAAAATGGAGTAAGAGCCGACTAAGAAATAAGATTACAGGAAGTGCAAAATGGCTAAGCAGGAGTGGCTAGAAGCCAAATGCAGATCTGTAGAAGATTGTATAAGAATCAATGTTGGGTAAGGCAGAGATTCATTAGAAGTATCCTCAGGAAGTGCAGTCTGTCAACAAAGAAAGTAGCTTACAAAACTCTCGTTCAGGCAGCATTTGAGTGTAGCTCATTAATGTAGGATCAATATCAGGTAGGGTTAATAGAAGGCATAGAGAAGATGTAATGGAGAGCAGCACGCTTAGTTACAGGCTCATTTAGGAAAAGTAAAAGTGTGACAGAGGATATTAGGAAACTCTAGTAGCAGAGTCTGGAAAAGAGACATTGTGTATCACGGTACGGGCGTTTGTCAAAGTTCTGAGAGCATGCGTTTCATGAAGAGTCGACCGACGTGTTGCTCCCTCCAATGTATGTCTCGTTAAGTCACCATGAGAATAAGATTAGAGAGACTAAGGCTCACATCCGGGCACAGAGGCAATCCTTTTTGCTGTGAACCGTATACAACTGGAATAGTAGGAAGTGACAGTGGTAGGCAAAGTACCCCCCGCCACACACAATGAAGTGGCTTGTAGAGTATTTGTGTTGATGTACATGCAAATGTAGCGAAGGTGGTTGTGGGAGAATGCATGGGATAGGTTTTGTATTGGGTTCAGACACACAGGTAGGAAACATTCAGGAGGTAGGGTGGTTTTGGGATCAAATAAGGTTTGATAAGGATGTTGCAAAGGTTGGGTGGATGGTGAAAGGCAGCTCTGGGCTGTGTGGGGAGGATACTTTGGAGGGACGATCCAATTTCAGGACATGACAAGAAAGTCATAGCCCAGCAATTTGTTAAGGCTTTCCAGGCCTGTATGATAAGGAGTGACTAAGGTGATGCTTCTGGGTTATCTCCAGTTGGGAACATCATTCCTCGAGGGGGAGAAATGAAATGTAGTGCTTGGGACATCTGTTCACAGACTTTGTCTCTAGCGTTGCTGCAGGAGAGAAAAGTATTGGACAGATTGTTAGTGCAGGCGGTGAGGAATTCGACATTGGGGCAGATACATTTGGCATGAGTACCAATGCTGTAGAGAAGGAATCATTTGAAATGGAAGGGACGCCATCTATCGAAGCAGGGTTACTGTTGGTTGTTTGTGGAGCAAAGTGTGGATGTGGGGTGGGTGTGTGTGTATTTGTTTGCCTTCCTTTTCTTCCCCCAAGGTAAGTCTTTCCTCTCCCGGGATTGGAATGAGTCTTTACCCACTCCCTTAAAACCCTCATCCTTTTCCCTCTCCTTTCCTACTCTGCCTGAAGAAGCAACTAGGTTGCGAAAGCTTGCTTTTGTGTGTGTTTTTGTTTGCTTCATTTATGTTTGCTGTCACTACCGGTGCTCCTTCGCCTGGTAAGTAAACTTCATCTATTTTATGTATGTATAGGGAGTGAATGAGGCGTCATTCCAATCCCGGGAGTAGAAACTTACTTTAGGGGGGGGGGGGGGGGAAGGAAGTTAAACAAATACACACATGCCCACACATATACACACGCAAACACACCTAGGCAGACATTTGTAGAAAGCAAAGAATTTGGACAGAGATATCACTGGAGGCAGAGGCTCTGTCCAGAGAACCAAGGCAAAGATGTTAAAAGATGGTGGGTGGGAATTTGAATTTAGCAGAGAGTGAGACCAGGTGGGCAACGGGAAGAGAGAATATGCTGAATGGCAAGTTTCCATCTCTAGTGTTCTGAAAGATTGGTGTTGGTGGGAAATATGGAATGACACCTCATCCACTCCCTTGAAACCCGCATCCTGTCCTTTTTCACCTCCTTCCTTCCTCTTTTCCTGACGAAGCAACCAACGGTTGCGAAAGCTTGAATGTTTGTATGTGTTTTCATTTGTGTTATTTGTGTCTGTTGGCAAACCTGTGCTTTGGGTAAGTCAAACAATCTTCATTTTTATACATATTTTTCCCACCAGGAAAGTCTCCTTCTAAAATATTTGTTTCATCAATTTGAACCTAACAATTACTTACATTCTTCATTGCTCTGTTGCCTTTAAAAATCTTTTCTGTCCTCTTACTTTCTCCTCCTGATATGTTTTAAATAGTATTTTCACCCTATATTTGCTCTCTTCTAAGCTTACAGTTCATTTTTCTCCTGGCCAAACGAGGCACATACAACAATCAGTATTGACTTCTGAACCTTAACCTAAAAGTACAACTAACATGTTTTTTATTTTTATTTTTACACTTATAATCTTATTTACCGCTTCCAACACTGCATCTCCTCTATAATATCTACCATTCATACACATTTCTCATTTTACTGTGGTAATACTCTTTCGCAACTTCTTTTTACAATAACCCATAATAACCTTTTTCTGGCTTTCCTTAGCAACTTCTTGATTATTTCCTATTCCTGTTTTTCCACTTTTCTATTCATTCCTGATAATTTTTCAGCAACTTTCTATACGTTTTAACCTTACTATTCCTTCGACAGATCATTGTTAACCTCAAAGTCATAATCTACCACTACATAATCAGTCCTTATAATTCGCTTTCCTTTCATTCTTACGCTGCTTGCTCAATCTTTTCCATATTTTCTCCACCCTCTAACCTGTTTTAGATGCCAATACAACCACCAAACCATTGTGCATTACATTGTTAAACAACTGTAGTTGACCATAGTTTTTACAATCCAAATTCCATGCCACTTTCGTCGATGTCGACCTCCATCTGTCCAACGGCCAACTTCACACATCCGTCCACATCAAACAAACCAATAAACAACAGTACCTGCGTTATGACAGCTGCCATCCATTCCACATCAAACGTTCCCTTCCATACAGGTTAGGTCTTCGTAGCAAACGAGTCTGCTCCAGTCTCTAATCTCTGAACCAGTACACCAATAACCTAATAACAGCTTTCACATCCCGCAGCTATCCTCCTGATCTGGTACAGAAGCCACTTCCTCATCCCCTCAAATTCAGAACCTTCAACAGAAGAACCCCAGAAGTGCTCCTCTTGTCACCGGATACTTTCAGGGACTGGAGTGGACTCTGAATGTGGCTCTCCAGCAAGCAACCCAGTTGCTTCTTCAGGCCGAAGGGAAGGAGAGGGAAAAGGAAGTGATGATGGTTTTAAGGGAGGGGGTAAGGAGCCATTCCAATCCCGGAAGAGGAAAGACTTACCTTTGTGGGCGGGGGGGGGGGGGGGAGAAAAGGAGGGTAAACAAATACACACATACCCACACATTTACACAGACACAAACACACCTAGGCAGACATACTGAGGTGTGTTTGCGTCTGTGTAAATGTGTGGGTGTGTGTGTATTTGTTTACCTTCCTTTTCTTCCCCCAAGTTAAGTCTTCCCTCTACCGGGATTGGAATGGCTCCATACCCCCTTCCTTAAAACCCACATCATTTCCTTTTCCCTCTCCTTCCCTTCTGCCTGAATCAGCAACTCCGAGCGAAAGCTTGTGTCTGTGTGTGTGTGTGTGTGTGTGTGTGTGTGTGTGTGTGTGTGTTCTATTTATTTGTGCTACTATCACACCTGTGCTCCTTCGCCTGGTGAGTAATCTTCATCAATTTTTTATATATAATTTTTCCTGCTAGGATTTTTTCGTATATATATATATATATATATATATATATATATATATATATATATATATATATATAATATTATAGAAGGAGACCTTCTAGGTGGGAAAATGGTATAAAATAAAGATTTTTGACTTACCTAAAGTACAGGCTTGTCGATAGAAACACAAAACACACAAAAACACACAACCATTCGAGCTTTCGCCACCAGTGGTGGCTTCTTCGGGAAAAAGAGGGAGGAAGGAGAGGAGAAAGGGAAGGATTGGGTTTTAAGGAAGTGGAAAAGGAGCCATTCCAATCCCAGGAGTGGAAGGACTTACCTTAGGGGACAAAAAGGAAGGTAAACAAATACACACACACTCACACATATCCATATCCAAACACACCTAGGCAGACATTTGTAGAAAACCTGCCTAGGTGTGTTTGGATATGGATATGTGTGAGTGTGTGTGTATTTGTTTACCTTCCTTTTTGTCCCCTAAGGTAAGTCCTTCCACTCCTGGGATTGGAATGGCTCCTTTTCCACTTCCTTAAAACCCAATCCTTCCCTTTCTCCTCTCCTTCCTCCCTCTTTTTCCCAAAGAAGCCACCACTGGTGGCGAAAGCTCGAATGGTTGTGTGTTTTTGTGTGTTTTGTGTTTATACCCGTGGGATAAACAAAAATAAAAAATAGAAAAGAGATGACTTACCAAAAGGAACGGCTCATCGATAGAAACAAATAAATAAATAAAATCACACACAAACACACATACAAGCTTTCGCCACCACTGGCAGCTTCTTCAGGAAAAAGAGGAAAAAAGGGTAGGAAAAAGGGAAGGATATGGGTTTTAAGGAAGCGGAAAAGGAGTCATTCCAATCCCAGGAGTGGAAGGACTTACCCTAGGGGAAAAAAAGGAAGGTAAATAAATGCAAACACACTCAGACATATCGAAACGCAAACACACCTACACAGACATTTGTAAAAACCAAAGAAGTTGGACAGAGATACCAATTGAGGCAGAGGCTCTGTCCACAGAACCAAGGCAAAGATGCTAAAGATGGTGGGCGGGAATTTGAATTAGCAGAGATTGAGACCAGGTGGGCAACGGGAGGAGAGAATAAGCTGAAGGGCAAGTTCCCATCTCCGGAGTTCTGAAAGGTTGGTGTCGGTGGGAAGTATCCAGATAACCCAGACGGTGCAACACTGCGCCAAGATGTGCTGGCCGTGCACCAAGGCATGTTTATCCACAGGGTGATCCTCATTACCAACAAACACCGTCTGCCTGTGACCGTTCATGTGAATGGACAGTTTGTTGCTGGTCATTCCCACATAGAACGCTTCACAGTGCAGGCATGTCAGTTGGTAAATCACGTGGGTGCTATCGCAAGTGTCTCTGCCCTTGATCGTGTACACCTTCCGGGTTACTGGACTGGAGTAAGTGGTGGTGGATGGGTGCATAGGGCAGGTTTTACAGCGGGGGCGGTTGCATGGGTAGGAGCCAGAGGGTAGGGAAGGTGGTTTGGGCGTTTCATCGGGATGGACTAGGAGGTTACGAAGGTTAGGTGGGCGGCGGAAAGACACTCTTGGTGGAGTGGGAAGGATGTCATTAAGGGGCAGGAATTAAGGAAGTCGTATCCCTGCTGGAGAGCCACATTCAGAGTCCGCTCCAGTCCCGGAAAGTATCCGGTGACAAAAGGGGCACTTCTGGGATTCTTCGGTGGAAGGTTCTGGATTTGGAGGAATGAGGAGGTGGCTCTGGTAATTTGCTTCTGAACCAGATCAGGAGGATAGCTGCGGGATGTGAAAGCTGTTATTAGGTTATTGGTGTACTGGTTCAGGGATTCGGGACTGGAGCAGACTCGTTTGCCACGAAGACCTAAGCTGTAGGGAAGGGAACGTTTGATATGGAATGGATGGCAGCTGTCATAATGGAGGTACTGTTGTTTGTTGGTAGGTTTGATGTGGACGGATGTGTGAAGTTGGCCGGTGGAAGTTGGCCCAGAAGTGCCCCTTTTGTCACCGGATACTTTCCGGGACTGGAGTGGACTCTGAATGTCCCTCTCCAGCAGGGATACAACTTCCTTAAATCCTGCCCCGAAATGAGATCCATCCTTAATGACATCCTTGCCACTCCACCAAGAGTGTCTTTCCTCCGCCCACCTAACCTTCGTAACCTCCTAGTCCATCCCTATGAAACCCCCAAACGACCTTCCCTACCCTCTAGCTCTTACCCATGCAACCACCCCCGCTGTAAAACCTGCCCTATGCACCCTTCCACCACCACTTCCTCCAGTCCAGTAACCCGGAAGGTGTACACGATCAAGGGCAGAGCCACTTGCGATAGCACCCACGTGATTTACCAACTGACATGCCTGCACTGTGAAGCGTTCTATGTGGGAATGACCAGCAACAAACTGTCCATTCGCATGAACGGTCACAGGCTAATTCATATTCCCGCCACCATCTTTAGCATCTTTGCCTTGGTTCTGTGGACAGAGCCTCTGCCTCAATTGGTATCTCTGTCCAACTTCTTTGGTTTTTACAAATGTCTGTGTAGGTGTTTTTGCGTTTCGATATGTCTGAGTGTGTTTGTATTTATTTACCTTCCTTTTTTTCCCCTAGGGTAAGTCCTTCCACTCCTGGGATTGGAATGACTCCTTTTCCGCTTCCTTAAAACCCATATCCTTCCCTTTTTCCTACCTTTTTTTCCTCTTTTTCCTGAAGAAGCTGCCAGTGGTGGCGAAAGCTTGTATGTGTGTTTGTGTGTGATTTTATTTATTTATTTGTTTCTATCGACGAGCCGTTCCTTTTGGTAAGTCATCTCCTTTCTATTTTTTATTTATGAAAAATTCCTAACAGGAAAAATATACGAAAAAAAAATAGACGAAGTCCACTTACCAGACGAAGGAGCACAGGCAGTGATAGCAACAAATAAATAAATAAGCACACAGACACACACACACACACACACACACACACACACACACACACACACAAACGCAAGCGTTCACAGCCTAGCTGCTTCGTCAGGCAGAAGGGGAGGAGAGGGAAAAGGAAATGATGAGGGTTTTAAGAGAGTGGGTAAGGAATCATTCCAATCCCGGGACGGGAAAGACTTACCTTGGGGGGAAAAAAGGAGGGTAAACAAACACACACCCACCCACACATGTACACAGACGCAAGTACACTTAGGCAGACATACTGTAGAACTGTAGAAAGCAAAGAAGTTAGAAGTTAGACAGAGATGCCACTTGAGGCAGAGGCTCTGTTCAGAGAACCGAGGCAAAGATGTTAAGACGGTGGGTGGGAAATCAAATTTAGCAGAGATTGAGACCAGGTGGGCAACGGGAGCAGAGAATATGCTGAAGGGCTAGTTCCCATCTCCAGAGTTCTGAAGGATTGGTGTCGGTGGGAAATATCCAGATAACCCGGATGGTGTAACACTGTGCCAAGATGTGCTGGTCGTGCCCCAAGGCGTGTTTAGCCATAGGATGATACCAACAAACACTGTCTGCCTGTGACCATTCATGCGAATGGACAGTTTGTTGCTAGTCATTCCCACATAGAATGCTTCACAGTGCAGGCATGTCAGTTGATAAATCACGTGGGTGCTGTCGCAAGTGGCTCTGCCCTTGATTGTGTGCACCCTCCAAGTTACGGGACTGGAGTAGGTTGTGGTGGAAGGGTGCATAGGGCAGGTTTTGTAAGGGGGGTGGTTACAAGGGTAGGAGCCAGAAGGTAGGGAAGGTGGTTTGGGGATTTTATAGGGATGGACTAGGAGGTTAGGTGGGCGGCGGAAAGACACTCTCGGAGGAGTGTGGAGGATGTCATGAAGGATGGATCTCATTTCGGGGCAGGATTTTAGGAAGTCGTATGCTTGCTGGAGAGCCACATTCAGAGTCCACTCCAGTCCCGGAAAGTATCCGGGGACAAGAGGGGTCGTGTTGAAGGTTGTGAATTTGGGGGGAGAGGAAGTGGCTCTGGCAATTTGCTTCTGTACCAGATCAGGAGGATAGCTGCGTGATGTGAAGGCTGTTATCAGGTTATTGGTGTATTGGTTCAGGGATTCAGGACTGGAGCAGACTTGTTTGCCACGAAGACCTAAGTTGTAGGGAAGGGAATGTTTGATGTGGAAACGATGGCAGCTGTCATAATGCAGGTACTGTTGTTTATTGGTAGGTTTGATGTGGATGGATGTGCGAAGTTGGCCGTTGGATAGATGGAGGTCGACATCGAGGAAAGTGTCATCGGATTTGGAATAGGACCAGGTGAATTTGATGGGACCAAAGGAGTTGAGGTTGGAGAGGAAATTCTGGAGTTGTTCTTCACTGTGAGTCCAGATCATGAAGATGCATTAGTGCAACTTCTAGGTTTCCCTGCATGCATTGTCTTACAGCTTCCACATGAGTGGTGTGGTACATTTGCAGCCATATCAGCCGGAACTTTGGATGAAAAGCCACAGAAAGCTGGCATTGTTAATCGCCCAGAAGAGGTCCAAACACTTAGTAAGGCTTTGGCTAAAGCTGTACAATACACGAGACATCTAGCCTGCACTAAAATGAGCATAATTTATGCGGCAAGACTTTTGTCTTAAGAAGTGTGTACAAAAGTAAAGGATTAACGGACTTATGGCAAATTAACGGAAGTTAAAGAGTCCATTAACGTTAAAAGTTAATCCGACTCTCAAAAAGTTAACTCCATTAATTAACAATTAATGGATTAATGGACCTGTGTCCAGATCTGCATCCAAATCTATGCTAGATTGAATTTCTCACCACCATCTACACTGTTCCAGAAACTAGCAGTCTTGCTCAATGTTTGTGAGCACATACTGCACTAACATGATTAATACAGTATTTTGTTTTGCAGTTCTTAATGATCCCTATTTTTAGTGGCTGAAGGATTCAAGTACACTACGGGGGAATTAGTAGAGTTCCATGTTCTCCAACTGTGACATGCTGCTACGTGCACTACAATTATCCACCAACAATGCAATTTTCTTATTCTCCCTTGCCATCTCTTTATCAAGCGAAAACAGCCACTCACTAAAAAGAGCAGAGGTTATCCATGCTTCCAATTTGCCTTGTAATTTACTGCAGTGAAGGAAATTACACACATAATATAATGGAAAAATATAAAAATTAATGTTCTATACTCATTATGATTGAAGGTAATGAATCTATGCATAAATTAAAGAAAGTTAAAATAAAATGTATCTACTCTTACCCAGTAGGCTTCTTATATTTTTTAAGCATTGGAGATTTTGATAATTTTATCATTAGTGGTGTCAACTTGTGTCTCAGCTAAAACAGCTCGCACCAGGAAGGCTAAACATGATCCCAGTTAGGATCTAACAGCATTAAATGCCACACAGTCATCATCACCAAGCCTGATTCTTAAAAGCAGAGCATAGTAATATCCACAAAATGTTGTCTTTGTTATAACAGGGTGTTGCTAAAATTAGTTCAACATTGTAATGAGGGGTAATTAACATAGCACATGTAGAAAATCTGCCAGGACCACAGAAAATTCTCACTGTACCTAGGTTTATCATTGTACTGGTACTAATTTTATGGAGGTATGACTGTATTAGCTGCTAAAGCTTTTAATCTGTACTGAAATGAAAATAAATGAAATACATATATATATTTTTTTGTTTCAGTTGGGCTCATTACTTCCTATTACAACACAACCACCCCCAACCACAACTGTACAACCAGTGAAACCGCCATTTGAATCATCAAACTTAATCAATACAAAACCTGTTGATGGACCAAGTGTAAGTACAATTAATTGTATTCACAGATGCTTGATATTTTGTTTTGTTTCATGATTACTTATTAAAATGATTTTTTTTATATGCATGCCATACAGTGGTTTCCTCGGATGGTAAGTGTATTTTTACTTCATTATTAGTGCCTTTACTATTCCCAATATTCCTTATTTTATCAGACAAGTATAACTGTGTTCAGCTTAGATCACTTCATATTTTGACTAACTACAAATGAGTGTGAGTCATAATTACTGGTCAGCTCTCAGCTTCACCTGATAGATGTGCATAAAAGCAAAAGTGACTCACAGCATAGCTTTGAAAATGAATAGTTACTTCATTTGGTGGAAATGGATATAGTTTGGAGTTGGAGTTACAAGGGAAGGAATAATCACTATTTTCACAGTGGGTCATGTAGAGTGCAAGTCACATCATCTTTATCTTACACACCACAGTGAAAACATGTTATACATGAGTAAGTGGCCCATGATGTGCGCGCGCGTACACACACACACGCACGCCCGCGCGCACACACACACACACACACACACACACACACACACACACAAATTTCAAAAATAGGACAATCAATATATTTATTTACTATAAAAATTTATCAAATAAGACAAAGTTTCTTAAAATAATAATTACATCATATCTGTTGTGCACATATTCAAATCTCAGAAAGAAAGCAGCAAATATAGTTAGTTGAATTTGTGAAACTGACATTTGGCTTTCAAGATACTATCAGTGTTTGGTTTTGCGCTGCTGCATCCAATCAAGATAATTGCTTTCAAATGTTCATCACTCAGTCTTTCTCGCTGTGCTGGTTTCACAACATCATTTTTGAGAATGTTGGTTCAAAATACAGATGCCATATGAGTGGAAAATCATTGTGTGTATCTGGAATTCAGCATCAGATCAGACTACAGACTGCAGTTAAATGGATTAAGGGACAGAAGGAAGTAACTCTGCTTTGTGGGGGTATGAAAACTGGGCCCGCCCCCGACCCCTCCCCCCAAAGAAAAAATCTGTCATCAATCACAAATATTAAAGTTAAAGGCAAAGCATTGAATTAATATTTGTGTGTGTCTTAACCACTAGACCACAGCACCACTAGCAATTAAGGCGCCTCGGAATAGTCTAAGTTTGACTTCCCTCCACATCACAAACTCTAATTTGGCTTCTGTGTTCCATGTTATATTGCCACAACTGCCAAGGCTCTCCACACATCCGAATAGCACCTTCGAAAGGGGCATATCGGAATAGTCCTGCCTTTACCTTAGGCTAAGGTGCTATAAATATCATTACAATTATAAATTTAAAAACCCTGAGACAGTTTTGCATCTCGAAAATGTCAGAGTCATTAAAGTTGAAGCATTGAATTAGTGGTTAAGATGTCTACCTAGTGAGCATTCCTGGCCGCATCACAAATTTTAATTCAATGCTTCACCTTTAACTTTAATGTCTTTGACATTTTTGAGAAGCAGCACTGTCCCAGGGTTTGTAAATTTATAATTATATTCACAAATATGATTTTGAGAAAGTTAAAATGGGCATTGTACCACAAAACACTTTAAAATTGCGAAAACGGGAAAAAAACATTCTTCTCCATGTGTGTTTCAAACAATGACAGCTCAAAATCCTTAGATTATTCTGTAGGAATCAATAATTTACTGAAATTTCAGGCTCATATTGTTTAAGTCAGATGTTATGTTCACAAAAATTGACAAACTAAAATTATCTAGTTTGTTTCAGAACTTGTGACAACAAAAAAGGCGTTTTGATAAAAATGAGTAGAAGGGCAACACGTCAGTCACTGATCGGCAGATAGGCACAACTTGAAAGCCACAGCCTTGATTAGAGAAAGAGCATGCATGCAGTCACACAATCACTCTGTCACAACTCAAGTACACATGACTGCTGTCTCTGGCAATTACAGTTCAATACATGTAGTTAACAGTGAATGAGGATGGGAGGAGAGGGGGAAGAATGCAGTGCAATGATGGTGATAGAATTTTGCATTGCCTGGCAGAGATTTCAGTTGACCTTACAACACTTTTTACAGCCCAGCAACCATCCTGGCTTCAGCCTAATGTCACCCATCATCACTACACCCATGTCCAACAGTCCTCCACCCTACCCCATCCTGTATCTTCTCTCAATTCATGTCTCTCATGCAACTGTGTGCCATCTATGATCATATTATTTTATTTATTTATTTATTTACTAGCTTTTACCCCCAAGGTGTTGCTCATGTTGATCTCCTTGCATAGTGTTGAAAACTATAAAAAGTACAATAATTTCACCACTTTGTTCTTAAATTGTGACCAGAATTGTCAGGATAAAGGAAAAGTTTCCAATTTTCTGGTTTAAATATAAACATCGCATAGAATGACAGTAAATACTGACATTCTTTATCGAGATGAAAATAAAAATATTATTACATATGGGGGGGGGGGGGGGGGGGGGGAAGAAAAAAAAAAAAGAAAAGACAAAAAAAAAAAAACACCCTCTCTTTGGTACACTGTGACTAAACTGCTGACTGAAGAAGCTATACATCATACAATGTGTCAATTATGCAAGATTCTAATTTAATCAAAAATGGTTAGGAAGTTTGAAGACATTTAGGTCTTGTGTAATCATTTTATTCTTTGTTTTGAATCATGTTATGTACAACATATCATCAATGAGTCTTCAAGCATCTCAGAAGCTATAGAGAAATGTTGATGCTTGGCTGTTCAAAATTTTGTGATTATATTTATATTCATCAAGACTTACGAAGGTTGCCCAGTTTTCAGCCGTTCTGCGCATCCCCCTCCATTACCAAAATGACAGCCAATAATGTTCATTCTGTAAGCGCGTGGCTGGCTGTGAATTATGCAATGTTTCTCTCACAAGCACAACTGTTGGCACTTGGTCATAGCTCTTCCCCTCCACACTTCCCTTATTGTTCCACCTCTATCCACAGAAGCGCCTTATTATATAACGGCAGGTATAAAATCAACAAATATCTATAATTATACATTTTATAAAGTAGCCTATGTTCTTCTTCAGTGTTAAAGCTATCTCTTCATCTTCATACATTATTACTGCAGAGCTACCTTTGTCTGCTTTGACTACTAGTGACTTGTTTTCTTTTAGTTTTTTACTTATTTTCCTAAGATCATTTGCTTCTTGTGAAAATTTGGACTGTGTCCTATTTCTATCTATATGTTTGTGAATTAGTTTTATGGACTATTGCATTTTTTCACAATTATTTAGTTTAGCTATGTCTCATGCAATTTTGGTTTTAACAATCAATACTTTAATGTTATTTTTACATGTTTTAGGAACAAAGTTAAGTTTTAGCACCTTGTTTAAAAGATCCATTTCAGAGTCAATGAAACTAACAGTTGTAGAATTGATTCACCTGATATCGGCACTGCTGTTTGATGAAAATAGTAATGGTGCAATAAATTGCTTTATAAAAATCTTGTGGCTGGTTGTAGTATTTATTTACTACAGTATTATTATGAATACAACTGTGGTGTAACCTAACAAAAAAAAAAAAATCGCACTCACGTGTTTTACGGCCCACTTTAGATTTGTAGTTTTATAAGTTTTTGCAAACATTTTGGACCAAAATAATAATCTAAATAATAATTAATTAATTAATAAGAGTGTCTGAAACCCTTTTAGGAAAAAAATTAGGTAGTGGCGGGTTTCGAACCACCGACCTTTCACGTCACGGTCCAGCACCTTGCCCACTACGCTACGGCTATAAATCAAAACAAGAGTTCTTTAATTTCATATTATTGATGGCCATTGTTAACTGATGTTAATATGGCATTTGTAGACATTAGATTATCATTTATTGTTGGAGCGCACCACTGCAAGTCGCGTCCCGTACGCCCGCGGCATCTGAAAGACGCGCCACGGCCAAGTCCGCCGCATGATGGCGCCGCCTCTGAGGGCCTACACCGCCGCCACGACCTGGCGAGCATGCGGTGTGCGAAGCGTGCCTCAGTCATCTGTAGCTCTCACTGGTCTCACATGTAAACATTAGCTGTGTCCATGACTTGCCACCACAGTACCGTGAATTTGTGTATACAGTAAAACCTCGTTTTTAAATTCTCGGTTTTTACATTTTCCCGCCATTTACACCATTTTGTGTCGGTCCCATCAAATATCCTATGTTTACAATGTTAATTCACCCTCGTTTTTGCATTAACATATTTACGCTTTTCCCGCATTTTACACTTTTTGAAAGCATGTTCGTGAAGAAAAATGACGTAATGTACATACATTAACACTAGCATGGCTTTCCCCTTAAAGTATAGCACTTAAAAATTATTCGCATTAGAGTTTCTTGACACTTGGCGTTTATTCAAACGTATATTTCGCGTTTCATTGTTGATTTAAAGACGCGCCGATTTGTGGCAATGTAGTTCTTCTTTTCACCAGCTTTTTTGGCAAAGTGCGTGGCATGTACTCAGACAAACAGAACGGTTTGTTAACGAGAGAATAACGCTGATTTGTGGTGGTGTAGTTCGTCTTTCCACTAGCTTCTTTGCCAGAGCGGCTGGCGAGTACAGTACTCAAACAATCAGAATCAGTTGCTTTGTTGAAGTGAGAATAAATAGTTGCGTTGTTTTTGTGATACATATTTCTGGTTAATAAAGAACTTTATCTGTCACAGTTGGGTATCATAATACCCACAACCTCAAAAAAGCGATAATAGTGAGAGATGCCGATCCAATGCAAACGTCACAAAAATACTTATGCATATGTTTGTATTCGAGAACTCGAATAAATTCTCGAATATTGTTGAGTGAAACATCGAAAAATACAAAACTAACGGAACTGTAGTTTTACTAGGTAAATAATTAATTCCGGTAAAAGGCAGTAATTTTGAAGATGTTACATAGCCTAGCAGCGGCGTCCAAACAATATCTATCGAAGCGGTTCAGGTAATTTTGAAGATGTGTTATAGCCCAGCAGTGGCATCCTCGATTATAATGAATGAAATTACGTAAAAAATTTCTACTTCCCATAAAATAAACAGTTTGCCTGGCACTCAAAATAGCGGCATCCTCGATTATAATGACTGAAATTACGTCAAAAATTTCCACTTCCCATAAACTTACAAGTTCTGCCTGGCACTTAAAATAGTGGCGTCCTCGATTATAATGAATGAAATTACGTCAAAAAGTTCCACTTCCCATAAAATTACCAGTTCTGCCTGGTGCTTAAAATAGCGGCGTCCTCGATTATAATGAATGAAATTAGGCCTACGTCAAAAATTTCTACTTCCCATAAAATTACCAGTTTGCCTGGGGGCTCAAAATAGCGGCATCCTCGATTATAATGACTGAAATTACGTCAAAAATTTTCACTTCCCATAAAATTACCAGTTCTGCCTGGCACTTAAAATAGCGGCGTCCTCGATTATAATGAATAGAAATCTTTGACTTAATTTCACTTCCCATAAAATTACCAGTTTTTCCTGGCGCTTAAAATAGTAAAAATTTGGATAACCTTTATTGTATAATCAACTCCCTGGCGAGTATTTAGATGTCTATTATGTACATATATCACACATAAACTACGAAAATGCAAGGCTGATCCAGTAAGCATATTTTACCATTTAAAACATTATTTCCTGCATTTTACACCATTTCACTGAAGTCCCCTTAAAAGTGTAAAAACGAGGTTTTACTGTATGTTGTACCGTCCTTACGCGTTCTTACGTGTGTTTTTCTGTTTGTGGTGGTTATGGATCCGGCGTTGCTTCAGTTACTGCAAAAGCAGCAGCAACAGCTAGATTTGCTTATGGAGTTGATTATGTCTTCTCGTCCCGCTGTGGCCCCTTCGCTGCCACCAAGGCCTGCCCCCCCCCCCCCCCGCTCCTCTTCTGGCTTTTCCGGCTTTCCAAGAGTCTAAGACTCCTACATGTGGCGTCTACAGCAGCATTTTGCGGCTTTTAAGGTAATGGATCCTGAGGCTGACTTACAAAAGTCTTTCTTCTTGTTGTGGATCGAGCCAGATACTTTTCATTTACTACGAAGACTAGCTACGCTGTCAGAGCCCGCCGAGTTGTCTTTTTCCCGTATGTTGGAATTGCTTAGTTCTTATTATCGGCAGCAAACACACGTGGTGCTTTCCTGCCTGGATTTTCCTCAAAGCAGGAAGAAACCTGGTCAGTCGTATCAGTCCTGGTGGCAGACCTCCGTGGTTTGAGTCGTAAGTGGGGTTTTGTGTGTGCAAATTGTTAGCAGTCGTATGCAGATTTCTTAATTCACGATGTTGTTGTCCGTTCGGCTCCTGATAGGGCTGTGCGTCACAAGGCTTTGCGGTTACAGCATCCCACCCTTGATGAGGTTCTGTCTATTGTGCAAACTTTTGAGGTGTATAAGATGGCAGTGGATCAGTTTGAGGAAATGGTAGAGGTGGCGGCGGTACAGTCCTCGCGCCCCCACAGGCATGTTCTTCATGATTACCTTCTGCCGTTCCATACCGACAACGCAATTTTCCCTCTTGTCCGGATTGTTTTCGTAGCGCACAATCGCCCGTGCTGCCCCTTCCGCTGCGCGGTGCACGTCCTGCCATAAACAAGGCCACGTGGCGACTGTTTGTCGGACTTCTGCACGTGGTCGGCCGCCGTATTCTGAAGAGTCCCAAATGGAAATAAACTGTCTTTCCACCACACCTGGACAGGAGAAGGTCACTTCTTCAAAGATTTATGTCACACTTCTAATTCAAAATTGTCCGTTTCGTTTTCAAGTTGATACAGTGCCTCTGTCCATCTCGTAAATTTGTATACGTATTTGGCACTTGGGAAGCCGCCTCTTGTTAAAATTTCTCATTGTTTGGTCGGCTATGGTGAACAGCCGATTCCAGCACGCGGTCAGTTTACGATTGAGGTGGAGTACCAGCACGTAGTGCACGCGTTCACGTTTTTGGCCGTCACAAGCACCGCTTCAGAAAACATTTTTGGCCTGGATGAGTTCAGGGCGTTTGGTTTCAGCGTTCACGACGCTGTTTATCTTGTTTCTGACTCCATACCATTTAATGAATTGGATTCCCTTTGCCATGTGTTTGGAGAATGGCCATTGGTTACTAGGTGCACATAACTCTCAAACCTACAGCGGTTCCAAAATTTGGTCGCTCCCGGCCTATTCCTTTTGCTTTGCACCCAGCGGTTAAGAACGAGTTGGATCAGTTGCACAGCTTGGATATCATAGAACCAGTTTCCTCTAGCCTGTGGGCGACACCTCTGGTGATAATAAAGAAACCCACGGGAGCCCTTTGGTGGTGCGGTGTTTTGAAGTCTACGGTTAACTCGCAGTCAGTGATAGATTGTTTGCCCATTCCCCGCCCGGACGACATTTATGCGAAATTGGCAGGTGGTGAGTGTTTTTCAAAAATTGATTTGACGGAAGCGTATCTTCAGCTTGCCTTAGATTCTTATTCTCAACAATTCATGGTTCTCAATACTCCTTTCGGGCTGTACTGCTACAAACGTCTGCCGTTTGGGGTCGCGAGTGCGACCGCGATATTTCAACGGTTCTTGCAACAGTTATTGGACGACATTCCTTGCTGTGCGAACTATCTGGACGATATCATTGTCACCAGTTCCTCCTGCACAGATCACTTAAACAACCTGCGGCTCTTGTTCACGAAATTCCACGTGACAAGCCTCAAATGCAATCTTCAAAAATCACAGTTCTTGAGTATTTGGGACACCTGGTGTCACGAGATGGCGTCCGCCCTAGGTCAGAATTGGTTACAGTGATTGATCATCTTCCTCGTCCTACGAATTTGCAGGAACTCCAGTCCTTTTTGGGCAAGGTCAGCTACTACTCCAAATTTCTTCCTAACGAAGCTGAGGTCACTCATCCAATGAACGCACTTTGAAAGAAAGGTGTTCCGTCTATGTGGTCTGCTTCTTGTGAGGCGGCATTGGCATGCATAAAATCAATGTTTAAGTCTTCACCTTGCCTCGGCACTTTTACACCAGGCCGATAGCTAGTCCTAGCTACGGATGCTTCTCAGCATGGGATTGGAGCAGTGTTGGCCCACAGACGGTTCCAAGCAGCCCATTGCCTACGCATCTAAGACATCTACATCTACATACATACTCCGCAATTCACCATAAGGTGCGTGGCGGAGGGTACACTGTACCACTACTAGGCATTTCCTTTCCTATTCCACTCCCAAATTGAACGAGGAAAAAAAGAATGCCTATATGCCTCCGTACGAGCCCTAATTTCTCTTATCTTGTCTTTGTGATCTTTACGCGAAATGTAAGTAGGCGGCAGCAAGATTGTACTACACTCAGCTTCAAATTCCGGCCCTCTAAATTTACTTAACAGAAATTCACGAAAAGAACGTCGTCTTTCTTCCAGCGATCCCCAGTTGAGTTGCCGGAGCATTTCCGTGACACTCGCATGGGTCGAACCTAGCGGTAAAAAATCTAGCTGCTCGCCTCTGAACCGCCTCTATGTCTTCCTTCAAACCGATCTGCTGCGGGTCCCAAATACTAGAGCAATACTCAAGACGTGGTCGTACAAGCGTTTTATACGCGGTCTCCTTTACAGGTGAAGTACATCTTCCCAAAATTCTCCCAATAAACCGAAGTCGGCTGTCTGCCTTACTCACAACTGTCCTTACATGCTCGTTCCATTTCATATCTCTCTGCAATGTTACGCCTAGATATTTGAACGACGCGACCGCATCAAGAAGCTCACTACTGATGCTGTATTCAAACATTATAGGATTGTTTTTTCTACTCATGCGCATCTACATTGTCAGATGCCCAACGTAATTATTCTCAGATTGAGAAAGAGGCTTTGGCGATTGTTTACGCTGTTAGGAAGTTTCATGTGTTCTTCTATGGCATTAAATTCCACCTTATCACGGATCACAAACCCATGGTGGCACTGTTTGGTCCTTGTTCTCATCTTCCAGACCGGACTTCGCAACGTCTCCAACGTTGGGCTCTGTTTTTTTGTGCCTATCCCTATGAAATTCATTATTGGCTGTCTGGGCACGCACCTTTGGCCGCCACCCAGGGTGGACGCCAGGGTAGTACGGCATTCGCATGGTCAACAGATGTGCACGGTAGATGATGCACTCGCCGTCTCTGGCCAGCTCCCACCCCGCCGTGGTCGCCCCCGCCGCAGGGTCACGTGGGTGACTCCCATGGTCATCACTATCCAGCGTCACCGACCATCTTCCGCCTCCACCTGCGATGGTGGCTTCCTGGAAGAGGGGAAGGATGTTGGAGCACACCATTGCAAGCTGCGTCCCGTCCGTCTGCGGCATCTGAAAGATGCGCCACGACCGAGTGCGCTGCACAATGGCGCCACCTCTGAGGGCCTGCAGCGCCGCCACGACCAGGCGAGCACGCAGTGTGAGAGGCGTGCCTCTGTCATGTGTAGCTTTCTCCGGTCTCACATGTAATCATTAGCTGTGTCCATGACTTGCTACCACAGTATCGTGCATTTGTGTATATGTTGTACCGTCCGGTGTATTCAATAAATTATACTGTTACAACATTTATCATACGAAGAACGAAGTGTTTCTGTTACTTCCTCAGTGTGCCGTTGCTTTGAAATGACAAGGTGTAAGTTACAATAGGAAAATCATCAAATACGCGTGGAATGTCATGTGACATCTCCGAATGGCTGGTTTTTGTTAATTCAATGGAGGGTGTCAAATCTCTGTTATTTTTGCAAATATGTCTCAAACGATACGAGATATGAACAAACATAAGGGAGATAAGTTGTAGAGAATTTTCTCCTCTACCAATTAGGTTATTCAATTTTCATGTCAGATGAACAGTTTGTTTGTAATTACAATTATATTACAAACGGCTTTTTTTATTTACTACCATATTGTTGTCCAAAAAATTTGAAAAAGGCAGGTTCTGGTCTCTGGCGGCCTACAATCATGTCTGGAAAATTTGGTGTTGATCCGTTGAACGGTTCGTCTTAAAAACAGGGAACACGTTACGGACAGACAGACGCACGGACAGACAGACATCCCAAAATCGCTGTTATTTTTGCAAATGTCTTTGAAATGCTACGAGATATAAAAAAACGTAAGACAGCAAAGTTGTAGAGAATTTTCTCCTCTACAAATTCGGTTACTCAATTTTCGTGTCAGATGAATAGTTAAGTCATTATTTTCATTTAAATTTCGAGCTGTCAAAAGACAATCACAAAGGCCCACTTTTAGTGTTACTAACGTAACCTCAAGTGGGCCAATAATGGATAAAATAATCTCCCTGATATAATTCTTATTGAGAAAAAAATGAAGATAATGAACTCACACAGAAAATTCATTGCCTTTATATAAATGGTTCCATGTTGGCATAAAAATTTTTTCTTCAAATGTCTTGGTCGCAATTCACTTTATTTTAGCATTATGCATTTCGAGACATCATCATCATCATCAGATATGTGGCACAATTAATAGAAGTACATTACAATTCGGATGTTTAAAGTTTGAAATCACAATATTCCCAAGGAGAACAAACACATTACATGCAAAATATACTTACAAACTTTTTTAAAAATGATGGGAATTAAAATACATCTTAGTGGAGATGCCTAACCAAACGCATAATCCACAATCGTCGACATCTAGTCAAGGTGTTTGATTAGATTCACTTGCCGAACTGTGGTGAGATAGAGGAAACATTGTAACAGGTAAAATAAGCCCAATAGCCGCCAGATGGAGCAGGCTTAAAATTGAAAGTTATTTCAATAAAATTACAATAACACCATCTTGTGCACTCTGTACTGCTTGCTGACATGGAAGCTATAAAAACATGGCTACAAGATGTGTTAAGTCACATGAAAAATATCAGGTACCAAAATATAAGTATGTTAAACATACTACTAGGAAAAGGGGGGAGTGAGAGGAAGAAGGATGGGATTTGGTGTAAGCAAATACAGCATAAAGTCCACTCGAAAATATCAATGAAGCAATCGTGCTAGACCACTGTGATGTGACAATGGCTGCTCTCCTTACATTACAAACCAACACTGTAATGGATTATTCAATGTCCCTAAGCAATGCCAGTTAACTAATGGAAATAAGGGGGGGGGGGGGGGGGGCAGGAGGGAAATGTTAATAACAATTATGAACCAAATTGTATACCAAGTATAAATGTACTGCACTTGGCGACTTAATAAATTGAACATGGTGGGGGAGGAAGGGGTATTAAATTAAGTAAGGTACATATCCTAGTGTAACTGAACATGCTCAAATGTAATATACATTATCGTACAAGGGCAGTCATAATGGTTATATATGATCCAAACTAGTGGAGTAACATATCAAGAGCTCAAAGGTAAATGAATTACGTGAAAGCATAATATGTGACTTAATATTTATGGGCCATGAAGAAGAGAAAAGGGGTTGCATTGTAGACAGAATATGACACATTGAAACATACTCTAGGCCAGAAAATTAATACAACCTAATGGCAGTATAAAATATAATGTGTATTCATAGGCAGAATACTATGTCCCAGTGAGTCATACACATATTTAGGCATTGCATTAAATATCACTTCATATGGAGGACAGGTAAGGAAGATGATGATAGGGGCACAGGCAAGGGATGGATGGATAGGCAAAGGTGGGGAATATTTATTTATTTATTATGAAGCCACATGTTGTATATATTATAATGAACATAGGAATGCAAGTGACCCATCAAGCAGACTGCCATGTGAAGGCATAAATTTTAGAACATAAAGCAAGGTGAATAGTCTTACATGGACATGACCTTGATCACATCAATCCATGTCAGTTTGTACACCTTCTGCAGTTTCAATATTCTTTCCATGTTGGAGGTAGTGTTTACTCCTGTGCATTGGATGAATTCTCATAAGTACCGGCACCTGAAATCTGTGATCTGTGAAATTTTCTCATACTGTGTTTTCAGTAGGAGTTTTACTGTTGTTTTTGTGTCAATATACTGAGTTTTTCATAGAAAAATGTGGACTCTGGTTTTATGAGAGGTCATGTAGTATATGTAATGCTAATGTGGCTTCAGTTTTGTTGTTAGTTAATATAGCCAGATTATCAGCAAAGGCAAGGAAAACATTTCACAGTAACTCGTTTTTTCTTTTCTAATATGAAGACCTTTGATGTGCATTTTCCACTCTCTGATTATTATTATTATTGTTATTATTTTCAGTATAATGTTGAACAAGAGTGGTAATAAGACATCTACTTCTCTGATTCCCATATGAATTTCAAATGAGTTTGAGATTTCACTTTTGAGGTGGTTCCTAATAAAGTTTCCTATATGATGGCTCTGATATTTCTATCAACTCCTAATTCTTCTAGTCTATTAAACAGTGTTTGCCTATCAACTGAATCATATGCTTTATTAAATCCACAAAAGTGACTGTAGTGTTATGGCATTGTCTGATGTTCACAATGGTTTTGTGATCCCATATCTGTTCCATACAAGATCTCCTTTTCCTGAATCCCGTTTATCACTCACCAATCTAAGAGATTTGTTTGTAATTGTTTGGGTCTGTTTGCTGCTCTGTTGTTCTTCAGTGCTGTAAGTATTTCCACTAATTCTTCATGTGAAGATGGAAGTGGATTGGGATTTGGTATTTTTTTATATTTGGTAGGCCCACTCACACATTTTTTTCTGAAAATAGAGTAATTGAATAGCTATGCATTGAGCCGATCTAATCACATCAGTCATTTGTTTGGTTTTCATATAAGTATTAGCAGCACCAGTGTCGGAGAAGACACAGCACAGGCCACCTTCATATTTTGTAAGTGAAACCGGCTTCTGATTAGAAGCGACATACTGTATTTTGATTTTTGTCAGCTCTTTTTTGTTTCAGTTTATAAATTTATCCTGTGCTCTCGTGCATATTATATTCAAATTCACATTTAAGACACAGTGTAGTCTTCCATTGAATGCAGCACAGAGAACACCTGCTAGATGTGAGTGTAAGTTGCTTCCTACTAGAAGCCACATATTTTTACTTTTCCATGAGGTTCTTGCTTCTGTTTATTAAATTTCTTGTGAGCGTGCATGTCTGTAACTTTCAGATTCGCTTGGAGTATCTGGTTAGTGTATTTTCCCATCATGTGAATCCCGACAGTCTGTTTTCTTTTGTGTTGGATTAGTACAGATGTGGAACAGGTTCTTCCATATGAATGAAGGGAACAGGGTGCAGCCAACTGCAGGAGGTTGCTCACGTCGGTACCAATGATGTGTTGCTTTGGATCTGAAGAGATTCTCTCAGGTTTTGAGTGGCTATCTGAAGTGATAAAGACTGCCAGTCTTGCTTGCAAGATGAAAGCAGAGCTCACCATCTGCAGCATAGTTGACAGGACTGACTGTGGACCTCTGGTACATGTCCGAGTGGAAGGTCTGTATCATTGGCTCAGACAGTTCTGCGATCGTGTGGACTGCAGATTCCTTGACTTGCACCATCGTGTGGTGGGGTTCCAGGTTCCACTGAATAGGTTACGAGTCCACTACATGCACAAAGCAGTCACACGGGTAGCAGGGGTTGTGGGGGTGGACGGGGCAGTTTTTTTAGATTTAGATTAGATGGCCTCTGGAACACCCTGACTCAGACAATTCAGTTGCAGAAATGTTAAAAGAAAGCTTGGATAAAATTTCAAAAATGTACCCAAAGCTTACAATTTTAATTGTTGGCTATCTCAAAGCTTGGATAGAAATTCAAAAATGTACCCAAAGCTTACAATTTTAATTGGTGGCAATTTTAACTTACCCTTGATATGTTGGTAAAAATATGCGTTCAAAACCGGAGACAAGTCCCAAATTGTACTGAGTGTATTCTATGAAAATTATCTTGAGCAATTAGTTCATGAACCCACTAGAATAGGAAATGCTTGTGAAAACGTACTTGACCTCCTAGCAACAAGTAATCCAAAGCTAATAAAGAGCATCAAAACAGACACAGAGATTAGTGAACACAGAGATTAGTGAACACAGAGCTGTCATAGGGAGACTGAAAATAGGACTTTCCAAATCCACCAAAAGTAAAAGAAAACTGTATTTATTCAAAACAAGCAGATAAAAAGTTGGTTAACGCTTTCCTGAGTAAGAATTTCCAGTCTTTCGAAATAACAGTGTGAGTATAGATCAGATGTGGCTTACATTCAAAGAAATAATATTGACAACCATTGACAGACTGATATGAAACAAATTAACAATAGAGGGGTTTGACTCTCCATGGTTCACAAAACAGGTTAGACCACTGTCACAAAAGCAAAGATAAAAGCATGCCAAATTTAAACACACAATAAATCCCAAAGACTGGATTTTTATTTATTTATTTTACATAAACTAGAAATTTAGCTCGAATTCAATGTGAGAAGATTGCAATAGTTACTACAATGAGACTGTGTCACGTAATTTGTTAGGGAATCATAAGAAATTCTGGTTGTACGTAAAGTATCCTAGCAGCAAAACACAATACCCTCATTGGTTGCTACAGATGATAGTTCTGCTACACCAGAATTGCTTAACATAGCTTTCCAAAATTCGTTCACTAGAGAAGACGAAGCAAATACCCCAGAATTTGTATCAAGAACTGTTTCTAGTATGTGTAATTTAAATGTAGATGCCCCTGGAATATTAAAACATCTTAAATCACTTAACAAAAGTAAGTCTCCTCGTCCCAACTGTATGCCAACTAGGTTCCTTTCAGAGTATGCTGATGCAATAGCCCCATACCTAATTATCATAGACAATGGCTCATTGAGTGAACATTCTGTACCCAAAGAGTGGAAAGTTGCACTGGTCACTCCAATATTCAGAATTTTAGGCCTTTATCATTGTTGTTTATTTGCAACAGGATTTTAGAACATACACTTTCCTCAAATATTATGAACTACCTAGGGGAGAACAACCTATTGTTCAAAAGTCAACATCAATTTGAAAAGTATTGTTCTTGTGAAACACTGCTAGCTCTTTACACACGTAATGTGATGAATGCTATCGTCAAGGGATGTCAAATAGATTCCCTATTTCTAGATTTACGGATGGCTTTTGACACTGTACCTCACAAGCATCTTCTAATCACCCTGTGTGTTTAGGGAATATTGTCACAATTGTGCTATTAGATTCATGTTTTCCTATCAGAAAGGGCACAGTATGTTGTAACTGTCAGTAAGTCATCGAGCAGAACAGAAGTGATATCTGCTGCTCCCCAGGGAAGTGTTATAGGGCCCCAACTGTTCCTTATTTTTAGAAATGATTTAGGAGACAATCTGAGTAGCTCTCTTAGACTGCTCATGGATAATGCTGTCATTTATCAGTTACTAAAGTCTCCAGAAAATCAAAAGCAGCTGCAAAATGATTTAGGTAAGATATCTGCATGGTGCAAAAATTGGTAATTGACCCTTAATAATGATAAATTTGAGGTCATCCATATGACCACTAAAGGAAATCCATTAGATTTCAGTTACACAATAAATCATAAATCAGTCAAACCTACAGGCCATCAATTCTACTAAATACCTAGGAGTACAATTACAAACAACTTAAAATAGAAAGAACAATGAGAAAATATCTTAGGGAAGGTGAACCAAGGACTACATTTCATTGGCAAAACACTTAGAATATGCAACCGTTCTACTAAAGAAACTGTCTACACTACACTTGTGTGTCATATTTTGGTATATTGTTCCGCATTGCGGCATCCACACCAGGTGGGACTGACAGACGATTTAGAGAAAATTCAGAGAAGGACAGCTTGTTTTGTATTATCACAATATAGAAAAGAGAGCGTCATGGAAATGATGCACAAGTTGGGGTGGAAATCATTAAAAGAAAGGCATTATTTGTTGCAGCGAGATCTATTGTGAAATTTCAGCAAATTTCTCTTCAGAATGTGAACATATATTGTTAGCACTACCTGCGTAGGGAGACATGATCATCATAATAAGAGAAATCAGATCAAGAAAAAGAAAAGCTATAGAGACTGGGACTGTAGAGAAATATCATAAAAGTGGTTTTACAATGAACCCTTTGCCATGCACTTCAAGGTGTCTTGCAGAGTATACATGTAAATGTAGATGTAAATTGAAGTTTTTCAGGTGGTTCTTTGTAGTTGAAAAGTGTTCTGAAATATTTGGCTAGACTCTCACAACTATTTTTGTATTCGTTTCCAGAGATTGATAAGGGTGATATCATGAGCCTAGGAGGTTGACAGCCAGCTAAATTTTCTCTGGAGGTCTTGTAAATATTTAGGATGTTGTTCTTAGTAAGAAATAAGAGAAGGTTACTCACCAGGCGAAGGAGCACAGGTGTGACAGCATCACAAATAAATAAATGAATACACACACACACACACACATACACACACACACACACACACACACACACACACACACAAATGCAAGCTTTCGCAACCCAGTTGCTTCTTCAGGCAGAAGGGAAGGAGAGGGAAAAGGAAATGAGGGTTTTAAGGAAGGGGGTAAGGAGCCATTCCAATCCCGGGAGAGGAAAGACTTACCTTGGGGGAAAAAAAGGAGGGTAAACAAATGCACACACACCCACTCATTCACACAGACACAAGTACACCTAGGCATAATTTTTCCTGCTAGTAATTTTTCGTCTTAATATTCGAACTAAGAGAAGGGATAGATTGGTAGGACACATTCTGAGACATCACGGAATTGTCAATTTAGCATTAGAAGGAAGTGTGTGGGATAAAAATCGTAGAGGGAGATTGAGGGTTGAGGGACGAATACAGTAAGTAGATTCAAAAGGATGTAGGTTGCCGAACATATTCTCAGATAAAGAGACTCACACAGGACAAACTTAGTAAATTATTCTTCTATTTTGTTTAATGTCTTATTATGATATTTGTATTTTCTCCATTTGAGTAATTATAAAGACTCTTTCCAAACCTCTACAAATTCTTGCCAATTTTGTGTTGTTTTATGGATATTGAAGTTATTCCACACTTTAACCCTATCTACAACAGCTTGATTGCATGCTGTGTGCCACCAGCTACATTTTCTTTTTCTTGGAGATTGACTAAACTTTTTCACTTTCTATGAGAGTTCTTAATCCTTCGGATTTCCTGAATAAATTCATTCATGTTTAGTTCTAGGTTTCAGGGTGAGCCCAAAAAAATATGTGTTACTCCTTTTCATTTTCTATTGGGCTGGAATTTTACTTTCATTTGGAGCAAGTGGTGGTTTGATTTGAAGAATCCTCTCATAATCTGAAAATTTAGGACTTCTTTTGTATTTCTTCTGATGGCAATATAAAACATCTGGAATTCTCGGAGTGTTTTATTGGGGGATTTCCATGTCTTTAGTCTCTGTATGGATTTCTTGAGTTGTGTGGACATAATTTTGAGGTTAAAATATTGGCAGAAGCTTTATGAGTGTTCACCATTTTTATTGCTCCTGTTGCGAGCAGTGAATGGCCCTGTGACTCTCCTATGTTTCTTTTCCTTTCCAAACTGCTCACTGAAGTTGCCAAGCAGAACTTTAACTTTTTTGATTCCCCCAGGATACAACAATATAAATCTGTCATCATAAAGATGAGGTACTGTTGAATGATTTGCTGATTCCAACAATTTCTGCAGGAAATCACTAACTAGCAGTTGAAGGTAATTTTACAAGTTCACTTATTATGGGATTGTAGTATAAAACCTTTACTAGTTGGCAAAGTCACAGGTAATAAAATATTCATGGCTATTAGTCCATGGTTGAAGCCCATTTCTTTTGCCACAAGAAAAAGCTTACTTAATAATCTTCAAAAGTGAAATGCCAAGATTGCAAAATACTCATTTATTTAATGATGACTGGTATCAGTGCGCGGTGCCATCCATCATTTGGTCATATCAAATATTACGAATTGGTCACTGTATTTAAAAATTGGAGATTAAATAATATATGCAACATAGCACTTAGTCTAAATATAAAAATACATAAGTTAAAACATCACAGCTTTTAAGGCTGGGCATCTTCCAAGCTGTGATGTTGTAACTTACGTATTTTTATAATTAGATGAAGTGCTGTCACAGCAAAATAATAACACAGTTCATGAATTTTCACATGCATGGGAGTCAAGGAAAAATTATGTGAATACATGTAAATTTGACTGTACTTATAATACAAGGTGTATGGGAAAAGGGCTTAGATAAATTGGTGTACAGCTGCCATATCCAATTTTTAAAATACTAATAGTATAGTAATATTATAGAGGAAAAGTTCCTAACAGGAAAAATATACATAAAAAATAGATGAAGTCCACTTACCAGGCGAAGGAGCACAGGTAGTGATAGCAACAAATGAACACACACACACACACACACACACACACACACACTAGCTTTTGCAGCCTAGCTGCTTCATCAGGCAGAAGGGAAGGAGAGGGAAAAGGAAATGATGAGGGTTTTAAAGGGTTGGGTAAGGAGTCATTCCAATCCCGGGACAGGAAAGGCTTACCTTGGGGGGAAAAAGGAGGGTAAACAAATACACACCCACCCACACATTTACACAGACGCAAGTACACTCAGGCAGACATACTGTAGTGTGTATTTGTTTACTCTCCTTTTTTCCCCCCAAGGTAAGTCTTTCCTGTCCCGGGATTGGAATGACTCCTTACCCACTCCCTTAAAACCCTCATCATTTCCTTTTCCCTCTCCTTCCCTTCTGCCTGACGAAGCAGCTAGGCTGCGAAAGCTAGCGTTTGTGTGTGTGTGTGTGTGTGTGTGTGTGTGTGTGTGTGTGTGTGTTGCTATCACTGACTGTGCTCCTTCGCCTGGTAAGTGGACTTCATCTATTTTTTACGTATATAATAGTATAGTAATATTACTATAATAATAATAAGTAATATTAGTATACTATTAATTCCAACCTGGACTGTCCATTATTAAAATACTAATAGTATTAAAAGGGGCACAAATTTATGGGAAACTAGTTTTTGTCTGCTATTTTAATTACATAATACATTTTCTAGTGCAGCCCTCTAAATATTGTTAGAGATTATGAAATTTTTCATGTTTATATAAAGTAAGACCCTAAACAATTATATATAGCAGAATGTTTTTCGCACTCTCAACTGGAGTGTGTGCTGATATGACACTCCCTGGGCTCACACACCACTCACAAATTTCACATGCCTCAGTAAACAAAAATACAATGACAGAAATGTTGACAACATTAACATTGCATTCCATTATTATAGTATAAGGCTCTTTGATAATAAGTTTTAATGTTTGTATTAGAAATTATTTTCCAAATGGCATTTAAATAAGCAACATGTTGTTCAAACATAACTTCTTCGACAGCTCAAACATAATTTGATTTATTTCAGAATGTATTGAACCATTTATAAAGTAAAATTATAATCTTATTTTGTGACAGCTCCGAATAGCGGCTCTGAATGAACCTCAAACTGGAGATATGCATGGGGTGAGAGGGGCAGATTATTCGTGCTACAGACAAGCACGGAGAGCCGGTCTACGTGGCACATTCAGAGCTTTCCTGTCATCAAGGGTTCAGAACCTCGACTCAATTGTGCGATACTCGGACAGAGATCTTCCTGTAGTGAACACCAAGGTAAGTATCAGTTGTTTATTCTCAAGTCACCAAGAGAGAAAAGACTGTATTCTGGTTCTAAATTACAGCTCAAATTGGTGCTGCATGAAGTTACATATTTGATAAATTACTCTTGTAGAGTAATGAATCATTCTGAAGAAAAAAATTCTTTTTTGTTTATTCATTATAAATTTTTCCATTACCTGAACAATATATAACTTGTCTTTTGTAAATATTCAGGTAAATACCACTTTCTGTTACCTTGCCAAATGACAAACAATTATATGTAAGACTGTTGAGAAAATAACAGGAATGAGATAGTGGTTTAGTATACTGTAGTGACGGCTGAAAACGTAGTTCACCAGTGGTGCGGCATGAATTTATATCCTGGAACTAATCCCAGTTTTAACACTCTGAGTTCACTCGGTAAGTCTCCTCAACCCCACCTGATTCCAAGTACAAGCATCATGGAGCATTTTGGTAATTACAATATTACCCTTCAGGGTGGCCTCTGAACCAAGGAAAAAACCTCAAATTTGAGAAAAACATGAAAAGACTTTCAATTTCTGTCAGGAAACTGATTTTTAATAATATTACGATACAAATAATAGAAGGCAGAAAACTGCAAAGCTTTTGGTCAATACGGCTTTCATTGCCTGGAGAAACACATATACACACTGACATAGACACGACCGCCATCTCCAACTGTTGTGCTGAGATGGGCTGCAGTGGCTTGAGACGGCAGTCTTGTCTGTGTCAGTGTGTGTGTGTGTGTGTGTGTGTTTGTGTGTGTGTGTGTGTGTGTGTGTGTGTGTGTTTCTCCAACTGATGAAGGCTGTGTTAGCCAATAGAGTTGCCTTTCTGCGGCTCATTAGATGTCTCTGTCATGAGATTTTTTAAAAATCAATTTATGGTTCTTTTTAAATACATTCATATGATGTATTTTGACAATGTAAGAGTTCTCTTTCTTTATCTCAATGTGCATACGATGCTATGAATGTGGCTATCTTTTGGAAGGATGTGATTGTAGCATATGGTGCAACTATGCAGAATCACAGCCTTAATTAAAGGCGATCTTTATTTACACAACATTTTCACAAATTACTCACACCAGACACTACCAAAGTTTATATTGTTCTTCACAGGTGACCTTTTACAGTATGATTAATAAAATGAAGAAAACAGCAACCAATCACATGTGATTATGCTATTTATCTGCTAAATAGTGCTATATATTGATTATGCTATGTATTTGCTATATATTGCTATTTAGCAAATAAATAGCATAATCAAATGTGGTTGGTTGCGGTTTCCTTCATTGTAAGGATCATCCTGTCCTTTATACACAACCATGTGCTAAAACTGTTGATTTCTGATAAAATAGCATTAACTTTTATTATTATTATTATTCTGTACTGGAAAATCTCTTCCACATACTTATGAGAATTTTGGTAATTCATAGGTAAAAATTCATACGAGCTGGTGTTCATTTGTGCTTAGTAATAGGATAGATGGTTCCTTCCTATGAATGAACACAGTGAGCTAGGTGGGGCAATGATTAGCACACAGGATTCCCATTTCAGAGGAGGCAGTTCAAACCTGCCCCTGGCCATCCAGCTTTGAGTTTTTATGATTTCCCTAAACCACTCTGTTGTTATTAGTTTCTCTGAAAAAGTATGGCCAATTTCCTTCCCCATCCTTAACAAAAAAAAAAAAAAAAAAGTCTGAGATTGTGCTTTGTTTCTAATGACCATGCTTTCAAAGAGATGTTCTATCCCACTATTTCTTCCTTCGAGATGGAACAGAGACTTTAACACTTTGGAAACTGACCTTTAAAGGCAATCTCAGAGATGCTGGACTGGACATTTTAGAAATTTTTCAAAAATGTATTTCTCTAGAATGGGAAATAGAACTACAATGAATGTTATGTATAAAAAGCTTCTAAAGATGTGTTTATTGAAACAAACTAAGTTTTGTTTTATATAACATACAGTAGTCACATAATGGTATACCTCTAAATACAATGTATTCAGTATTGGAAAAAAAATTGTACTTCCATTTTTCAGTTCTCTTGAGTGTGATAGATTCAAAACCATTTAGACACACCATAGTCAGCACACCACCAGCAAATTTCTTTTTTCAGGTATTTCCCATTCCTTCTTCTACTGACATCAGAGCATACTTCACAGACTCGTGTCAAATTTACCTTCTTTCCAGATGGTTTAATCTTATTAGGGAAATGCCTTCCTTGCAATCTGATATTACTTATCCCAGGAAATGTTTTACTTTCTACATGCTTGTTACCTTCCACTGCAAAAATTTTGCTAACTTGCATCTCTTTCATTCACCTTTTTTTCTAGTTTCCCAATACAGGATAAAAGCATTGGTGGCAGAGGCAATGAAACAATGAAAAAATAATTTTTCCACCCCTTCAGCTGTTTTCGTTGGAAGCATTACAATTACAATTTTCATTGGTGGAGACTTTAACTTGACAAAAATACATGTTCAAAACCAGAGGCAAGCATAAAACATTGTCTGAACTTGTACTGAATGTGCTCTTCTAAATTATCACCAGCAATTTATGAATCCACTAGAATGGTAAATGATTGTGAAATCATACTTGACCTCTTAGTTAACAAATAATCCTGAGCTAATAAAGATCATCAAATCAGGCACAGGGATTAGTGAATGCAGAGTTGTCATAGTGAGACTTCATATTCGACTTCACAAATCCAGCAAAACTAAAAGAAAAGTACCATACTGGACTTCGCAAATCCACCAAAACAAAAGAAAAGTACAGCACTTGTCCTGTGATCTTCCTCTGCTATCCCCCCCCCTCCCAATCCGTCCCTTTCAATCTAATAGTTGGTTAACACTTGATGCTTAAGTACTTGTCACTTTTCCTACCAATACCTTTTAGTCAAATTATGCCAAAAATTTATTTTCTCTCCAGTTCTAATATTCAGCATTCTTCTGTATGACTGCATTTCAAAAGCTTTTATCCTCTTCTTGCCTCCACTGCTTATTGTCCACATTTCATCCTATATTAAGCTACCTACCTGACAAATAGCTCCCTAACACCCAAATTAATATTGTATGACATCAGATTTCTCATTTTTATAAATTATTTTATTCTCATAACCATTCAGCATTTTTGGTCTTCTCTACTTCAGCCATCAAAGTTAGGCTACATTCCATTACCTTTGTTTTGCTCTTGTTAATATTAATCTCATGCACTCCTTTTATGACACTGTTCATTCTCTTCAGTTGCTCTTCTGGCTAGTTTACTGTGTCTTACAGAATTACAATGTCATCAGCAAACAGCGAAGTTTTGATTTCTTCCCCCTGAACTTCAATTCTTTCTCCAAATTCCTCCTTGCTTTCCTTCACAGTTTGGTGTATGTACTGGGGAAAGGCTACAACCCTGTCTTACTCCCTTTCCAGCCAATGCTTGACTTTCATGCCCATCAACTTTAATAAATGATGTCTGGTTTTTGTACAAATAAATAACCTTCTGTTTCCTCCTATATTTTACCCCTGCTGACTTCTGAATTTGAAAGAGTGTTTTCCAATCGCCAGAGTTAAAATCTTTCTCTAAGTCCACAAAGGACAGAAATATAGGTTTGCCTTTCCTTAATCTATCTTTCAAGATAAAAGTTAAGGTTAATATTGCTTCACATGTTCCTACATTTCTGCTAAAGCCAAACTGATCTTCCCTAAGGTCAGCTTCTACCAATTTTTTCCATTCTTCATTAAATAATTCATGTTAGAATCTCGCAATGTGGAACTATTATTTTCACACTTGTCTGCACTTACTTTCTTTGAAATTGTGATTATTAAATTTTCCTTGCGGTCTGACGATATTTTCCTGTCTCATACATCTTTGACATGAGCTGAAATAGTTTTATTATGGCTGGCTCTCCCAGAGATGTCAGTAGTTCTGAGGGAGCTACTCCAGTGACTTTGTTTCAGCTTAGGTCTTTCAGTGCTCTGTCAATTTTATTCCTCATTATAGTATCTCCTATTTCATTTTCATCTACTTCCTCTTCCCGTCCTACAATTTTGTCATAAAGTTCATTTCCTTTGTAGAGCCCCTCTATATATTCTTTCCACCTTTCGGCTCTTCCTTCTTCGTTCAGTACTGGTTTTCTGTCTGAGTTCTTGATGTTCATACAGCCCATTTTCTTGTGTTGTGAGTAACTTTTCTGTTATTTTCCTCTCTTCCTCTCCTACCTGACGAAGGAAAATAGTTCCAAAAGCTAGTGTCCTTGTTTATTTTAGTCTCCATTGGTCTCTTTTTTGTGTGACCATTGGTGGAGAGAACTAGGGTAAGTACCAGCTGGCCACTATATCTCTTTTAAATATTATTTTTGTATCTCAGTGTAGAATTTGGTGCGCATTAATCAAATCTTGTAATTTTTAATTCAGATACCTGTGTTTCATGTGTGTTCCAGGGTGATGTGTTGTTCAATTCATGGAAGGAGATGTTCAGTGGTGATGGTGCTGTTTTTTCACAACAACCACGAATATATAGTTTCAGTGGTAAAAATATTCTGACTGATTTTGGATGGTAAGTAATCTGAATTTGTTTTGTAACTGATGTAGTCTTGTACATATTAATTAATGCAGAATTTTATTTCACAAGTGTCCTCTAACATAAGAGATGACTTTGGGTGCTGTAACATTATTTATTAATTGTTACAAGGATCTTATTCTGCTGTAGGCTCTGACAGTTAGCAGTAGCTTCTGCAAAAGATGGTATATCAAGGAAGAAGTACAGTGTACTCAGATAGGTGGTGTATTTATACTCTCCCAACTCATTGTCACCCAACACCCTCATTGTGCCAAACACAGGACAATCTTGTATTTCTGTAGTTTAACGTACGAAATATGGTAGGTCACACATATGTAAACTAAGATGATAATGCATCTTTGCTACTTTGAAGCAACAGTTGAAGTTTGTTTATATATGTGCTTTTTGCAGAAACCTTATGGGTGCAACTAATGGCTCTAGCTTTCTTAGGTAGAATTTTTTGCATGCTAGCACCATCAATGATGACAACTTGAAACAAATGGAATGAAATATAATGAATCATTTCCTACAGTCAAGTTTAATTTTGTTAATGCCTTCAACAGTCACATCATAGCATTTGACACTCATCGGCTTTTGAAGAATGTGTGACACAGACCAAGCCTAAACTTAAATGCCATCATTCCTAGTTTCCAACTACAGTGATCTCATCCAGCCTGAAGCTCTCAGTTTTTATTATTTGCAACCATACACCCTTCCGTTTCCAACTGTCCCCCTTCTCTCTCCCCTCCATTTCTACCTTTACATCTTCACTTTTGTCTCCTTGCCCCCTTTACCCCCTCCCCTTTCACCCCTTTTCTATCCTTATCCATTTTACTCCCTCTCTTTCTCTCCTTTCCTTTTCCCCCACTACCATTCCCCTTTTTCCCACATCCCTCCTCACCATGTGCCATCCTTCTTCTTTATGAGGACCACAGGAGACTATTTTGTCTGTAAATAATTTCATATATATTTTAACAATGGAAGATCCGATCAGAATGTTAATAATGGAGGATAGATAACAACTCTCCATAAAGAGGCTTGCTGAGCTGCTGACAGGCACAAAAATAGATAATAATATTCACACATCTTAAATTTTTTGGCCTTGGCCTTAATCAGAGAATAATATATACAGTGGTAATTTCATTATGCATTTAAACATCAGAGGTCTATACAAAGGAATGATCCTTCAAGCTTTATGATGTACAAATTTTATTAGAAAGTATGAAACAATCAATAAAAGTAATATTCCTTAATGAACATTGGCTTAAATCTGAAAATATAATTCTTTTAAATAAACTTCCAGACTACCACAGATGAAAATTACAATAACTTTTTAACTGAATTCCTAGGTATATTCAGTGAATGCTTCCCTTTTATAACAATGAGGCTGAGGTCCCAAAAATGTAGATCATGGGTAACAGAAGGAATTAAAGTGTCTAGCATAACTAAGAGGAAACTGCATATGGAGGCAAAAGTAAATCGAAACCCTGAATTTCTTAAGTATGTAAGCACATACAAAAAACATTCAATAAAGTAGTTAAAGTAGAAAACGTATGGCAAATAATAACTTCATCTCCAATGCAAAAAAAAGAAAGAAAAAATCAAAAGCTGTTTGGTCAGTTATAAGAAGCGAAATTGGCTGTGAGCCATAGAGGAAATATCCCTCTAAAATAGTGATAAAAGGTAGAACTGTTACAGATCCCAGTGCCATTTGTGAATCCTTCAATGCATTTTACATAAACTGTAACAAAATTGGTGAGTGCTCACCACTGAAAACAAAGTCTAATATGATGGACAAAAAGGGCCCAGGTTCTAAGTTTTCTCATGTTTCTATCTCAGACGTCACAAGAATCATAATGTCCCGACAAAATTCAAAATCCATGGGTTAGATTGAAATCCCCACTGAAATAATAAAAACAGTTCAGCAAATTATTGCACCTCCTCTCTCCCTCATAATCAACCAATCTTTTGATGAGGGATGTTTCCCAGATCGATTAAAATATGCAGAAGTTCTGCCAGTTCATAAAAAAGGCAAACAAGATGAATTGGATAACTATAGGCCAATCTCACTGTTACCAGTTCTCTCAAAAATATTTGAAAGAGCTGCATGTGATCAGATCGAAAATTATAACTCATCTAAGAACATCATTTTATGCAATCAGTATGGTTTCATAAAAGGCCGCAGCACAATCCATGCAATTAATGAATTGGACACAAAAGTTAGCAGATGTCTTGATGATAGAATGTCTGTGTCAGTTATCTTTTGTGACCTGTCCAAAGCCTTTGACACAGTAATTCATGACCTCCTCCTGCAAAAATTGACACTCTATGATTTTCAAGGCAAATCTGTTAGCTGGATGTCATCATACTTGGCAAACAGAAAGCAAAGAGTAATTGTTAACAGCAATGGCAAGAAATTTGTCTCTGGCTGGAAACACACTCAATTAGGCATTCCACAAGGTTCAGTACAAGGGCCACTACTGTTCCTGTATTACATCAATGATATGCCAAGCCAGGTCCAGTCTGATACCATCCTCTATGCAGATGACTAATTAGACAGTGTGCAGACAATGTCAAATTCCTTGGCATATTAGTAAATAAAACATGTTGTGGAGTCACTTTGGAGACAGCATGCTGCGTCGACTAAATAGTATTGTATATATTATGAATATTTTGTATATATAAAAAATAGATAAGATTACTCACCAGGCAAAGGAGCACAGGTGTGATAGTAGCACAAATGTTTGTGCTCCTTCGCCTGGTGAGAAATCTTATCTATTTTATTTTTTTTATATATTTTTCCTGCTAGGAATTTTTGTCTATAATATTCGTATCATAAATTATGAATATTTTGTATAGTGTCACTGAGTTAGCTGTAAGTAAAACTGTATGTAATGAATATTTTGTTTCAATTATTAGGTATAGCATAATTTTCTGGGGGTCTGAAAAAAATTACTAATAGCTTTTAGACTGCAAAAAAAAAGATCATTTGAGCAATGTTGGGAGCTAAACCAAAGCAACACTGTAAACCTTTATTTGCAAAACTAGATCTGATGACCATTCCAAGCAAGTATATCTATGAAACTTTCACTTTCACGGAAAGAAACCCACAGCTTTTTGAGGGCACCTGCTTCTCACACCAATATCAAACTAGATATAGAACGAACTACATGTTACCAACCCATAGATTAAAATTGTATGAAAAAACCACATACTATATGGGCATGAAATTTGTAAATGTAATATGTAAAGGTATGGATGACTCAGATGTCAAAAGTACCAAAAGAGATCTCGAAAAATACCTGAAAGATAGATGTTACTACAGTGTAGGAGATTTTTTGAATGACAACAGTTCATTATAGGCTAATTGTAAGTCCTCTAAAATACCTCCTTTTTATGTAGCACCACATGTGTTGTTAGTTTATTGCCCATATGTAATAGTGTTGTATATAGTGTAACATTGACAAGTAACCTATGTCACAATCGTTGATTATACAGACATGTAATGTAATAATAAAAATTGAATTGAATTGAAACACATACATTCACAAAATCACTCAGACAACTATACACACACAACACACAACCACCATGTCCAGACACTCCAGAGAGATTCAGGTGTTCTTTCTTCCCGCGCGCTATTCGAGAATGGAATGGGAGATAAATAGTATAATTGTGGTTCGATGAACCCTCTGCCAGGCACTTAAATGTGATTTGCAGAGTATCCCATGTAGATGTAGATGTAGATGAAGCGAGGATTCGTGAGAACAGGAGCATCACAATAACAAATATCTTTCAAAAGAATATCTTGACGCCTCGAGATCAGTGCTTTACAAAACGGCAGTGAACTCTTGGTTATCGGAACAAGCGACAAGATTGTATGAAGAGGATATTTTAAAATTGGTTGAGATGCATGATACGTGTTTGAACAAACTCGGCAACTAAGTGAGAAAATAAACTTTGTACTTTCTGAAAATAAATTTACTTCTTTGAAATAACTTTCCGTTGTGTATTCTGTTCAAACGGAACTTACTTAATAAACGCGCCTGGTAGTAATGTACAGCGTCCACGGATGGCATTGCAGGCGCTGATTCTGGCATCCATTTTATCATACAGGTGACACGCACTGTCTTGGCATACAATATTCCTGCTGCTACAAACACATCGATATGTACTGTAACCTACTTCCTTTGTTTTCGGCATTCTAAGTACATCAGTAGTTCCTAATGAGTATAGAGAGCAATCGCCCAGCGGACGTCGTCCAGAGCACACCTCTCCAGTAGTGTAGCAGTAATTTATCAGTTGTAAGTGTAACCGGCTTCTCTCTAGAAGCTACATATTTTTACTTTTCAGTGCGTTTTCCCTTGAGTACATTAAATTTTTTGTGTGCTCGCGTTTTTCTTTGATTCATATTCGCGTTAAATAGCTGGTTAGTGTATTATTCCGCCGAGTGAATCGCGTCGTGACAGTCGTCTGTCTTTGTTTTGAAACAGTTACCGTTTGTTTACTCCAGTCAGTTGCCCAGCGGACGTCGTCCAGAGCACACCTCTCCAGTAGCGTAGCAGTAATTTATCAGTTGTAAGTGTAACCGGCTTCTCTCTAGAAGCTACATATTTTTACTTTTCAGTGCGTTTTCCCTTGAGTGCATTAAATTTATTGTGTGCTCGCGTTTTTGTTTGATTCATATTCGCGTTAAATATCTGGTTAATGTATTATTCCGCCATGTGAATCGCGTCGCGACAGTCGTCTGTCTTTGTTTTGAAACAGTTACCGTTTGTTTACTCCAGTCAGTTGCCCAGCGGACGTCGTCCAGAGCACACCTCTCCAGTAGCGTAGCAGTACTTTATCAGTTGTAAGTGTAACTGGCTTCTCTCTAGAAGCTACATATTTTTACTTTTCAGTGCGTTTTCCCTTGAGTGCATTAAATTTTTTGTGTGCTCGCGTTTTTGTTTGATTCATATTCGCGTTAAATATCTGGTTAGTGTATTATTCCGCCGTGTGAATCGCGTCGCGACAGTCGTCTGTCTTTGTTTTGAAACAGTTACCGTTTGTTTACTCCAGTCAGTCGCCCAGCGGACGTCGTCCAGAGCACACCTCTCCAGTAGCGTAGCAGTAATTTATCAGTTGTAAGTGTAACCGGCTTCTCTCTAGAAGCTACATATTTTTACTTTTCAGTGCGTTTTCCCTTGAGTGCATTAAATTTATTGTGTGCTCGCGTTTTTGTTTGATTCATACTCGCGTTAAATATCTGGTTAGTGTATTATTCCGCCGTGTGAATCGCGTCGCGACAGTCGTCTGTCTTTGTTTTGAAACAGTTACCGCTTGTTTACTCCAGTCAGTCGCCCAGCGGACGTCGTCCAGAGCACACCTCTCCAATAGCGTAGCAGTAATTTATCAGTTGTAAGTGTAACCGGCTTCTCTCTAGAAGCTACATATTTTTACTTTTCAGTGCGTTTTCCCTTGAGTGCATTAAATTTATTGTGTGCTCGCGTTTTTGTTTGATTCATATTCGCGTTAAATATCTGGTTAGTGTATTATTCCGCCGTGTGAATCGCGTCGCGACAGTCGTCTGTCTTTGTTTTGAAACAGTTACCGTTTGTTTACTCCAGTCAGTCGCCCAGCGGACGTCGTCCAGAGCACACCTCTCCAGTAGCGTAGCAGTAATTTATCAGTTGTAAGTGTAACCGGCTTCTCTCTAGAAGCTACATATTTTTACTTTTCAGTGCATTTTCCCTTGAGTGCATTAAATTTTTTGTGTGCTCGCGTTTTTGTTTGATTCATATTCGCGTTAAATATCTGGTTAGTGTATTATTCCGCCGTGTGAATCGCGTCGCGACAGTCGTCTGTCTTTGTTTTCTGATTAGAAGCGACATATAGTATTTTGATTTTCGTCTACACTTTCTCGTCTCAATTTATAAAGTTATACTGAGCTGTCGTACGTATTGGATTCACATCCGCGTTCTAACGAACAGTTTAGTTTTCCTTTGAACGCATCGCGACTGTAGTTTTTGTTTTTGTTGGCACTGTAATCATGAATAGGGACTGTGACTGCTGTGTGCGGATGCAGTCTGAGCTGGTGACACTTCGCTCTCGGCTTCAAGCTGTGTTAACCTCGGTTGCACAGTTGGAAGCTGCGATCGATGGGCGTCGTTGTTGTTGGCCGGCGGTGGGGACCGAACGGACTCCCGTCGACTCCACCGATCGGCCTGTGGCAGCGACATGCCCTGAAACTGCTTGCAGTGAGGCAGACATCCCACCTGTGGTTGCGTGGGAGGTTGCTCCAGTGCGTGGCAGGAGGCGCAAGACATTCCGGGGGACCGATCGTGAGGCCTCCCCGGTTCGTCTTGCGAACAGGTTTGACGCGCTGTCTGCTCAGGACGACGTTCCTGAGTCGGATGGTGTCTCTCACCCTGTCACCACCCAGCCTGCAAGATCCGGGCTTTCACAGAGGGTGGGTTTACTTGTAGTTGGGAGCTCCAACGTTAGGCGGGTGATGGAGCCCCTTAGAGAGATGGCTGCCAAGGAGGGGAAGAAGGCCAACGTGCACTCCGTGTGCATCCCGGGTGGAGTCATTCCAGATGTGGAACGGGTCCTCCCGGATGCCATGAAGGGTACGGGGTGCAGCCAACTGCAGGTGGTGGCTCACGTCGGTACCAATGATGTGTGTCGTTTCGGATCTGAAGAGATACTCTCAGGTTTCGAGCTGCTAACTGAAGTGGTAAAGACTGTCAGTCTTGCTTGCAAGATGAAAGCAGAGCTCACCATCTGCAGCATAGTTGACAGGACCGACTGTGGACCTCTGATACAGAGTCGAGTGGAGGGTCTGAATCAGAGGCTCAGACGGTTCTGCGACGGTGTAGGCTGCAGATTCCTTGACTTGCGCCATCGGGTGGTGGGTTTCCGGGTTCCGCTGAATAGGTCAGGAGTCCACTACACGCAGGAAGCGGCTACATGGGTAGCGGGGGCTGTGTGGCGTGGACTGGGCGGTTTTTTAGGATAAAGAGCTTCGGGGAAATAGAAAATGGGCAATCTCAAAGGGTTCAGGTGGATCACAGGAGAAATGTAGATCCGGAAACTATCGGTATAACAGTTGTAAATTGTCGTAGCTGTGTCGGGAAAGTTCCAGAACTGCAAGCGTTAATAGAAAGCACCGACACATCATTATAGGCAGCGAAAGTTGGCTCAAGCCGGAAATAAGTTCAGAAGAAGTATTTTCAAAAGATCTATCGGTATTCAGAAAGGATAGATTAAACAAAATAGGTGGGGGCGTGTTTGTCGCCGTCAAAAGTAGTATTTCATGTAGCGAAGTTGAAGTTGATAGTTCGTGCGAGCTATTATGGGTAGAGGTTGTACCCGAAAATCGTAAGAAGTTAATAATCGGTTCCTTTTACCGGCCTCCCGACTATGACGATACAATAGCAGAAAGGTTCAAAGAAAACCTGAGTCTAATTACAAAAACGTACCCGACTCACACGATAATAGTAGGTGGTGATTTTAATTTACCCTCGATCTGTTGGCGAAATTATATTTTCAAATCAGGAGGTAGGCATAAAACATCGTCCGAAATTGTACTCAACGCATTCTCTGAGAATTACTTCGAACAATTAGTTCATGAGCCAACTAGAATTGTAAATGGATGTGAAAACACACTTGATCTCTTAGCAACAAATAATCCTGAGCTCATAATGAGCATCAAAACGGATACAGGTATTAGTGAACACAGAGCTGTAGTAGCGAAATTGAATATCGAAAGTCCCAAAGTTACCAAAAATAAACGCAAAGTATATTTGTTCAGGAAAGCAGATAGAAACAAAATACATTGCTTCTTGAAAGACAACTTCCACTCGTTTCTAACACTAAACGTAGGTGTAGACCAGATGTGGCTCAAATTCAAAGAAGTGGTATCGACAGCAATTGAAAGTTTTATATCTAATAAATTAATAAAAGAAGGAGGCGATCCCCCTTGGTACACAAAACAGGTTAGGACACTGTTGCAAAAGAAAAGGAAAAGGCATACTAAATTTAAACGAACACGAAATCCCCAGGATTTGCTATTGTACTCAGAAGCTCGAAATTTAGCGAGGATTTCAATGCGAGATGCCTACAACATTTATCACAACGAAACTCTTTCTCGTAATTTGACTGAAAACCCAAAGAGATTTTGGTCATATGTTAAATATACTTGGGGAAAGTCACAAACAATACCTTCACTACGTGATAGTAATGGCGATCCTGCCGATGACAGCGCTACTAAAGCAGAGTTACTAAACTTAGCTTTTAGAAACTCATTCACTAAAGAAGACGAAACCAATATTCCAGATTTCGAATTACGAACAGATGCCGTAATGAGTAACATAGAAGTAGATATCATCGGAGTAGTGCAGCAACTAAAATCACTTAATAAGAACAAGTCTTCTGGTCCGGATTGTATACCCATTAGATTTCTATCTGATTATGCTGAAGCGATAGCTCCTTACTTAACAGTCATATACAACCGCTCTCTCATAGAAGGATCTGTACCAAAAGATTGGAAAGTTGCACAGGTCACACCTATATTCAAGAAAGGCAGTAGGAGTAACCCACTAAACTACAGGCCTATTTCATTGACGTCAATTTGCAGCAGGGTTTTGGAACATATCCTGTATTCAAATATTATGAATTATCTCGAACAGAACGATCTATTGACCCAAGGTCAACACGGATTTAGAAAATATCGTTCATGCGAAACACAACTAGCTCTATATTCACACGAAGTGATGGGTGCTATCGACAAAGGTTCGCAAATCGATTCCGTATTTCTTGATTTCCAGAAAGCTTTTGACACCGTACCTCACAAACGGCTTTTAATCAAATTGCGTGGTTATGGTATATCGCCCCAAATTTGCAATTGGATAGGGGATTTCTTGTCAGAGAGGACACAGTTCGTAGTAATCGATGGTAAGGCATCGACTAAAACAGAGGTGATATCGGGCGTTCCACAAGGTAGTGTTATTGGTCCTCTGCTATTCCTTATTTACATAAACGATTTAGGGGGAAATCTAAGTAGCTCTCTTAGGTTGTTTGCAGATGACGCCGTCATTTACCATCTAGTAAAATCATCTGAAGATCAAAACCAACTGCAGAACGATCTGAATAAGATATCAGTATGGTGTAAAAATTGGCAATTGACTCTAAATAATGAGAAGTGTGAAGTCGTCCACATGTGTACGAAAAGAAATCCGTTAAACTTTGTTTACAACATAAATCAATCAAATGCGAACGCTGTAAACTCCACAAAATACCTAGGAATCACTATTACTTCAGACTTAAACTGGAAAGAACACGTAGATAATATCGTGGGAAAGGCGAACCAGAGACTGCGTTTTATTGGCAGAATCCTTAAATGATGCAACAGAACTACTAAAGAAACTGCATACACTGCGCTTGTCCACCCATTTTTGGAGCATTGCAGCCCAGTGTGGGATCCTTATCAGGTGGGTTTGACGGAGGACATCGAAAGAGTCCAAAGAAGGGCAGCTCGTTTCGTATTGTCACGATACAGGGGAGACAGCGTTACGGAAATGATACAGGATCTGGGATGGGAATCATTACAACAACGGCGCTTATCGCTGAGGCGTGGGTTACTTGCGAAACTCCAATCGCCAACATTCTCCTCCGAATGCGAAAATATATTGTTGACTCCCACTTACATAGGTAGAAATGATCATCAGAATAAAATAAGAGAAATCAGAGCTCGAACAGAGAGATTCAGGTGTTCTTTCTTCCCGCGCGCTATTCGAGAATGGAATGGGAGATAAATAGTATAATTGTGGTTCGATGAACCCTCTGCCAGGCACTTAAATGTGATTTGCAGAGTATCCCATGTAGATGTAGTGCCCAAGCCTGTCTTCCCTCTCCAGATTTGAAGGTGTCAGAAAATTGAGAAACAAAGCAACTCTCTGTCACTGACAAGAGCTTCCCAGCTTAGCTCTGCATCAAGACTTACGAAAGGAGCTCTTCGCATCAATGATGGTAGGGTGACAACTTCTTCGATGGAAAACAACTGCCCACTGCAATCTTCGTTATCTAATCTGCATTTGATAAAACAGCTCTGTCAATCTGTAGCTTTGACTTTCCACAGTCTATAGCAGCTTGTGATGTCTGCAGGAAGTCCCATATGAGGCTGACTGCATGTCACGAAAACAACAAATTCAAAATGCTGCATTTTCTCATTGATAGTTATTCTTGTAACACATGTTCTTGTCAGCTGGGTGTACCTCCCATTCATAACTTTCAATACAATCACTTTTGCATCACGGAGCTGGTGACGATAAGCATTTGTCACAGAAAAAGAAGTTCCCAAGTCAACTAATGCCCGTACAGGGAGGCTGTCAGTGATGACATCAATAACATTTGCTGATATCTCTCCAACATTGCCCAAGGAGGATTTTCATCTGTTGCAGCCTCACCACCATATATTATCGCCTCTCTTAGTTTTCCTGCAGTCATCAACTGGGAGAGCGGCTCTTACCACTACGGAATGGCTACAGCACGTTTTATAATGACATCGGCCAGGATACAGTGACGGGCTTTGTCATACGGGTCAGCTGTAATTGTCTGCAATTAACTGGCGCAAATAGCCCTGTTGTGACAGTCAATGTCTTGCAGCATAGTAATCGTTGAGCATTCATCTTCTTTCCCTGCTGCAGCAGACAACCTGTCCACAATGTAAACCAACCAGTCCGTTGTCTGCTGTCCTCCAACTGTCCATCTTCCTGAAGGGTGCTTGTAGAGGATATGGTTTTGCCTGCATTGGTCTGCTGCTGGGTCATCATTTGACAGCCATGGCATACGTTTTAGTTGGCTATGTCCATCCCTCAAAGTGTGTTCAAGTTTTGGTGAAGATGGGTGCTAATGATCTATATACTTCCTCTTCCACAGTGTCTATTACTTCCTCATATAAGGAGTCACCATCCATTGCTCCCAGTTCTAGAGAACTTAGTCCAAAATTTTTGCCTACAATAATTTTTTGTATCTCTTCTCGTACAGCCTGGAGTATGCCATTGAGATCTCGTTCGCGAGTCACCAGCCTTTCTCTTGTTGCATTTCTTTGATGTTCTGGCACCACTTGATTAGTTCCTCTGTTGTTATCTTTACTAGTAGGGCTCAGTATATGTCTTCTGCAACAATTTTAATTGAGTGTGAGACTTTATCAGCTTCCATCATATTTGCATTTACCATAGGGACAACACGCTGTATCTAAGACTGCGTTGTTCCCACATTATGTTGGCTGTTCTTTAGCTGTTCTTCAGCATGGCATTGTTATTGTTGTTTATCACCAAACAACTTCTTCAGTTCAGCCAGGAACTTGTCCAACCTATCACACTTTTCCTCATGGTTCTCAAACCACTACTGAGCTGTACAGACCAAATAAAAGCAGAATTTCACAAGACTCATGATGTCATCCCACTATTGTATTTGGTCAGATCCTTTCAACTACTTTGTTGGGTCCCAACTAGCATCTCTAGAAAACACTAATGGATGCCCGATATGCATCAGAGTTACAGTCTAGTTATAGCTCGTGCAAGAAGTCGTGGCCCGTGCGCAGAAATGCATTCTCGAGTTGCGCACAGGGTGAGTTCATTATTTTGTTTCTCAGGGGTGGCCAGCTCAGTTTCACATTGCTTGCTGAGCCGCACACATTGTTAAGCCAGCAGTCAACTGCACGCCGTAGCCAGTATGCGACACACAACTGAAGCGACCATGCCTCCAAGACAAAGGAATGGACTCACCTATCTTGAGAAGGCAGGGCCACGACTTCTTGCACGAGCTATAGAATACATCATTACATCAATAATGGGGCCACAGTATCCTTTGTAGTCATGCTGCTGCCCATGTACATGATGGTTTTTATGTGGTCTAACTGTAGCCAGAGCGATGTCAATGTACCCGGCACCTCCACGAAACTATGAGACGTGGAATCCTCCCTCACCAGGTTCAGGAGCACAGTCATTAACTGAGCACAATACTTTATATTTAAAGCACATCTATTAGCACTTTGATGTACAGACTCAAGCAGACCTGAACACAGGGCCCAGAGAGCTCCTATGTAGATACAGAATAGAATAATCTAGAACTTTACAGTACTACATACACAATAACATGCTAGAACATTCTAGAAATGAGACACTATGAATTACAAATAATTTCCAATGGTCAGGTTTGAACCCAGAACCAATGGTACAACAATCCATATTGATATCAACTACTCCATATGCACATGTGATGTGCATATGATGTGCTGAGTGCAGCAGTATGAATGACACTTCCTGCTTACATAAGGAGACAACTGCTCTATAATACAAGACTAGTGTTTTCATCACAGTCAGTTTATACTACAGTATCTGGGTCATATCCTTAAAACGGATGTTACAAACATCCCATTCCTGATTGTGTACCTTAGCATGCTACTGTGACTGGTTACATGCAATGAACTTAATATTGTATAATATGCCATTTTGTGCTTAGCCTATGGGCACCATTAGGATATGTGATAAAAAGCATCATCGTCAACACACAGCTGTTATCTGCTTACAATAGTCAGATGTTTATTTGGCAATGAACATGTTAAAATGGTTGTCTGCTCTCATCAATAGAATCACCATCATATTAAACTGGTGCACATTTTAGATATATATACACCACAGTTGCTGTAAAGGATAAAAAATTAATTTTAGATATATGGCTACATGTATAGACTAAATAGACTACTTCACAAATACAACATGTACAGGTATTATTATTTATTTATTTTCAGGCCACAGAAGATGGTGTGGCACGGTTCTCATCCATTAGGTGAGAGAGCTATGGATACTTACTGCGATGCATGGCACTCTAGCAGCACAGATAAAGTTGGACTGGCATCATCGCTGTTTGCTGGCCGGCTTTTGGGGCAAGAGAGATTCTCTTGTAACAACCGATTTGCAGTCCTATGCATTGAAGCAACTAGTGAAGGCGGAGTTCGACGGCGTAGGGATGTAGGTGACCATGAGAGGACACTCTCTGAGGATGATTATTATGAACTCTTACACGACATTGACAAAAAACAATAACACCAACAGCAGTCAGATTATGCTCTATAACATGTATAGAGGTTCCTTGTGTTCTTTCTTGTCAAGCAGCTGAAGAAAAAAAAATTTTTTTCTTCAGTTTCATATAGTCTGTTTGTTATCATTAGAAAATTTATATGTGTACACTGTGACTGTAACTATTTATTGCCATGTTTATTTATTAATAGGAATGTATCATATTTTCAACAGCCTTAACATAAACATTTTTACTTTTTTTTTCCTCCTTTTTTTTTTTTTTTTTTTTTTTTTTTTTTTTTTTTTTTTCAGTTGTATATGAAATTCATAGCTTCATAAGTTGTATCACATACTACTCTAGTTAATTTAATACAAGATAAAGAGACTGTGTCATTTCGTATGAAATGATCAATCAGAAGAAACTGATTAATACAGAGATATTGAATGCTTGATATTTTCAGAGATATTCTTTGTACAAGATGCTAGAAGAGACATGTTTCTAACTATAAGGAAGTTTCACCACCGTCTTAATTTTACTGTGTGGTATGATAACAAGAAGTTACCATAAATTTTGCTAAATGATGTAAGGATATAAGTGAAACTACTTGTTTCATGCTATTGGAAATGTTTTAGTTTAACATCAGAAAGCACATAGTGTCAATTCCATAAGAACTGTAACTTGTATGTGGCCTCCATTTCATTTATAGCATTCACGTAAGCATGGTGTACTGTCACAAATGAAATATTGTTAAGTCTTCAGTGTTCTGAGAGTAATTAATGTTTATGTGCCAATGAATGGCAGTACAAATAGTGTGGATATGGTATCAATATAGTGTTTAACTGGATTCATTGCTACATTACCAACTTGTGTTATTGTACTTTCTTGATGTACTGATTTTTTAATCCTATTTCACACTGTTCTGAACCTTATACATGTACTTACACTCAAATCAAAAAATATCTGTGTCTAGAACTATGTATGTTTAATAAAGGCCTTCAATATTTAACTGGTTTTAACATCAAATTAAAAATATTTCTCTGATGTCACTCAATTATTTGTGTAAAAATGCAAGGTGTGCAATAAGACTTCTGAGTGTATCTTTCATAACCTAGAAAGCTTTCACTTTGCTCTCCTCTTTGTCTTTCCTCTTGTTATTGAGAATTGTAAATGTAATAATTATTTGTATTTTCACTTCTCTTGTAATGTGACTGGATAAATTGTGCCATAAGCTATTCAATTTGTGCATTTAAATTAATGAAATAATGAAAATTTAAGGCTGAGTCATATTTAATGTTTGAGGATTGCTGTATAGATTAAATTAACAATTGCAGTAGTATCACTCGGGAACATTGCTGGTAAAGATCTAATAACTGCATTTGCCACATAATAACACTAAAAAAGTATCACTACAGATGTGTAAATGAAAGCAATAAATCATGCAGAGTTAACTGTCAAATAAAAATTCCCATTTTAAACTAATGACAATACACTACATAACAGTATAGCATCTATTATTTGTCTTAAAAGAAAATGCATGATGAAACTTTCATTGACTATTATACTGTGCGATTGCTTTACGTGTTTCAGTTTTCCTAATGAAATTCTTACTGTTTCATAAGAGGTATTATATTGTTCTGACAGTACTTATACTGTTATAGAATGTCCAGTGCTGGACAAATATTTTAAAGAAGCAGTATGTACCAGAACAATTTAAATGTGCACGTGCACACACACACATTTGCTACTATACATTTTTGTTGGAAAATTTATTAATGACGCTTTGATCATAATTTGCTAACTTTAGTTCTTACCATCAGCAAAACTGCACTGCTGTTTAAGTAATCTATTCTGTTACAGAAATGTTTTGTTTCAGATTAAATAACATAGAATTCGCTCATCATTAATAAACAATATTGCAAAGCAATTTTTGTGGTACAAATGAAAGATTTAAACTGTATGTAAGCTGCAGATACTGTGTGTAATATACCAAAGCTCAATATACTTACTGACAATGAGAATGAGTGTAGATTTAGATGACTGTGCATGTTTGTTTGATGTATTTATTTGTGATATGTGGTAGTTGTAACTAGAGTTAAGTGAAGTCTGTAAGTGTATGATGACTATCTACATTCATTGTCTTAAAGTAAACATCATTTTTTTAAATATATTGTTTATGTTTTGTGTAAATTGAAATGAGACTTTTTTTTATTTTATAGATGATAAGCAAAAATTTGTTTCAGTTTTGTAAATTTTTATGTATTTTGAACAGCATGAGTTATATTGTTATAATTTTTCTGAAATCTGTGTTAAAAAATAAACAGAAATAAACATTGTAACTCATTTTTCTGTATTGTCTGTATATTATATAGTGACAAAAAAACTAGTTGTTCTTTTAATGCACTAGTAAATGAAAAATATCATTTCTACTTAAACATGACGAGACTGAGCGCATTTCACTTTTATGGAAGCACTCTCTATAAACCAGGAAGAAGATTTATTGTAGTTTTTGCATATCACAGAGTGATATTCCAACAATCAAGAGATCGGACAAACTGACACAAATTCTGCAAACATAATTTTGTAATTCTTCTTGATACCTTTTGTAGCAGAACTTTCTTATAGCTGCTACAGTATAATGCAGTTATATAGTATTTTGTATGAAAATTAAAAACACGATTTTGTGTTTGTTATACAGGTTCATTTATTATATGAATTGATTTTTAGCTTCGGAGGGCATCATCAGACATTTACTGAAGTTTAGTCAAGTTAACTCCCATGAACCACAGACATTGCTGAGGTGGGATGGCATGCATTCCTTAACAATACAGATAGCCATACCGTAGTTGCAAGCACAACGGAGGGGTATCTATAGAGTGGCCAGACGAATGTTTGGTTCCTGAAGACGGGAAGCAGCCTTTTCAGTAGTTACAGGGACCTGAAAGCAAGGGGGAACTACAGTTGTTATTTTCCCAAGGACATGCCACTTTCTGTATGAATATATGAGTAAAATATAATAGAGGTAAATTAGTCCCCCATTCATACCTTTGGGCGGGGACTACTCAGGTGGATGTGGTCATTAGGAAATGTGACACAGATGGGAGAGTGGAATGTTAGAACCCTTAATTGGTTAGAGAGGTTAGAAAATTGGATAGGTTGAGGATTAGTGAAGTTCGGTGGAAAGAAGAACAGGATTTCTGGTTAGGTGAATATAGGATTATAAATACAAAATCAGTTGGAAGTATTACAGGAGTAGGTCTGATAATGAATACTAAAATAGGAATGTGGATAAACTACTATAAGCAGCACAGTGATCACATTATTGTAGTCAAGATAGATATGAAGCCAGAACCGACCACAGTAGTACAGGTTTATATGCCCACTAGCTCTGCCGATGATGAGGAGATCAAAGAAATGTATGAGGAGTTAAAGGAAATAATTCAGACAAGTAAGGGAGAGGAAAAGTTAATTGTGATGGAAGACTGGAATTCAGTAGTAGGAAAAGGAAGGGAAGGTTGTTTACGTGGAAGAGATCAGGAGGGACTGGAAGATACCAGATAGATTTTATAATGATAAGTCACAGATTTCAAAACCAGGTTTTAAACTGTAAGATATACCCAGGGGCAGCTACAGACTCTGACCATACCTTATTGGTCATGTATTGTAGGTTGAAACTAAAAAAACTGCATAAAGGTAGGAAAATAAGGAGATGGGACCTGGATAAACTGAAGGTACCTGAAGTTCTTGAGAATTTCAGAGGAAGTTTTTGCCAACAATTGTCAAAAATGGGGGGGGGGGGGGGATAAAACAATAGAGACGGAATTGGTAGTATTGAGAGATGAAATAGTGAAGGCAGCAGAGGACAAAATAGTTAGGAAGGCAAGACCTATAAAAATCCTTGGATATCACAGGAAATACTAAATTTAATCAATGTAAGGAGAAAACAAAAAAATGCAGTAAATGTAACAGGCAAAATGAAATGACTAAAAAATGAAATAGAGAGGAAGTGCAGAATGCTAAGCAGGAGTGGCTAGAAGGCAAATGCAAGGATGTAGAAGAACATATAAATAGGGGGAAAATAGATACAGCCTACAGAAAATTAAAGAGATATTTGGAGACAAAAGAAACAGCTCTATGAATATCAAGAACACAGATGGAAAACCAGTTCTCAGCAAAGAAGGGAAAGCTGAAAGGTGGAAAGAGTATATAGAGAGTCTCTACAAAGGAAATGAACTTACAGGCAATATTGTAGGAAGGCAAGACGAATTAGATGAGGACGAAATAGGAAATACTGTACTGAGAGATGAATTTGGCAGAGCACTGAAAGACCTAAGTCAAAACAAGACCCCTGGAGGAGATGACATTCCCTCAAAGCTACTGAAGTCTCTGGGAGAACCAGCCATGACAAAACTGGTTTACCTGATGTATGAGACAGGCAAAGTAACCTCAAATTTAAAGTGGGTGCAGACAGGTGTGAAAATTACAGAACCATCAGTTTAATGAATCACGGTTGCAAAATATTAACACAAATTATTTACAGAAGGATGGAAAAGCTGGTAGAAGATGACCTCAGGGAAAATCAGTTTGGGTTCAGGAGAAATGTAGAAACATGAGAGGCAATATTCACTTTATGACTTATTTTAGAAGATAGATTAAGAAAGGTAAACCTACATTTCTAGCTTTTGTAGATTTGGAGAAAGCTTTTGACAATGTTGATTATAATCAACTCTGTCAAGTTCTGAAGCAAGCAGGAATAAACTGTAGGGAACAGAAGGTTATATACAACTTTTACAAAAACCAGACTGTGGTTGTCAGAGGTGAAGGGCATAAAAGGGATGGATTCGTTGGGAAGGGAGTAAGACAGGGATGTAGCCTTTCACTTTGCCACAAAGAAAAATAACCCTACTCCTAATGATCCAACTCCACAAGACATGACTCAAATAGAACCTTGCCTGGAACAGTTCCGTCCTCCATCACAGGTAGACCCACCCGCTCTTCCTCAAAATCACCCTCTTCAAACCTTCCAAGAATTCCTTACTTCCAACCTTGCCTCTCAGTCTTTCCTAAAAAACCTTAATCCTACTCCCAACATTACTACAGCTGAATCCCGATCCATCCGTGATCTGAAAGCTGACCGTTCCATCGTCATTCTCCCAGCGGACAAGGGATCCACAACCGTGGTACTTGATCGGCAGGAGTATGTGGCTGAGGGACTGCGTCGGCTTTCAGACAATACTACCTACAAAGTTTGTCAACACAATCCTATCCCTGATGTCCAGGCAGAGCTTCAAGGAATCCTCAAAACCTTAGGCCCCCTACAAAACCTTTCACCTGACTCCATTAACCTCATGACCCCACCGACACCGCGCACCCCCACCTTCTACCTACTCCCCAAGATCCACAAACCCAATCATCCCGGCCGCCCCATTGTGGCCGGTTACCAAGCCCCTACTGAACGAATCTCTGCCTACATAGACCAACACCTTCAACCCATCCTGTGCAGTCTCCCATCCTTCATCAAAGATACCAACCACTTCCTCGATCGCCTGAAATCCTTGCCTAGCCAGTTACCTCCTGAAACCATCCTTGTAACCATTGATGCCACTTCCTTGCACACAAACATCCCACATACCCAGGGCCTCGCTGGGATGGAGTATTTCCTTTCACGCCGACCACCCAATTCCCTACCTAAAACCTCTTTTCTTAATACCCTAGACAGCTTCATCCTAACCCACAACTTCTTCACTTTTGAGGGCCAAACATACCAACAACTAAAGGGAACAGCCATCGGAACCAGGATGGCCCCCTCGTATGCAAACTTATTTATCGGACGCTTAGAGGAAGCCTACCTGTGTGTGTGTATATATATATATATATATATATATATATATATATATATATGAAACGATTATTAAGACGAAAAATTCCTATATATATATATATATATATATATATATATATATATATATGAAACGATTATTAAGACGAAAAATTCCTAGCAGGAAAAATAAAATATAAAAAAATAGACGAAGATTACTCACCAGGCGAAGGAGCACAGGTGTGACAGCATCACAAATAAATAAATGAATACACACACACACACAATCGCAAGCTTTCGCAACCCAGTTGCGTCTTCAGGCAGTAGGGAAGGAGAGGGAAAAGGAAATGATGAGGGTTTTAAGGAAGGGGGTAAGGAGCCATTCCAATCCCGGGAGAGGAAAGACTTACCTTGGGGGAAAAAATGGAGGGTAAACAAATGCACACATGCCCACACATTCACACAGACACAAGTACACCTAGGCAGACATACTGTAGAAAGCAAAGAAGTTAAGTTATAGAAGTTAAGAAGTTAGACAGAGATACCACTTGAGGCAGAGGCTCTGTCCAGAGAACTGATGCAAAGATGTTAAGAAGGTGGGTGGGAATTCAAATTTAGCGGAGGTTGAGACCAGGTGGGCAACGGGAAGAGAGAATATGCTGAAGGGCTAGTTCCCATCTCCGGAGTTCTGAAGGATTGGTGTCAGTGGGAAGTATCCAGATAACCCGGACGGTGTAGCACTGTGCCAAGATGTGCTGGCCGTGCACCAATGCGTGTTTAGCCACAGGGTGATCCTCGTTACCAACAAACACTGTCTGCCTGTGTCCATTCATGCGAATGGACAGTTTGTTGCTGGTCATTCCCACATAGAACGCTTCACAGTGCAGGCATGTCAGTTGGTAGATCACGTGGGTACTATCGCAAGTGGCTCTGCCTTTGATCGTGTACACCTTCCGGGTTACGGGACTGGAGTAAGTGGTGGTGGAAGGGTGCATAGGGCAGGTTTTACAACGGGGACGGTTACAAGGGTAGGAGCCAGAAGGTAGGGAAGGTGGTTTGGGGATTTCATAGGGGTGGACTACCTGTGGCTAAACACGCATTGGTGCACGGCCAGCACATCTTGGCACAGTGCTACACCGTCCGGGTTATCTGGATACTTCCCACTGACACCAATCCTTCAGAACTCCGGAGATGGGAACTAGCCCTTCAGCATATTCTCTCTTCCCGTTGCCCACCTGGTCTCAACCTCCGCTAAATTTGAATTCCCACCCACCTTCTTAACATCTTTGCATCAGTTCTCTGGACAGAGCCTCTGCCTCAAGTGGTATCTCTGTCTAACTTCTTAACTTCTATAACTTAACTTCTTTGCTTTCTACAGTATGTCTGCCTAGGTGTACTTGTGTCTGTGTGAATGTGTGCATTTGTTTACCCTCCATTTTTTCCCCCAAGTTAAGTCTTTCCTCTCCCGGGATTGGAATGGCTCCTTACCCCCTTCCTTAAAACCCTCATCATTTCCTTTTCCCTCTCCTTCCCTACTGCCTGAAGACGCAACTGGGTTGCGAAAGCTTGCAATTGTGTGTGTGTGTGTATTCATTTATTTATTTGTGATGCTGTCACACCTGTGCTCCTTCGCCTGGTATATATATAATAGAAAAGAGATGACTTACCAAAAGGACCGGCCCGTCGATAGAAACAAATAAAATCACACACAAACACACATACAAGCTTTCGCCACCACTGGCAGCTTCTTCAGGAAAAAGAGGAAAAAAGGGGAGTAAAAAGGGAAGGATATGGGTTTTAAGGAAGTGGAAAAGGAGTCATTCCAATCCCAGGAGGGGAAAAAAAGGAAGGTAAACAAATACACACACACTCAGACATATCAAAACGCAAACACACCTAGACAAACATTTGTTAAAACCAAAGAAGTTGGACAGAGATACCGATTGAGGCAGAGGCTCTGTCCACAGAACCAAGGCAAAGATGCTAAAGATGGTGGGCGGGAATTTGAATTAGTGGAGATTGAGACCAGGTGGGCAACGGGAGGAGAGAATAAGCTGAAGGGCTAGTTCCCATCTCCGGAGTTCTGAAAGGTTGGTTTCGGTGGGAAGTATCCAGAGGTTCGTTCCGGCAGCTGCTAGACTGCTTGACGCGCATGCGCAACGCTGAAATTGTGTTCCAGCAGCGCCTTCTCCTGCTTCTGGCTACTTGGAGTGTGGCTGTTTGGTGTTCCAGCAGTTACCGCAAGCAGCCAGACGCTACCCGGAAAATTATTCCAGGCGCGGTCAAGCTGCCAATTTGCGCATGCGCAGAAAGGTCTGAGTTAGAGAGGGGGCAGACATCACGTGATACGTGTATGTTTGTAGCGTGTTTTTCGATTATTTCGAAGTCACTGCAATCCCACTTGAGATCAGATATTTCTCGTTTACACTTCTTCGTTATTAGGAGGGAAAGTATTTTAATTATTTATTTAAACTCACCTTCGCCTGCAGCCAGAAACAGTGCAAAATGCGTTCCAGCAGTGCAAGTATCAAACAAGGCTTTTTACGTCACAGTAGCTGCGCATGCGCAGTAATATCTGTTTCTTTAGCGCTTGAATTAGCCGTCTGGCAGCTGCTGGAACGAACCTCAGATAACCCGGACGGTGTAACACTGCGCCAAGATGTGCTGCCGTGCACCAAGGCATGTTTAGCCACAGGGTGATCCTCATTACCAACAAACACTGTCTGCCTGTGACCGTTCATGCGAATGGACAGTTTGTTGCTGGTCATTCCCACATAGAATGCTTCACAGTGCAGGCATGTCAGTTGGTAAGTCATGTGGGTGCTATCGCAAGTGGCTCTGCCCTTGATCGTGTACACCTTCCGGGTTACTGGACTGGAGTAAGTGGTGGTGGAAGGGTGCATAGGGCAGGTTTTACAGCGGGGGCGGTTGCATGGGTAGGAGCTAGAGGGTAGGGAAGGTCGTTTGGGGGTTTCATAGGGATGGACTAGGAGGTTACGAAGGTTAGGTGGGTGGAGGAAAGACACTCTTGGTGGAGTGGGAAGGATGTCATTAAGGATGGATCTCATTTCAGGGCAGGATTTAAGGAAGTTGTATCCCTGCTGGAGAGGGACATTCAGAGTCCACTCCAGTCCCGGAAAGTATCCGGTAACAAAAGGGGCACTTCCTTCTTCGGTGGAAGGTTCTGGATTTGGAGGAATGAAGAGGTGGCTCTGGTAATTTGCTTCTGAACCAGATCAGGAGGATAGCTGCGGGATGTGAAAGCTGTTATTAGGTTATTGGTGTACTGGTTCAGGGACTCGGGACTGGAGTAGACTCTTTTGCCACGAAGGCCTAAGCTGTAGGGAAGGGAATGTTTGATATGGAATGGATGGCAGCTGTCATAATGGAGGTACTGTTGTTTGTTGGTAGGTTTGAGGTGGACGGATGTGTGAAGTTGGCTGTTGGACAGATGGAGGAAAACATCGAGGAATGTGGCATGGAATTTGGAATAGGACCAGGTGAATTTGATGGGACCAAAGGAGTTGAGGTTGGAGAGGAAATTCTGGAGTTCTTCTTCACTGTTGGTCCAGATCATGAAGATGTCATCAATGAATCTGTACCAAACTTTGGGTTGACAGGCTTGGGTATCTAGGAAGGCTTCCTCTAAGCGTCCCATAAATAAGTTTGCGTACGAGGGGGCCATCCTGGTTCCCATGGCTGTTCCCTTTAGTTGTTGGTATGTCTGGTCCTCAAAGGTGAAGAAGTTGTGGGTTAGGATGATGCTGGCTAGGATATTAAGGAAAGAGGTTTTAGGTAGGGAAGTGGGTGGTCGGCGTGAAAGGAAATACTGCATCACAGCGAGGCCCTGGGCATGTAGGATATTTGTGTATACGGAAGTGGCATCAATGGTTACAACGATGGTTTCAGGAGGTAACAGGCTGGGTAAGGATTTCAGGCGATTGAGGAAGTGGTTGGTGTCTTTGATGAAGGATGGGAGACTGCACATGATGGGTTGAAGGTGTTGGTCTATGTAGGCAGAGATTCATTCTGTGGGGCCTCGGTAACCGGCCACAATTGGCCGGCCTGGATGATAGGTGTGGGAATCTTAGGAAGTAGGTAGAAGGTAGGGGTGCAGGGTGTAGGTGGGGTCATGAGTTTGATGGACTCAAGTGAAAGGTTTTGTAGGGGGCCTAAGGATCTGAGAATTCCCTGAATCTCTGCCTGGACATCAGGAATGGGGCCGTGTTGACAGACTTTGTAGGTAGTATTGTCTGAAAGCTGGCGCAGTCCCTCAGCCACATACTCCCGCCGATCAAGTACCACGGTTGTGGATCCCTTGTCGGCAGGGAGAATGATGATTGAATGGTCAGCCTTCAGATCACGGATAGCTCAGGATTCAGCTATGGTAATGTTGGGAGTAGGATTAAGGTTTTGCAGGAAGGACTGAGAGGCAAGGTTGGAAGTAAGGAATTCCTGGAAGGTTTGAAGGGGGTGATTTTGAGGGAGAGCAGGTGGGTCTCGCTGTGATGGAGGACGGGACTGTTCCAGGCAGGGTTCAATTTGAATTATGTCTTGGGGAACTGGATCATCAGGAGTAGGATTATTTTTCTTCGTGGCAAAGTGATATCTCCAGCCAAGGCTACGAGTATAGGATAGTAGGTCTTTGACAAGGGCTGTTTGGTTGAATTTGGGAGTGGGACTAAAGGTGAGGCCTTTGGATAGGACGGAGGTTTGAGATCGCGAGAGAGGTTTAGAGGAGAGGTTCACTACTGATTTGGGATGATGTGGTTCAGGATTGTGTGGATTAGGATTGTGAGGTTTGGGGGGGAGTGGAGCTGGAAGTGGGAGATGAGCAGATGGGAGCGACTGGGTTTCTGTGCAATAAGAGGAGCTTGTGGTTTATTGGAGAGGTTGTTGAGGGAGAGTATATTGCCTTTCTGGAGGTGGGTGACCAGGAGTTTGGATAGTTTTTTGAGGTGGAGGCTGGCATGTTGTTCCAATTTGCGGTTGACCTGTAAAAGGATGTTCTGAACTCTAGGTGTGGATGTGGGAGTGGAAAGGTTGAGGATTTTGATCAGGGATAGGAGTTGACAGGTGTGTTCATTGGCGGAGTTGAGGTATAGGTTAAGGATCAGGCGGGTGAGGGCTGTGGATTGTTCTGTTTGGAATTGGTATAAGGCAGGATGAAAGGATGGGTTACAGCCAGAGATGGAAACTTTCAGTGTGAGGCCCTTGGGGGGTGATGCAAAAAATGTCAAACAAGCCTGAATGAATAAAATGGGTTACCTCAATCTGGCTAGGGCAAAGGCATGGTGGCAGAGGGAATGTAGATAAAATTTGATGGGGTCAATGTAGGGTGACATGTATAGTATGGAGGGGGGAAGAAAAAAAAAGTCTATACTGAACGGTGAAGAAATAAAAATGTGATCAGATAGCAAAAGGAATTGTTCAGATAGGAAAAAATAGAAAAAGCTCTTCGAGAGAGTAGTAGAAGAGAAATGTTGTTGAAACTGTGATCAATCACAGTCAGTCAACAACGTGACGCACAGGGGTGTGGCGGTTGTATGAGCCGCTAACGGGTTACGGGGTGAAGAAAATCTGAGGATAAAAGAAAAGAGTACTATAAGGATTCGTTCTGTTGGTAGAATAAGGTTAAAGGGTAAAAATAATCTAACGAATGAATAGAAGTGAAAACGTGTAGAAAAAAGATCGGAAATACAGACGGAAATATCTAAAAACGGGAAAGGAAATAATCGCAAAGTTGCTACGAAATGCCGAAAATTGTTATGAAATGAAAACGTGTAGACAAAAGGTCGGAAATGTCGGAAGAACAGACGGAAGTATCCAGATAACTCGGACGGTGTAACACTGCGCCAAGATGTGCTGGCCGTGCACCAAGGCATGTTTAGCCACAGGGTGATCCTCATTAACAACAAACACTGTCTGCCTGTGACCGTTCATGCGAATGAACAGTTTGTTGCTGGTCATTCCCACATAGAACTCTTCACAGTGCAGGCATGTCAGTTGGTAAATAACGTGGGTGCTATCGCAAGTGGCTCTGCCCTTGATCGTCAACGAGCTCGTACTTTAGGTAAGTCAATTATCTTTATTTTATACATATTTTCCCACCTGGAAAGTCTCCTTCTATTATATATATATATATATATATATATATATATATATATATATATATATATATATATATATATATATATATATATGAAACGATTATTAAGACCAAAAATTCCTAGCAGGAAAAATAAAATATAAAAAAATAGACGAAGATTACTCACCAGGCGAAGGAGCACAGGCGTGACAGCATCACAAATAAATAAATGAATACACACACACACACACACACAATCGCAAGCTTTCGCAACCCAGTTGCGTCTTCAGGCAGTAGGGAAGGAGAGGGAAAAGGAAATGATGAGGGTTTTAAGGAAGGGGGTAAGGAGCCATTCCAATCCCGGGAGAGGAAAGACTTACCTTGGGGGAAAAAATGGAGGGTAAACAAATGCACACATGCCCACACATTCACACAGACACAAGTACACCTAGGCAGACATACAGTATGTCTGCCTAGGTGTACTTGTGTCTGTGTGAATGTGTGGGCATGTGTGCATTTGTTTACCCTCCATTTTTTCCCCCAAGGTAAGTCTTTCCTCTCCTGGGATTGGAATGGCTCCTTACCCCCTTCCTTAAAACCCTCATCATTTCCTTTTCCCTCTCCTTCCCTACTGCCTGAAGACGCAACTGGGTTGCGAAAGCTTGCGATTGTGTGTGTGTGTGTGTGTATTCATTTATTTATTTGTGATGCTGTCACACCTGTGCTTCTTCGCCTGGTGAGTAATCTTCGTCTATTTTTTATATTATATATATATATATATATATATATATATATATATATATATATATATATATATATATTACAAATATTATGACGAAAAATTCCTAGCAGGAAAAATTAAATATAAAAAATAGACGAAGATTACTCACCAGGCGAAGGAGCACAGGTGTAACAGCATCACAAATAAATAAATGAATACACACACACACACACACACACACACACACACACACACACACAAGCGCAAGCTTTCGCAGCCTAGCTGCTTCATCCGGCAGAAGAGAAGGAGAGGGAAAAGGAAATGATGAGGGTTTTAAAGAAGGGGGTAAGGAGCCATTCCAATTCTGGGACAGGAAAGACTTACCTTGGGGGAAAAAATGGAGGGTAAACAAATGCACACACACCCACACATTCACACAGACACAAGTACACCTAGGCAGACATACTGTAGAAAGCCAAGCTGGAAAAGATTGAGTAAACAGGGTGAAAATGAAACGAAACCGTATTATAAGGAGGGATTATGTAGTGGCAGATTACAACTATGAGGTAGACAATAATCTGACGAAGGAATAATAGGGTTAAAACATATGGAAAGTTGCTGAAAATGATTGGGGATGTCGGAAGAATGAACAGAAATTGGAAAAATGGAAATCGGAAATAATTGCGAAGTTGCTAGAAAAAGCCGAAAATGGTTATTATAGGTTATTGTAAAATGAAGTTGTGAAATAGTATTACCGCATTAAAATGAGAAATGTGGATGAACGGTAGATATTATAGAGAAGATGCACTAATGAAAGTGGTAAATAAAATAATAAGAGTAAAATTAAAATAAAAAGTTGTATTTTAGGTTAAGGTTCAGAAGTCAATACTGATTGTTGTATGTGGCTAATTAGGCCAGGAGAAAAATGAACTATGAACTAAGATGAGAGCAAATATAGGGTGAAAATATTAAGTAAAACATAAACAGAAGGAGAAAGTAAGAGGACTGAAAATATTTCAAAAGGAAACAGAGCAATAACAAACATAAGTAATTGTTAGGATCAAATGGATGAAACGAATATTATAGAAGGAGACTTTCCTGGTGGGAAAACTATGTATAAAAATAAAGATTGTTTGACTTACCCAAGGCACAGGCTTGTCAATAGAAACAAAAAACACAAATAAAAACACACACAAACATTCAAGCTTTCGCCACCGCTTGTAGCTTCTTCAGGAAAAGAGGAAGGAAGGAGAGGAGAAAGGGAAGGATATGGGTTTTAAGGAAGTAGAAAAGGTGTCATTCCAATCCCAGGAGTGGAAGGACTTACCTTATGCGGAAGAAAAGAATGGTAAACAAATACACACACACTCACACATATCCACACGCAAACACACCTAGGCAGACATTTGTAGAAAGCAAAGAAGTTATGAGATACTTAGATGAAGCCTTCCTGGACACACAAGTCTGTCAATCCAAATTTTGTTATAGATTCATTGATGACATCTTCATGATCTGGACTTACAGTGAAGAAGAACTCCAGAATTTCCTCTTCAACCTCAACTCCTTTGGTCCCATCAACTTCACCTGGTCCTATTCCAAATCCCATGCCACTTTCCTTGATTTTGACCTCCATCTGTCCAATGGCCAACTTCACACATCTGTCCACATCAAACAAACTAATGAACAACAGTACCTCCATTATGACAGCTTTCATCCATTCCACATCAAACGTTCCCTTCCCTACAGCTTAGGTCTTCATGGCAAACGAGTATGCTCCAGTCATGAATCCCTGAACCAATACACCAATGACCTAATAACAGCTTTCACATCCTGCAGCTATCCTCCTGGTCTGGTACAGAAACAAATTGCCAGAGCCACTTCCTCATCCCCCCAAATTCAGAATCTTCCACAGAAGGACCCCAGAAGTGCCCCTCTTGTCACCGGATACTTTCTGAGACTGGAGCGGACTCTGAATGTGGCTCTCCAGCAAGGATACGACTTCCTTAAATCCTGCCCCGAAATGATATCCATCCTTCATGACATCCTTCGCACTCCACCGAGAGTGTCTTTCCGCCGCCCTCCTAGTTCATTCCTATGAAATCCCCAAACCACCTTCCCTACCCTCTGGCTCCTACCCATGTAACTGCCCACATTGTAAAACCTGCCCCATGCACCCTTCCATCACCACTTACTCCAGTCCTGTAACCCGGACGTGTACACGATCAAGGGCAGAGCCTCTTGCGATAGTACCCACGTGATGCTGACATGCCTGCACTGTGAAGCATTCTATGTGGGAATGACCAGCAATAAACTGTCCATTCACATAAACAGTCACAGGCAGACAGTGTTTGTTGGTAATGAGGATCATCCTGTGGCTAAATATGCCTTGGTGCACGGCCAGCACATCTTGGCACAATGTTACACCATCCGGGTTATCTGGATACTCCCACCAACACCAATCTTTCAGAACTCTCGAGATGGGAACTTGCCCTTCAACATATTCTCTCTTGCCCACCTGGTCTCAATCTCCACTAAATTCTTATTCCTGCCCACCATCTTTAACATCTTTGCCTCGGTTCTGTGGACAGAGCCTCTGCCTCAAGTGGTATCCCTGTCCAACTTCTTTGCTTTCTACAAATGTCTGCCTAGGTGTGTTTGCGTGTGGTTATGTGCGAGTGTGTGTTTTTGTTTACCTTCCTTTTTTCCCCCTAAGGTAAGTCCTTCCACATCTGGGATTGGAATGACACCTTTCCCACTTCCTTAAAACCCGTATCCTTCCCTTTCTCCTCTCCTTCCTTCCTCTTTTCAACTTTGAGTTATGCAAGGCACACGGTCATCGATAGAAACAAGAAACAAAATAAAAACACATACAAACATTCATGCTTTTGCCACTGCTGGTAGCTTCTTCAGGAAAAGAGGAAGGAAGGAGAGGAGAAAGGGAATGTTTGGGTGTGTGTGCATTTGTTTACCCTCCATTTTTTCCCCCAAGGTAAGTCTTTCCTCTCCTGGGATGGGAATGGCTCCTTACCCCCTTCCTTAAAACCCTCATCATTTCCTTTTCCCTCTCCTTCTCTTCTGCCTGATGAAGCAGCTAGGCTGCGAAAGCTAGCGTTTGTGTGTGTGTGTGTGTGATTCATTTATTTATTTGTGATGCTGTTATACCTGTGCTCCTTCGCCTGGTGAGTAATCTTCATTTTTTATAAAAATAAAATCACACACAAACACACATACAAGCTTTCGCCACCACTGGCATATATATATATATATATATATATATATGCCAGTGGTGGCGAAAGCTTGTATGTGTGTTTGTGTGTGATTTTATTTGTTTCTCTCGACGAGCCGGTCCTTTTGGTAAGTCATCTCTTTTCTATTTTTATTTTTATTTATCCCACCGGGAAAGTTTCCCTCTATATATATATATATAGAGGGAAATGGACTGGAGGTACTGTTGTTTGTTGGTAGGTTTGATGTGGACGGATGTGTGAAGTTGGCCGTTGGACAGATGGAGGTCGACAGTCCAGTAACCCGGTAGGTGTACACGATCAAGGGCAGAGCCACTTGCGATAGCACCCACGTGATTTACCAACTAACATGCCTGCACTGTGAAGCGTTCTATGTGGGAATGACCAGCAACAAACTGTCCATTCGCATGAACGGTCACAGGCAGACAGTGTTTGTTGGTAATGAGGATCACCCTGTGGCTAAACATGCCTTGGTGCACGGCCAGCACATCTTGGCGCAGTGTTACACCGTCCGGGTTATCTGGATACTTCCCACCGACACCAACCTTTCAGAACTCCGGAGATGGGAACTTGCCCTTCAGCTTATTCTTTCCTCCCGTTGCCCACCTGGTCTCAATCTCCGCTAACTCAAATTCCCGCCCACTATCTTTAGCATCTTTGCCTGGGTTCTGTGGACAGAGCCTCTGCCTCAATTGGTATCTCTGTCCAACTTCTTTGCTTTTCACAAATGTCTGTCTAGGTGTGCTTGCGTTTCGATATGTCTGAGTGTGTGTGTATTTGTTTACCTTCCTTTTTTTCCCCTAAGGTAAGTCCTTCCACTCCTGGGATTGGAATGACTCCTTTTGCACTTCCTAAAAACCCATATCCTTCCCTTTTCCTCCCCTTTTTCCCTCTTTTTCCTGAAGAAGCTGCCAGTGGTGGCGAAAGCTTGTATGTGTGTTTGTGTGTGATTTTATTTGTTTCTCTTGACGAGCCGGTCCTTTTGGTAAGTCATCTCTTTTCTATTTTATATATATATATATATATATATATATATATATATATATATATATATATATATATATATGGCAAAACTTTCAGGAAACAATCCTCACACACAAAGAAAGAAAATATGTTATGTGGACATGTGTCCAGAAACTCTTAATTTCCATGTTTGAGCTCATTCTATTACTTCTCTTCAAATCACATTAATCATGGAATAGAAACACACAGCAACAGAATGTACCAGCATGACTTCAAACACTTTGTTACAGAAAATGTTCAAAATGACCTCCGTTAGCGAGGATACATGCATCCACCCTCTGCCACATGGTATCCCTGATGCAGCCGTGGATAATGGCACATTTTAAAACAGCTGTCCACAAGACGAGCATGAAGAGTCTCTACACTTGGTACCAGGGTTGCGTCGACAAGAGCTTTCAAATGCCGCCAAAAATGAAAGTCAAGAGGGTTGAGGTCAGGAGAGCATGGAGGCCATGGAATTGGTCCGCCTCCACCAATCCATCGGTCACCGAATATGTTGTTGAGAAGTGTACGAACACGTTGACTGAAATGTGCAGGAGCTCCATCGTGCATGAACCACATGTTATGTCGCACTTGTATAGGCACATGTTCTAGCGGCACTGGTAGAGTAACCCATATGAAATCATGATAATGTGCTCCAGTGAGCGTAGGTGGAAGAACATGAGGCGCCACATACCGCGCCACGGCTATTGCCCCGTGCTAATCTATACATCAATTTGCACTGACTGCAAAACCACATTCGTGATGAACACTAACCAGTTGATGCTACGTGTGGTGCCGCACAACTATGAAGTGCGCGCCACGTACTTTCGCCGTGAACCACCATGCACGCGCGGCGCGGTGAACTTATGACGTCAGCAACAAGTGCCCTCAGCTGCAACTCTGCTCGTGGCCATCACTGACCGGCATCAGCCACTTGGGAATCAGATAGGCACCAGTTAAGACTTGGCTATCTGATAGGCACTAGGACTCTCAGTAGGCAGGTCTCTCTCTAGTTTAACTATGTATCAGCATTCTGCAGTCTTGAACTTTGTAAAAGGTAAGTATTATCTTATTTCTATGAAATATATATCTCGTTCTAATTTACTCTAGTGTTTTTAATTTCTGCTGTCCCACTGGCTGGTCACCTCCGTACCTGTACTCGCGTGCATCTTTTATTCCTGTGTCGGTCTCTTTCTACTCGGCCACCGACACCTTCGACAACTGGCGGAAACGAGACACAAAAGTGGTGACGAGGATGGGATACAAAAGTGCCGACGAGGATGGGATACAAAACTATGTACTGATGTTCTTGATGCTAGTACTGTAGAACAATGAGTCGCATGTCAACAAAGCACTGAAGTCAACATTACCTTCCTTCAATTGGGTCAACTGGCAGTGAATTGAGGAAGTAGCCTACAGTACATACTAATGAAACAACTGTGTATTTTGACAATTGTCTGCATGAATTATTTCAATTTACATTTAAAGAGAAATACTAAAATGGGCTCTAACATAGAAATTAAGCATTTCTGGACACATGTCCACACTGAAGTCAACATTACCTTCCTTCATTTGGGCCAACTGGCAGTGAATTGAGGAAGTAGCCTACAGTACATACTAATGAAACAACTCGGTATTTTGACAATTGTCTGCATGAATTATTTCAATTTACATTTAAATAGAAATACTAAAATGAGCTCTAACATGTCCACATTTCTTCGTGTGTGAGGAATGTTTCCTGAAAGTTTGGCCATACCTTTTTGTAACACCCTGTATATAGAGGAAAAACTCCTAGCAGGAAAAAATATATAAAAAGTAGATGAGGTTCACTTACCAGGTGAAGGAGCATAGGTATGTGACAATAACATAAATAAAACAAACACACACACACACACACAAAATGCTAGCTAGCTAGCTACAAATGTAAGTAAATATGACGTCCGGAGCAGTCGTTTGTAGTGATAAAGTGATAAAAGTTATAGTTGTGCAGTGAAAAAAGGAAGAAATACAACTTATAGCAGTGAAATAGAGAAGCTAAATGAATGTGTATCAAGTCTGCAATTAATTGAAGATGTCCTACAATGTGACATTGTGCGTTTAGGAAATGAAAGTGCCGAACTGAGAAAGGCGCGTAGTAGGCCTAATATCCTGACCAACAAAACAAGCAAAATGCTGAATTGGGAGCACAGGACTGGTACAATCATGGTAGAAAGTAGTGAAAAAGTAACAAAACCACAAATACAATTAACTGCTTTAATAAAAGCAGTCGCAGTGTCCTACCAGCAATAAACGAGTGCTCTGAAGTGGGTATAATGGCCTAAACAATATGGAAACAAGAGTTTACTAAGCCAAAACGGATTGTTCATGTGAAACCCAGTGACTACAAAAACCTAGTGGTAATAAATAATCGCTTTGATGCACTCGATTCAGATACACACGTGGAATCCATGGAAAACTGTGACAACAACAACATGCCTAATGTACATAGTAGGCCTAAGCAGCACACAACCAGAAAATTCATCCATAAACATGAAGACAACATCAAAGTCAAAATATTTTCTTATAGCCACGGACGTGAAATCGCAAAAATATTACATTACATACATAGTATACAAGCAACTGGCATTGTCAAACCAGGTGCACCTATTCAATAAGTCGTAAAAAACATAGAAACTGAAAATCATCATAATATTGTTGTCATAGCTGGAGCCAATAATGTCTACAAAAACGATCTCTGCAGTGCAATGCGAAACCTTAAGGAAATATTAAATTCTACAGAATACAAATTAGTCTTTGTAATCGGAATTCCACATAGGCATGACCTTTTAGAAAGACCTACCAAAATGCACATTTTATAAGTATGGAATCCATGCAAAGAGACTGTTATACAAAACATGGCATGCACCTAAATAACAGAGGCAAGAAGTTTCTGTGTCAAAACATTAGCATGTTACTGGAAGCATCTGCCAACCAAGGAGATGTAATTTCTGTTCTTCCAATTCCTTCCTTTATGCAAGCAGAGACTGAAGAAATTGTTACTTCTAATGGAGCAGCAGAAGAAGAAGCAGCAAGTGTACCTTCTCAAACACAATATTATGCAGCAGCAGTGCCTACTACACTTCATCAGCAAGATTTCAAAACAGCAGAAGGATCCATATATCCACATGCAACAGATGCCACAGCAGTGCCTGCAATTACCGCAACAGCAGTTCCATCAAAACCTGTGATAGCAGCCTCAACGACAATATCATCAGAAGAAGGGGAGTGTACTAAAGAAGATGTGCTGCCACCCCAAGAGAATCATTTTTTATTAAAAGGCAACAAGAAGCAGAAATCCAAAAGATAAGTTTTGTAAAAGGTTTGAAAGACAATCACCATAGTGGTCAGTGTCTAAACAGTAAGAGTGAAAACTAAGATCTTAAGATATGCTACCTTAATGTTCAAGGACTGAAATATAAAGAACTTATCATCAATGAATTTGGTCTAGAAAATCAATTTGCATTTTACATCTCAGTGAACACTGGGCAAATAAAAATGAACTTGCTGTTAACAAATTTGACAACTTTAGTACAGAAAATAGCTACTGCAAAAGAACACATTAGAGGGGGTGTGGAAATTTATGTTAACCATTCACTCAATTGTACAATAACCAAATTGGACCTAGATTCACTGTGTGGTGAACAACACTTTCAAGTTACAGGTGTAATCATCAATAGTCATAGATTAATTGTGTCAGGGTACAGATCACCAAAGGGACTTGACTTACTGACTTAGTTCCTGTCGTTCCCTCTGGAACGTAGGGAGGTTTTCCCATCCTCTGCAGCTTCTCTCTGGATCGTTCTTTTCCAGGTGTGTTTGGGATGACCACATTTCCTAACTCCTTGAGGGTTCCAGTCCAACGCCACCTTTTCAATAGCTTCATCAGATTTTCTTAATGTATGCCCAATCCATTTCCATTTTCTTTCCTTGATTTGTATGTTGATTGGTTGCTGATTTGCCTCCCCCCAAAGATCTTGATGTGTCATTATATTTACGTTTAAAATATGCCGGAGACAATGGTTAATAAAAACTTGGACCTGGTTTTGATGTGGTTAGTCACTTTCCAAGTTTTGCAACCATACATCAGAACTGCCTTCACGTTGCTATTGAAAAGCCGGAGTTTTGTTTTCCTTGAAATGTTCCCGTTTCTCCAAATGGGGTACAGCTGGACAAACGCACCATTTGCTTTGGGGATGCGACTACGGACATCCTCCTCGGCACCTCCTGTAGTTGTGACTATACTTCCGAGGTAGAGGAAAGATTAGACCTACTCTAAACCCTCTCCATTAATGGTCAGCCTAGTGGTGGTGGTCGAGTTTATTCACATTTCTTTGGTTTTGCAAACATTTATCTTGAGGCCTGCAGCTTCTCCTTCTCTCTGTAACCTGGCCAGTTTCTCTTTGATGTTTCAATATCGCTGTGCCATTAAGCAGATGTTGTCTGCAAAATCTAGACCTTCTAGCGTATCCTGCATCCCCCATTGCACACCTTTCTGCCATCCCCTCATTACTCTCTTCATCACATGATCCAAAACCAAAAGAAATAATGTTGGCGAGAGAATATAGCCTTGTTGTACTCTCGAATTAACTTGGAAAGGCTCTGTCAGTTCTCCATTATGTAGTACTTGGCAGTCATAGTCCTGATACATTTCCTTGATGATGTTAATAATCGTCATTGGGATGTCGTACTTTGCAAGTTTATCCCACATGACTCTCCGATTGACAGAGTCAAAAGCCTTTTCAAGGTCAATGAAGGTTAGGTAGAGAGTGTGTTGCCACTCTGCACTTAGTTCCAGAATAATTCGGAGAGTATTGGGGACACTGCCTTAATGTAGCACTGTCCATGCGGGTGAGGAGGTTGCATGCTCTGGATCCAGAGGGCTATGCCGGCGGTAGCGTAGCTGCCAGCAGGGTCACCCACGCCAGACAGGCCGAAGGGGACGAGCCTGACGAAGTGTGTCCCACACCGACCTACCCATATCCTATCCCTTTACAATCCCTAGCCCATCCCTTCTCCTTTCCATTTCCACTTAACTGATACTGGTGGTTAAACCACAAATAGAGGTGCGAGGAAATGCCAACTTCATATGTTGAACATCTGCTAAATCGTCAGTGCCTGAGCGACAAGGTGGCAACCGCACCAAATCAATCGGAAGCGGTGGGCCAATCACCCGTCCTTCTTAAACGAATACTGATTACTGAAACCGAAACCAAAGAGATGTATTAACATATTTTTAGAAAAAATGGACATTCTGCTTAGTGTATTAAATAATATTAGATGGCTACATTATGATATTGCAATAGGAGGGGATTTGAGTGCTGATTTTGATGTTACTGAATGTAAGTGTAGTGTTGCAGAATTGGAAAACTTATTAAGACAAAACTATTTACATCATGTTAATAACAGACCCACAAGAAATGAAGCATGTTTAGATAACATTTTTGTTAATTTCAAGACCACAGAAGACTCATGTAAAGTTATAGTGTTGCCATTCTCTGACCATGACTCTGTATCTCTAAATTTGTAAATAGAAGTATCCTTAATGGGAGCATTTCAATCAGATCTGTTCCAACAGTTGTGATTACCAGACCCATAACTGAGGATAAAATAATTACATTTTGTAATTCACTTGCTGACAGAGACTGGTTTGGCCATTGTAGTGATGATGGACATTACACATCAAATAATGACCTGCCAGCCAAAATAGTATTTGACACATTTTTAAGGCATTCTTGACCCTATTTAACAGTAGTATTCCTGTAAAGAAAATCAAAATAACTGACAGTGGCCACAAAACTAGGTCTCAAAAGAGACTACATATGTGGTACACTAAACAACTGACAGTTCTCAAAAAACAAGTTATGTTACTGTCCAACATATATAGCTGTCTGAAGTCTGACTGCTAAATCAGCTTATGTTGATTGCAAGAATGAGTACAAAATAACCATCCTGCTAGCTAAAAAGACCTACAATGCCAAAAATATTCATAATTCCACCAATAAATGCAAAACTGCTTGGAAAATAATTAACAAATACTAAAAAAGAAAAAAATTAATATCCCACCACAAAAACTTAATGGATTTTTCATTAACTCAGTGAAAGAAATAGGTGATGCTATTATAAAACCAGACATTAGTCCATCAGAGCTACTCTCTCAAAATTTTTGTAGCCAACCACCAAACACAAGTATGCTAACCTTCTCCGAAGTATCACCTGGATATGTACGAAGGGTCATAAAACAACTGAAATCATCAAACAGTTTAGATATATATGACATATCATGCAGCCTATTAAAGAAAGTGAGTGATGGCATAGTGTACCCTTTAACCCATTGTATAAACAAGTGTGTACTTGAGGGATACTTTCCTGATGAACTAAAACTGTCTAGGATAGTTCCAGTATACAAAAAGGGTGATAAAAACTCCCTGTCTAGTTACAGACCAATTTCTATAGTACCTACACTCTCCAATGTAATAGAATGTATCATTTACCAACAATTATCAACTCATTTTGAAAATCTAGGGCTAATCAATGATGCACAATATGGGTTTAGAAAGAAACTGTCGACTGTGGATGCAATTGACACTGTAGTCAGATACATTCTCAAGGTTTTTGAGGACAAAGGCTTTTCTCAGGTCTCATTTTGTGACCTAAGCAAGGCCTTCAACTGTGTTGAGCACACAACACTACTAGAAAAAATGGAATTCTATAGCATCAAGGAAAACAGTCTCAAACTATTAAAATCCTATTTAAAAAACCGTAAACAGGTAGTTTGTGTTGGCAAGGAAATGCCAAACATAGAAACTGTTAAAGTAGGTGTGCCTCAGGGAACTGTACTGGGCCCTTCCTGTTCCTGATTACGATCAATGATCTGCCCTCATTTATTAGATCCACCACTGTATTATATGCCGATGATACTACTTTTCTACATAACAGTAACAATCTTTGTGAACTTAAAACCTGCAGTGAAAATACTCTCTCTCATGCAGCACACTGGTTCAGAGCAAATGGATTCTTACTTAATGAAAACAAAACTCAGCAGGTTCTCTTCACTTTAAGAGACAAGGCACTATCTGATGACCCTAGTTCTGTTAAGTTCCTAGGTGTTTATATAGATGACAAGTTATGCTAGAGCCAACATATAAATTACATTAGTGCTAAGCTATCTAGAGTAATTTATTTATTAAGACAACTTAGAAATTGTGTACCTGAAACATATGTCAGATCATCTTACTTCACATTTTTCTAAAATATATTAACCTATGGCATAATCTTGTGGGGTAATTGTAGCCATATACAAGACATACCAATATTGCAGAAGAAAGCCATTAGGATAATTACAAATTTGTCACACAAGGCTCACTGCAAACCCTTGTTTACTGAACATAAATTTATGACAGTAATAAACCTGTATATATACTATGTCTTTAATCTATATGAAGAAGAACTTACAAGATGTGACACACAGAGGAAATGTACACAATTACAATACAAAAAGCATCAGACACATATATACACCTTACCACAGGCTGTCAAAATCAATAAATAGCTATAAGGTCATAGGGCACAAACTATTTAATAAGCTGCGACATGGTATACAGGATCTTCCTGAAATAACATTCAAAGAAAGACTGCCCACCCATTCTACGACATTAATGAATTCTTCAACTGTAAAAAATTAGTAATTGAATAGATGACCTACTGTGTATTGTTGTAATAAACTAAAGTATGCTAATTAGTCAATACTTTATCATACTGTATTATTAAATGTATTTTCATTTGACGTTGTCTATTGCTGTCATGGCCTAACGACAATAAAATATTTATTTATTTATTTCACAACTATTTTTTGCTTCTTCAGGCAAAGCACATACACCCACACATTTACACAGACACCTGTGTGTGTAAATGTGTGGGTGTATGTGCATTTATTTACCTTCCATTTTTTCCCCCAAGGTAAGTCTTTCCTGTCCCGGGATTGGAATGGCTCCTTACCCCCTTCCTTAAATCCCTCATCATTTCCTTTTCCCTCTCCTTCTCTTCTGCCTGATGAAGCAGCTAGGCTGCGAAAGCTAGCATTTTTGAGTGTGTGTGTGTGTCTGTGTGTTTATTTGTTGCTATTACTGCCTGTGCCCCTTCGCCTGGTAAGTGTTCTTCATCTATTTTTTACGTATATTTTTTTCCTGTTAGGAATTTTTCCTCTATAATATATATATATATATATATATATATATATATATATATATATATATATATATATATACACACACGTAAAAAATAGATGAAGAACATTTACCAGGCGAAGGGGCACAGGCAGTAATAGCAACAAATAAACACACAGACACACACACACTCAAAAATGCTAGCTTTCGCAGCCTAGCTGCTTCATCAGGCAGAAGGGAAGGAGAGGGGAAAAGGAAATGATGAGGGATTTAAGGAAGGGGGTAAGGAGCCATTCCAATCCCGGGACAGGAAAGACTTACCTTGGGGGAAAAAATGGAAGGTAAATAAATGCACATACACCCACACATTTACACAGACACAAGTACACTTAGGCAGACATACTGTAGAACTGTCAGTTCTACAGTATGTCTGCCTAAGTGTACTTGTGTCTGTGTAAATGTGTGGGTGTATGTGCATTTATTTACCTTCCATTTTTTCCCCCAAGGTAAGTCTTTCCTGTCCCGGGATTGGAATGGCTCCTTACCCCCTTCCTTAAATCCCTCATCATTTCCTTTTCCCCTCTCCTTCCCTTCTGCCTGATGAAGCAGCTAGGCTGCGAAAGCTAGCATTTTTGAGTGTGTGTGTGTCTGTGTGTTTATTTGTTGCTATTACTGCCTGTGCCCCTTCGCCTGGTAAGTGTTCTTCATCTATTTTTTACGTATTAACTCCGCCAATATCCCTAATCAAAATCCTCAACCTTTCCTCTCCCACATCCACACCTACTGTTCAGAACATCCTCCTTCAGGCCACCCACCACCTCAAAAAACTATTCAATCTGCTGGTCACCCACCTCCGGAAAGGCAATACTCTCTCCCTCAACAACATCTCCAGTAAACCTCAACCTCCTCTTATTGCACACAAACCCAGTCTTTCCCATCTACTCAATCTCCCACTCCCAACTCCTCTCCCCCCTAAACCTCAAAACTCCAATCTACACAATCCGGAACCACAACATCCTAATTCAGTAGTCAACCTCTCCTCCAAACCTCTCTCCCAATCTGAAACCTCTGTCCTATCCAAAGGCCTCACCTTTAGTCCTACTCCCAAATTCAACCACACAGCTCTCGTCAAAGATCTACTTTCCTATACTCGTAGTCTTTGCTGGAGATACCACTTTGCCACGAAGAAAAATAATCCTACTCCTGATGATCCAGTTCCGCAAGACATCATTCCAATTGAACCCTGCCTAGAACAGTTCCGTCCTCCATCACAGTGAGACCCACCTGCTCTTCCTCAAAACCACCCTCTTCAAACCTTCCAGGAATTCCTTACTTCCCACCTTGCCTCTCAGTCGTTCCTGAGAAACCTTAATCCTACTCCCAACATTACCGCAGCTGAATCCCGAGCTATATGTGATCTGAAGGCTGACCATTCCATCATCATTCTCCCAGCCGACAAGGGATCCACGACCGTGGTACTTGATCGGCAGGAGTATGTGGCTGAGGGACTGCG